>OW387025.1:12485000-13735000 GCA_936439885.1 Nowickia ferox
TTCACTACCACCTAAAAGCATCGCTTTGGTCTTAGAAGCATTAATATACAGTTGATTATCATCCATCCAATCACTAAGCTTACCGACAGTATAATCAATCATATTTTGCAGCACATCAGGAAAATCACAACTACCCTTAAACAACAGTTGTATATCATCTGCAAAGGAAAATGGCTGGCACATATTGCTGGTTAGAGTCCCGAAAAGATCATTAATGTATAATATAAACAATAGGGGACCTAAAACAGATCCTTGTGGTACACCACTAATAATAGGAAGCATTCCAGAGCTACAACCATTACTAACTACATACTGTTTCCTGTTGGCAAAATAAGAATAAATCAATTTACAAGCCGATCTAGAAAATCCATACAATCTATACAACTTATACACCAGACGAGAATGACTTACTCTATCAAAAGCCTTTGCCAAATCTAACGAAAGTAAAACGCAAACATTCCTTCCAGTTATATTCTTCCTGATATTATCAGTTAAGCCAATTAACAAAGAGGCAGTACTTCTATTGCACCTGAATCCAGATTGACAATCATCTAAAAAGTTATTTCCATCAACATGTTTAATAAGCTGTATTTTAATAAGATGTTCAACAATTTTCGACAAAATAGGTAATATTGAAATGGGTCTCAAATCATCAACACAATTAATACTATTACTCTTCTTAATAGGAACAATTTTTTTGCTTAAAATAAAAGTTATTTTTGAGTTTTATTTATACATACTACTCGTATATATTCATACATATGTATGTACATATGTAAATCTGTAGTTTTAATTATCTTTGAATTAAACAAACACCATAGCAGCACATTTCTGAGAATCATATTTATTTTTAAAACCAGAAGTACATATAAATAACAGTTATAATAAAAATTTAATGCAGGAAACGGAAAATAGCAATTTTATTTAAAATTATTTTATTTCACAAACATTCCTTTCATTTCCAATGCATTTAAAGCAGCTAAATTTCGTTCTTTTGTCTCTTCATCATCATTTTTGTGCGTTGCGAAATGGCTGCGCAAAAGTTTTACAGTTGGTAGTTTTTGTGGACATAGTTCGCATTGATAGACATTTTCACCCAAATGGGAACGCAAATGTTTCATTAATTCACTTGATTGACAATAAGACCTTTCACAAAAACTACATTTGTATGGTTTTTCACCGGTATGAATGCGAGTATGACGTTTCTGCTTCTCACTTGTGCAAAAACTGTCAATTAGAATTTAGAAATATGCTTTAGAAATATGGTTACTTAAATGCAGTATGAATTCATTTTCATTTTACCGTTTATCACAAAATTCACAGGCAAACGGTCGTTCATTGTTGTGATACATTTTGTGTTGTTTCAACAAGTAGGGTTTGTAAAATCCGCGACCACAAACATCGCATATATGATTTCTTGGTTTAGCCTTGTGAACAGAATGGTGGGAGAGCATATCTGTTTTGGTGGGAAACGATCTTGGGCAGTCGGGGCACGGGAACTGCCTTTCCTCTAGATGGCGGAATGAATGTTGTTTCAAACTCCCTGCCGATGTAAATCCTTTGCCACACACAGAACACAGATAAGGTCGTTCACCTAATTCAGATATTATTTGAATATGAAATATTTAGTAAACTATTTCATTATAAATAATCATTATTTCTTACCAATGTGTGTTCTCTGATGCTCCCTCAAATGGTTTCCTTTTTGAAATACTAAAATGTAGTAAGTTTATGAGTTGTTATAATTATAAAAAGGAAACCATTATATAAATATAGTATATGTATTACCTTTAGTGCAAATATTACATTCATATGTCCTTCCATCGTTGTCTTTGTTATCGTGAACCTCTTGATGTTTCAATAATGATATTTTGTTTTTTAATTTTCTCTTGCATCTATTGCACGGATATAGGGCTTTATTATTCCTTTCCTTGCTTAAGACAGGACTTTTTGCTGCATGTACGTCGTTAAATTTTGCATCATCTTTAACATTATCACCTTTTTTGTCATCCATACAAATAACGTCGAATATATCATCATCAAGCATTTCGATATTGGATTTTTTACAAGTGGATTTTTCACTTTTTTTCAATTTACTTTAAATAATAAAAAATAAAGTAAAAATTTCTTGAACTTTTTTTTTATTTTTGGTCACATTTAAAATTAAGTGAAGTGAAGTGTGAAGTAAAGTGAAGATAAATTCTTAAGACCTTATTAATAAAAAATATTTTTGATTTATGCCCGTAATTTCTGCATACAGATAATTTATCTAATCTTTATATCGCTACCTTAATTAATATAGAAAGGCTTCTACTAATTTTTTATTTTTTTTGGTTTGGAAATAGAGATTTTTGCATTTTTCGATACATTAAATGTTCTTCTGCCGAAATACACAAAGCCCATAATTTCTTTTCGGATTTAAAAATAATGCTAGGAACACAACTGCGACGAACGACGAGCTTTTGGTCGCGAATATTCGTCGTCAAAAATAAAACACATTGGTGTATATGAAAATGCACACAATCATGGCGTAGGGCGAAATTCATCATACGCGGCGAAAGTAGCAATAGATTTATTTCTATTTCTTATGCCGGCGAACGACGAAAAAACAATTTTCTCTCTCTCTCTCTCTGTCTTTGCACACACAATAACCAACTTTATCAAATATCAGAGAGGAATTCGCTGAGTAAATTCGTCGTTGTTGTGCTTCACACGACGAATTTACGCAGCAAACTCTTATCGACGAATTCGTCGACATGGACGAAATTCGTCGTTCGTCCCAGTTGTGTTCCTAGCATAACATACAAAAATGTACTTAACACAAATATTTTTTTTTTATGTACGAGTATTTTCTACTTTCAAGCTATATCATTCATCTCTTCAGTTTCCCTATAACGGGACTTCAGTCTGCATTCACTTTGTTTATGTTAACAATGCCATTACTCTTTAAGAATTTCTGGATCCATTTTTGCTTTATTTTTATTTCTTATAATTTAAGTGATCGTTTGATGACATTAGTCGTACATTTTATTTACAAGTAAGTATAGATTTTCGAATATGGAAGCCAAAGATGAAGAAGTCGGTGTTTCGGAAAGAAAAATAATTAAAGAAATTGCGGGAAGAAGGTAATAGCTTCCCAAAAATTGGTAAAACTGTTAAGAGAACATATTCTTCCGTCCAACGCGTCATATATAATGTCAAAAATACAGGTATATTAGCTTCTACGCCACGATCTGGACGCCCAAAAATATTATCTGTACGAGAAGAACGCAAAATAGCTAATATGACACAGAGTAATCCCCGTATTACTTCCAAAAATATATTTGAACACGTCACACGTCCTTCTGCTTGTGCAGAAACAGACAGTTTGCTCATGCCTATATAAATCGGCCTCCTTAGTTTTGGAAACGCGTGAAATTTTTGGATGACAGTAAATTTTGTATTTTTGACATAAAAGGCCGTCAAATAGTCAGGGTTTGCTCTAGAGAAGCAAGATCTAGTTGATACAGTTAAATACGGAGGTAGTGGAATTATGGTGTGGGAGTGGAGTTAATTGAATATTCAACGGATCAATGAGCATATTTAAAAAATTTTTAAATAAATTTAAAGCTGAGTGCGGAAAAACTTGATTTGTCATATATGTACGTTTTGGTTCCAACAGGGCAACGACCCAAAGCACACAGCGGTGATTTAAAGACTTGGGCTATTTTACAATGCTCCTAAGCATCTTAATACACCCCCCATTCACCTGATTATCACAATCCCTCTGAGCACCTCTGGCATTTTTAGAGAAAAAAAACTTCGTCAGCACGTCAGCTCTTCGAAGTGTTATGCAGACAGAGTGGGGCAAAATTACAGCTGGGGAAGCACAGAAGTTGATCAATTCCATGTAAAATAGACTAAGTGAAGTATTAAAGCAGCGTGGATATTCAACAAACTATTAAATTAAGGTTTTCTTTGAAAAAAACCGTATCCCTTATTCCTTGAATTGCAACTGAACGCAGACTTTTTGTACTTACAATATTAAATTCCGATGTATGAAAATTGGTAAAAGAAATGTACATTTTATTTTTGATTCTTGTAACTATATAAGTTTTAAGAAAGTTTTCTGTGAAAATAAATTTATAATTAGCTTATAATTCTTTTGTTTTTAACTTTCCGCTAAATTCCTAATTGGCGGTATACTCTGTAATTCGAAACGAAAGAAAATGCTTCCGAATTTACATGATATAAACATACAAATTCAAAAGCATTTTCTTTCGTTTCGAATAACACATTAGACAAGCTGATTTTACCTTAATTTTCTGTATGGATGTACAATGTATGTATATTTGTGTGTGTGTGTGTGTGTGTGAGTGTAAACTTCTTATAATTTTAGAATGGTTCAACAGATGTTGACGTCACTTAGGTGTTTTATGATAGTAAATCGATTGTGTTCGGTAGACTTCGAAAATTTTCGAAAATAAACTTGTATTTACAACTTTTTTTAAACAAATATTAAACCACTAAGGCCATCAATTTCAAGATCTAATCAGGGGTCGAATCGTCACATCCGTCAACGTACAAATCGTCACGTAAAAACAACATTTTCGTATTATGACCTACGTGAACGTATTGAAATCCCATTAGTATCACTTAATTTGTTTTCTTACGATTGTCGATACGATCACGGGTGTGACGATTTGAGCCCAGCTCTTAACCTCAAAAACAAACGTTGATTTTACACTAAAATCGGGTGATTTCGAAAAAATCGTTTTTTCAATAATATGAAAAGTCTTCGGTAAATCGGATTTAGATATTCACTGGTTTTTATATATGTGTATGCAGCAAATTTAATCAAAATCTGTAAAATGGTTCGAGAGACACATACATATATGATTTTCAAAAATTTATTTCCGAAAATAATGTTTGTATTTTATTACTCCGTAATTTCTTGTCAAATAGATTTTGGATACACATTAATTTAATTTTAATTTTTTGAATGAAATTCTTCTTCATCATAATGCCAAACGAAAATTCAGCGTTGCTCATAATAAATGCCAGAATCAAACATACAAATTAAATGTTAGCGATTTAGAGGAAGTCAGCAGACAATGAATGGGATTTTAAGTTTGATATTTTAAATTTTTTGTCTTAAGTATCAATTTATGATTCAAAGTTATTGAATCACTCTTACGAATAATTATGCACATACATACATACATACATACAAATGTGCATGCATCCGTAATTTATGCGAATAATTAAACAATTGTAATAATACAAACGATTTGTTTGCGCAAAATTTATGAATTTTTGCATGGTTAATTTAGGCGTGTTAATATAATTTAAACATAAATCCCTTAGCAATGTATTCGTTTTAAGGAGCTGAAACTGAACCGCTGAATGCCCTATAGAGTGCAAACAATTATTTTTCATTTAATTTTTTATGTGTTTATACATTTTTTTCATTTTATAAAGTAACACATAAAAACTATTTAAAAAATTTATTACTCGACATATTGTAATAAATTTCAATTAACATATAAACTATTTTACTTTATATATTATAATAATTTATTCGATCTTTTTATTAATTATATATACATTTTATTTCAGCTTTAGGTCTTTTGTAATCAATTTACAACTTTATTTATTTTTATAGCTATTTCGCTTCAACTTTGTGAAAAGACCTAAAGCGGAAATAAAATTTATATATATTTTACTCGCAATTTAGCTAAAGCTAAATTCGATCGCTAAAATGCTGAACAAATATATACAAATTTAAAAATTTTTGATTCTTGTTGAATGAAATATTTTAATTAATTAATGTGAGTTTCTAAAGAAGAGAAGAAAGCCCGACTAAGAAATCATTTCTGATTAAAATTCACTATAGTTCAACTAAAAATTTAAAATTGTCTCAATTAAAAATTTTTGGCGATAACACTAACATATCGGCGGATTAAACTTTTAAGCTGAAATTCGATAAATCGACTATATAGAATTTTAGCAATAGAGATTTAGCTGTTGAGAGTCACAAACAAAAAAAATTGGCAGGATATCAGATTTATACACAAATTCTTGAAAACAAATTTAGAACTGCTCATATAATCAAATCAAAATACGATCATTTCAATTGATCGATAATAGAGAAGGTATTTTAATTTCGTTTTTTAAGCTTAATTTTGTTTATTATTACAGATTTATTTATTGAAACGTGTTAGTAAAAAAAGTTAAAAGATTGATTACATATTTACATATTTTTCAAATGTTGCAAATTTTAACTTTTATGAAAATGTAGTTTTTAGTATAATTTCATGCTTATTACACATTTTGTTGGACTTTTATTAAGACTTAAGTCAATATTGTTTCGTTTATTATAAGAAACCTCATTAGAGACATAGGGATTTCACGTAAATATGAAGATTCGTTTGTACAATTTTTTAGCATACATATATAACTCGATTTTGTCTTAAGTCGACTTATAATTTTATCGTTTCAAAGCCCAGATTTATGTTGTTTTTTACTATTACATGCATATATTTAATGGGCCTAATTGCGAGTGTCGTAATTCGACTTCGACGACAACGATTTTGTATTAGATTAAATGTTAGTAGTCTAATACAAAAATGGTCTAAGTCGGAGTCAAAATAAGACACTTATAATTATCGTACAATCGTGATATCGTGCCATAACCGCCAAAAAAGCTTAAGCGACATAATTTTCTAAATTCATTTTATGACAAAAATCCATTATTTGCGATGGTAAATAGTCGATTTTCGTCAAAAAAGCGAAGTCCAAAAAATGTGTCGCTTAAGCTATTTTAGCGGTTATGGCTATATATGGCAACAATCATAAAATGATTTCGAATCCAATCGAAAATTGGCTTGTTTTAAAAAACCCCCATTTTTTGGGTACGATTGTACATACTGAAATCGAATCTTTAGTATGAATTTTTTTAAATTAAATATGTAGTTTAAAAGTATTGGAAATTTTTTGTAACAGTAGATCTCAGAACCACAAACTTTATCAAATCACTCCGAAGTTCGACTAAACGATTTAACAAAACGAAATCAAAGACGGCCGGAACGGCCCGGCCCCATAAATAAGAAACTGATGTTTGAATTTTTTTTCAAAAAGTACATACATATGTACATATACATATATCGCACTTAATCAACAAGAGGTTATTAACTAAAAATTTTTAAAATTTGACTTTTTGCAAGAAATCAACTAACAACACCAATATTTATCTACTGTAAAAATTTCAAAGTATTCCGATTACTCTTTCATCTCGAAAACCACATTTGAAACCATTATTGTGATAGTGTAGTGACTACCTTTATATCACCGAAAAGGTATTATTTTGAGTTAATACAAAAGTGGACAAAGAAATGTATCGTATTTTTTCATAAAGAGTATTATATTGATTTGAGCCTTTATTCAAGTTAAGAATAATAAAATTGTTTTATTTAAAATTTGGTTGTTGTTGTTGATACTGTTTTGTTGATAAAATTTGTTTTACTTTGTAATTTTAATTCGAAATGTGACTATTTTTATGATAACATTGCTCATTTTTTTTTTGAGTATGTATTCGGATTTTCAAATTTTGCTAAAATCTAACAACAAACAGTTTTTCGTCTCTACTGAAAATTTTTAAATATTTGCTTTAATACCCTCTTGTTGATTAAGCGCGATATGTATAAAAGTATTTTTTTATATTTGTATGTATGTACTTAGATTCATGATTTTGAAAACTTAGTTTAATAAATTCAATTAACTAAATTTTGGTAAACCATATTTTCTTAGCAGAACAATGCAAATTGTATGTACATACATATGTAAGTGTGTAAATAATAAATACTACATAGTAAGAATATGCTAAAAACTTTAAATGGCAAAAGGAATTGTAAATATTGGGCCTAATTAGGAGTAGTGTCGTATTTCGACTTCGACGATTTTGTCCAATATTAAAGAAAAATAAAATGCTGCAATGTTATTTATTGTAGTACAAAATCCTCGTAGTAGAAGTCGAAATACGACAGTCGTAATTAGGCCAATTCTGGCGTCTTTACTAGAACCGACATGTGTATGCATAAATTAAATTGTTGAATTTACCTCGTCATTTCTTGTTGATCCCATTCGGTGTCACTATTATCATCCCAAACTAAGTCGATACTCAAATCACTACAACTTTCAATGAACTCCTCTGGAGCTTCGGCTGCTCTATTTATTTCTTCTTCCATTATCAGTTCTTCATCGGATTTCAAAGTGGTTTCCTCAATAAATGAATCATCAAATTCAGTCTTGAAAATATCTTCATGGTCTTCAAGGTCATTGAATTCGTTGAAGTTATCGTGCTCTTGCAACATTTTATAGAACTTTTTTTCATTATTTATGCAGATTTGTTGAAAATTATATATATCCTTAATTTTTTCCGAACATTCTAAGCAGACCTTTTTCGGTAACGGATCATTTTCTTCTATTTTAAGTTGGGGAACGGTAGTTTTTATTAGTTCCACAAGATTGAGTTTTTCTTTGGCTTCATCCTGGATGGCAAAAATAGACACCATTTGTGTCGTTTTCATTTTAACGTGCTGTTTTCTTTCATTTTGTTTGGTTTCATTAAGCATGCACGTTCGACACATGCTTTCCAAAG
The DNA here is from genome assembly GCA_936439885.1 of Nowickia ferox. Taxonomy (NCBI): domain Eukaryota; kingdom Metazoa; phylum Arthropoda; class Insecta; order Diptera; family Tachinidae; genus Nowickia; species Nowickia ferox. The sequence goes on from OW387025.1 coordinate 12,493,639, forward strand.
ATAAGGACATTATTGTACTTTGAATATTTTATATTTTTTTTATTTTAAAAATAAGTAGAAATTCCTCTTTCGCTAAATATGTAAATAACAAAGTAGAAGAAAATTTTTCTTGACAATTATCTTGGAAAAATATTGTTTGTTTGGAGTTGCCAGATGTTAAATAAACAATCTCTTATTTTGGGATTAGTTCGAAAGAAAATGCGGGATTTACAAAATTTTATACAAATTATGTAAATAAATAAAATATCGTGCAAGTCAATTTTTTTATTTATATAAAATATAAAACTGACGAAATTTAACAATTTCAAAACTTTTATAAATTAAAAGTTATTAATATGAACTTAAAAAATTGATTCGCTGCAAATTTTGTGTACGAATTTCATTCTGTTGGTCACTTGAAATTTTGAAAAACGAACGGGTTTTTAGAAATTCAAATGCGAAGGAGGTAAATAGAGTCAAAAATGGGTAAAAATGGCAACTTTATATTCCCTAAACTAAAATAGATAGACTCATAGTTCCAAAGACATATAAATGCTGCTAAAAAAAAGCGAACAGGTGTGTGGTAATTTTCGACATACATACATACATACATATGTATGCAGCGTTGAGTTGTAAAACGGGCAAAAATTTAATTGTGGTAAATTTTTTGCAAATATATCACTTTAGGAGATTACATTTAAAAGTAAAGTTGTTTCCAAACTATTTTCTCCAAGAAAACATCGTGAAATTGTACAGTTTGTGGTACTTTTAAGTAATTTCTTACATGCTTACATACATATGTATGTAAATTTTAACTATTTTTATCCCCGCCAAAGATATGGCTTTTAAATGAAGCAGAATTTCAAGAATATAAAAAATAATGAAATCGGTCCAAATACAATAGGAGCACGCCTCAAATAGACCACCACTACTTTTTATTATCTTCCATGGATATCAAATAAGAGGGAAACATAAAATATAGTGAAATGTGGCGGACGAACAAAAACTGCGGACCACTACTTTTTATCCACTCCCATGATATGGGTGTCAAACGAACGGAAACATTGGTAATTTTCGGTTTTTTTTTAATTTGGTATAAACACTGTTTACAGCCTACTCGATTCCTTTCTCGGTGCGAACGAAGTCACTAAAAGTTTCTATTTATTCATATAACGACCACAGTTAGTACCGTTTTTAAAAGACAGATGCATCTGTAGGACTGTCAATTTAAATTGCACTGCTAAAAAGCAAATTATGTCAATAATGCTGCTCTATTGTGGTGACAAATATATTTTTTAAATACAAAAATTAATCTGGAAATTTCTCCGTTGAAAAAAAATATTTACAAATATGTATTTCTTTCTTTGTAAAAACATTACGTAAAAATAAAAATAATACGTGGCTACTTCTCACTTATGTGCCATGTCTACAAAGTTTGACGACTTTTGCTCACGCAAAGTTTACTTTGCAAAGTCTTAAGTTTGTAGGAGAAAAGAGAATGGGAGCTCTTTTCCCTTCCATACATAAATTTTAAATTTTATCTTTTTAATTTAATTAGCATGGCTACAAAAATATACATACTTTGTAAAGCTTATTTATACGCTCCATACATTTGAATATGATGTAATGTGTTGTAAAGCAATTTTCTGCAGCAGTTAAAAATACATGCAATCTAACCTTTGGAGCGCATTTTGAACACCCAGTGCCTCTGAGAAAATGTTGCATTGAGCCATGTCTAATTATTTGAGTTTTAATTCAAAATTGAAACTTAGTGTTTAATCATTCTTATGTGCGAATCGCGGAAATAGTGAAAAATAAATTTGTAATTCAAATATATACTATGTACACTAAGAGCTATACTGAAAACATATTTATTTATTTGTAATAATAGATATAAATACATATAAGTATATACATATGTGTGTATGTACATTAAGTTTAAACAATTTGCAATTAATTATAATTAAATGTGTTAATTATTCATGTTCTTTACAACCCAGTTTAATTTGTAAGTTTCGTTCTTCTTCTCTCCGAGCTTCTAAATTGCGAGCACGAGTTTCTTCATCGTCATCCTTATGAGTGGCAAAGTGTGCTCGCAAATCTCTCGCCAGCGGAAATCTTAGTGGACATAGCTCGCACTGATATACATTATCACCTAAATGTTGGCGCAGATGTTTGATACAATCATTACTTTGAGCAAAAGCTCTCTCGCAATATTTACAACGATACGGTTTCTCTCCAGTATGCGTGCGCATGTGTCGCCTTTGTTTTTCACCGGTTACAAATCTCATATCACAATATTCACATGGATAGTTTTTAATGCCATTGTGGTAAAGATTGTGCTTTCGCAACTGATAGGCCATATGGAAGGCACTTCCACAAATGTCACATACATATGGTTTCACTTTCGTATGCACCATCATATGTCCATATAAGCCACTTGAGCATACAAATTTTTTAGGGCAATGAGGACATTGAAAAGTTTTCTCTCCTTTATGGCGCAACATGTGTACATTTAAGCTGCCGACATTTTTAAAACTTTTACCACACTCTATGCACAAGTAAGACGATTCGTCGTCTATTTTCATTTTACGTATATGTGTCCGCTTGTGTCTATTGTAATATGATGAGCTTGTAAATCCTTTCAAATAAAGTAAAATTTAATTAAAATCTTTGATAATGAAAATTAAAATATGATCCTTTAAATTTGGGTACCTTTTCCACAGGCTTCACATTCGAAGGGCTTCTTTTTGGATTGATTTGTATTATCTATATTTGTTCTTTTCGTGTATTTTCTTTTTGGCGTTTTCTCTGAAAGATGTTGAAGCATATGATCTTGCCAATTTTTATCGTCATTAAAAACCGATTCACAATGTTGACATGGAATACTACCATCATCATTTTTTACAGGCAAGGGAAATTCTTCTGTATTTCTTTTATCCTTGTTACTCGCTGAGGTGTTCGCTGTGTCATCATTAACTTCCTGTTCGGAATTATTTCGTTTTTCAGAAGACACCTTTTCACTGCAATGTGAAATAGCATGTACAAAATTTATTGTAGAAAAGTAACTTAACAAGAAAATAACTTAACAAGAAAATAATGTATTTATATGTACATACATAAATAGGCAATTGGAGTTCATTCAGCCGTGTAACGGGTGTCGATTTCGACATCTTTTATTTAATCTAGGCCAGAAACATCGAAGCCAAAATCGACACTCCTAATAAAACTATCGCCCATGTTTTGAAAATCGCATATCGCTTAAAACTTATACATATGTATATATATATATATATATGTATTTGTACATATGGACATATCTATGTGATTATACTTTTTTTATTAATTATATGAAGTAGGTATATTATTTAGTAAAAAATAAATAATTAGAAAATGAATCCGCATATGTGGGATACAAATCCCTTCTTCATTGCAATACAGTCATAACTCAAAAAGTTAGTTTTGCAGTAAGTTTTAAGTTTTCAATTTATATAATTTTTTCTTTTCTGAAGAGATGTGTGTAGAAAGAAGCCTTTTATATGAAATTTTGACACAACATTACATACGATTTTGTTTTTGCATTGTCTATATTGCAATAAAAGAGCGATATGCATATAAAATATCGAAGAGAAAGTTCTCCTTTGCTTTAAAAACAGGCAAGTAGAAGGCATGTATTTCGTTTGAAAATTTAAATACATTTTAAAAATACGAACCAGCTTAGACGGGGTGAACATTCATTATCACTAGCATCGCTATAGGGATTGAGGAAGTAAGGTTCCTTATTTTCTGAATCATCAGAGACTGCTTGAAAAGGATCATCTTCAAACTCCTCCCAATAATCATCGTTCTTCTTCTCATTATCAATGCCTTCAATATTAATTTTCTCTATTTCCAATTCGTATTTGGTCTCTACTGCACCAACGTCTTCGTCGAAGTCTTTTAATGTCTCCTCCACCTCGTTAAAATCGTATTTACAGTTCTCAACATCAACTTCCATCAACATTTTTCGAAATTTCTTATCAACATTCTCATACATCTCTATAAAAACATGAGACACCACCAATTTTTCTATGCAATTTGAACACATTGACTTTGGAAGATTATCCTTAATATCTATTTTGATTTGTGGTTGTACGACCTGCAGCATTTCCATTATGCTTGCACTGTTTTGGCTCCCATTGGGTACATCTTGAATGCTTTGCTTCTTAATAGCTTTCTTTTTAGTTTTCGAAAAGAATCTCATACACGTTCTACACATATCCTGAATAGAATTTTCAGTATTCATTTTTTAATAGCAAAATTTTTCCAAATACAATTGAAAACTAGAGCTACAATTATAAATATTTTTATATTGTTTACATTTCGTGGAAGGCTTACCAGACTAATTAATAATTCGAAACATTCGAGTTTGTGGTGTGAAACAAAAAATTACACAATTGCATAATTAAATATGTAACTCAAAAATAAATTTCAAATTTAAGGCAGTGTTTCACGAAATGTTCCGCGGGCACTTAGTAAGTAATTTTACGTATACGCACTGCTTTGGAAAACACTCGTTCAAAGTTATAGTGTAATCAAAGGACAATAACAATGTGAATCAAACGCATGACTTATTTGCCCATTTGGTAAGCTAATATTAAAAAATTCTTAAACATATAAGATAAGTTTCAGTTACAAGTTTTAAAAATCTGATACTTCGGATTAAATTGAGTTAAAAGAAGAGAAGTTATGTGAAAAAGGGATTTGTGAAAAATAAGCAAGGATGCTATATATCTCAGCCCTCTTTCATTGGAAAGCATTAAAACATGCCTTAGTGTCTTTACATCTGAGTAGCGTATTCATAAAAAATAATATTGGCGTAAAAAGGTTTAAAAAACAAATTTCGTATTGAAATACGTCAGGGAGTGTTTTGTCCAACAATGTCAATGCATCTTCATTTACAAACCCATTTACTTGTTTTATAAAATTATATGGCATCACATATTGCAAAAATCCCCTTGTGTATCAGTGTGGCAAAGTCATACACGTCTTAACTTGCATGTTGTAAACACATAGCAATAACAGCATCAGCGAATAGCTAGAAAACAACAACAATGAAACTACCAAATACAAATTTCCAAGAATTTTGAAAAATTAAGTGCTTCATTAAAATACAAAATCAAGTAGAAACATATAAAAAATTTAATAAAACCATAAAATAACTGAACTAATGTAAGAATAGTGCAACAAAATTAAAAGAACAATAAATATTTGCATAGTTTTTTAAGAAAATACCTGGCAGTAAAAATTCAAATTCCAAGAAAAACAACACACTAAAATTAAACGGATTTCCTGGAAAAACAAATTCAAACTCGAGCTATACATACTACATATAGAAAAAGTCACGTATTGGGTCATTCCTATAGAATTTTTGGAGTCCAGAAGGCTCTGTTGAACAGCAGTTTTGAAAATTTGTAACAAAAAATGATAAAAGACTTGATAATAATTGCCATAATGACTAATTTTGCTAAGAAGTGCAAAATGTTTTTGTTCGCCTGTGTATTGGCAAGTAGTCTATTTTCTGGTACCAGTTCAATGTTAGCAATTGCAAATATGATGGATAACGATCCAGGTAAGACATATCCCGACAGGGTGGATGCGGCCATAGGAACAGATATCAATATCACCTGCTATATGAATCCTACAAAATTCCCCAGTGAAAATTCAACTTGTTTGCACTTTGTAATCGAACGAACAAACGAAGAGTTGTCGCGGGAAAATGTCGTCATTGTGAATAGTACTACGATAATATACATGGTTAAGAATGCTAGTGAACAGCAGACAGAATATCTTTGTAAATGTGGCCGTTATGCCATAACGGGAACAAGAGTGTCGGTGGGATCACGGCCAAGGCCAGTCAAGGATTTTTCATGCCATAGCTATGACTTTGATCACATGATTTGCAATTTTACCAAACCAAAGAATCCCATACTGACCACATACAACGTTTCATACTACAATGACTTCCCAAGTTATATTTATCAGCCCAAATGTAATTATGATGACCGGAATGTAGTCATCTGTAACACATCGTTAAATGATCGTTATCAAGAAATGTATCATTTTTTAATTAAGTCTACCAATGATCTTGTCAATTTAACTGAACAGCCACTAATACAACGTTTTGATGTAAATAATTTCGAAATAATGATACCTTCGAAACCTGGTGATAATATGCGTGTTGAAAGCCTAACAGTAGACAGTATTAAATTATCGTGGCAAATGCCAAATTGGGAGAAATATCGCCCAAAGGGCTTGCAGTGGGAAATTCTGCTGCAACCGGAAAACTCGACAGCAATGATACGCGAAGGTCCTATACGGGAGCACAATGAGATGCGTTTGCATCTACACAATTTGCCGTATGCATATTGGAATTACAAATTGATGATTCGTGTGCGTGTTAAGAATCCAGCTGCAATTTGGAGTGAACAATTTGTTTACTCTTTTCGTACGGCCGCTCGTCGACCACAACGACCGCCTCGTATTGAACCAGGTAGTTTTTATATTGATTCGTCGGAAACTCGCATAACAATATATTGGGAAGAATTGTTGCCACATGAATATAATGGGGAAAATTTTACGTATACCATAACATCAGTACAACCCGATGGCAAAATATCGTAAGTATCTATCAAAAGTTCTTCCAAATCGAAATATAATTAACTTTATATGTATTCAACAATATCGCACTCCTTCCTCTAAAAAGGGTAAAATCAAAATTTTGCAATTTTAATTTTTTGCAAGAAAACGACATGCAGTAGTCAGTTATATCTGTCCACTGTAAAAATATTACATAATTTTCTCTACTTTTTCGCAAAGGAAAATACAGATGTATGTGTATCCATCTTCTTTTGTATTAGAGTATAAGAAAATAAAAACAGTTATTTGCCTCTACAGAAATTTTGTTAATTTTGAGATGACCCCCTATAGACGAACAAGTTTTATATGTACATATTTTCCTCTTGTTCACTTACTCATTAGAAAACATTTGAAATTATCAACAAAGGCTGTTGAGAACTAGAAAGCATTTACATATCGTTAGCTAAAATGCAAAACGGCGTAACTAAAAAAAATATAATTTTACAGGAGAAGCAAAAACTAAAGAAAAACTAAACAAACTTGAAGTCAATTGCTCTTGTTTTTTGTTAATAAAAGCGTAAAGGCAGAAGTCAAAAATTTCGCCAAGACATCAATCAAAACCCCGATTTTGAATTTTTTTTTGGTTACAACTTTTTGCATTATAGCTAACGATATGTATGTATGCACATATCTATGTATTTTGAATAATTAAAAATAAATCAATTATGATAAATCAAAATTCATAGGATATTCACATTGAAAATGTCGAAACTGAAAAAAATTTCGAATAATAATAAACAATAAAACATCCCAGATATTCAGAAGCGTTATTTGAAATCTCAACTAAATTTCTCAAATGCTTTGATTGCTATTTTTTTTAAATCCTAATTAGTATCTATAGTAAGTGAATCGTAAAAAGATTCAGGTATCGTTTTCTTCTCACTATTATTAGGCCTAGAATGTAAAATATCTCTATAAGCGTTAAAAACAAAATTTCCCCCAATTAAAATGAAACATATTTCCTAAATTATACTTTCTAACACATTCGCAGGGATTCGAAACCTTTTCAGCAAGAAAAAAATCTTGCTAAGTTTTTTTGGCGAAAAGATTTGTATTATGAATTTGAAATACGTAGTCGAAATCATAAAGGCGAATCTGCCGACTTCAGTAGTTTAATAATTTATCCAACAAAACAACGGAACCCCAAGGAATTTACGCCACAACCTATACACAATGTTTACCATGGCAATAACCGCACCTACACTCTAACGTGGTCAAAGCCCAAAAATTTAACTGGACTTTTAAGCTTTACGGTGTATTGGTGCTATCCCAAACGAGCTTTACCCAATGAATGTAAAGTAAGTATTTTCTTTTTTATAGAATAACTAAGCAGATTAATTTTAACTTTTTTTTGCATGATTTTCGCAAGGAATCAATGTATTTTCAACAAGTGCCCAACGATCAATTAAATTTTACCACACAAGCTCAAAATGCCTCAGAAGAAAGAATTCTAAACTTGGCTGTCTCCGCAAACTATTACAAATTCAATACTGGTCTGCATTGGGCCGACTGCTCCATGGATATTGTTAACACTGACTTGGTTAAAATGGAGCCTGAACTAGCGGCTACGGCGAATACAATCAAAGTTCAATGGAGTGTTGAACGTGTGTGTCCTTCCATTTTGGATGGTTTTAACATAACCTACTGCGAAGTGGGCAATAATGTCGTTGTGGAAAATGCAACATGTTTGCACAATAAAGTTATTTCGAAGATAGCCAAAAAATATGATAAAAAATTCTACATAGAGAATTTAAAACCATTCACCACATACAAAGTGGCAATGCTAATGTTCTGGCGCACTAAAAAAGGCCAACCGAGCGAACCGCAAATTATACGCACTCTAGAAGGCGCTCCCTCTCCGCCCAGGCAATTACGCGTTGAAGGCGTTACAAACACTAGTGCAACCATAAAATGGCTAGAACCGACTCATCCAAATGGTAAAATACGCAAATACATCATAATGCTAAATAACGATCAAATTGAAGTAAATGCCACTACTTTGATGTATCATTTGGAGAATCTGGAAAGCTTTACGGCATATAAAGTGTATGTGTTGGCGGAAACAGTAGAAAGGTCGGAAACTAGCAATGATGTTCATTTTACCACCGCTGTGGGAAGTAAGTACCATATGTACATAAATGTGTAGAACATTATTGGCTTGAAAATTTATGAAAATTCTTATTAACTATTGTATGTATGTCTTTGTTTCATGATACGTAGTTCCATCGCCGCCAGGTATTGGTACTAATAACAATTTGGCAAATATAATCCAATGGAGTAAACCCACAAAGCCGCGAGGTTCCCTTGAGTTCTACGAAGTTCTGGTAACGCAACTGCATAATGAGGCGATACTAAGACGTCGTGTTAGTATTATACAAGATGAAACAGCTTGTACTTTCAACAAATTTCCAACTTGTATAGGAGCCGAGTATAAAACGACTGTCGAAGTGCGAGCAGTAAATGCAGTTTTGCGTACTAACAAAACCACAATGAATTCATATACCGCCGAAACATCAGATATTTACAATGAAAATGACGATTTGGAATGTAGCGCCAGCATACCAACAATGCCTCTGGAAACTAATGAAAAGTTGCAAAACTATCTAAATAGTACACTGTACGAGTTATACAGATCACCCTGGCAAACGTCAGCGATCTTTTCGTGCTCCACCAGCCGCATGAGTAAAATAACTACGATCGCTTTGGTGGTAATAGCCATGTCTTTGGGTGTAATGGCTGCCTTATATATGGCTCGTAAGAAATATAATAAAATGGCCAATATAAATTGTACACTACCAGCTGGTCTGGAAACATACTTTACCAAGGACTCGGGAGCTGGGTTTTCAAATGATTTTGTTGCTGGCAGTCATACGATTAAGGAAACAACAAGAGCCGTTGAAGATCAATGGATAACTGCAGCTCGTATGCATGACTTCAATTTGCGCAATGAACATCATCATTTGCTGGCATCTTTGGGCAACGATTCAGGTTATTTGGGTGGTGGTGGTGGTAATATGATAGATAATGCTTTTAATGAAAACATAATGGGCAGCAGTATAGAAACCTCAAATATATGCGACGAAGCGCCCGCAAAAGAAAGCATTAATAAATCCACTTCCAGTTCGGCGGACTCTCTGGTTGAAAGCTGTTCCGAAGAATCTGTGTGTAATAATTTGGCTTTGGAACGTTCGCCTCTGGCTATATTTCCCAATACTAATGGGTATATTAAGCAATCAATGTTACAACCCTGGCAGTTATTTAAAAATGAAAATGACATCAATACTGCTGAGCTGCCGCCCACTGCAGCCGCCACTGCGAATGACTATATAACAGTTCAAAATTTGGGAAAGCTCCTGGAAAATCCCAGCCAAAAAAATAACGATTTTATTGCCAAGACTGAAGACTATATAGTGCAACAAGATATGCAAAATTTTTTCAATAACAAATCACCCATCACAGATGTAACGGCCTCAACATCGGCAAACTTACCACAACCACAGTTCAACAGCAACAGTGTGGGCTATACAACTTTAGAGAACCTAACCAAACTAAATAAGAAATCTAGTTTGCTGCCACAAAGCGAAAATCGTACTAATCAACAGCAGTCAAGCACACAAAATATAGCCGAAGCCGAAAGTAGTGCAGCAGAGGAACGTGTTTCTAAAACTGTTGATGGCATTTCAGGTTATGTTACCCAACATGATTTAAATATATTTGCCCAACATCAACAGAACTGTTAAAACGCCACCCACAAAGAACTGAATTTATTTACTATATATGTTTTTTTTATCTATATGGGTTTTAAAAGTGTGCTGTTTAACACAACTGGGACGAGGAAATTATATTAACAAACAGCTCTGGTCTTCTATTAATTGGAAAAAGCCAAACGTATCTACATTTCAAGCAGAAATTAATTGCAAACTCATACAAAACGAACGTCCATTACGTAAACGTTAACCACTAAAAAACTTGTGTTATATTCTTTTTGTGAAAAGAAGAAAAAAAAAGAAACCAATTCGGAACAAAAGTATTTTAATATAAGTTAATAATTAGTTTTAAATATTTAAATATAAAATTCATTATTGTTAAGTGTAGTTGTAAGTTTGAAAATAATCATGCAAATATCTCTTTAAACGCCAGCTTATATTGTAATTTTACATATACAGACGTCTATATATGTATTTTGGTTTCCTTTTTTTTTGCCATCTTTGTTTTATATATATTTATTTTTCATTTAAAATTTGTTCACATAGCTTAATAATACTTATTCATCATGTCCGTTTTATTTTTTATAAACCATTTTTATAATTGAATTGTTTTATTTTTCATTTTCATTAATCATATTTTTTATTTTACATATTTTCTAAAATATGTACATACATTTATTTGTACGCATGTACTATGTATGTGCATACGTACTTACACACGCGTACTTATTTAAGAAAGAATCAAAAGTAAGACGTAAGTTTTTTAAGTGCGGCCTTAGCATTTATTAAAAAAAAAACAGGTAAATCTTGCATTGCTTTATTATTTTTGAAATAAAAGAAATATTGTATATTTTCAAAAACTTGACTTGAAAATTAAACATGTGCTGCAAGTAGGAAGAACCAATTTTTGTTTCCCATAAATTTTTCAACACGAATTGACTGCATCGATTACACTGTGCAGTAACAAATTAACGTTCTAGGTTTAAAGGACGGTTGCTGATTGTTGTGGTGAGCCTCTAATTATGTAGAGTAGAGGATGTTTTTAGCACTTTTTTTTTTTAATTTTACTAGGATTCGTAGGAATTTGCATAAATTTCTGGACACATCTCATGCCTAAAATGATATATTTACATGCTTTCAAATGCATGTTTAACCATAATAATGTGTAAAACGGGATGTGACTTCGACCTAAACTTTTAAAACGGCGATGCACGTACATATAATTTCTTTTACTATGTAAAACATATTTATGTATATTTTTGGGATTGGTGGCTTTGCATTACTTTTATAATATAAATAGATATGTATTTTTTGTCTCTGCCAAAATCTGTCGTCAGAAATGTGATTAAAACCAACGCCCCCCCCCCCCCCCCCCAAATAGACAATTTCAATGTATGTATGTATTTTTAAGAAACAATATTTTATGCAATACAAATAATAGAACCTGTAGTGCGATTCCGTAACTTTTAATGATCCGGCATTCGTAATTTTTGTCTATACATTTTGTCGCTTGCAATAACGATTGTGTGATTCTGTAACTTCTTTTTAACGATAGTACGCGGCTGATAATTTTTGTCGACAAAATTAACGGCACATAAATTATTGTCGCTTAAATAACGACACAGCTGATATTAACATACAGCGAATATCGTTAAAAATGTTACTGAATAGCAAATTCGATAAATTTTCATTATAATTATTTTAACGGTGCACTTATCGTTAAAAAAGTTAGTGAATAGCACTACTGGGGGTCTACTCTTTAATTCGAAACGAAAGCAAATGCTTTCGAATTGTAATGTTAATAACATAAAAATTCGAAATTGCATAAATATTTTATTTCGTTTCGAAATACAGAGTAGATCTCCTGGTTATGTTTGTGAACGTTTAATTTCGTTTGTGCAGTGTTATAAGCGTTTATTTTACTAATGCATTTTATGTATTTCGCTGAAATATTGTAGCATTCATTATATCATGGTCGCTCAAAGTGACCTCAGTTTGCCGAAGTTTAATTGGCTTTTTATAGAAATTAATCCACATAACAAATATACATATTTCTCGCGTGTATGTGTATTAAGCTATTTCATTTAATTTTTTTTATTTTCAGGAGAGCCATCAGCCTATTTTCGCAATTGTGGAGTTGGTATGTTATTTTTTATTCTTTTTTTTAACGATCACTTGAAAATTCCTGTTGGCCATGCCCGCTAGACGACATTAAAGACGAGTATGCTCGACATTAACATTGACGACAATTTAAACAAATTATTACATACATTTTCGAACAAAGGACACAGAAGTCATGTCGCTCACGTTATCTTTAGACAGTGGGATATAAATTAAAATATATACATACATATGTATATATAAATCTGGAGTTTCTAAATCGGTGATTAGATTTTGTAAAAATTTCAAATGGCTCAATGACGGACGTAGCATGAATTTCGAATACATGTTTGGCGACTTTTTTGATCGGATTTGCTTCCCTAGTCCCCTACTATTGACAAATGCAAAATTTTTCTTGCAACTAAATTTCATGAACAATATCATAATGGCAGTATTCGGTGTTTGATGCCAATGGTCTTGCGTAAGTGCAAATGCAAAATATCATAGATTTTCTTTGGGTTGTGTTTGTATTTTGTTGTTGGATTCTAAAGAAAAGCAAAGATATTTTGCATTTGAACTAACGCAAGACCATTTGCATCAAACACCGAATACCGCCAATGTAAATTCAAACAGAGCCTTCTGATTTTCAAAATTATAAATAAAATTTTTTTTTTATTAAGCTGTGTGTAAGTTGACAAACTGTACGACATAATTTATATATAAGGTGGGTGAATTATCTACGCTTCACACAATTTTCTATTGAGCTAAGGTGGCATTTTTTTCGTTAAAATTTAAGACTAAATTTCAGACTGGATTTTGTATCGGACACACAATCTTGGAAAATGTCAAAGAAGCTTAGTGTAAACGATATATATTTCGTTAAATAAACTACATTTTGAGATAATGTATGTAATTGCAGTATTAAACTATTTTTTTGAGTTGTAGGTCTGTTTATATTTTGATTTATTAGTTCGATATTTCGTCAACCTTCTTCAGGATATTTCTTATTTTTGGTTTTTTTGGAGTTAACCGAAGGTTAACGAAATATGGAACTAATAAATCAAAATATAAACAGTCCTACAGTCGTAAAGCAGGCGAGTCAACATCAAGCGTCGTTGGCAATTATCTCTTAAGTGCAACCAGGCCACTGTTGCTTATTAGCCTTCGAGGGTTTTGCGTCTCGCTCGCATTGGTTGACTGATCTGCCACGCATAACCGTATATTCTTGCGGTTCTTCTATGGAATTTCTTTAACAACCACGTTGCTACTTCCTGAGTGAAGGCATAGATCGTGAACAGTTAGTCACAAAACCTTTTTAAAATACTGTTAATAACATCTTGGGCATATGGTCCAGTTACTCCGCCCATATCTGTGCAACCATATTATGCAAATTTAATTTGTATAATGTGTATAAATCAGGGACCGTAACGGTTATAATTTTTATTTTAAAAATTACTTTTTAATCGTTATTTTGTGACTTTTATTTATTCCTCACAAAATAACAGTTATTTTGTGACTTTTATTTATTCCTCACAAAATAAGAGTTATTTTGTGATTTTTATTTATTCCTCACAAAATAAGAGTTATTTCTTGATTTTTATTTATTCCTCACAAAATAACAGTTATTTTATGACTTTTATTTATTCCTCACAAAATAACAGTTATTTTTTGATTTTTATTTATTCCTCACAAAATAAGACTTATTTTTTGATTTTTATTTATTCCTCAGAAAATAAAAGTCATTTTTAAACTAATAACTGCCAGTTCATAGAAGTCAAGTAAAAATTCTTCATAATTAACACATAAGAGTTACCAGCTTGATAAATGAAACTTGATAAATGAAAGAAAAATGAAATGTCATATGGGCTTTAGCGAATAAAATAAAAACTTCGGCCCATTGGGTGGTCTAATGTACATGAATTTAATCAATTTTACTCTTTGTGAAGAATGATGCAACGCAAAAGTCTTCTGACTTACCATCATCTTCAAACGCTGAAACACCAAATGCTTTACCGTCGTCTGAAGACACAAACACGTGTTCATTATTAAACGAGTTCTTAAACTCTATTGAAGTAAATTCAGAGGATGAAGACTCAGATGGTGATCTGGAGGAGGAAATGAAAAGGGCGATAAGCGAAATAGATAATTACAATCCTAAGCCCATTGACGTGGATGCAGATGTAATGAAATATTGGGAGGAAAAAAAATATATATATCCATACCTGTACAGATTGGCACAGGTTTTGCATAGCATGCCAGCAACACAAGTCTCTGTAGAAAGAGCATTTTCTGCTCTAAAATTAATATTAACAGATTTAAGATCGAATTTATCGCCAGAGTCCATGCAAAAACTCTTATTTGTTAAATTAAATTAATTAATAAACACATTTTAAAAATGACTTTTATTTTCTGAGGAATAAATAAAAATCAAAAAATAACTGTTATTTTGTGAGGAATAAATAAAAGTCATAAAATAACTGTTATTTTGTGAGGAATAAATAAAAATCAAGAAATAACTCTTATTTTGTGAGGAATAAATAAAAATCACAAAATAACTGTTATTTTGTGAGGAATAAATAAAAGTCACAAAATAACTCTTATTTTGTGAGGAATAAATAAAAATCAAGAAGTAACTCTTATTTTGTGAGGAATAAATAAAAATTAAAAAAATAAAAATCATTGCATCTATAGGTAGTCCATGTAACATGGAGTATTGTGGTATATTCCTTGTGCCAGTAGCACTTCTCTATTATTGTGATTTTTTCAGTTTAAATTTGGAAAATAATCGTTATTTGCGATCCCTGGTATAAATAAATAAACAGACCTAAAGCTCAAAAAAATAGTTTAATTGAACATTTAGAAAATCCTTTTTAAAAATAAATTGAACAAATAATTTTCAAAAAAAGATACATTTAAAAAATGTAATGTCTGAAAAATACATCTCAACCTTTTACCTTTAAAAAATCTTTACAAAAATGTACGCTTTAAAAAATTGCGTTTTAAGAAATTATGTATATACTTCTTAAAAATCCTTTTTATTTATTTATTTATTTATGTGTCTAATCTTAAGGAATAAATTCTAAGATTAGATTTAATTTGAGAGCACTAGCAACATTGGCTATCGGCTCTGTTTTAAAATATTAAAAATATGATGATATTTTCAATGTAGTTTGTGCAATAAAGTAATATACATATGAACATATTTATAAATACTGTTAAGTGTTTAGTTTAGTTAGTTTCATAAAATAGTAGATTTTATTAATATTCTCTATGGATGGTTCCTTAAGGAGCTGCAGAGCTGATTTGTTCCCGAAAAGTTTCCGCCTTTGGTTGGAGAAAGAAGAGCAATCATTTAGTATGTGGTTGATTGAGAGAACACAGTTGCATCGGCAAGTTGGGCGGGGTGTTTTCTTTAGGATCCACTCGTGAGAAAAAGAGCTGTGCCCAAGGCGTAATCTGGAGAAAATCTTTATTTTATTCTTGTCCATAGCTGTGGGGTATATAGGATGTCTGTTATGTGGGTTTATGTTAGAGTAGTGATAGTGTGTAATTTCCTTTTGCTTAAGTTTTTTCTCTATGTAGTTTGCAATGTGGCGTCGAATGTCAATTTTTTCTATTGTGTCGTCCATTATTATTGGGGCATACGAAGCGTATTTGGCAGCTAGGTCTGCTTTTTCGTTTCCGACGATCCCTATGTGACTTGGTATCCAGTGAATCCTTAATAATTTTTCGTTGTCAATAAGCGCGTCTCTGATTTTTGTTACAGTGGTCCATTTGTTGTTGAAAGGGTTTTTTATGGCATTTACAACCGAGAGACTGTCGGTGTATATTACAGTTTTTTCTTTGTTAGAAAGTATTGCGCAGGTGGCTTGGTAAATTGCGCATGATTCTGCGGTGAAAACCGAGGATTGTTCTGGGAGGGTACCGAGTTTGACATTTTCACCATTTTCGCTTACCACAGCGTAGGCCGGGAGAGAATCTTGTATTTTACTGCCGTCAGTATAGATAAATTGCCAATTGTTGCGTTTTAGAAAGTTTTGCTGTTCTGACAGAAGACTAAGAAACGTGCTTCTTGGGGTATCTATCTTGTTGAGTTTGGACATCGAGGTGTCTATCGAACTGTTTTTGAATCTCCATGGGGGCTTCTTAGTGTATTTTTTAGTAACGTTGAGGGGTATATTCAACTCCTCGCATAGTGCTAAAGATTGGGCTATTGCAGATTTGATTCGTTTGGGTTTTTTTGCATTTATAATAGAGATAATGTCATTGTCTAATACTGAGTTTGTACTGTTCAATAGTTTAGGTAGGACTCTGGATTTCATTACAATTATTCTGTCTGTTATTGATGGTAGATTAGCTTCACAAAGGATATTAAAGATGGGTGTTGTCCGAAACGCATAGACACAGGCTCTTGCAGCTTGGTGATAGACGGGTTTTATTATGTTGAGGTTCGTTTTGCAGCTGTTGCCGTATATAACTAGGCCGTAGTCAATCTTACTTAACACGAGAGTTTTGGTGAGATAAGTAAGAGTATTTATATGAACAAAACTTTTAACTGATAAGTAGCGTAGTAAATTAACTCTAGATGTAAGCGAGTTTTTGAGATTAAATAGGTGTTCTTTCCAGGTGTAGTTATGGGAGAAAATTAAACCCAGAATTTTTAGGTGTTTGACGTTTTGTATTGTTTGGATGACGTGGGTGTCAGAGTCACAGTTATGCTTTTTGCAAATGTGGAGTTTTTTTGTTTTAAGTAACGAGATTTTCGCACCAGAGTATTCTGCCCATTCATTGATGTCATGGAGGATTTTTTCCAAAATAATTTTTGTTTCACTGTTGTCGTTTCTTTTGCAGAGTATGTATAGATCGTCTGCGTACAAGCAGTGGTCAACAAATCGGTGTTCTTTCAGTATTTTGCTAATTTCGTTGAAAGCAATTTGGAATAGTACCACTGAGAGCGGTGATCCCTGTGGGATTCCATTTGTCAGGGTAAAAGTTTTTGAGAGCTGGTCATTAATCTTGACTTTAAAGCGTCTATTTGATAGAAATGATTTGACAAAGTTAAAGATTTTTGAGCCGACGCACCAATCTCTCAGTTTGTTTAGGATTACATGAGGGCCAATTCTATCAAATGCTTTTACAAAGTCAATGGATAGAACCGTAACATGATTTTTAGCTGATAGCGCCTTCGTTATGTAGTAGTCCAAATGTAGTAGTGCATCGTCGCATCCTTTATTTGCTTTGAAAGCTACTTGCTCCTTAGCGATAAGGTTTTTTTTCTCCATAAACCATGATAGCCTTGTAGCTATGATGCGTTCAATAACTTTGGAGAGACAGGGTAAAAGTGAAATTGGGCGATAATCAGCAACCGAAGTGGAATTTTTTGATTTAGGGATAGGTACTACAATTGCTAGTTTCCAAGAATGTGGGATGATGCCGCTTTCAAAAATTGTGTTGTACACGTGCAGTAATTTTATTTTGCTCGCAAGGGACAGGTTTTTTATCATTTGATAAGAAATTCGGTCGTGTCCTGGCGAGGTTCCTTTGACTTTACTTAAGCAGCAGTTGAGTTCAACCAGTGTAATTGGGTCCTCTAGTAAAAAGGCGTTTTTGTCAGTTCTGTTATTATTGACAGTACTAGTTGTATTTTTGGATGCTTTAAACAGAGGGGAAAAATTGGCATCGGATGCGTAATCTTCCCAAACTTTACCAAAATGGTTAGCTATTTGAAAAGGCTCGATAAGAGTTTCGGTCTCGGTTTCTATTGCCTTGACAGATGTTGATAAGCTCTTGCGAGTGATTCGGTTTATTTTGTTCCAAATGATCGATATTGTTGCGTTTCTGTCTATAGTTTTCGTGAAGTTTTCGAAGCTTGAGTACTTGGCGTTTTTTATTTCTTTTCGGAATTTGGCGTTAAGTTTTTTGTAGGAGACTAGGTTGTCCAGGGTTGGATGTGACTTGAAATTGTGCCATTTCCTCATTTTTTCCTCCCGTAGAATTGATAATTCATGATTCCACCAGGGGACAGGAACGCGATCTGTTTTTAATTTGAGTTTTGATTGAGGGATGTGTAAGTTAGCTGCAGTACGTATAGATTTAATTATTGCGGCGGCATCTCTGTTACTTGATGAGGTTAATTGGCGTTTGGAAATTTCTTTTTCGGCTTCTTGAGAATACCTTGGCCAATCGGCTAGGTGAATTAAAAATTTTTTTATTTTGATTTGGTTATTACTTGAGTTTGATAATTTTATAGAAATTTTTATTGGATAATGGTCGCTGCCATGTAAATCGTTTGAGATAGTCCATGATGTTGATGGCAGTAAGCTAATGGAACAAAATGAGACATCGATGTTGGTGAAGGTATTATGCGTGGAGTAGTGAGTAGGGCTGCCATCGTTCAAGACACAAAGAATGTACTCTTAAAAAAGATTTATTCAAATATGAGGATGTTATCTCAAAAAAGTACCTTTTCCTAAAGTACTTTTTAAAAAAGTCTCTTCCATATAAATAATAAGATTTAGGACGTTTTTGTTTGAAAATATTTTTGAGTGCTTGTTTTTTAATTCACTAATAGTGCAGTTACATTTTAGCAAAATCTAGTACATACGAGATTTCAGACAAAATCTAGTAGATTTCCCATACAAACCAAAATCTACTTCGTCACTAGATTTTGTCAAAATCTACTTTAAATCTAGTAGAACTTGGTGACACAAGTATGGTTTTTTGTCAAATTTGTATTAAATAGTCAGCCTGTTTACATAAAAGGGTGTGTGAATTGGCTACATTGCAGTTGTTTGGTTGTAGTTTTAGAAAATGGCCAGATACTGGGATAAAAAAATTTTGATAAATATCAAAAAGCTTGGTGTAAATAGTGTAGATAAAGATTTGAATTAAAATTGCTAGATTTTTTTTTTTTAATTTTCCCCCTATTGTAAGTTAACAACTTTACTCCAATTTTCGAAAATCGAGATTTCTTCACATTTCGACGTTTTGAGGTCCTGAAATTCGATTCTAACTATTTGTGTGTGTGTGTGGGTATGTACGCAAACATCTCATAACTTGAGAACTATAGTTTTAGTCAAAGAATCCGAAGCAAATTTGTCGCATTCGAAAGATGTTCAGCTTACTTAGATGTCGTATGATATTGACTCGATTCGGTTTGATAGATTTCGAAAATAAAATGTTCACATAAATTTTTTTTGTTTAACAAATGTTAAACTAAAAGCTCTTAACTTTAAAAATAACTTCACTTCAAAAGTCTTCGTCAAGGCGAAATCGGTGTCGCAAATTTTCGAAAAAAAAATTTTTATTACTTCGTAATTTCTTGTCTAATCGATTTCCGAGACACTTGAATTTTTCGGACTTAAAAACTGGCGGGTAGTTTCACGGATGGCCTGCAAGGCTAACCGATTTCAATATTTTTTCTACTTTAAAATACCTGGAATAATAAACGAAACCTTAAAGCAGGTTATTTTCTTTAAGTTTACTTTCATAATTTCGTTTAAATTTATTTTCGTTCTAGATTTAATTTCTTATTTCATAAATAATAATTATAATAAAAAAAATCTTAGTATTAAATATGTATACATAATTTATATATTCAATTTTATGCGCACTGTTTATAATAATACAATTTTATTTATAAAATTTATTTGTAAAATAATTCTCTTCTAACAAAAATTTTGAGTTGCATTAGATAAGTTCACACCGAACTTGCTAAATTAGTAAACCTCCTCTTACAATTTCTTTTTAACAAGAAAACGTACGAGGATTCTCAGGAATTTAACAACTAAACAGTTACCGAGCGAGTTCCGGTGTAAATTCTGCTATTATTAATTAAAAACAAATTATAAAAACTTCATAAAAAAATAACAAATAGAAATAAAACAAAGTTTTTAATCAGAAATAAAAAAAACTTTAAAATTGTCTCGCCAAAGTTTTTAACTAATTTAAATCAAAAACGCAATAAGCTTTTCAAAACGTGCATGTGTTTTTATGTTCGCATGTATGTTTTTTTTTTGATATATTTTTTGTTTATGAATTAAAATCGCGAGTAGAACAATAATAATCATTGCCACCATATTTAACTACATTTGATTAAAATTTAAATCAAGATATATAATTAAAGTTATTAAAAAATTACTTAAAATAAATAAATAACATTACACATTATCATTTTCAATCAGTAGTAGACTGTTGTAGCACTAGCAGGAAAGTACCATGATACTTTTTTTCTTCAATGGAAAGTTTTGGCCAGGAGTTAATAAGTGTTCCATCTGCAGTACGTATAATTTACGTTCCATACGTTTTACATACATATTTAGTACAAATGCATAAGTTTATATAGCAACAAAATTATTCATACGAATCTGCAATAAATTTGAAAAATAAGTTAAAATTTAAATGCAAGAAAAAACAAAAATTATTTTATTTATAATTTTTATTCGCGAGATTTGCCAAAAAAGCCAATTCATATCAAATTCTTGTGGCGCGCGTAGACTCGATTTGGTTCAGTAGATTTTGGAAACAGAATTGTCAAAGAAAATTTATAACAATTCATATTTATGTATATTTTTAAACCAATTCTCAAGAAAATGAAGAAAAATATTGAAAAGGTAATTAAAAATATTTGAAATATTCAAAGTAAACTTTTTGGCTTTTCTTTTTTTCAAGTTTTATTTTGTATCATCTATACATACGCTCTTCGAAACTACTTGTCACAATTTACGAAATGGTAAATCATTAGAAGCAGCTTGGGCGTTCGTCAGTTCTTTAGTTTTTATGAATAACATCGTATGTCCAAAAATCAAATTTTTTTTCAAAAAGAAAAAACTTCTTGAAGATTTTTTAAGAAAGGTAGAAGCTGTGTTGTTGTTTTAGAAAAAAAAAATTATGTACGACCATATTTTTAAAATTTTCTTAGTCCTTTTTAAAAATCATTTAAAATATAACAATTTGACATCATAAACGCGAAATGATAAATATATAACATAGGCTGTTATTCATGAAAACCACGGAGTTGTAGGCTATAGATATGCATGAATAAAAAAAAAACAAGATTGCGCAGTCAGCCGTCCAAAAAAAATTTCTACTGCGCGTCTACGTCATCATAGAATGCACACGTATGTTTATTCAATAAACACAATAAACTTTATTGTAAAAAGTGTGAGAGAGAGCACATTCCACATACAAATGTATGTACTTTGTTTACAACAAATATTCATGTCTACGTCACAAGCAGAAAATAAAATAACGGACCTGCGCAATCTTGTTTTCTTGATTCATGATAGATATGCATATAGTCATAAGTAAAAGTACCGTATTAGATTTAAAATGCATATTAAAATATTACTAACTGTTGTCCGTTGTTTTTTTTTTGTTAGTGTGGTTTTGTATTGTTTACTTTTAAAAAATCCTAGTAGTTCTATAACTTCTAAACATAATTATTAAATTCAAGACAAAAGCCTAGCTAATAAGCATTTTAAAGTATGTACATGTGTACTCACATAAATAATGAATAAACATTTTATAATGGCTGCTGTCATTTGTCGCTTGCAGTCCGGAATAGAGTTGTAAGACCAGCAGTTTGATTTGTATCTATTAAATCGTTTGAATTTTTAAATTTTTGTGATGGCATTGGCGGCAAGTTCGCTATTTTAATTTCGTGGCGAAATAGCTGATTAATGCTGCGCCCAACAAGCGGTGCGGTTAACTTTTTAAACAAGTCCTTTTTAGCTTTGTCCACTTTATTTCCCTTGACAGGAGCAACGGCAATTTTTTCGTCGAACTTTTGCACATCAGCGGATGAGACATTCGGAATATTTTGAAGTACTTCAGAAAGTGATGGAAATTTTGGTCTTAAAAGTTCATAAAATTGTACACCCAAAGTAATTAGACCGGCTTGATTGGCTTCATGTTGGCCGTGCACTTGTAGACCGCGCAAAACAGATGTGAATGCAGCTACAGCTTTGTTGGCATCCATTAACTGTTCAGCAGCCAAAAAGCGCATCACTGGTGCGCACACATTTACCGCTTTAAGGTTGCACGTTCCATCATTCCAAGAGAGAGCACCGAGTAGTGTCATTAATATATAATTTGTGGTGGCAGGATTGCGTAGCAGCTTCATGCCTAAATCGCTGATTATATCAGAAAGCAAAGCTGCTTGGGCAGCTCTAGTATGGGCTACACCGTCCATGGAATGTTCCTCAGCATCCATTGTTACATCTGAATGTAGATTAGACGTGGCTGTGGCATTGTTAGCAGTGCTACTATCGGGTCCAATTTGTCCACCCACTAAAGCTACTTTAAGGACGTCCAAATATTCCCGTGTCAACGAACGATTTAACATATCTTCTAGTACTTCTTGAGTGTCGTTTGACTGTTCTTCCTCATTTAGCTGTCCCGACTCGTAGAGAGAAGTTATATAAACCCATCGAGCAGTTAGTCTATTAAACATAATGGGCGACAAATGTGCAAAGATGGGCAATAAAACAGTATCATAAAATGCTGGGGGACAAGAGTAAACAAATGGTTTGAAAAATACTCGAACAATCGGACGTAACCGATAATCTGGCAAATCATCTAAGCATGTAAACGCACTGTTAATTAACGCATCTGCCACGCCTTCCAATTGGTAGAGATCACGACCTAGTGACGGACCAGCCGAGCCCATCATGTGGTAGCAACCTTCATAGAGTAAAGTCATAAATTGTTGCATTTTATCGAATGGAGTTGGTGATTTCTTGACAGAAGGATCTAATGGATCGGCAGGCAGTGCGCAGACTCCCATTAATACTTTTTTTTCATGCTCCAGCATTGAGTGTATATTGCGGTATCCTGCGGAAAGTCCATTAACTGCCTCTTGTTTGAAAAGTTCGTTTAAAACACGCAGAAGTGATAAAATATGTGGCAGCAATGGTATAACATGCGGCGACGCGGGATTGCGACAAATTGGATTGCCCAATTCTGTAAAGCCAACTACGAATCCACCTCGTGATGCACGGTCGGGATCATCAGGCCATGTGCAACGTTTTATCACACCCAAAACAATATACAAAGCATCAATGAGGGTACTACGATTAGGGCCACATGGATCATTCTCAATGGGGTATATTGGGGCTTGATCTAAGCCCACAAAATGTATAAAGTCCAACGCCGACTTAAAAGCCTGCGAAAACGCTGACCAGTGTGGCAAACTGTCGCGCATTATTTCTCCTATGAATGCATATTGTCGCTCGTAATCACAAAAATGGTTCGAGATAAGAAGTAATGCCTCCTGCAAAGTAACTCGATCCATTTTGCTAATGGGATGTATAGGCTGTTGGAACAGAGACTTGACGTGTGTGTTGATTTGATCGAAAACAGGCAACAACAAAAGTGGATACTTATGTCCCAATTTTACTATAAGCGAAGCTGCATGGCGGCGCAGATTCTTGCAGGCTTGCACTCGTGGTGTCAACGGCTGTTGAGGCGATGGGTTCGGATCGTTGGGGTCACGGAATATTAACGCATTGAATATCTTTTCCAAAACTCTTGGTAACAGTGATACACCACTCATTGCAACACAGTTGTTGGGTGTAATTTGGCACGATGACATGCTTAAGAACACAAAGAGAGCCGAAATACAAGACAGAAGTATGGAAAGAGTTAGCGGGTTATCCGTGTCCAGTTTCAAGCAGTCTTCCAATAATCGCAGACCACTCTGCACAGCAGGCCGTTCCGCTACCATCAATATGCGGCTGAGAACACCATCCAGTACGGATACCAGTGCTTCCCATTCCAAATAGCTGGGATCTAGTACACTGCATTGAACATTGCCGCGTTCGGACTGAGCTTTGGACAAACGAAGATTTAGCCATTGCTCGCAATATGCAAATGTTACTAAAGGTTGAACTAATGTGGATTGTCGAAATATTTCCAGGAAATCCGTTCGGCATCTATAAAAGAACACAGCAAAATCTTCTTCACAGTCATATTCTATGCAGATGTATGAAGCTGTTGAGCCAGCATTTGAAATGCCTCCAGTTAAGCATCTAGCTGTTGGATAAGGAGTCTTAATTATGCGAGGAGCTACTGCATCAATTATTTTTGGAATGTAAACTACCAACCCAGTATCTTTCGAGATTGCTTCATGTTTTAACAGAACATTCCATATTAAAGCAGCACCATGGGCCACATTAAGCGATGAATGGCGTACAAGATACAACAAGCATTCTAAAAATATCTCAAGATGTGGTGGTCTGTGGATGGCACCCTCCTCTTTTCCCCACAGCAACACCAACTGTTGTGCCATACCACTAAGTACTTGAATAAGTTTCTTTAAAAATTGATGGTTCTGCTCTAAACTTACAACGCTGGTATCAGTGGCAATCATTTGCGATGCGGAAAATATGTACCGCATTGGTTCCTCGCTAAAAAGGAGCAGCAAGGGTTTCCGTTCTTTTACCTGTCCTTTACGATTCGTTATTTGTGAAAGGCATTCTGCAGCATTACACTGGAAAGCTCTATCGTTTAATAGAATACACAAGATATGCAAAAGTTTTCCATTATTGCATGTTATGTGATTTATGGAGACCCATTCTACAAAACCAGTCAATGTTAGCAAAACTACCTCCACTACACGACTGTGGGCATTTGCTTTTTGAAAATTTCCTTGGCCGGTAGACTCACGAAAAGATGTCACATGCAGTTCAACGAGGCGCAAGAAAAACTCAAATATATCATTCATATTGTTGGTCAAAGCTTGATACATATCCTTACGTCTCTGATTAGATTCAATAGTTTGCAGAAGTGCTACGTCTTCGACTAGGCGTAAAAATACCAATAACACTAACTCGGTCTGCGCTTCTCCTTTTGTGCAGGCATCCGATAATTCAGCTAACAAAGTGGTCCATTGTTGCGGCCATTCTCTTTTAATCATTTCCACTATAATGCGTGAGACTGCATCTTTGAGATGTGAGAGAGAACGGTCCTCTGCCGGTCCAACGCCTATTCGTAAAAGTTTCATTGCGTTTTCCTTAATGAATAGTTTTTCCTCCTGTGATATACAATTCCATTTGAATTTGATAGTGTACTCCATAAGTTGAAGACCGAAATGCTTTACGTTTTGCGAATATTGACCGCTGGCTAAAAATAAGCCGACTTGGGGGCAAAGAGGACTTTCTTCCTTAAATCTTTCACATGCCATATACGCCTCCATGCGGGCTTGTTGAGTTGTCTGTGAATGCATGATCAGCTCTACAGCTTTGGACAACTCGTCTGCCAAAGCGCAGACAGTAGCATGTTGTGCCATCTCTAGTGTTTACTAAATTTATTTTCTTGCCTTCAAGTACAAACCCAGGAATTTCAAAAGTTCTGTAGAGTATTGCAAATATTTTAGAAGCGTGCTGCCGTATTGTGCTAGTGCTATTATGCTTATTCTTCTTATCTTTCAAACTAATTTTTCACCTAGGTAAATTTTTCAATAATATTCAACCTTTATACACATACAAACTACTTATTTTTTTCTTTATCAATATAAAATTTTATGGAAAAATTTTCTTGTATAAATTTTTCATAAAAACACCAACTTCATTAGCAGAAAAAAATATGTGTAACAATTGTCTTGTGTTCGTAGAAAATGAAGTTAAATCAAGGGTTGCCAGTCTTGCAGAAATAATGTTAATGATTTTATTCAAAATTATTTATTAAATGAATTTAAATTATTTGTGAAATGTTTCTATTTTTGAACATTTACATACAAAAATATGCTGTGCGAGAAATGCGTTGAACTTTCAAGTTTTAATAACGTTTTAATAAAAACTTTGCTAAAATGAAATTCGGCAATACCATCAATCATATGCCGGTATTTTGTTGTTTATTTTGGAAGAGCATGTTCATTGTTACAGTGTTGGAAAGAGCGACCGCATACACTGGAGAAAAAAAAACAACAAGTGGTTACAATATGTAAAAAGAGCTTATATGCCTTTTTTGGTGTGTAAAATGAACTCGGCAGATATGAAAAGTAATGACACATAACGGTTCATAGATGGACAGATGAGCACGTAATAACACAAGGATTTATCTGATAAATAAGTCTCACGTTTATATATTAAATTCTGCAGTTTCTTTTATGTACATATATAGTATTTATTATTATCAAAAAATTTATGGAAAAATTATTTAGCCTTGAAGTTATTAGCTTATAAAACATGTAAATAATGAACAAATTTACTAAAAAGAACATATTTACATACAAAACAAAAACAATTTGTAGGTCTATTCAAAAAGTGAGAATGTGCATATAAAAAAGCTGCGAACAGAAATAGCAAAACTGAACATACCACACGTATAATCAAGAAACACATATGTAAACGAGTAGTGCTGTGTTCTGTGGTAGTGCGCCGCGAAACGTGAAAATTGTTAGAACGCATCCATAAATAAAAATAAAAACAAAATATTTTTATTTCTCATAATTTTAATATTTAATTGAAATACCTCTTGGATGTTATAGTTCAGATTATGGAGTGGTACGATATTGGAATTGATGGTCAGCACACTGTGAAATTTGCAGATTTGCCGTATGTGCCGTTAAAAAACCCCCCTCTACCACTGGATGCTGAAGAGATAATTCTTGGTTAGTAGAATGTTTTTTTTTGGATTTGTGACTAGTACTTATGTATGGATTTGTTTAATTTAAAGGTAAAAAACAAGGCGGTATTCTACGGCATGGTGAATGGGCTTGGTTAACTAGAAATTCAGTGCTACAAATTGTTTCATTACGCAGTGGTCAAACAATTTCAAGTTACGAATTTTGCGAATCCCGTGGTTATGAAAGCTGCTGTATCAGATGTGTGGAAGAAATATTTCCAAATAATCCAGAAATTATGTTGCTGGCAGTAGTTTTAGAAAGTTTTCGTGGGCCGGGTGGTTGTAGTTACATTGCTGTTTACTCGGTGGAGTTAAGTTGTGTTTTGAGCACTATTGAACTAAGTTTGCACATTACTTGTGCCCGCTTCATGAATGCATCCGCGTGCCGTCGAAGCTTATTGCAAAATTTTGATGGTTGCTTAGCTGTAGGAAGCGAAGAGGGCGTTATTGTTTTATTGAATATGAACATACTAAAATTAATGTCAACGCGCAACGAAATCCTGGAAAATGTATTTGTGTCGTGTCATATCGTTGACTATAGTTTGCCCTTGACAGAAGTTCATCGTAAGTTTCGCCAGTGCCAGCAGGATGGAATATATTTTGGTTTGCAGATGGAAGGTAAGTGTTAATGCATTTTATATAAAGAAACTGTATGGTACGCCCTTAGGCTGTATTTATGCTCTTGTTATTGATGTTACACAGTGTTATCAAGTTTTTAAGCCTTTACGTACTATGTACGTACATATGTATGAAGGTCCACAAATTATTTTTGTTGAACTAAACATCTAGTTGTCTTTATAAAACCTATCATTCTTCAATTTTTAAAGAAAACATCGGAAAACTACACCATTTCAATTGTGTTCAACTAGATTGTACTAAATTCGGGTGATTTGAATAAAGGTTATTTTCTGATTTTTATTTTTTCGAGCGGAAATAAAAATCAATTTCAGGGGGGTTATTATGTAATTCAATTCGAAAAGAAAACTGTTCGAATGTGTATGTTATTAACATTACAATTCGAAAGCATTTCCGTTCGAATCGGATTACATAATAACCCCCCTGATTTCTACTTTTTCGAACAGAAATGAAAGTTACACATCGATGATCACAAGTAGAAAAGTCTTAACTCATATTTTCACGAAATTGAGTTTTTCAGTGATTCCATTTTACACAAATACACAAAATTTTTTTGCATTAGTTTAACAATGCATTAGTTTAAAAAGTAACGCTTTTACAAGCAGTTGTACAAGCACGTCTACTGTTTATTATTATTATGTTTTTACCTTCTCCTGTAAAGTTACAGTTATTTGAGTTAGGGCCTTTCTACTTGTGACCAGCGATATGTACATACATACATATGTATATACGCGTGAAATATTTCCCGTGAACAAAAAATGGAGAACAAAATTAGAAAATAGTCGATAACAATTATTACTTTTATTCCCGATAAGGGTGATTATATGTAAATGTGAAAGTGAGTTTGTTTGTTTATTTGTTTGCTACGCTTTCAAGCCCGAATCGCAAAACCGATATTGAAAATTCTTTCATCAATGGAAAGTTACATTAGCTGCGTCAAATATGGGATATTTTTTTATCTGGTTCGGAACTGGTTATTTTATATTTGGAACGGATTTTTTCCGAAAAACACACTTCGCCTCGGGGTTTTAAAACCGCTTTTTATGTATTTTGTTAACGAGATAAAAGCGAGGGAAGTTGTGGGTAAAAGCTAGTAAAATATAATTAACTTTATTATTATTTTGATGAAAACAATAATTTTTTTCTATTTTCTGCAAAAAAAAAGTAAGATAAAAATTTTTAAACAAATAAGCAAATGTTAGTTAGCAACTGCTGATTCCATAATTGGTTTTAAATGCATTCAAAATTAACAAAACGAACTTCGTTTCATGACACCAAATTAAATGTATTTTTATAATAAAAAATATTTTACTGACAGCACGTCAAAATGACACAGAAAAACGCCGAGACACCCCAACTTAATTTTGGGCCGTAAAACAGTGGTATACACTGTTTTAAGAGATTAGGTCGAAATTAAGAGATATTCCATTTTTATGTTTGTATTTTCTCGCAAGCTATTTTTATACTATACAGGGAAGAGGATTTCGAAAAGTTTTTCGAAATAACGTTATTTATTGTTTATTTGTCGATACTTAACTTCAACAATGATAACCGTCTATTTTCAGGTGGATACAGTTCAATTATTTTCAGTTCGTGGCACTATTTAGTCTAATTTTATCAATTATATTACAAAAAATTCATAAAATTTATAAAATATGGATTAAATACTAAAAAAAATAGAAATAAATGAGTTAAAATTAAGTTGGGGTGTCTCGGGGTTTCTTTTTTGTCATTTCGAAAGTTAAAGTTTAACTTACAGTGTAATTTGGTATTATTAGTGCGTTAAGAAATGTTGTAAACTTAATTGGAATAATTCCTAAAAAAAAACAAAAGTAAACCAATATTGGTTTGCAAAAACGACAATCAGCAAAACCGACATGATTTCTGTCTTATATGCAGATTCTCCTTAATGAAATTTAAATTCACTTTTATAAAAGGTTTCAGCCATAGACTTTCAAAACGCCGAAATAGGCTATACATATTTTTTTGTTGTCCCCACTGCGAGAATCAGCCATACAAAATTGTTATTTTTGGAAAATGTTTGATTTGGAAAATAATTATAAAAAATATACATACATCTGTCGGAGGGCATTTTTTTAATAGAGGGCACTCCTACAAAATTGAAAAAATTTAAAAATTTTTATTTTCGAACCTTTTATTTATCAAAAATTAAGGGGAAAGAAAATTGTACTTGTGTCATTTCTTACTCATACAGTGACAGTGGAATTTTCTTAAATTAAAAAAATAAATGTTTTATTGAACAAACAAATTCTTGAAACTTAAATTAATTGCCCAGCATCTATGAAATTAAAGTTAGTCGATATTTGTTTATTAATTCATTTAAACGTTAGTTTTTTCTTGTTTTTTTTTTTGAATTTCCAAAAAAAAGGAAAAAAATAATTTGCCACGTTAAAACTTAAAAATAGTAATTAATAATAATTGAATAAAACACTGTGTTATTAGATAATATATGTATCATTGTAATCGATATAATTCTAACAGTATGTTAAATAATTTCATTTTATTTTATTATGATAAACTTTATCAACAGCTAGCACATCATCCAGTATTGTTACAACTGATGTTTTTGCGAATTGTTGTTTGTTCAAATTCAATATTTAAGTTCTTTTCATTATTATTATTATGAAGGAGGATACTACTATTAAATATTGTACATTGCTAGAGCAGAATGTATAAAACTACATGAACTCTTAGGAATTAATTTGATAAAGTCACTTTCTGTTGTTTGTTATGTTATGTGATTGATTTGATTGTTTAATTTATTTTAGCTTCAATGGAATTTTCATATATGTATGTATGTAATTAATTTGCATCTGAATTCATTTGTACATCTAACATGCCACAAATCATGAACGACAAATCGTCACCGGCATCGACCTCTTCGAATGTAAAATTGCCAGAATTCATTGCTGCTTGCATATAGGGCGGTATGTAGTTGTAATAATTATTTTCGCTAGTTGTTGTTTGTAGCTGTGTAGTAGTAGGTTCGGGTAATATTTCTTCGTAAGTAATACCATTCTCATTGTCATCGTCATTGTCATTGTCATCAATGATGTATGTGTTTGGGGGCTCATAAGTAGCAGGCATGTTTCGAGCATTCCAAGGTTTAGTAGTAGGAGCAGGTGATGCGTTTGGCTGCACATTTGAGGGTGTAGTCATAAGCAAAACCGTACGTATGTGTTTTGGTAAAACTTTAATCACTTCATGCTGTATAATCAAATGTCTGACTATATTACTGCGGTGCAATTGCACGTAATTGCATATGGCACAGATCTTGGCTTCAATGCAATTATGCAACGATTTTGAGTCGTATGAATAATCTTGTGCTATGCCGCCTACATTTGGGCAACCCTGCGTTTGATGTTGTGTGATTAGGGATCGTGTTGGCTTGCGAAGGCCACAACCCAAACAGCGGTAAGAATACTCACCGGTATGCATAGTGAAATGTTGATACCAATAGGGAAACATAAAACGCGACTTCTTGTGGCAAAATATGCAAAAGGCCTCATATTGGTACTGACCGTTTTTATACAGACTGACTTCCGCCACATTACATTCGCCTTTCATAAGCCGTATTATTTGTTTTGATGAGAGACGAGAATTGTACACTTCGCAGCCGCGATGTTCATTTACGTAATGGTGCACTAGACGTTGACAGTTTAGACCGCAAATAACACATCTATCTTTAGATTTGCCCTTGATGTGCATTTGTGGTTCGATATTTTTGGGATACAGACTTGTATCAACATTTTCGTAATGGTCTAAATAGTAATTGTTTTCATTATAATCATCATCGCCTGTAATTATTTCTTCCTGATTTTTAATTCGCTTTGAAGCTCTGCGAGCGGGTCTCGTACTGGAATTCACAGTGTAATTGATGGACAAGGTTGGTGATTGTGAATGATATTCTTGCTGCTGCTGCTGCTGCTGCTGATGTTCCTGTAATTGTTGTTGTTCTTGCTGTTTTTGCTGCTTTTGCTTGTAAATCCGATGCTCCTTGGGCTCGTCATCATCAGATATAACTTGAGTTTCGTCGTTTTCAAGATTTTCGATCCAAGTAGCCTGCAACAGGTCTTCTGCATCATTGTTGGCCGTATACTGTTTGATGCTGGTTACAGTTGCTGTTGTAGTATTTTTTAATCTTACACGTTGCATGCCGGCTGAAATAAAATCAAAGTTAACATTAGATATTATTTTACTTTCAAAACTGATACAAGCAAGTCGTATCGTTTTTATTTTTTCATTCTGTTGAAAGTTCTGTGCATGCACTAAGCCACAGAGCCAGGGGTATGCTATCTATCCGTACGTGTATTAGCTTTCTTTGAGAGCTACCCAATGTCCTATGTAGTATATCTCCGAAGATTTGTGGTTTCTACCACAACTGAATTGTAATTCAAATAAAAAACATTTACACTTGTTTTATAGAAAACTCTACACAGAGCTGATTAACGACTGAATTGTATTGTATTTTTTTCGAGTGAAGGAAAAATACCTCGGTATCCCGGGACAGCAGCTTCTGACATGTTCCACACGAGGGTTCGCTGTTCGGTTTTTTTTTCGAAACCGAAAACCAGCCAAACAACCGCCGATTTTCGATTCTTTTACTTCTTGATATTTTAATATTTTATTTTTATTTCATCATGCATTAATAATGATTTGAGAGCAGTACATAAGATTGGCGCTCGCAATGGGTTCATTGGGCGTTTTCAATTAGAAGCATAATACAATCTCAATTTGTAAGATAATGACTTTGAAAGCAAACAACAAATTATAGCACAACGGTTGAGTTATGAAAAATAGAATCATCGAAAATACAGTTTATATATGTATATATATATATTCCCGTCGTTCCTATAAGGAGCATAGGGCCTTACAATGGATAATTGGCCTAGTACTAGAGGTAGGCAATATATAAATGTCAATGTACACAATTCAAATGTTCAAATGTTAAAGTTGGGATCTAAGTAAATTTTTTAGAACATGTAATTCCAAAAAAAAAACTCAAGATCTTGTACGAAAAAAAAATAATTGAGTTCGACATTTCATTGGATTCGGATATTGTGGCTTGTACTGCCAATGAAGCAGCAGTGAAGATTAAATTTAAGATTATAAAACTCAACAGAACTGTAGTTATGTTTGGCTCACGGAATCCATCTTGCGGTGTGAAAATAGTATTCATAAGCCAGAGAAAAAGCTTAGCAAACTCTATTTCAAACGATCTATACCTTCATATATGTCGTAAGTTGGAGTTTCCAATATCCAATATCTCAGTTAAAAAAAATTTGCACATGGCAATGGAAAATTCCACAAAACACCGTAACTGAACAGAAAGTTGAGCATACTCATTAACAAGTGCGAGCGAGACGAAAAGACGCGAGAGCTCTTCTTCAGACCCAGAGCTGCTTTACAACTCTGGAACAAATAATTACAATCACGTGAGCTGTGATTATAATTTCATATTGTTTTGTTGTTGTTGGATTGTTTTCTTGGGTACCCCAACTAAAAAAGCTGTTGCACAACTTAAAATTATTTCTGAAAAATAGGAAACCCCGGCACTACTAACGTACATATTTATATCCGAATCTAAATGATACATCACACCACAATTTCTACACTATATGACGATACGGTTTTACTAATTCTACCACAATAAGCCTAGTTGCAATATACTTACGATTTTTTTTAGTTGTTTTTGATGATGTAGTAGGTGCATCTCCAATTTTGGCGAAAGCCTGTATAAATGCACTTTCAAATGATTTGACTTGTTGCTGCCTTTGCTGTTGCGCTTCCAAACGTTTTTGTTCGATTTTGCGTTGTATTTCCACTTGGGCCAATTTTTCATCGTCCTCATCGTTAATTTCATATTCAGCTAATAGATCATCTTCATTATAGCTGAAACTGTTGTCTATGCGTTTAGTGCGTTTCGTGCGCAAAGACCGTTTGCGATCATCACTCATTTCACTACTATCTTCGTCGCCGTTCTCTGATGGTGGCTTAACTTTTGTTTTAAATATATATTTATCGGGTGTATATTCATCATCCTCATCCTCCTCCAATTGACGTTTGCGCGTTACGGAGTTTGTAATCGAATTTGAAGAAGAAGTTGATGTGGAAGAAACGGCAGAGTTTGTTGGTTTTTGTACATCCATGGAACAAGTCCTAAGGGTAATTTTTCCGCTGCCGGAATGAGACATGAGACCCATAGTTTTTCCAGGCTGCGCCGTACATGTGAGTTCGCAGAAGCGACGACCATAATTAGTGATTCTCTTGGTGTTTCTGAGGAAAATTGTTTTAAGATCTGCCATCAATTGGATGTTCAATTGATTATAGGCGTTTTGGCCATGGCAGCTCATGTTGCCGCGCAAACCCTTGATGCGCACAAAATCCTTATACTTGAGGGCTCTTTGTAGCAAAACAAGACAGGTATGTGTAGGTACAAATTGTGGCTTGCAAAATTGATTGAGAAAACTTTCCAGCCAATTGGCATATCGTCGTTCAAGATCAACTTCGGGATTAACTCCCCTAACACTAGGCGGGTTACCGTAAAAAGCATTTGGTATAATAACATTTTTATTAGAAAGCAAAGCGGAAAATGCAGGTGGATTTGCCCCTGTCACTGCAGTTGGTTGGAGTTGAACGGCATTTAAGAAATTTGATTGTGGTGTTGGAGGTGGTAGAGGTGGTGGAGCTGGCTTTTTAGGCTGTTGCCTTATTTGTGCTGGAAAACTGGTTAATGGACGAGTAGGAATTGTATTTTGTAATGTGCTTTTACTATTATTTTTATTTTTATAATAATTTCCTTTGGCAGCCAACAGTGTACGTTTTTGTGGAGTTTTTTTCTGTGGTGTTGACCTGCCGCGTGATGGCTTTGATTCTTCATCGGAACTATCTAAAAGTTCGATGCAGTCGACAATGCGTTGTGCTGATGTGCTTTTAAATGAGCGTTTACTATTTGTTGCTTTTTGCAAATAACTTAACGATTTAGGTTTGTTTTGTATTTGAGGCGTTCTATTGAGACTATTATTGCTGGCTGATAGTGGAGTTTGCTTTTGTTGTTGTTGCTGTTGCTGCGGTTTTGCCGTTGATTTTCTGGCGCTTGTACGCGTTACAGTTAAATTTTTCGGCACAGTTACTGTTGCATTTGCTGTTGTTATAATTTGCCTTGATTCATTCGTATTACTCGAACTAGCAGATATTTCTGTGGTATCTTTCGAGTTAACGTCATCGTCATCAGATTCTATACAAATGGGTGAGTTACGCGTCTCAACAAATTGCACTTCGTCATCTTCATCATTACTGGCGGTTTCATTTTCGGAAGATGGGCAATAAACCAAAGATATTTCTTCATTTTTGTCACTGTCCTCGGCATCTTCGTGATTTTTTTCTTTATTGTCTGCACAAGTTAATGGATCGAATGTTGCTTGACGGGTTTGTTCTTCATCAACGCTTTGTTCATTTGATTTTGGTTCTTCCAAATGGCTGGTAGCATTTTCTTCTTCTTGTAAAGCAACTAATTGCGGTTCAGTAGGCAAATTATCAATTTCGTCTTCTTCATAGTCTTTTGAGGAGGTATCTTCTTTTTCATCGTTATTCAAAGATTTCTTGTCATTACTATCCTGACTATCTTTTTCGGCAGCCTCACTGCTTTTGGAATTTTCTTCCTCATTTTCATTTTCTTCCTCATTTTCATTTTCATCCAAATCACTGCCTTTTAAAGTTTCTTCTTCCTCGTCATCGGCATCCTCATTAGAAGATTTGACAAAAACTTCTTCATTATCTCTAACATCTGTTGAAACTTCTTCATTATCTCTAACATCTGTTGAAACTTCTTCATTATCTGTATCATCTGGTAAAACTTCTTCATTATCTCTATCATCCGGCAAAACTTCTTCATTATCCCTATCATCTGTTAAAACTTCTTCATTATCTCTATCATCTGGAAAAACTTCATCATTATCTCTATCATCTGGTAAAAGTTCTTCATTATCTCTATCATATGTTAAAGCATCTTCATTATCTCTATCATATGTTAAAGCATCTTCATTATCTCTATCATATGTTAAAGCTTCTTCATTATCTCTATCATCTGTTAAATCTTCAGCTTCAGCATCGTCGGGAACTATTATTTCATCCACATCACCTTCTCCCGGAATTTCAACATCTTCGACATCTTCAACCTCCTCCTCAAAATCTTCAATTTCTTCTTCTGAAAAGGTTTCGTTAGAATCATTTGCTTTTTCATTTGCATCTTCAGTTGCGTCGCAATTTTCTTTATTTGTTTCCTCATTATTTTCGACATTTGTTTGTTCCTGTTTAGAGTTTTCAATTTGATTAATATCTTTTTCACTGACATCGACATCTTCATTCTTAGAATTATTTTCTTCCGCCTTATCATCATTGATTTGTGACTCCACAAGTTCAGGAGGAATAATTTCAATTTCTTTCTCACTTGCTTGTTGCTGGTCATTTGCAGTTCCATTTTCTGTTTCTTCCGCATTTCCTTGTTGGTCATTTCTAACTATTTTTTCTGTTTTTTCTTGCACATTTTTTTGTTCTTGGTCATTTGCAGCTCCATTTTCGGTTTCTTCCTTCCCACTTTCTTGTTGATCATTTGCTACTAAATTTTCAAGTTTTTGTTCAGTTGCAACATCATTTTCAGTTCCTTCCACATTTTCCTCTTTATCATTTGCATCTAAAGTTTTTGTTTTTTCTTGCACATTTTCTTGCTTGTCATTTGCATCGTTGTTTTCCGTATCTTCCACATTTTTTTGTTGTTGGTCATTTGCAACTTCATTTTCTATTCCGGCGGAAATATCTGAGGATTTGTTTAAGTCAAGGAGTTTTTGGTCTTCTTGTACATTTTTTGAAGGCATTTCATCGTTAATCGGATTCATTTTTGGGGATGTTTTCTATATATTTAAAAAGAAATACATAATTTTTCGCAACTGTTTGCAAGTTAAGTTTTAAAAATACTTATACATATATATTTTAAAATTTTATCCACCTTCCTTCGAAGCAGACTTGAGTAATTACAATTACATTGTATTTGAAAATTTTTTAATTAAAATTACAATATGTAATTGAAACTATTCAATACAATTGCTTGTAATTTTATTACAAATTACAACTGATTGCAATCGTTTTTTGAAATTACAGATTTATTTATTTTTTAATGTAATACAATTACTTTTGAATGTAATTGCTTTTTTTCGTTTTCAATTACAACATAATGTAATTGTAATTGAAAACTTTCAATTAGAAATTTTGTAATTGATGTGTAATCAATTACAAAATGTAATCACTACTGTCCAAGTCTGTTCAGAATCGCCAGGAATTGCAAAATTTACTGCCGAATTCCAAAAAAATAATTATTTTAACACAAAATTTCCATAAAACACAAATTAATTTTTTTAGAATATGGCCGACAGTGTCTGAGAAGCTGTCGACAACGTTCGACATATGGACATCTAAAATGCAAAAGAACGTAGCTACCCACAATTTTGCAATCATTTATATAGAATTTTCTTTTTAAATTCTATAGGAGAGAAAGAAAAAAATGCTCATGTCACTAAAGTAAAGTTTCTTTATCTTTGTTTTTGATACGGCTGATTGCTATGATGAAGGTTTGAAAATTTATATTTATTTCGATATAATACCTAAAATAATTAATTTAAAATACGATTTTGAATTTTTTAGTTACGTGGTTAAGCATTTCAGCTGACGTTATATCGCACATTCAGTTCAATAGTGTCATAACTCAAATTGATCTGTTCAACGATTTCAAATTTACATTGAAAACAAAAACAAATTTTTATATTTTATCCTTGATTTCCATATAAGCTGTCGAACGAACATATTCTTTCGACAACGTTGAACAGGTCAATACATTTTTTTTTTTTTGTTAAATTAGAAATCAAACCGGAATTAAAGTAAAGTACGAATTCGTGCTTATACTATTATGTACATACATTAAAAAGTTATATTTAACCAAGTACATAGTTATTTATGATCAAAAGAATAAAATTCTCCCTTTCTTTATAGTGTACAATTTGTATCCTTTAACTAAAAAGAGACCTACTTCATATACTGAAGTATATGTACATACATATATGTATGTATATGTATGCATGCATGTGCATACGCATGCACGTACTTATTAATACCTGCAAAATACTGTTTAAACCAAAAAATGTGTCTTGGCAACATAGACACACGGATTACATTTGATATTTCTTTTTGTGAAAAAAGGTACCTAAACAGTATTATTGTAAATACGTACGTATGTGTTTTCATCCCTGATATGCGCTACATAATAAATGCCTTCTCTGAGGTATTAAGGCAATTAAAGAAATTTGATTTTGTCAAAAGTGTATATTGATCTATCTCTAAAGTATGTATTATTGCTACAAGTTTACTAAACGCACACATACATTTTTTTACAAATTAGTAACAGATCCACAACTTGGATACAGTTAATAAAAAGTTTTTGTTTGGATTTATTTTTTATTTTTTTTTTGCACACTATAGGCCAGTGACTGTGTACTCAAGTTTATATGTACATAGCACCACAGGCCATAATGGTGCTTTGTGACGTCACAGAATTTTGTAGGAAGCCACACTGTAGTTTTACACTTTTTATTTAAAAAAAAGTACAAAAATATTTACTGTTAGTACCGTATATTTTTATTTGAAAATTAAATTTCTAATCAAAAGGAATTTTGCTAGGAAAATTATTTATACTTCTTGAAAAGACAAAATGCTAAGTCGCTTAATTTTGGTGGCGTTGAACAGTGGGTCATGTTAATGAAAAAGCACACAATAAAATTTTTAAACGTGGTAGACAATGTGCTATAAGCACAAAGTCAATGATAAATATGTACTTGATGCTACCAGTTGCATTAACGAATTTATTCAACAAAATTAAAAGTATATTTAGTTATCTTTTGCAAATATATATGCATAATGTTATTTAGAAATTATTTCTGTCATTTATTGACAAATTTATTTAATATATTCAATTTAATTTAAAATATCAGTATGTACGTCTTATTTAGTGTTGGTGTATACTGCCTATTAAATTTTGAAAAAAAACCGGCTAAATATATATTTTTTTAATTATGAAATAATCATGTTTCACATACTATCCTCAAGTTTCCTTCATAATTTTTTATTTTTCTCTTTTTTAAATTTTAGTCTCAAAATTTTTTTTCGCATTTTCTTCCATTGCTACCCACTGTACATTTTTACCCAGCAGTTTGTCTTTCTGACATAAATTTTAAGTTTTAAATACACTAACACAAGCATAGGAAAATACACACAATTACAAGCGACAAAATGAAGAAAAAAATTTTACCAATGAAAAAATTATGATAAGTTTTTATGATTTTTCATGTACTTTAATTGTTAACACATTTCATTTGCGGTTAAACTTTTCTTTTTTTATTAGTATTAAAACTGTCAAATTAATGACAATCGGCAATGTTTGACTTTGTAAAAATAATAACAAAAACAATTATTAGCTTATGGAGATAAAGTAGACACAGCGCCTCTGCCAAACACACTACTTTTTTAATTTTTGTAAAATTTTTCTTTTAAGGCCACAGTTGCATCTAAAAAGTACTAAAACAAAGTTTTTAGCATACACTCAGAAAAACGCCAGTCAATCGTTTTCTATACAAAATTAGTTTAAATTAACATAAAAGTATCTGAATGTGTTGTTATAAATTATAAACATAATGTATTCAATATCTAGTCAAAGTGAAAATACAAATATTTTCAAGATCAAAGTTGTCAAACATGTTTTCTCAAGGTGTATTTATATTGTGACTGCTTCACAACAACCCTATGCACAAAATTTAATAGACCATGTTGTATGATTTGGGTGTATGTACTAAAAACTTGAAATACAAAATGGCAGAGTTGCCAACAATGTAAATACTATGCCATTGCCGATATAGGTGAGGGTTACCAACAATTTAATTAATCTTGCGGTCAGCGTTACCGTTCATGACGCTAATATATAGCTTCAATACTACGTCTCAAAAAATATTTTTTTTTTTAATTTTTGTTTCACGTTTTCAAAATTATATCTCCTGATATATTTTCAAGAGATACTTATGCAGATTAAGATATTTTTGCTATCGATAAAAATTAGGCAAAATGCTCTTAATATAAAATTAATTCTATGGTATATTCGTAACGGTATACCAAAATAATACTTTTAACAGGTCATCGTAAATAAAATATTAATGATTTTACTGTGAAGCAAAAAAGACGTTAAATGAAAACTATTAGAATTCAATACATACATATGTATGTATACATATATGCATTTTCTTAGTTATAACCAAGAACAGGGGTTTCATGCAAATGCATGTTTTTCCCCTTAACCCTGATAATAGAAAGAACGAAATATCTTTACGAAACAATGAATTTGCGTAAAAATGGCATCGATTTGTTAGTGCATATTTTTGCATTATTTGCTGAAATTGCGTATTTTTGCATAATTTGGTCATAAATGCATATTTTTGTCTCATCCATGGTTTTTTTGTCATATTTAGTCAAAAATTCAAATTTCCAAAAATATTATTCTTGACAAATTATAAACGCAAAACTGTTTTTTTTTTGTAAAATTTATTCGCCTGAATTGTTGTAGAATTGTAGAACCATTCTACAAGCATACACACCTACCAAATTTAATGGAAATTGCCATTTTGATGATTTCAATAGGAAATTGTCTGCTTCTAAAGCCGAAAGCATTGAAAAAATTCTGCGGAAAATTGTTTATAAAAATTATTGTTTTTAAAATGATACCCAACGGATTTAAAAAAAAAACAAATCTAAAGCTGGTATTCAATTCATTGTAATAGTTGAGTTAAATAAATATATAACATTATATAAAAAGAATCATTTAAATGTGAGCCGATTACATCCACAGACGTTACAAGGCCTTTTTCAATGCACGAAAGCTTCCTAAAAACGAATTTACTGAACTTCACATTCGAAAATATAAAAATTATAAAATTTTTAAATGAAAATAAATATATAACAACACTTTTCTTTTTCTATTTGCGTATCGCTCCTTTACTGCAATATAAATTTATTTTGGAGTTAATAATGCAGAAAAAATTGTTATATCATATAAAATCTTGTGTAAAAATTTAATATAAAAGGCTTGTATATGCGCCTCTTTAGAAAAGAACATGTATTTATATATTTTTTTAGTTGCATGTAAATTGAAATCTTTCCTTTTTAATGAAAATTTTTTAAAATATGTACACATTTTATTGTTCTTAGTGTATATTTTACGTTTTTTATGTCATATTTTAGGCGCCTAAAATACATTTTTTAAATGCATGAAGTCCTTGGCCCTGGTTATAACTAAGAAAATACAAATACAACAGGCATTTTGTTTGTGTGATATGTACATATCGATGCATTTACATGCAAAAATAATTTTTCAAATGGCCATAAATCCTTGATTTTCAACATTTTCAACTGTAACGCACTTATTTCTTCAAGGAGGATGTAATTATAA
Source organism: Nowickia ferox (assembly GCA_936439885.1). Lineage (NCBI taxonomy): Eukaryota > Metazoa > Arthropoda > Insecta > Diptera > Tachinidae > Nowickia > Nowickia ferox. The sequence goes on from OW387025.1 coordinate 12,534,922, forward strand.
GTTGTCTAACAGAAAACGCTAAAAACGTAACTTAAAAAAAATCGAGTTACGCCCTTTTTATATTAAGCCATCTATATATATGTATGTATATAAATTTATGTACATAGATATTCAGCCTTATCATGAATTCCACATATGAAAATTTCCTAATAAAATTTTTCATTCACAAGGATTTTAATTTCGTTTAATCACTTCCAATAAAATTAAAAACTAACATATTTCCACTTTTTCCAACAGATAAATCTATGTGAAGGATTTTTTTTCATAAATTGTCAGTTTATTTCGCAATCATGTGAAGTTTTTTGATACCGATTTTTCACACGTTCGGAAATTTCCATGTGAAATTTTATTTATTTATTTTATTTGTATGTATGTATATTAAATTGCTAATCATTTTTTAAGATTTGAATTTTTAAAGGTTTTCAAGTGCACATACTTTTGTTTAATAGTTTCTACATCTTCGACTTCAAAAAAGGAGGGGATTCCCAATTCGTCTGTATTTTTTTTATGTTTGTTACTTCATAACTCGTTACCTTTTAGACCGATTTTAAAGATTTTTCTTTCATCTAAAAAGGATATAGCTTCCATTTGGTCTCATTGACCACTAATTTTTCTCTGATTTTATAATATTTTACTTATCCAATCGCTGCAAAACCTAGGACACTCATTGGGCTTTCGTATTGATGTTAGAAAAATGGGCGGAGCTACGACCTTAAAAAATATTAATATTATATGTATGTATTTCAAGTGTTTCTACTTGACCGATTTTTACGAAACTTGGAATACAACGTGAGCTCTAAAAAAAGCACAATCTTGCTTTTTAAAAAGTGGGCGCGGAAGCGCCTGGAAAAGCTAGTATTAAATTATACATATGTACCTCTATAGAAGTACACTCATAGTAATACTTATCCGTTTCGCACGAAATTATAAGAGTTTCGGCTCTTATAATGGAATAATTTGATGCTTGAAAAAGCGAACGGGGCCATGCTCATTAAAGCTTAATATAAAATTTCACTTGCTTCTACTAGACGGATTTTTACGAAACTTTGCACGATGTTGAGTGTATGAAAGTGAACGGACACTAATATTTGTCAAATTGGGCGTGAGAACGCCTCTGAATTATCAAATTTTAGTGCCAATTTATTTATTTTATTTATTTAAGAGGGGTGGAAGCACTAGCTACTATGGCCATCGCCTATTAAAATAAAAAACATTTTTTATATGTGCTACATATAATGATATTCAAAGTCGTTGAAAATAACAATATGTTGCAAAGCCTTGGGTTCCCCTTGTCTCCTACAAAATCAAGACTTTGCAAAGTAAATTTTGCGTGTGTAATACAAATTGTTTATTTTAATATGCTTTTCAAATGAATGTTTAAAAAGTAGTTAAAAAAATCTCTCACATATATTTGATTCAATTGAAACTGTAGCAAACTATTTAAAAAATATGTATGTACGTACATATGTACATAATTTGTAATTACAGTCATTGAAAGTCCTTGCACAATAAAATCTCTACTGCCAATTGATTTAATATTGGGCCTTGCAATTGGCTTGGAAGATGGTCGCTTGGCTTTATATGATTTGGCCGAATTGCAAATATTCTATGTTGCACTTCCCAATCCGGAGGTCGCAATGTCAGCTATAGTGAAAATGGATTTTCTTGAACCACTAGACGATCCTCGACCATGTCTGTTTATATGGACACTGCATGAGAATGGCGAAAATTTGCACGCCGTACTGCACAATTTGATGTATGAAAAGCGTTTCATGGGAGAAGATGAATCTAGTACATATTTTGAGGTAAGGTGCCAGTAATATGTAGTCACACTTATTTACCACTGAAAATGAACAATACACATAAATATTTAATTGAAATCACTTGTGCTACTTTTCAGACGTTTCAAACCAGTTCTGTGCGCTTGCAGTTGCCCTTGGAAGCAACTAAAAGTGTAGCTTTATCGTGCCAAGCTATTTCTACATTGTCCAATCACGGCGAAGATGACTCCAATTGTTTGTGTGCCATATCTTGGTTGTCTGTATTGGAGAGGAAAAATAAACTCTTGATTTTCGATTTGAATCAATGGTATAAAGAAGAAATGCCTCATGTACTTGCATATGGCAAGCAACCAAACTACTTGGCGGGCTATATACTAAATGGCGAATGTACTGGTTTACATACTCTTGTCAATTCCAATAATATTGCACATTTCAATTCTATGCAACGATTTGAGGAGCATTTTTATCCAAACTCTTTAAGTATTGGTAAGCAGAGTTCAGTTAATTGTTAAAACTTCAAATTGAAGGAATTAAAAAATATAAAAATCTTGTTGCAGAGAGTTTATTACTGCACACGGATGGCTGTCGCCGTTATAATTGGGAAGGTGCTCAAAATCGGGTTATTAATCTTTTGCGGTCAAGCAATGCAGCCATCTTTTTGGAGCCAAATTTATATTTTAGTGAAATCATACGTACTCGCTTAATTCCACAGTTTATAGAAATGAATTTCAATTCAACTTTTTCCCGAGTAAGTTTTTGTTTGCATTCACTTCTCTTTATTGTACCTATTATTATTAATATTATTATTATTAAAATTACTTTATGCATTTAGAATGCCAAGTATGAAATACTATTGTCAACTGCTCTGGAACAGAATTGTGTTAGTTTATTACGTGATTGTGCCAAGTCATGGTTAGATGGCAGTTTTATGGGTAATTTTTCTGCTTCCACTGGCTTGTCTCTGTCCTCCCTGACGGACTGGATATGGAAGAGAGCTACTTGCATAAAAAGCAGATGCAATGAACTGTGCAAAAGTCTATTTGAATTTGGCGGTTACCCTCTGGATAACAGAGAGCAAAAGGAACTGTGTTTCATAACAAGGCAACTGAAATTATTATCTGATCTTTTGAAAGAAATATTGGGTTATGCAAAAAAACAAATACCGGAAAAAGGTAGTAAGACAACATAACACAAATGATTAATATAAAAAAAATTATAAATTTTCTTTTAATTTTCAGTTTTAAATGATTTAGAAAACAAGCATAGCTCATTGTCGATGGCTTCCGGCTATCAGGATATTTTGTTGTGGTTGCTAAATATTGGCCTGTTACCTGAAGCCTCGCCACATAATGATAAAATCAACGCTAATGGCAATTATTTGATACCTTATCCGTACAAAGAACTGAAAGAATTTTATAGAAACAAACGCCAGTTTTTCGCCGAAACCAACGAAACGTTTATATCAAAAAAATCGGGTAGTTGCAAGTTACTCTTTATTGACTCATTCATTGAGCACGTGTGCAAAGGGAATATTTTACATGAATATTGGCTCGAAAATGATGGCGACGGCTTATATCCTCCTAACTCATTAGAAGCTATGCTGCGTGTTATGTTAGTGCCCGATTTAAATTATGACAACAAATGCGCCATACTTTTGTATTTCTTTTTGGACTTGAATATGGCCATTGACGAGGAGGTCTACAAGGATGTAGTAGCAAATTTTATTAAATTTCCAAGTGTGTTTAAACTTTCGGCACCTTTGATCAAGACTGTGCAGGCATTTTGGAATTTAGACCATGACCACTATTTGGTAAGTTTACATTTTAATTGTTTTTTTTTATAAATTGCAGTGCTTAGAAATGAAATAAGATCATGTGCATAGTTTCTTTTGTTAAAAATTAGATCTTATGCGCAGTGCTTTTGTTAAGAATATTTTTAAGTTTTAAGAAAATCTTTGAAAGAACATTAATAGTAGAGTTAAGAGCGTGTAATGTGGTGTAACTATTTATTTTGGTTTTAGTTTGTCCGATTAAAATATCATTTTACCATCCACATGCTACAAGTGTTAAAGTTCCGCGAAGCCATTTGAGAAAAACTTTAAACCCATATTTTCAGAAATACATATTTAACCCCCTGTTTGTGTAAGACGTTGACGTTAAAAATATTGGCGTTTTTGTAATAGATTAAAAAAACTTGTACAACTTTTCTTTAATGTCAAGATTTCCAACGTCAACGTCTTACACAAACAGCCTCTAAAAAAATATTGCAAATCCCATTATAGGAGTACGCAACTTTATATAAATTTAGTATAGTGCGACTTTAAGTACATGGTAAATTTTTTTTTTTTTTAGATTTTGGCGATTTTTTTAGTTTTGGCGCTATTCCTTAGTTTTGTCACTTTTTTCGGTTATTTTCGGATTTTTTAGTTTTGATGGTGGCTATTCTGGAAAACGAGTCGAAGAAGCGAAACTTTACATTAAAACAAAAACAAATTTTCAAAAATTGTTTTTGTTTGCCATACATTTCTAAAGTGATATAAACGTGAGAATTTCAACGCGTTTCTCTCTCTTTTAAAAACGGACATACGGGTCATTACATTTATCGTCTGATGATGGAAAATCGTTCCAAATAAAACTTGAATTTCCTCTTTGCTAATTTTTTCAGCAGACCTCAAACTCTGGATAAAATATTATTTTTTCGTACGTTTTTTTTTTTTTTTGTTTTTGCCCAAAAAGTACGAGATCAAACCTGAGTTTTCAAAAAGTAATATTGCAAAATACGCTACGTATTTAGTTTAGTATATAATTTTCTTTTTTAGAAATTTAAGTCTTGTTATCGTTATTTTTAATGTTTAACTTTAAATACATATATTTCCTCATATAAACTATTTAGCCGGCCGTAGATGAATTTATATCACCGTTTAATAAAAACCAATGTTATCCTCAGTGGCAGGTTGAGCTGCTTATAGAGGTGTTGTTAAATCAGAAAGCCAGCAATCTAGCATTAAGAATATTGGAGTCACAGCCGTCGTTAATATCACCACTTTTAAAGCTAAATACTTTGTTGGACAATGAACTCATTTCGGAAGCTTTTCATTTTGTGCGCTCCAAAAATGAGGACAAATTGTTTGAAACCTTTTTCATACGCTGTTTGCGTAATGGTCGATTTGGTGTTATAAGAGATCTGGCCTTGAGTGATCGAGAGGGTCTAATATTGCAAAATATTTTGAAAAGAAGCAATGCACCAGGTGCTGAAAGCTTGCATTTTGTCTATTTGCTACAGAAATCGAAATATCTGGAGGCGGTCTCGTATATGGATGAGTTGTCTAATAAAGCAAAAGGTATAAAAGGCTCATTGCATGAAATGGATACGCCAAATTTGGTATTGTCTGCTTTCAACACCACTATGGCTCCTGTTACACAGGGTTTGGCAGATGTTTACTTTCGTATAAAAAATAAGATCAAGAAAAAAGAAGTCGACAACAAATCGCCGGTGCCTTTGAGCTGTCAGCTCATTAAACAGAATGCCAATGCTTTGTTGGGAGGCATTTATCACAGTTCCGCTTTAAGTGCTCACTTCGCCACCTACTATTGGGGGGAGATGGAAGAGCAAACAAAACAGACGAAACATTTATTGAATGTCAACAATGCACCCTTTTTGAGAAGACCCCAGATCGATACCAGTTCTATGGATTATATGGGCAAAAACAATATTTCCTATCCACAAGTATACAAAGTCAACGAAAAACGGACATTACTGGAAAGTGGACTGCTAGATAATGAGCTTGATGAATTCGAGCGGCATAAAATGGAACATAAACTTAATCCTAAAAAGAAAAGACGTCTGATAGGAAGGGAAATTGTCGACGATTTGTCACATTTTATGAAAATGAATAAAACTTCGAACAGTTTGAATGCCTCTGAATTTACATTTGGACCGGAGCCAACAAGCGAACCAGAGGAGCAAGCAAGGAAAAATTCTTTGGACTTATTGGTACGTCCTTTAATTACTAAAACGGCCAAGGACTCGAATGATGTAATTTCGTTGCCAGAAATACATGGTATTCTGAAAACTCATTCTAGTGATTTGGGACAGCACCAACGTGAGCCATTAGCTGAAGAAGAGAAGAGTTTACGTTTTGTACTTCCTTCGGCTGACGTAAGCACTGTCGAAGTAACGCAAAATGAGGAATCAATTGGAGATATGGAAGTTACTCAAGAAGAAAAATCGCAAGAGGATATAAACAAATCGCCAGAATCTGAAAAAATCACCAGGGCTGCCTCAGAGGAATTAAATAACAGTTCTGATGCTTCAAGCTACACATCGGAAGATAACTTTTACTCACCTTTGTCTTCACAAAATAATTCTAAATTAGATTGTTCAAACCTTAGCAAATACAGTTTTCTAAGTGGACCTCAACCAAGAAAACCCTTAGCAAGGCTTTCGGCTGAAAGATCCGAAAAATCATTAACACCTGAACCCGCAATACAAACCAATAATTCAAGTTCCTTTATTAAAACGAGATCTTCGAATTATGATACAGCGCTGCAGTCAGCACTTAAATCCAATAATTCGCCTAGAAGTTCTCTAGAACGAATTGATACAGGTAGTTCGAAAGAGACTACTACAATAGGCGATTTAGTCAGCCAAGCGCCTAGTAATGCAGCATATGTTACGGCCTATGATTCAGCTCGCAAATCGAAAATTTCCCCCAGAAGATCTTTAGAACGACTTAATACTGGTCACTTGAACAAGTCTGCTCCAGTAGAAGTTACACCTACACGCACTTTCTCCACAAACGCACCACTTTTCTCTGCTAAATTAAAGGAAGAAGTTACTCAAACAACCAGTGGTTTCGGTAACATTGGTTCGCTTGAGACCTTTGCAAGAAGTAAAATTCATGAATTTTCACCACAAGTTTCATCGTCCAAGGTCGGTGAAGAAAACAACCCTCTCACCGAATGTTCTACGGTCTTGGGTTCGCTCACAACGTTTGAATGCGCTAATACCGTTTCAAATGCTATCTTTACTACGTCTAAAATGACTCTAGATAAAACTACATCAGATCTCCACAAGCCTACTGACGACCAGAAACGTCAAATGCTAGAAACTACTTTAAGCATGAGTACCTATGAATTTTCAATTTTGGACTCTTCATCAGTGCAGCAAACAAGATCTTCCTCTCTAATGGTAACAGCGAAAGATTTCGAAATCAATGAAAATAAACAAAACGCACTGGCTGAAGCTGAAGAAGATGAAGAGGATGAAATGGAATGCGAAAATCAATTGGAGAAACATAAAAAGGAAAATCTTGAATCAAATCCCCTTCAACAGGAAGAAGAATCAAACAATGATTGCATAGTATTGTTATCATCATCAGCATCATCAGAGTTAAACTCATCAGATGAACAGGCAGAAAATTATTATAACGAGTACTACGAGGAGGATACCGAGGATGAAATTGAGAATGAAGACAATATTGAAGATGATGAAAATTCCGATTTTGCCGAAAGCAACCAAAGTGCTACTATATCCAATGAAGACGATGAGGAGGCAGATGATTATGACGAAGAAGAATACAATAGTAAAGAACAATCCATGGAGGAAGCGAATAATTCTAGTGCTTTCGATGATATACAACTCATAGAAGATTCTTCATCAGATGAGCGACGAAATTATTATGACGAAAGCGACAGTGATGACGTCAAAGTAGTCGAATACGATGACCAAGTGTCTTTAGCCGCAGAAAGTACGCAGCCAAATGACGAAAGTACGCCACCTAGTAAGGGCGCTGACATAAATGCGGCCACAAAAGCAGCACAATCTGAAGTTGTAGGTGATTTGGTAATCACAGCAACTTTTACTAATAAATTTCCTTCAGCGCAACTAAATCTCTTTGAGGAAGACTCATTACAACGATCACCTATTACGGCAGATAAGCCATTTGAGATTGAAATTCAAACTCATGAAAATATTAACACTTCCACCAAAGATACAACAGAAGTACTGGAACAAAAATATATTGTGGATGATATTGCGCGTAAAGACCAAGAAGGCAAACAGCAAGAGCTTATGAAAAAGGTGCAAACTGACACTGAAACTGAGTCAAAAGCTGTTGTTACATCTACGGAAAATGAAGTTAGGTTGCCTGAAGAGCAAACAATTGAATCGCCAAATTCGGAAAATAACCCACATATAATCAATATTGATATTCGAATTGAGGAACACGTTAGCTTGTCTGCAACTGAAGTTATCACAGCTACAAATGAAAACGAAGAAGATAAACAACAAGATGTTACAAAAAATGAACAAAAAGATCCTCATATTCAAATTGATGAAAACGTTGGCCAGGCCACAACTGAAGTTATTACAGAGTCGAAGGATATAAAGCAAAATGATATTATAGATGATACTATGCACGACGAGCGAGAAGAGAAAGAAGATGTTACGAAAAAAGAGCAAAAGGAGACTGAAAATGACACGAGAGTTGTAACATCGACAAAAAGTGAAAATATTGACTCTGCAGACTCAAAGAATGAGAAAATAATCGAAATTGCCGAGACAACCGGCAAACAGCTCAGCACTTTGAGCAAAGAAGATCCAATTAAAGATCCACAATTTGAATTTAAAGTCACTACCGAAAAAATAGAAGTAGACAATATTAACCAACAATCGAAACCCAGTGAGGAAATAGAAAATGAAGAAAAATTATTAGAAGTGAAAGAAATCGATAATACTTCTTCACTAAAACCTATGGATGTTGAACTTACAATAGATGAGATTCCAACCACCAGCCATAAAAAAGTAACGGAAGACAAGCTACTCGAAGATAACGAAAATAAAGCTGAGCAAGAAGTCAGCGCAATTGAAAATGACATCAAGTCCATATCTAAACAACACCAAGGAAAACAATCGAGAGGATCTTCCGTACCCCCTTCGGATCCTGAGCTTTATGCTGTTACTGCAATATCCACACCACTCAGGAATAAACGTGGCATATCTGTTCCTCCCCAAGCAATCACTGACTCGGAGGAGTTTGCTAATCTTACCCCTCGCACTCGTCGCAGTATAAGAGCAAGTTCTTTGCAACCAAAAACCAAATTGGAGGATGGCGAAACGTCAACACCGCGCAAACTGCAGAAAAGGCAAGACACCAAATATTCAGAGGCAAAATCAACGCGGGGATCATCTGTTCCTCCTGATGCAGCAGACGGTAAAATAACTTCTCGTCGTGGATCAGTTGTATTGGATGCTTCTAATGATAACTCAGCCACCCTCCTAGATTCTCCTGCAACACGCACTCGCCTGAGGTCACGTCTAAATTCAGTAGAAAGTGAATTGGATTCTCCAAATATTGCGTCAACTGAACATTTGTTGCAATCAAAACGCACTCGCACAACGTCTGTAACCAGCCATTCAGCCGATCTACCACTTACACCTAAACGACTAAGGCGGGATAGCATTAAATCTCAACCCGAAACAAGTGCTGTCATTACTACGCCACGCACTTTAAGAGGCCGCAGTATACTATCTGTGCAAGAAGAAGCAGAAGGTGAAGATGCTGAAGTTATACCTGCTTCTCCCAAGCCAGCGAGTAACAAACGATTTGATATGAAACGTAAGAAAAGTAACAATGAAGAATCAAACACCGCTAATAAAGAGCCATTTGAGCAAATGTCTCCCAAACATGAACAATCAGATCTGTCCGAGGTTTCCTATTCCTCCTCACGGCGACTGACACGCACACAATTGGCTATAATGGAAAAATCAGCTGCGCTGTCTCAAGCATTAACTAAAGAAGCAGTGGCCACAGAAACAATTTCTCTACCATCGAGCAAACGCACCACAAAATCGCGTTCTACACGCTCATCTAACGCTAATGCTGACAGCGATGATGCCGCATCGGTCTCATCCAAATATAGTACAGTTTCCAGTGCCACTGGAACCAGACGTCGTGTTACACGAAGCTCCGTTAAAGAAAAGGTATTTTTTGTAGTATTTTTTTTTATGCCAATATTAAAATGAATTAAATCGTTCTCTTTTTATAAATTTTAGGATGATGATGATGACGACGGAGTTAGCGTTGCAAGTTCCTTTAATAGTGAAAAGCATCATCCAAGAACTCGTCGTTCAAAGGACAAAATTTCTCCAAACACAACTCTAGGTACCATACCGGAGGAAGGTAAGTAATTGATCAAGATATTACCAAAAAAATTTATTGATTGTCTTGTGCCAAATTGTCGTCGCATGAGGACGATATTGTTTTATAAATTGAATATATTATAGGATTAAAAAATGTAAGCAAGCCCATACAAAAATAACATGATTTTCCAAGTAGTTTGGGTAAAAGTCATGTTTTTCTTAGATGGACGGGTGTGTCACTGCTCAAATTTTTTTAATCGATGAATTGCATCATATTCGAAGCTCAAATTGTGAGAAAAGTTTCAAAAGAATTCCGTTGAGCTTAAATATTAGAAGAATAGTTTTAAATTTGTATGGGCGGGTTACGCCCATATGTATGTTCCTTCATACAATATGACATTAAAATTAATTTTACCCAACTTGAATTTTCTATTATTTAGCATAACATTTTTTGTTCGCATAAGGTGTCCCTAAAGAAAATGTTCCTAAACTACGTTTTAATGATTGCTAGAGAATTCCTGCATAACCAGCTTTAAGCCGAACATGAGGATTCTCTCCTCGAGGGCATTTCTCGACGAGTCGGGTATTAATAAAGATTTTTTGCATAGCCGACATTTGGCCGCACGCAAAAACTTTCTCCTCTATGGTGTTCCCCGACTCGGCACCTACATATGTATGTATGTACATATTACTAAAGATCAAAGACTGTCATCTGATCTTAATGGGGTAGCATTGTAAAATTATAAAAATGTTACCACTTCCTGAAATATATTTTCAATAGCTTCTAAAGAATACCAATATTGACCCGGGGCCTGTTTCTCAAAACTTATAAGTGTTTTAATACAAGTAAAATAGTTGTGAACATAGTATGTATGCATTTACATTTTTTATATGAAAATATGTAATGTGTTTTTACAAGTATTTTATTTGTATTGCATCAGATGCATGTATGTACATACATTTGTATGTAAGTTTTTAGAAAAAATCCCCTGTTGCGTTCAAAAAATTAATGAACACTCACAGTTTTATGTGAAAACTTCGGGGACCCGCCCATAACTCAGAAAATATGGGCTTCCAGAATTTTTGCATGCAACAGTTTTTCCTTAAAATTTAACTTTCTATCACTTAGATTTTTTTTATTTATAGGAACTTCACCAAATTACATATACATATATGTACATACATATGTACATACATATGAATATTTAAAGTGAAAAGTTTAATACAAGATAGATGCGTATCAAAAATTGCATTAAAAGTTCTTGATTAAACATGCATGTTTATTTATATGTACATATGTATGTATGTATTCCCAACCGTCTATATGTAAATATGTATGTAAATGTAATTGTAAGCGAGGCTAAACAAGCGGTTTGTTGATCAAAAATGCGTTAAAAACGCCGATTAAAAAATGCATATACTTACTACGTAGGGTAAAGTGTTTTCAATTGAAAGTTTATTTGTACCATTGAAAATTATTATTTCTTTTTATTATAAACGAAAGAAGAAGAAGAAATCATGTGTAGTTTCCACAAGCGACTTGTATATAAAATTACTATAGGAATCGCTAAAAATTTTTAGTGTTTTTCATATATAATTTTTCTAGTCAAGTCGCTTGCTTACATTGTGGAAACTACATACATACTCGTATAAAATAAAGACATAAACTTATATTAAAAAGTTACGCTTTCTTCTATAAGGACTTTCTGTATGATAAGGCTTTGCAAGCCTCCATTTAAGCGAGAATCAGCACACTTGGGTCCTATTAGTTACGATTAAATTAATTTTCAAAGCAGTCTTTCGACTTTTTAACCGTCGAAAAACTTTGAATATGCAATTTATTTTAGAAATGCCGATATAAAAAATTCGTGCCTGTTGCACGGCGGACAATGCATTAAACCGATTTTTTCAATTGATTTATTTAACAAGGAACCCAGAACCAATACCGACGCAGTTAGCACTCTTAACAGTCAACTTTCTAAAAAATTTTAAACATTAAAAACAATAAAATTTACTATTCCGTTGTCAAATTTGTTGTATGATGTTAATTGCTGCAATTTTCCAAAACATAAAAGACTGTCCTCAATAAAATTGGTTTAATAGAGTATTTCGAATTCCTAAATGTCGGTTTTGCATTAAAATCTGGTTCGTATTTCGGCATCAACTACAATGATTTTGTACAAGATTAAAGAAAAAACGTTGCAATGTTATTTAGTTTAGTAGTCGATACAGCAACATATTTCAAATTCAAACCGCATTTGTTTTTATTATATTTTATGCCCCATTAGAACCAAAAATGCTAAAGGCAAATGGGGAAGAAAAGTTACAAACGATCTATGTATATACATATATCTTTGCATAGGAAGTAGGAGTTACCAAGATCCACTTCTATAGTTTTTATAGTATAAATATTACTGAAAACGTTTGCCCTTGACAGTTACGATAGCACAAGAGCGCTTTTCTTCAGCCTTGAGCTGCCTTACGACTGTGACCCGCATTTTGTACGATATTTTCTCTTTCACTTCTTTCATTTTTATGTTGTCATAAAAATCGTTAAAACTAGCGTGAAAAACGCCAAATTGTCATCGCTGGTTAATTGAGTTGAAGCCAGGGATCGCAAATAAGGATTATTTTCCAAATTTAAACTAAAAAAAATCAAACCAAAAATCCTGTCATATGCACTACCTTCAGAAGCATTAATTTCTATTTGTTTAACGTCCCTTTTCACAATGTATGATTATTAAGAGTTAACCTGAACTTTAACCGCAAGTTCTTCATAGAAAACTTGCCGTTAAAGTCCCTGTTAGGTTTTAATTGTACATTGTAAAAAGGGCCGAAGGTTTTATTAAAAAAACTCAACTTTACCGAATATTTTCTGAGTTTTATTTATTCCCCAGAAATTAAAAGTTATTTTTTATTTATTCCTCAGAAAATAAAAGTTATTTTTGACTTTTATTTTTTGCTCAGGAAATAAAAAATATTTTTGTAGTTTTATTTTTTGCTTAGGAAATATTTACTATTTTATTTTAATTTAATTTTTTTTTTTGCTTAAAAAAGGTAATTTTAAAATTGATGAATGAATACAAAAAAAATTATTTAATCTAACTAATAAGTGAAATTTATTTGCTGGTGGTTAAGCGATGTCTATATGCATTTCATTGTTGCTTTAACAAATCGTCAGTAAACTTGAACCACACATTTTGAACAGTCACATCCCTCTTATCTTATGCGCAGACTTTCAAAAACTATTTGAGAATTCACAAATAATAATATTTTTGAAAATCACCAAAGAAAAATGGACTCTATCGATAAATTCAATGTTAAATCAGTTAATATTAATTTTAACGCAAAAAATTCTCTTTCTGTAGTTTAAAATTTAATTTTTTTCCAAGCAAAAAAAAAAATAAATAAATAAATTCAAAAAGTAATTCTTATTTTCTATGCAAAAAATTCAATTTTTATTTGCTTACAAAGATAATTTTTAAATTGAATAAAATATAAAAAAAATTTAATTTAACAAATGAGAGTTTTGTATGTACACTAGGAATAAATTCGATTTTAAATCGATTAATATTAATTTTAACGCAGAAAATGCTCTTGCTATATTTTATTTATTTATTTATTTATTGGTTTATTTCCTGTACAACAATCTTATATTTATAGTACAGAAACGGATTTCGTTAAAAATAAATAAAAAATAAAAAAGCATTTGCAATTATTATTTCCGAGCAAAAAAAAATAATCAAAAAGCAATTGTTATTTTCTAAGTAAACTAAAATTCAAAAATAACTATTAATTAATTGCAAAATAAAACTCAAAAAGTAATTTATATTTCCTAAGCAAAAAATAAAAATCAAAAAACTATTTTTATTTGCTGATGAATAAATAAAACTCAAAATATAACTTTTGTTATTTTCTAAGCAAAAAATTAAACTCAAAAATATTTTTTATATACTGAGAAATACATAAAGCTAAAAAAATTACTTTTATTTCCTGAGGAATAAATAAAACTACGAAAATAACTTTTATTTGCGAAGCGAAACATAAAATTCAAGAAATAATAATTAAAAAGTAATTTTTAAAATAATACACTTATAAGTGTTACGGTCCCTGGTTGAAAATAAACATACAAACAATATAAAACAACAGCTACGTACATGTATATATATATGTATGTACATATTTTGTTTATTACAAAACACAACCCAACAAACAAGAAGTCAATACGTTTAATTGAATTAAGATTACGAGTATCTATCATAATTCCTCAACTATTGTCTTCGTTGCTTATTTTCGGTGTAAATATTTTTATTTTATAAATTATAGTTATAATGGCTGAAATTATAGCAAAGATGAAAACAATTTACAAAAAAAAGTAATGAGCAAAAAAACTCAGTCTACCTGGGAGTCTACTCTGTAATTCGAAGCGAAAGAAAATGCTTTCGAATTTGCGTGTTATCAATATACAAATTCCAAAGCATTTTCTTTTGTTTCGAATTACAGAGTCGGCCCCCTGGTACTGGATCCGACTCAACCTGTCCGTATTACATATAAATAAATCTTAGCGGCATGTTCTGACACTCGCATATCGCATAATATTTGCGATTGTGACTTGAAATCGCAAGAGAGATGGAGTTGTTCTGTAAATCGCAATCACAATACTCTTGGCGAGTTCAAGTCGCAAGTGTATACTGAAGTGAAATAATGTATTTAGCCTAAACCAAACTTTAAAGAAACATTCAAGAAATTTATTATTCGACATATTTTCATGAAAATAAATTTCAATTAACTTTAAAGAAACACCATTTAGATTAATAAATTAAATTAAATATGTTTTAATTCGATTTTAATCAAAAATTCTAAACGGAATTTATGAAATGTTCTTTTGTTTTGTTAATTTTGTCTTTGCATTGTTTACTTTTACACTGACTATTTCAACAAACAGCTGATCTAAATCAATATGGCAAGTCGCAAGCAAAACGCATGATTTACAGAACATGTAGTAACAAGTTTGGCGATTTGCAACTCACATGTGATTTGAAAACCATGCGAGTGTCACAACATGCCTGCTAATGTTGAAAAAATTACTATACAATTGCTTTATTTTTATCATAATACGATAATTTGACGCAAAACAATTTCATCTATTGTTTTATTCTTACGGTCTAATTCATAAAAAATATTTTAGGTTTATTACAGGTTTATTCGACAAATTTCCCATAGAAATATGCCAAATAAGCGCTTAATAAACCTGAAATATTTTTTATGAATAAGGCAGTTAATATTTAATTTTCTTTCTAGCACCCGTTGAAACAAAGAAGCGTGGACGACCAACTAAACATTAAATTGTATGTGGTTACATTTCTACTGCCGTATTCATAAAAAAATATTTTAGGTTTTTCTTTTTTATAGACCTAAAATATTTTTTATGAATACGGCCGCTATTATTTTACTCGAAGATGATTTGTTTTCTTTACATTTTAATCTTCAATGTTTTCATTTGTATTTAAAATTAATGAAAATCTGTCAATAAAACGCAAAATGTTAAACAAAAAATTCCGTAAAAATTATTAAGATATAATATATAATACACATGTCAGTAAGTATCGTCTTAAATTTTCTTTCAGTTAATTTCATTATTAGTACATATTTTTATTTTGAAATTCATGTAGAATCATCAATTTATAATCTTCCTTAAACATCTTATTAAAGCCTATGTATAAAAGTTTGCTGGGATATGTTTGGCTTAAGTTATTATTTTGTTTATTTGTTAAACAATTTTTGTGTACGTTGGAAGTCTCACTTAGTTAATAATATTATTTGCATAAGTATTTCAGTTTTGGACACTATCACCAGCAATTTTCCGCGTGATGGGAAGTTGCTCAAATGACTCCGAATAGCAATATTCGTCGAGTCGCCGGCTGGTGTTTCCGCAAGGAGACGTCAGTTGGAATTTTTTGGAGCAGTACTTGGACTTCGGTCTGAGTACTGATATAAATTTCAGCCATGTGCACTGGGGGGTTGCTGTTGGAACAGTGTGGCTTTCGCTACTTGTTTTAGCAGCGGTTTGTGTTGACTGTTATTTCAGTCAGCTGTGGACCCGCTGTTAATACTGCAGTGATGCAGTGTTAACAGAGGAAAAACAGCTTGGCTTAAAATAACAGTCAGCTGAACACAGATCGCTGCTAAAACAAGTAACGAAAACCACACTGTCTCCAATAGCAGCCCCTCAGGAGATGCATTTGCTATTTATTCCATAATAAATGTCAGTAAATAAATTTAAAAAAGAAACGTTAAATAAAAATTAATTAATTAAAAATATTTTATAGCACAAAAATGCGTGACGTCATTCGCGCGCTCTTTTAACGGGCGTGAAATTTAAATCGTCGCGACCTATCCGAGAAACCTGCAATAACCAAATGGGGGGCGTACAACCCGAAACTGTAGTCCAGGATGCCGCCCGAAGTCGAATCTATAACCTACAAGGTCGTACGGATCAAATTCACTGCACCCGGACCTGAAATATGCTCTTTTTGACCCATTTTATAAAGAAACAAGCATAAGTATTCAATTTAAGAGGCTAAACACCACGAAACTGTAATCTAGGATGCCGCGCGGGTCGAATCTATAACCTAGAAGGTCGTACGAATCAAATTCTCTGCACCCGGACCTGAAATATGCTCTTTTTGACCCATTTTATAAAGAAACAGGCATAATTATTCAATTTAAGAGGCTAAACACCACGAAACTGTAATCTAGGATGCCGCGCGGGTCGAATCTATAACCTAGAAGGTCGTACAAATCAAATTCGCTTCAGCCGGACCTGAAATATGTTCTTTTTGAACGATTTCATACAGAAACAGGCTATAAAAAGCCATAAGATCCGCAACTAAACCCATGGAAGCGACTGAATTACTTAACCTACGACAAAATTACGTTGAGGCACATTAGAGATTCCTACTTTCGTTCAATAAATGATAATTTTAAAAGATTCAGTGCAGCCCAGCTTAATGTTCCTGATTTCCAACAACAACAAAAAAACGTTTAAAAAACATTTATTACAATCTTGCGTTCGTTTATTTTTTATTAAATATATACAAATGTTTTATTTTAAAAGCTTGTATAAAAAAAACTCACTGGTTTGGCAAGAAATTAGTTTTTTGCTCGTTTTCAGTTTCAATATGCTTAAATCTAACAGATAAAAAATACGAAAAATACTCGAAATATATAACAAAAAAGAACATACACACATAATAATATATATAAATTACATTAGACTAAAGTGGAAAGTTCATGTAACGAAGTGCTAGTAACATTGCTCATGTCTAAGGTGGGTGGTATGCCGGGACTCACAGAGCCACTGGCTTCACGTGCTGTCGCCCCTCCCAAAGTCGAAAGACAACCGCCATTTGCGATGGGTTTTGGCGTTGGCGGCGTCGCTGTTGAAGGACGCATCATAAATGATGAACTTAGCGCCGTCAAAGGATTAAAACTGCCATGCGAATGATTTGGTGACACGGGTGTTATTGATGTTGGATGTAGAACTGTTGAAATATTTGATTGATTGAAATTAAGATGAGGCGGATGCAAAGGATGCGAATTGAGAAATTGAATAGGTGGTGTTAAAGGGCCAATTTGTGAGACCATCGACATGTGATTTAGCGGAGCACTGCGATAGCTAATCGTTTTCTCTTTTTGCCAAACGAAAACGTTGTGAACCATGGCGGCTCCGCAAAAAATAATACCGATTCCAATCAAAACACTTGTAATTATGGCAGGTGTGGAGTGAAAGTGATTAAACGTATACAAAATTATACCTAAAAATAAATTAAAAGTAAAATATTTTTACTTACGAGTATATACATAAATAGTTTTGTAAGAAAATTAAGTACCTGTTAGAAATATGGGTATGGAAATAAAGAAACCACCAACCGCACAAGTCCGACTAGTGCTTGACTTTTCCAAATAGCGATTATCTCTGGAAGGAATATAAATAAGACATATTAGGAAAAACAAAATATTCTCTTATCGCAGTTGGCGTATTTCGAATTCAACTGCAACGTTTTTCTATGAGATTGAAGAATACGTCAGAAATATTTCTTGAGTCTAAGACAACATAGTCAAAGTCGAAATAGGTCAAACTTTGTCAAACAAAGCTTTAAAGACTTGTTCAGTAAAATATTAGTTTTTTTTTAAATACAATTGAAATTGATTATGTATTATTTTAGCCAAAAATGTTGGAAGTCGAAATATGATGCCCATAATTAGGCCAAATAAATTTCAAATCAAACATACAATTTCTAACATGCCCAGAATTATATGATTAATTTGGCAAACATAATTTTTTTATATGCGAATTATAATATTTATTTGACACTTAATTTCAAAATTTAAATAATTAAAGCAACGAATGAATTATTTTATTGGAATCGAACTAACGCCCGAACTAATATTTTTAAAATACGATTTTTTCAGTATACTCCAATTATGTAAAAGTAGATTTTAAGTTTGTCGCATAGACAAAGATCTACCCCCATATTTATAAAATTTAAAATGAATTTGAAATGTATTTTATTTAAATTTTTTCATACAAAATTTTCCTAAAATGGATTTCAAATTCATTTTATTTTTTTATGAATATGGGGGCTAGAATTTAGTTTTTACTTAATTTCGAAATTTCGCTTATAGCAAAAAAATAAAAAAATTAATTAAATCATGAGATTTAAATTTTTAAATTTGTTTATAAATTATGATGGTATTAATATAGAAAAGCCTTAACTCATTATTTTTTTGGACATCGAGATTTTTGCATTTTTCGATACATACGATGTTCTTCTATCGAAATATACAAAAAAAAATCGATTTAAAAAAATGGTGAGTTAGGGCCTTTCTACATATATTAAGGTAGCGATATGTATGTGTGTATGTACATATGTGCCCTTAATTATGAAAGTGTTCTAAGTCATATATTTCTTTGGTCGACTTATTTAGTAGATTACATTTGAACAAATCAATAAATATTTTTATATCATACAACATTTTAATTTAGAGTTGTAATAGCACCGATTAATATAAATTTATTTAATTTTTATGAAATATTTATAGAAGTTTTTTTAAGATTTATTTAAAATTTCAAAGCAAAAATGCATATGACTTAAGGCCTCAATAGTTTTTACTTTTCGTTGTCGTTCTGTGCCGTTCTTTTCCGTATAAAATATTTTGGAATTACTTTTTCTGTGCAAGGAATCAGCTGGCAACCTATAGAACTGATTTCAGTTGTATACAAAATATCACAACAAACTAATACATACACACTTTTGGCTGTCACTGTCACTGTCACTTTGTCCGCAACGGAACAGAACGAAACAGGAAAAACAAACCACACACACAGACTTTCAATTGAACAGAAACAAAACAGCTGATTCAGAACAGAACAGCACGTACAAACTAATTCTGCCTTTAGACCCCTTTCATAATTAAGGGCACATATGTACATATGTACGAGGTCTGATCAAAAAATAATCGTTATTTTCAAATTTCGTGAGGTACGTATGTTCGATTTTCGCATTTTTTTCGTCTGTTATGTTGGTACACATGTCCGTTATATATGTATGTTGGCAATATCAGCCATTTTGGATTGTCAGTTTGTTTTTGACAGATAAAAAGGTTAGTCGTGTTTTGGTGTGCTCTTCGATTTTTTACTATTCGAAAAAATGGTTCAAAGAAACTGTATTAAGTTTTGTGTAAAAAACTAAATTAAATGCGCAAGGACATTTGAAATGTTGAATGTGGCGTTTGGCGAGTCTACTATGAGCAGAACACAAGTTCAATTGTGGTATAACCGGTTTAAGAAAGGCCGAGAAGATGTCAATGACGATGCTCGTTCTGGTCGTCAAGTTCGGTAGAATGTGAAGTTTTTGCTCACTGTTCGTACGGTCAAGAAGGAATACTACCTTGAAGTTATGCGCCGTTTGCGCGAAGCAATTCGTCAGAAACGCACAGAATTGTGGAAAAAACAATCATGGATTTTGCACCATGATAACACGCACGAGCTCACACATCGATGCCTCAACCACCGTATTCAGCGGACTTGGCCCCCGCTGACTTTTTCCTCTTCCCAAAACTGAAGACACCGATGAAAGGAAAGCGTTTTGCTACGATTGAGGAGATAAAAGAAAAATCGAAACAGGAGCGGTTGGCGATGCCAAAAAGCGCGTTTCAGAAGTGTTTCAAGGATTGGAAAAAACGCTGGCATAAGTGTATTATATTTGAGGGGGATTACTTTGAAGGGGACAAGATAGTTATTGATGAATAAATATATACTTTTTTTGATCAGACCTCGTATATGGTTTAATTTTGAATTATCGATTATAAAAAAAAGTATTCCTGTTCTATAAAGGGTTCCCAAAACAAATGTTTGTATGGAAATCTGTTTTACGAGTATAAACCTTTTAAAAACCAGAAAATTTATTTGTTTAAAATAAGGCCTTGAGATTTTAGATGAGATCATTATTAATGTGACAGTGAGTTTGATTGTTTGCTACGCTTTCACGCCCACTAAACCGATTTTGAAATTACTTTCGCCAATAGAAAGGTACATTACCAGCGCGTCAAACATAGCCTATTTTTTATTCGGTTCGGAATCGGTTTTTTATATTTTGTACAGATTTTCAAACCGCTAAACCGATTTTGAGAATTCGTTCACCAATGGAAAGCTACATTAGCAGCGGCAAACATCGTCTATTCTTTATCCGGTTCGGAACCGGTTTTTATATTTAGTTCGGAGTTTTTTCTGAAAAACAAATTTTTGGGCTGGGTAGGGCAATTTTGGTTGCGAATTTGATTGTTGAAACAGTTTTAAAACCGGTTTTTATTCGGTTTTTTAATTATTTTGGTCGCCTTTTGACGGCTTTTATCGTTTTTTTGTAACATTATCAGCGAGTAACAAATAACAAAACATTCATAAATTTTAAGTATAATTTCCAAAATGTCAGATCAATACGAGCGGAGCCGCGGATAAAAGCTAATATTTCAATAAAATAAAAAATAAAACATTCGTATAGAATCAAAATTTGGAATGAATTTTCGAACATGCTCAAAATTTTATAGATTCGGGGAGCAGATTACAGCACTCGTTATCAAACGAAATTACGAAATATTTATATGGGAATATTTTTAAATTTCGAATCGTATCGAATGCCATAATTTGCCCCCAGTTTTGTGAACTTAAATAGAATTGAATTTTGTATCAGAAAATTTACATTTCACTCGATTTTGATAATAGCAAAACTAAAAGGTTTTGCGGTTGAAATTAAAATGATAGTCTGACCTTTTGGTCTCTAAAATTTCCAAGAATTTTTGATTACCCATTAAATATCAATGTCGGTAATAACCTCAAAGACCTGCACAAATCCATAAAATAAAATTAATTTTCTGGCTAATGTTAGGAACAAAATTGGGGCGAGCGACGAATTTGTTACGATTAAGAAAATTTATACTGAAAATTGTGTAAAAAGCTTTACTAAGGGGAGAAGGGGAGAGGCGGGGCATAAAAACTCCGAAAACAGCGTTACGTAATATGTGAACAGCCCCTCATTTGGGTAAATTTAAATTTGCGAAGAAAACCCGTAAAATATTTAGAAATGGAACCAATTAGAATTGTAAATTACATACTTTCTTTTAGCTAATTTGCTTGCACTGCAAAATATAAAATTAATCGGGCCTGTTCTGCAAATCACGACATGTCAAATCAAGGTGATTTAAAAAAAATTATAATAAAAGATAAATAAATAAATAAGCTTCGTTATTTAGAGATTTCGAGAGAGCTTTGAGTGTTCAGGGGCTCTACTCTGTAATTCGAAACGAAAGCAAATCCTTTCGAATTGTAATGCTAATAACATACAAGTTCGAAAGAATTTTCTTTCGTTTCGAAATACAGAGTAGACCTCCAGAATAGTTTAAGCTAAAAACATTTGAGTATAGCAAAATAAACGGAATCTAAAAAGCAGGTAAAACTGAAACGATTACATTTGCAAGTATGGAACTTGAAACCATCGACCTTGGTCAACCTTTTTGTTCATCTAGTGAAAGAATCTATAATCAACTTCATTGTATTTTTAAGAAACAATCATCCGTATTCTAGTTGTCAACATCTATAAAATGCAATCACTCTTATCGGGAATAAAAGTTCATGTGAAATGTGTTTCGTTTCCCTAAAATTGTGATCTCCAATGTTTGCGCTGTTTTTGTGTCAGTCAGTATACTATTTTCTAAAATATTGTCTTTTGTTCACGGGAAATATTTCATTCCCGATAAGGCTGAATATTGTTTTGAGTTGCTTTCTTTAAATTGTTATTGTAATTGTCGTTATCAAGGATTATCGATGACTGTCAACCTATGATTTGCATTATATAAGAAAATTTTACAGCGATATTGTATTGAAACGAGTTTGAATTTTTCGTCGCCATTTTGGATAACGATTTACAACAAAAAATGATTTAAAATGGAAAAAATTAAAAATATCAACTGCAACAAAGTTCGAGAATTTGAGTGAAAGATTACAACGCAGCTGATTCAAATATTTAGAAATGTACATTTGATATGTTGACAAACGATAAATAGTTAAAAGTCGTCCTCATTTTGCTATAGAGTGCATAATTGTTATTGAATTGATGTTGACGTTGGAATTAAAATAACGGGGACGACGACAACTGTAGTAATGCTGGGAACATAACTGGGACTAATGACGATCTTTTCGGTGCGAACTTTCGTCATAAAAAAATAAAACACATTTGTGCATATCAAAATGAACACAAACCGTCGTAGAACGGCATTTGTCGTGCGTGACGAACTCTGAGATAGATTTCTCTCTCTCTCTCTCTCTGTTTGCACACACACAATAACCAGCGTGACCATTTTAGCATTTTTGCAGCTAAATTTAGCATTATTTTGACTGATTTAGCTGCAAAATTTTTGATTTAGCAGTTAGCATTTTCTTTAGCATTTTTCAACCTATTAAGTTTTTAGTAATATAATCTTGGGTATATTTTTAATTTTCACGTGTAATAATGTTAGCGTTAATCTGTGGGTAGTTTCTTAAGACCTACAAATGTTGTAATACAAGTAAAATAATTGTGAAAGTGTATTATTTTTCATATATTTTCACAAATATTTTACTTGTGTTAGCAAAAGGTTCTAAAACATTAAAATGGATGCAAAGTCGAATAAAGTTACTTGTTTTGTAAAAACTTTTGTCTGATAAAAGTCTCGTCCTATTATGTTTTTATATGCGATTCTCAATAACATATGAAGTATTTTTTTAGCTTATTTCAAACTAATTAGCTTCAAAACGTTTGAGCTATGCCAGGTATGAAGAAAACAGGTAAGGATCTGAAAGGCTATTTTTCGAAAATTAATATATATGATCTTAAAATTAACGAACGAAAACATGTGTACGTTATTGCAACATGTGAGTGACAGTTTTTCTGTGTTTTTGGTTATACGGAAAAAGCTCTGTTTTCGTCACATTGGAATAGATGAAAGTTTTAAATTTTTCTTATAAGCCCCAGTTTTTCAACGTTATTGTTTATAAACGAAACAAAAGCGAGAAAAGGCTTATGTTTTCTAAGAATCTTCTGTGACTTAAGATTATTGTTTTGTTTTTAATACTTTTTACTCGCAAATAAATAATTTGTTATTGTTTAAGAAACTTTTAAAGAAAATTTTTGCTTAAAAAGAAATATTAAAGTTCAGCATTATTTTTTAGCTCCTAAATTATTTTTTTAGCACTTTTTAGCTTTTTTTGAAGTCAATTTAGCTGCAAAAATTTTTAGGATCTGGTCACACTGACAATCACCAACTTTATCAATTACAAGAGCTGTATTCGCTGAGTAAATTCGTCGTTATTGTGCTTCCAAGGCGAATTCATACTAGGTGGTCGGAAGGGATCAGGTGACTATTTTCGTCACTTGTAATTTGAATATACGTTGGATGTCAACACACATTTTTCAGTGAATTTTTTTGACATAAAATATAAATTTCTATACCTTATATGAAATATAAGGGTGCAACTGTGGCTGAGTGGGAGCGATGCTAACCTCTCAGTCCAGAGGTCGTGGGTTCGATTCCCGCCACAGACCCTGGGTGTTTTCTGCAGACAAGATAAAGTTGTTTTAAAAAAAAATTGCCTTGTGCTTCAAACGACGAATTTACGTAGCGAATTCTTATCGACGAATTCGTCGACGTAGAAGAAATTCGTCGTTCGTCCCAGTTGTGTTCCTAGCATAAGGGCGAATATTTTACTGAATAATTACTATAATAATTCGGTGTAATTAGTGCCTTAACAAATGTTAAACTTATGGTATTTTCATTTCTACAAAAAAAAAAAAAGCTAATAGAAAGTGCCCTAATAACAGAGCTGTAAATGAATCATTAATTTTTGAATTAATTCGCAAAGCATTCCTGCACTGAATTAGCAAATTTTGAATTAATTCTTTTCACACAAAAAATGAATTGAATGAATTTTGAGTAAATTCAAATGAATGATAAATGGTAAAAATGAATTGCAATTCATTTCCAATTCAAATGAATTTGTCCAATGATTTTGCAGTTCGTTTATCATTCGAATGAATTTGTCAAAGCGAATCGCAATTCATTTCAAATGAATTGAATTAATTCAAATGAATTAGAAAAAATAATTAGCAATTCATTACCAGCTCATTTGAATTGAATTGATCATTGTTCTATAATTCATATTATTGTATCATGGAAAACACTATTAATTGAAATTAATTTTTTTTCTCACTTACCGTCCATCAAACATGGGCGAACGCACCAATTTAACAGCAAAAAGGAACTGAATTGCACACACGAGGAGGCAGCATAGATTTAAGGAGAGCGACAGAGCGCATAGCGCCAAAGTAACATCGTAAACAATTATAAAATCCTCGGGAGAACTGCGAGTTAAGGCATCTTCACGGGCATTTGGCGATATTTTGAGTAAAAATATTAAAGACAATAATGCCAATAGGAGAGAAACTGCAAAGATAATAAATATGTATGTAGTAAATATGTAGTGCATTGATGGAAATTTATTTTCTCTTACTTACCCAGACATAATAAACCTAAACTGGTCAATGCCTCTCTGGGTCCGGGACCATGTTTCGATTGATTGATTATGGCACCAGTAGGATTCGTATAATTGGTATAATGTGTGTGATTTGTGGCGGTGTTATTTGTATGTGGATTTAGAACGGTGCTATTGACTAAATTACCGTTAGTCGAGGCATTTGCATTTGCATTTGCTCCAGCAACAGCCGCTGCATGAGCCAGGGCAATATGTTGGTTTGTGTAGGTGTGTAAATTATTACCGATGCCGTTTAGACCATTCGGAGTCAGGTGATTTATTATTGGTGTTACTGGTGTTGTGGTGGTGGCGGTGTTTGTGTTGCCATTTCCGGTTGGTGGCAGTGGCAAAGGTAACGATGGTGGTGCTGGTGGTGGCAGTTGTGTTTGCTGTTGCTGCTGCTGCTGTTGTTGTTGTTGTTGTTGTTGTTGTTGTTGATGATGATTGTTGACAGCTGTTGAGGGTGAAGCAATATTAAGCAGGGTTGTTAAACGTGAGCCTCCATTAACGGCCAGCGTTGATATATTTGTCGTTGTAGTCGATGATGTTTGCAAGTTGGGGGCACTGAGAGTCGATATATTTAAAGGCTGAGGTGGTCTTAAGTGAATATTGCGCGCTGTGTTTGTTGTTGAATTATTACGAACTTGACCATTTGCTGGTCCACCAGCATTCGATGTATGCTTCAACATTTAGAGATGCGATAAGTCTTCAAGATCATCAATTCGTAGTACTGCTTGTTACATTGTGGCCAATTTTTAACTGAAATTTTAAGAAAATAACAATGTTTTTTTCTTTAGTCGGGGAGGAATAATTTCTAATCAAGCTCAAGCTGTTGAGCAATTTTTTTTTCAACTATATTTTTCAGGTGTAGTTTCTATATTACAAGTAGTAAGTCCCGGTTCACACACTTCAACTTTTATTGATCAACTTTTAATTCAGCTGGTAGAGAAAAAAGAGATATTTGTATTTCCTTCTCCGTTTTTCTTACAGCTGAATTACGAGTGGATCGACTAAAGTTGAAGTGTGTGAACCGGGACTAAAGAAATTATTCACGCTTATTCCAGTTGTCAACATCGACAGTTGTTTTCTGTTTCCTAAGATTTAGGAAATAGCATGAGCCTGTCAATAGCAGTCAGTTGTTTTCGACAACAGGTCGACAAGACCCATTTATTTTGGCATGGTATTGACATGACGTCGATGTTGACAACTGGAATAACAGTGATTGTTTTAGCACAAAAAAAATTTATTTCCCACGGGTATTCATATAAAGGTACCCATAAACTATACAATATTATTGAGTACTTTATTGCTATTACACTGTTCTCGAATTCGAAACTTTTTTTTGAAACAAGCCGGGCACCCGGTGGCTAAACTTAATTCGAGTACGCTGAATCCAATGGTGCTAACCATATTTTTAGGTTACCTCTTGTTTAAAAAATAACTAAGATTGAAAACTTGCTTAAGGCCGTGATACACTATCATACAAAGTCGTGCGATCTACGAAAAAATACAACCCTGGTATGATGGAGTTTATGAAAATTTTCAAAAGACAATAACAATTCATCACACCAGGGTTGTACTTTTTCGTAGATCGCACGACTTTGTATGATAGTTAGTCATGGCCTTTAAAAGCGCCTACAAATTGCAATTTTTGCCAGTTTTCTACCATTTATTAACCTTTATATCAATATATATTGATTGAATAGATTTGTATTGATGAACTTACGTTCTGAGAAAACTTTTGGAAAAAAAAATTTAAAAATTTTTTTCGTCAAAAAAATAGGACTTTTTTTTTTTTAATTGGGGACAATTTTAAAATTTTTTTTTTTGGAATTTTTTTTTCAAACATTTTTTTAGGACGCATCTTTATCCATAATATGTTCTTTTAATTGATATAAAAATGAATGAACGGCAGAAAACTGGGAAAATTGGTTATTTTTAGGTGCTTTTAACCAAGTTTTCAATCTTAATTATTTTATATTTTAAACAAGAGCTAACTTAAAAACATTGTTAGCACCATTGGACTCAGGTTGAATTAGGTTTATACACCAGGTCCCCTGCTTGTTACATTTCTGAACTAGCACAATGTTATTATTGTCTACTCTAAATTGCATAATGTTAATAACAATCTCTACCCCAGTAAATAAACTTGGGTGCTGATGAAGTGCGTTGCTGCACAGAAAAATATCGGTATTTCCCCCAGCTTATAGACTAATTTAATTTTTCTTCTCTTCTTTAGAAACTCACATTAATTAATAAAAAATATTTCATTCAATAAGAATTGAAATTACTGAACTCAAGCCCGACTGAGAAATTATTTCTGATTAAAATTCACTATAGTTCAACTAAACATTTAAATTGCATAATATTAAAAAAATATGTGGCACAATTTTTCTTACAATATATATATCTTCGTTGAAAATCGACGGCTGCGTCTGGGTTATGATGTTTTTGCTTAACAGTCGCCGTTAAATTTTTCTTACGGCACTTTCTTTTTTTATTATTCATTTTCTATAGAAATGAAGCAAAACAAGAGTTAACTTTACTTCGCATGTTTTTGTATGAAGAATTTGACGCAAACGCCAAACTGTGGCATGCACAGCAAAAATAAGTATTTTTTAAACCTTAAAATAGTTGAAATGGAGCAAAATGAATGCTAAATATCTCAGAAACCATAGTTAATTTCGCGAAAAGCGTTTCGGATTCAGAAAAGAGATATTCGAAATATATATACCCCATATCTAACTCATTTTTTTTTTAAATGTTCCGTGAGTCAAACCAATAATGGGCTGACGACATATTATTTTGAGTTGTAATTAATTTTAATCAGAAATAATTTCTTAATCGGGCTCAATATTTTTATATAATGAAATATTTTATTAATTAATGTGATTTTTTAAAGAAATCAAGAAAAGTTAAACTAGATTTTGGCATGCAGCGATGCCAACTATTTATAACCCAAACGCGCTTTTCCCCTTCGCAAAACGCGCTAGAACGCGCTAAGTTACAGCATTGTCAACTATTTATAGCCAAAACGCGCTATTTTCCTACGCGCTAAATTAAATTTTAATAAAAGTAGATGTATTTACATGTGTATTAGTAAATACAATTAATTTTTTTAGTAGCTCTTTTCAGACTTTATATTGTTTCTTCGAAATTATATCCTAAATAACAACTAAAATCATTTAATACAGAATCAGAATTGCCTTCCAAATAATCGAAATCCTTAATTTTTATTTTATTTTTCAAACTTTGTAACAACTTATATAAATTGTCGAATAGTTTTCCAATTCAAATGCTTTTTGTACTTCAGCTAGAATGATGCTTAACAAGTTAAATACATTTTTTTAGTCACGAGTACGAGTACATATTTTTAGTTGTGAAATATACAGTATTAAAATGCGTTTTTAATTCTAGCCACAGTCAAGGGAATTATATTTGCGACAGCTGAATCATTACCCAATTTAAAAAATTTTATGAGTTTTGAACACTAGAAAATTGTTAAATTTAAGTAAAAAAAGGGGAGGGGGAAAGAAAATACAGAACTGATGTGATGACTTTATTTAAAACGCGCTAATTGAGCGCTTTTTTTAATAAACGCGCTAAGACGAAAAAAGCGAGTTTGTCATAGTTAAAACGCGCTAAATCTAGCGCGAAACGCGCTAAATTGGCATCGCTGTTGGCATGCACCACAATTAATCAAAAATTGCATACAAATATCTGGTATTTTCTTTTTCCATTAAGTTTTTTGTAAATTGAAAATTTTAAACTCATTTTCTGTAAAACTAGATTTTTTTAGTTATGACGTTGTTCAAGTAGATGAGCGATATGCGCATTAGAATGTACGAAAAATATAAAGTTTGGATTACCGTAAAATCCCAGGCCCAGGTTCAGCCCATTGGGGTCAAAGTTCAAATATGGAAAAAATCCGCTAATTTTGCACTGATTCTTCTGAAAATCGGCGTGGGTGCTAAATATGCTAAATTATTTTCAAAATTTTTTGTTGGAAAATTAACCCTTCGCTGTCATGTGGGTCAAACATGCATTTTTTTTTCAAAAATATATCAAATTAATTTTAGTTAATTTAATTATTATTATTCGAACTGCATTTGTTTCTATATTTAATGAATTTTGAACAGGCTAATGTTCGTATCGCCTTTTAAGCCAAATTACATGTGATAATTATTAATGAACAAATAACATCAAAGTTAGTTGCAAATATTCTGACAACACATAGTTGAACGGAACAGCCAGCCGTTTTCGAAGGCCACTAAACCTTCATCGTCAGCATTCTTCTGTGTTTGGTCCACTGTGTGTGGTGTCAGTTGATGTAGATTTCTGCCTTATATACGAAACTTTTCTGCAAATGGAATATGTGAATTGGTTTGATTCAGCGTATTTCAATTGGCTGAGATGTGTTTTGTAATGAAGGCCCAAATTTACCATCTCTAAATTTACAACAGTCTTACCATTGTCGTTTATTCATTACTAATTATGCACATGTTAGTTAATTTGCTTATTTTTGTTCTACTTAAATTAATGTTTTTGAAAAATTTTAAGAATATTTGGAAAAAACATTACAAAAATACTTAATGAATGAAAATATTAACCCCTCCACGTTTAAGATTAACAACCTCAATTTTTGCAAAATATTTTTAGTTGTGTAGAAGGGATTTAATGTTTTCGGCCATAAAAGTATTTTCAAAATTTCTGAAAAACATCGCTTTGTTATATTTGTGGAAAAACAAGTGTAATTTTGACTTTCATTTATTTTTCTATTTTAAATTATCACTCAAGAAATTATGGAGTCTTAAATATTGGAGTACACCATCCCTAATGAAACATGAAAATTATTTCTTATTTAATTTTACATTTTATTTTCTTTGGAAGGTCAAAAAAATTATGCGCTTATGTTTAGAAAATAAAACGCCATAACTCATATCTTTTCAATGAAAAAGAAAGGAAAATGTAACTAATTTTTCTTTGGCCGATAGAGATGCTTTTATTTACTCCCAAAAGACACAACGAACATTGTGTAGAATTTTTCAGAACTCTTAACATTTCGCAGGCCACAGTGCTTTAAAATTTTGTTTTATAACAATTTGTGCTTTTTATAATTCCACATGTACATATGCAGAGTTTTTCCAAGTGCATAAGCATGTAGATGATAGATTTCACTTGAAACTAATCAAAAAAATAATAAGAAATTCATGAAAAGCATAAAACCATGAAAACTGTAGGTGAGACAAGACAGCAAATGGATGGATCGATCAGACTTTAACGTACAACAACAACAGGCACTTAAAAGCAGTTAATGAAAGCGTTTCAATTCGAGTTAACTTGAATGCACAAGATTCACACCATCAAATTATAAAATTTTTTATGCTGAAAGAAGCATACTATGGTTTAAAAAGTGTTTTCGCGTAAAAGAAAAACATTAGTACAACTGCATCCATCCACTTTGCACAGTAAAACTGATCGAAAATTAAATTAATATTACGGCAGTTTCTGATAAAAAATCACGTGTGCAAAAATTGCACTGATAGCGTGCAAACCGCTTATGCACCATAACTTTTAAATGCCGCGTTTTTAGGAACAATTTTACATAACCAGTTTTGTTTAGAATAGGTTAGGTTAGGTTGAAAAGGGGAGCCATCACGCTCATGTCCGGGGACATACACATAAGCCAGTATAGGCCTGCTGTGCGCTCTCATATAAATTAACAAACGAACTTTAAGTTGGCATCACTTTTTTAACTGGCGGCCATTTTGTCAGCTGTCAAGTGATTAATATTTAGTTTGGTTTGCCATTTCATCATGAACAGGTTGACAAAAGAACAACGCTTGCAAATCGTGCAAATTTATTTCGAAAATAATGGTTCAGTTCGCGAAGTTTACCGCAAGCTCCGTCCATTTTATGGTCGACATAATCGTCCATCAGAGCAATTAATTCGGTTAACCGGTCAATTGGCCACCAAGATCGTGTGATTTGACACCATTGGATTATTTTCTTTGGGGATATGTGAAGTCGCTCGTCTACGCCAACAAACCAGAAACGTTAGGGGACTTGGAAGCCAACATTCGTGGCGTTATTGCCAATATACGGCCCCATATGCTCGAAAAAGTGGTTGAAAATTGGACCTGTAGAATTGGCTTTATTCGAGCCAGCCGCGGCGGCCACATGCCCGAAATCATATTTAAACGTTAATGGCATAAAATTATCCTTCCAATAAAGCCAAATTGATGGACATTAAAACTTCTTGTGTTTTATTTCAATTCGAAGTTCTATACCTCTAAAAAAAACACCCTATAGGAACTCGGTATCGTTCACGTAGTCCCTCAAGATTTTCCAGTCAATTTGTACCTCTAAGGTGGGTAATGTTCGGTAAGGTGTCATCCCCGAAATAACGGGATGTAGGCTGGGCAAAAGCTAGACAATGACAAAGGAAGTCCTAAATGCATGCCCTGCATTCATTGTCATTCGTGGCTCCAAGTGCCCCGTTAATATGCCGGTCAACTTTCCTAGCTCGGGCTTGTTTAGTTTCAACAGTCCCTTGTTTTGTCTTCGTCCGGGTCGCACCCTAGAACCTAGGTTAGATTACACATAGTATCACAATTCCATCGTGTCCTGTGGGCTATCTTCGTTCAATTTTGTAACTCAATCTTCGTTGCCTTGAAAGGCTTCGCATCAGTTAGAGTTACTGTCCGTAACGTTCTGGCCTTTTTGGCCAGTTCATTTGCACGTTAATTTCCGGTTACGCCGTAGTGGGCCGGCAGCCATACAACCGTGTAATCGTTTATTATATTTTTGCAATCTAACACGGTCCTAGAGTTTGCTCTTTCGGTTGTGATTGCCCTAATAGCCGACTTACTGTCGGCAAATATATTGACCACTGTGGGTCTAATATTCACACTGATCCATTTTAAAGCCTCCGTGATCGCACGAACCTCCACCTGGAAGACTTCATTATAGTCAGGCAAGAGGAAGTAAATCTCGGTCTCCGGCTCCTTTATGAAGAAACCTAAGCCAGCTTCGAGCCATCCATGTAGCAGCAAACTCCCACGGGTGTTTTTTCTAGAATTCCATTGACCCAGGAGTGTCTTTTTGGAATCAATGTCGCGCATTCTGTTAGAATAAATAGCACAATATTTTTCCTGTATATAATTTTTCGCTAAGTATGGCCTATCATGGCCATTTAATGGGATGAAACTAAGTTTTTTCGAAAGGGGTTTTTTTCAACGGCTCTCGCTAAAAATTGAATAGCGAGAAAAATATAATAAGTGGGGTCCTGGTGGGTAAACCTAATTCGAGTACGCTGAATCCAATGGTGCCATTTTTTAGGTTAGCTCTTGTTTAAGAAATAATTAAGATAGAAAACTTGATTACAATTACCTAAATATCGCAATTTTTCCCAGTTTTGCATTTTAGTATCGATTAAAAAAACATTATGAATAAATATGCGAAATTTTTGAAAAACAAAATTTAAAAAATAAAAAATTGCCTAAATTAAAAAAAAATATTTTTTGAAGAAAAAAATTTTAAAATTTTTTTTTCCAAAGTTTCCTTAGGACGCATATTTATCGTTATAAAGGTTAATAGATGGTAGAAAACTGAGAAAAATTTTGACTTTTAAGGTACTTTTAATAAAGTTTCCAATCTTAATTATTTTTTAAACAAGAGCTAAACTAAAAAAAAAAAAATGGTTGGATTCAGCGTAGTCGAATTAGGTCCCCGGTTTGTTACAAAAAAAAATTCGAATTCAAACACAGTGTTATAATTCGTTTTCATTATTTTATAAGGTAAGATCACGAATATGGGACTTTGTATATGAAGTCTTATTTAAGGCCATGATTCACTATCCTACACAATCGCGCGATCTACGAAAAAATACAAGCCTGATCTGATGAATTGTTTTTGTCTTTTGAAAATGTTCATAGACTTCATCATACCAGGGCTGTATTTTCTCAAAAATCGCACGATCGTGTAGGCTAGTGTATCACGGCCTTTATTATTTATATTTATTTATTTCGTCACCTTAAATGCAAACGGACATAACTACACTTTTATATTTTTTTTTTACAGGAGAAACAAAAAGCGTTACAAAGTCAATAATAAAGAATTCTTGAAAATTTTCTTCAAAATTTACTTGTAGTATGGATAATTATGTATATTTTTTTAACCATTTATTTCTTTTTTATATATATATTTAGGTTTTATGTTAGTTACGTTCTTTGCAATAAGAAATAGCTGCATTCGTAATTACTTTCGTTCGAATTTCTTTAATAAACTCCTCATTTTTGATCGCAGACGTCTAAATATTTGCGTGAACATGTAGTTTGTCAAAATGAACCATAATCAATCAAAAACTCGATTTCGAATTTTTGTGTATTTACGTCCGTTTGCATTTACGGTGACGATTTATAGTTATATAGATCTGGGGTCTAATCGCCGCTTTCTATAACGAGCTTATTCAATCACGTTTTTTCAGTTTGAGATTATGGCATCCGATAGCGAATTTCACAATCTCAAACCGGAAAAACGTGATCGAATTAGCTCGTTATCGAAAGCGACGATTAGACCCCTGTTGAATATATATAGCCCCATTATACTTGAACCAAATACATATGTATCAAAGCGTCACATACCAGACCAGCGTATCTGAACAAAACTGGACACAAATATAGACGATGGAGGAAATTATATTTTTGTACAACACAATATGCGTACATATTCCTCCTTATCGTGATTGGCGTATTTCGACATCGACTACGACGATTTTGTAATGGATTAAAGAAGACTTCAACAGTTTTTCTTTACTCTAGTACCAAACTGTCGTAGTCGTATTTGAAATACGCCAACCACGATAAAGCAGATTATGAAAATTCCCAAACAATTGATTAGGATTCTTTTTACAAAAAGAAGTGCGATCTGCCCACTGTGCTCCGGTATGTGGCAATATTGAACCGTAAAAATACAACTATTCGAAAATAGAAAAGGTAAATGCCACTAATTGTTGCCATTATTATGCATTGCGGTGTATCATGAACAGATACTAAAAACAACTCAAAGCAAAAACGACACCACAAAGCAAAAAATTGAAAGCAGCAATAAAAAAAAAAAAAAAAAAAGACATGAACATATTTTTAATACAAGTGTTCTTGAGTTGAAAGTCTCAACGGTTGCAATAACCAACAAAACAAAGCACAAGTTTAAATAACGGAAATTCTTTTGACTTTGACTTTATAAGGAAGAGAAGAAAAGAGATTGAAAAATAACGTTTTATTACTTCCTTGGCTGATAGGTAAAGGTAAAGGAAAAGTAAAGCGAAATAATTGTTGGTCAAGATCAATGGACTGGTTTAAAAGTGCACAGGTATGCAACTCAATATATTTTTGCTTACCTTAACATTTCTAATCATCTGATAGGTATGTATGTATGTGTTTATGTATGTATGTATGTATGTATGTAAATAAATAACAACTTTAAAATACTATCGGCAAATAAGAAATTAAATTCTTTTATATTTATAACTAAAAAGGCAAAAATATTAACGAAAAAGATTTAAAAAATATTCGAATCGTCGTGATTATTAAAATTAACTCCAAAGGCAAATGACCTTCGGCCGGACTTAAGGATTTTCTCCACCATGGTGTTTAACGACACCTAATAACGTTTTATTGCACTGTCGGCCTGTGGCCGTGCTTAAGGATTTTGTCTAGCATGGTTTTCTCGAAACAGCGCAGCCTAATAAAGATTTTTTGCCTCATAAAGTTTTCCTTCATGGGCGAGCAAGCCTGCATTTTACAATTTCATGAAAGATGTTCTCAACAGGTTTAAATTGATTCCAATATTGGTCTTATATGTGATTCTTCATGAAGAAAAATTAGGCTAAGTTTGCTGCAAATAGTTATATGAATAATCACCAAAGTAGAAATCGCATGATAAAAGATGTTGTATCACCCAAAAAATGTTGTAAAAAAAATTGGGTGATTGTTCATCGACTTTGGACGGCTCAACACTTTCAAATGTTGAAAACCCAAAAACCATTTTTTGGCGTTTATTCATTCCAAACTCGAGTGATTGTACGTATCAGGGCAATCATGAATAAAATTCCGTGAGAAATGTCTGCCTTTCCCAATTATAATTTTTTGTTTTCCCTATAAAGCCTGGTACTCTGTTTACAATTTCGTGCGAAATGCTGTCAAACTACATATAAAAGTATTTGGTGTGAAATATTTGCGAAATAAATTCGCAAAAGTAGTACTCTGTTCTTGTTGTGAAAAACACGTAAAATCATGTCTTTCCATGCAAAATTAGTCTGGCATCATTTTAGTTTAGCTGCGAAACAACATGAGCAGTGCTTTTTTCGCACGGAATTTTAACAATTTTGCATACTTTCAAGCAATAAAAGCAAGAAATTTATAAAAAAAACCGCGAGTTGGGCTACATTTAGTACATGTCAAATTTTTCACGCGAAATAATCAATGGTGCTGAAAATTTATCACAACTTTGAACAGAGTACCAGCCTTAACTTGCTATTGTTTGAAATTGTTCCCCGGGAAAATTTTCTCGCGGAATTTTATTCATGATTGCCCTCAATGGACAAACACCCAAAAACTTCGAACGATTATTCATTTTACGCTTTTCGGTTATTATTCACTTTTTTTGGGCGATCGGACACTGTTTTTTTGGGTTATTTCTTTACAATGACTAATCCCCAACAATTGTGGGCGTTCCTCCACTTAGATGTTTCAGACGATTTGCACTTGGGCGATAACTCGTCCATTATTTTCTACAATATACATATACATACATATTTTAAATTATAATCGATTTTGGTAAAAAAATTAAGTTCGAAAATTAAATATGTCGCTTAAGCTCTTTTGGCAGTTATGGCACGATATACATATGTATGTACGTATGTTTTTGTGAGAATATGCATATGCACAAAAATTGAAGCCCAAAACAAAAACTGCCGTATGTTCTACAAGGTGCATAAAGTGCAAGGTGTTTGTATACAAAAGTAGATACAGTAGTTTTCCGGTTTAACGAACCAGTACTTTGTCAGGCCTGTTCGTTAAACTGAAAAGTTCGCTATATGCCATACTTATATCTAGTACCCATGTTATGAATAAATAAATAACTAGAGCTGTATTATTTGTCGTTTATTTTGAAATATGTTTAGAGATCTGTATAATATATTAAAAAAATTAAACAAGGTACAATTCATTACACTGGAGCATAAAACATAAAATAATTTTAATGAAAAAAGATTCAAATTCATCTTGAATTTCCTTGAAAATTTTACATAAAAATTTTGTTGAGTAATGTTGGTTCTTTTTTTTTGGAACAAATAAAATTTGTTCTGTGACATCTTCCCGAAGTTCTTTTAAAAGCAATTAAGTTGACAAATTAACATTATTTTGTTGTCGTAGAAACCAAGAAAAAAGTTGTTTCTCTATTCTTGGAAATTCACCTTGTTTCACGGCTTTCATATTTTTAAAGTTTGCACTTCCTGCATTTTTTATAAGACTGTTCTGATTTTAAATTGTACATACGGTCGATTTTCTTAAGCCATATTTTTGCACAAATCTACAACTCGCAATCCATTTTGGTAATCATGCACAATTTTTAGTTTTTCTTTTAAAAAAAGTATCTTTCTTGTACTCATTTTTATGTTTACACAACGAAAGAATATGCGTAACTGATCATTGCAGCATAATCAAACAAAAATGCTACATAAACAGAACCTAAAATAGTGGTACTTTTTGCTATTCACTTTGTTTTTAGTTAAAAATTAATTCACATTATGCTTTTTTAAACTAAAATTATGAATCTTATTTGTTCGCTAAATTGAGCACAAAAAATATTTTTTATTCGCTATATAAGGTACTCTATGGAGCGCACTTGTGTGTTCGCTAAATGCGATGTTCGCAGAATCGAAGGTTCGTTAAACAGGAAAACTACTGTATTTCTATACATTCATATGTATGTATGTAAGTATTTTTATCTTTTTTTTTGTGAATTTTGAATTATCAGCGTTATTTTGTGTTTCAACCACCCGTTGTAAAACTCTGTATGTATGTATGTATATTATTAGAGTAAGGAATTCTGTATGAAGAAACCCCTCAAAACACATGACATTCAAATAAAACGAACGTTTAACATTTATGTATACATACAAACATATGTACCCTGTCGGAAATTCGGTTAACTTTAAACTAACTTTAAGCTAACTATTTCTCAACTAGTACTGACTGATACTTGAATTACTTTTCAATGTAATGTAATCAACTGACTATTTTAACATTGCGATGTCCTAGGCAGGGTTCCCAGATTTCTTTAGAGCGTCATCCCCAATTTGAAAATTTTGATCCCCGAAATTCCCTAAAATGTAATTTGTACTACCCCCACAAATCCCTACTAAAAATAATACTAATTCAGTTTATTTAATTATTTTCTTATGAATATTTTATTTTCACTGTGGTTCATATTATTTGTACACATGATTTATATTTAAATATGTACATATTTGTATTTATATTTCTAACAAATTAGTTGTTATGATTAATTAAAACAAAAAGTTCGGAGTCCAAATATTCATACTTTTAAAGTTAAGATGGATCAAAAGTGTCACAGCAAATACCATTATTTTTCAAATGTATATTAATTCTTAACAGAGATTCGAGCAATTTGCACTGAATTTTGTTTCTAATTTTAGTATTTATTGAGTTCATTGCCGAAAAACTCGTTCAACATTAGCGTTGCTCCTTGATACACAAAGTACATTTTAAATCATTACAGTTCTTTAGACGGCCGTGATCCAACGGCATCTTAATAGGAATAAACTTCTACCCAGAACATGTTTGAGTTGTTTGTTATTTGTATATAAAATTTTAAAAAACTAATTGTCACATAACTTGGAAGTTATACGTATTCGAATATACGTAACCCGCGAAAATTCAAAATTTGCGAGACGTTTTGAAAACACCTCGTATACGTGTAAGCCAAAAAATCATTTGATTTGCAATCTTGCCAATGCGAGTACCTGTTCGATGTCTTGTAATAAATCTTGTTTAATTCTTGCCAACAACAAATGTTAAAAACGTAAATTTAAACGTAAAATGTAATCATTGTTATCAGTAACAATTTGTATTTTAAGCGTTTTGGTTAACATTTTATATTATACATGAAATAAAAAAGAGCAATTGGAAAATGTATTGAAATTAAAATAATCTAAGAAATAAATAACAAAATATTAAGTAAAATACAAATCCCCATAAAATCCCCAAAACATAAAAATTATCTCTAATGAATTCCTCAATCCCCAAACCAAAATTTGTATCCCCATTTGTTAAAAAAAAATTCCCGATTTGGGGATAAATCCCCTAATCTGACAACACTGGTCCTAGGCGGTAGCCAATTGTCTCACTCTGTATTACTTTTCAGCTAACTTAAAGCTGATTTTTTTAAATCGCCTGATAGTCAGTAAATTTAAAATTTTTTTGTGGGGATCGAGCATGTATCATCACACGTTGTGTACCCAACGCGCTAACTACCCAGCCAAGGTACCATCTAAAATAACAACAGCAAAATGTTAATATAAAACTGAATTGAGTTTCAAAGTAGCTGAGAATAAATTTGTTGACTCTCACCAAATTCGATTACGTAACCAACTTAAGAATTAACTTTGGACTTGCTCTGGATGACATTGTAGTTAGCTTTTAGTCAGTCTAAGAAAAGTTAACTACAGTATGTATATACATACATAGCCTGTCGGATTTTTATTAGCTAATTCAAAATGTATGTGACTTTTTGCTAACTTATTTGCAACTAACTTCTGAACTAACTCATAAATGATACAGATGTGAGTCCGTTGTTTTTTGTACTACTGGGGTGTTCTTCCTATTGCGATGCGAAAGCTAAATGCGATGAGATGCCAATTTGGTACTCTCTATTACTTTCACAAAATTCGTTGATAAAGTGGCAGCACTGACTTTGCAAAAGGAAATATGGCAAGGATTGACAGTAATGAAATGGCAAAATATGTAAAAAACGTCTTTAAAAAAAGGAAAGTTAGGAAAAAGTTAAGTGTAACAGTTTTTAATTGAAAGTAAAATAGTGTTTGATGAGGAAAACTACCATGTAGGACGAGTTTTAAAAGATGTGTAAGTCCAATATACTCTCTTCAAAATTTCCGTTTGAATAAGGAAGCGTTTCCGTATGTTCTAAATGCTATTCAACACGAGCTAAAAGTTTTAAAGACATCCAGAGCAATTTCAACTATTATAAAACTAGCCGCCGCATTCAAATTACTTGGCCAAGGCTTATATCAACATCAAATTGGGCAGGACCATACCTTAGGTCTCTCGCAGAACTCTCATATTGCTTAGAGGTCTACGTGGCATTAAAAGAATACTACGTTGCAACTATATCAAATTTAATTTAGCTGCAGAAGGGGAACAAGAAGTCAAAAAAGATTTCTGCAATACGTGCGGCATTCCTGGTGTGATTGGAGCAGTAGATGGTACTCACATACAAACGGTTAGATCGGCCAAAAACAAGCATTTACTCGTACACCTCAACAGAAAATTGCAGCACAGTATAATATTTCACCTTAATTTTACATTTTTAGATACATATGCATGTGATCACAAAATGAAATGTAATTTTTATTATCTTTCTCCAAAAATAACAATTTCAATATCAAATACATATAAATATTTGTTCAACGTATTCACATGTTTTTCTCCCTTTGCGTTTGATATTTACCTATCGCAAGATATTTGCAATAATCGGACGATTTTGACAAACGCTTTCGCATTACAGAGTGCGGTGATACCAGGCTTGCGAAAGAAAAGAAAAATATATGCGAAAAGCAAATGCGCAAACGCATTAGAGAGTACCAATCGTTCGATTTCGTAGCATTTTTCTTTCGCATCGCAATAGAGAGTAACCCCCCTGTCTTCTTCCCGATAAGTATTGAACTAACTTTAAGCTAACTCAGAACTGATGCAGAGATTAGTGAGTTGTTTTTGTACAACTAACTTCTCTTGGATAAGTATTTAACTAGCTTTTTGCTAACTTAAAGCTGATGCAGGGATAAGTCAAAGTTAACGAGAAAATGTCAGCCTAAAATGCATCTTTATGTTAACTCTGTGCCGTCTATATTTCATATGGCGCAATGGCTAAGCGTTCAGTATGATGGCTGACAAACAAAGTAATCACGGTTCGATACACATTCTCATTTCTAAAAAATATGATTTAAAATTGTTTCAATTGAATTAACTTTACTAAAAATTTTAATAATTAATTAGTAAGTTAAATCATGGCTAGCTAGAGTATTTTACTCTTTTTTTTTTGATGCGCCACAAACTAACTCATTATGGACCAACCAACTCATTCTGAGGACATTACGTTGAAAAACTGAATAGCGTTTAACATGTAAAACGAGTTAGCTTTTGAGTCAGTTGTCACTCGTTTAGGATTAACCATTAGTTGCCTTTAAGTTAGTTCAAATCCCGACAAGGTAGATAGATACATACACACACACATACCTGCCTGTGTACATACCCTGCTGGCAAATTGATAGTCGACTACACAAATAAAATCGAATTCACCTAATTAATTAACACAATGACTTTTAGTAGATTTGGATGGATTTCTGTTTTTCATGATTTTTTTTCATACATATTTTCATATTTTAAGAATAGTATAAATTTCTTGTTGTCACATTTTATTATCTTCTCAT
The DNA here is from genome assembly GCA_936439885.1 of Nowickia ferox. Taxonomy (NCBI): domain Eukaryota; kingdom Metazoa; phylum Arthropoda; class Insecta; order Diptera; family Tachinidae; genus Nowickia; species Nowickia ferox. The sequence continues at coordinate 12,575,720 of OW387025.1, forward strand.
TAGCTTACTGGATCTATGGCTGCAGAAAAGTAGTAAAATTTAAAAAATTTGACATGCAAAACAAACATCGTATGAATGCAAAGCAAAGAATTTTTGATAGCAACTTCAAAAGGTAATTAATAAAAATAGACGTCATAAATTTCAACGTGTGAATTCAATGTTTATAATTCACTTTTGTGGGCCAAAAGCCACCATGGGGTTTAAAACCTTGCCTTGAAGTCTTTTTTGTAAGGATGAAATATTCCTATACTTTAAATATTAGATCTTATCTTGTTGTATAGGAAATGGAAATAAATACATAAATTAAATTAAAATTTAATTAAAAATTATACCTACATTTTTTATTTTTTTATATTGCATTTTATTTGTTCAGATTTTATAAAGGGTCCGCCAGATAACTTTTTTTTATAAAAAAAAACTACTGAGTATTTTCTCAAATTTCTTTTTTTATTTGAAAGTACAATCCTTCCGGTTAATAATAAAAAATAATTTCATTCAAATGGCTGCCTCGGCTGGGCATGCAGTAGCCTACACGATCGGTCCAATTTTTAAGCACATTATCGATTGTGTGCAGGTGTATTTCACCAATGGCTTCACGAATATGTCCTTTAAAGCGTCAATTGTCTCTGGCTTGTCGGCGTAACACTTATCTTTGACGGCACCCCACAAATAATAGTCCAACGGTGTCAAATCGCAGCTCCGAGGTGGCCAAACGACATCAGCTCTGCGGCTGATAATGCGATTTTCAAAAACAGGGCGCAAAACATCGAGTGTAGCTTCGGCTGTGTGGCACGTAGCGCCGTCCTGTTGAAACCAAATGTTGCCAATATCCTACTCTTCAATTTTTGTGATCAAAAATTCGTTCAACATTGACAGTAACGGCCCCTCCTTGCTCATTTTCGAAAAAATGGCCCAATTATGGACCAAAATCCGCACCAAAAAGTGACTCGTTTTGGGTGCGTCGGCTTTTCAATGTATGCGTGCGGGTTTTCTGTGCCCCAAATGCGACAATTTTGCTTGTTTACATACCCGCCAAGATCAAAATGAGCTTCATCTGAAAAGATGATTTTTTTTGGCAAAATCGGCATCTTCTGTAAGTCGATATTTCACAGCGTTGTTCAAGCGTATACACAACCATATTCGTTCAGCGGAAGGATAAAACTAATTATCTGTCAAATCAGACATGAGGTAAGTGTTACCATTCACGAAATAAGCACTAGTTGAAAAAAAAAACGTTAGATAGCGGATCCTTTAAATAACACCTGAGAATAAATAATGCAGAGATTCACAACTGAACAATCTATGTAAGTTTCAACCACCACTAGTTGTAAAAAGGTTAGTCCTAGTTTGCACTATGCAAGTCTTATTGCTAAGCTGATTAGTTTGTTAGGAAAGAGAGACGAGGGGAAAAGAAACTTTACTCTCTCTCCATCAAACTAATCAGCTTAGCAATAAGACTTGCATAGTGTAAATATGGACTTAGCTTAAGATTCATTACAAGTTAACTGAGCTGCCGGCAGGGTATAGACCAAAAACATGCACACGTCATTAGTACCACGCTACAGATGTTGTTAACTTGATCAGGGAAAGGAATAATTAAAGAGAAAAACAGAAATAGAATGCAAGATCTTGGCAGAAGCTAAAAATAAGGCGCGCGAACATAAATTCATTCAAATGTTTCTTAATCGTGAGTGTGTGTGTATGTATGTATGTATATGTGGTTTTTTATCTATTTGTTTGTTTTCTGTTGTAAACTGAACGAAAGAAAACAAAAATATTTGAATTGCGAATAACTTGTTTACAAAAAAACGTATATGCACACACATGCATACGAGTACATACACACATGCATGGCATACATGTAGACATGTGTGTTGTGTGTGTAAGTATGTAAAACAATCAAAACAATTTTTTATCATTATTTTTGGATTGTTCGATGGCAGTTCGCTGGGTGCTTAAGTTCGAAGTTGGAAGGAGTTGACATATCGAACCTCGTTCAATAGTTAATCGTGCGGACGAAACTAAATAACAAACAACTCTAGAGTCTACAACTTGAAAAACCAGCAAGCGGTATGGAATTTCAATTACATTCAACAATACTACTGGTGTACATATGTAAATACATACATATGTACGTACCCTGATGGAAACGTGGGGTTAAGTGTGTCCAAGTCGCCACTTTTATCCACTATTTTGGTCACTTTTTGGCGACATTGTCAACGGAACGTCTACATATTCACCCTTATTCCCGTTGTCGACATCAACGTCACTTTAACACAATACCAAAAAATTGGGACTTGTTTACTCGCTCTCGAGACCAATTTTGTGCTAGTGACAATCTTATTCCCCAGTTCTAGAAAATAGCATAAACTTTACTTTTCATCTAAATTTTAACTAACACAAAATGTGCAATTTTTTACCCTTCTTTCATAAAGGAAAATAGAAAAAAGAAATAGCCAAACTGGAAATTTTTCTTAACATCGATTCCATTTCAGTGTAATTAGGAAACGTACAAGAGAGCTTCTTGCAATGGGTATGATCTAAATTTACACTAATTCCGGATCGCAAATTTTACATTTTCATGACTTCTTTGAAAATTTATTTTCTTACCACGTACTGAAGTTTATACATATACGAATTTTTGTATTAAAAAGCGTAGGTATATTTTTTATTGCCATAAAATTTAATAAGAGTTATATTTTATGGTTAAAAAAATTAGGGATGTAACGATACGCCATTTCGCCGATCCGATACCGATACTCAAAAATAAATATCGCCGATACCGATTCCGATACCGATACGCATATTTAAATTGAGCTCAAGTAAAAATTAACAAAACTCAAGTAGAATAATTCTTCTATTATACAAAATAACAGTGTTTATTAATGAGCCATTCAAATCATCAAAATTTTCAGTACATTTCAGTTTCTAAAATTCAAATTTTCAAACTACAAAACGTCTGCAATATTTATGATTTTACAAAATAAACGTTGGCATTCAGTTTAGATTGGCTCAAGATTTAAAATTGATATTAATAAGACTTAAAAAAAAGAATTGAATTTCAATTCATGTTAACAAAAAATTAATTATTGTTTTTCACAAAATAACAGTGTAAGATTGAATGAGTCAATTCAAACTGAATGAGTCAATGAGTCAATTCAAACTGAATGTCATACTGTTTATTTTCTAAAATCATCAAAATTGTCAATACATTTCAGTTTCACTTGTTCAAAAAACTCTAAAGAAAAATATAAGAAGTATCAGCGTATCGACAGTAAAATATCGCCGATATCGATATATCGGAAAACCAGCAGTATCGCCGATATATCGGTATCGGTATCATCGGTTGCATCCCTAAAAAAATCGCCATATATCTTTATAAACTACTCGTACCATATGTTTTTTGTATCACGAGTGAAATGTACTTGTTTTACATTTTTGATTATTTATTTATGTGTAGCTTTCATCGCAATAAATTTCAAAAGTTTCCTTAAAAAAAAAGCCGAAATCTTTATAACCCGAACTGCACTGTTCTCATTACTATCCAGAAAAATAATAATGTAAAGATTTTTTTCCTTTACATAAGGCATACATATCATCGGTTGGTTATTGGTTTGCGGCACAGTATATTCAAAATACATTATGACTGCAGTAAACCAATAACCAACCGACGATATGCGCAATAATTCATGTTTAAATTACCAATAGAAAGAATGTCTTTAGCAGGTGAAATTTTGTTTTATTTTTTATTTGAAATAATATAAATAATAAGTGCAGTTACTTACCTTAACTTAAAAGAGTTTGACTTTCACATTAATCCAACATTCGTTCGTCAGTGCAGAATTTATGAATCAGTTGACAGGTTTAATAAATATAATGTTGGGTTCCTTTTGCCTGTGTCTTTCGTGGATTATCCGTAATTTGCATTGGAAGAAAACTGCATGCCTCAGCATTTAGAGGAATTTTGTTACAACAAACAAATTTTAGTACACCCAAATTTGTATGTGGGCATTGCTGTGTAAATATGTTTGTATGTATGGGTTAGTGTGTATGTATGCATGTACGATTATGTACATAAAACATGCAAAAAATCGGCATATTTTCTTTTAAATTATTTATACTTATAAATAAATAGTAAATAAATAAACAAGTTGTATTTGAAAATAGCTACACGAACACTAATAATTCACAATATTTCCCACTTTATTAACTTAATAATTACAGTTATATATATATATATATATATATATATATATAGTAGGTATCAGCAGTAATTTATATGTAGGTATTTTCCTTTTTCTTCAATTTTCATTTAAAAGCCATTGACTTGTATTTTAAGGAAAACTTTTAGAAGCTGCTTGCTTTTAAACAAACTGATTGCTAACTCTTTCGTTTGGGCCACAAAATATTTTAAAACCACTTTTTTGAAAATTTTATTTTTATTTGCCTTTTTTCCGTCAGACTTTTAGCCAATTCATGCGCGCACATCACCACCAAATTTTTTAGACCTTTAAGCACGATCGTGTTTCAAACATGACTGAAATTGCAATTGAAATTTACTATACAATTTTGGTGGTTGGTGCATGAGAGGAAAGTTGCCAGACTCCGCGATTTTGAGAAGCAATTTCGACGATTTTTCGAATCGTCAGTTGGTCGCCCCAGAATGGTTTTGCTCCACTGGCAATTCTTAAAAAAAAAAATGAGTTACGCTGGGACGAACGACGAATCAGAGCTAAAACACATTCACCGCTATCGTGAACATTTTTTCCATAGAAATGTTTCCCATTTCACAAAATTGCAATCGTGAATAATTTTCATCCGGAAATTTTTCCCTTTTTTGATTTACTCTTATCATGAATATTTTCCACGTGAATTTTTTCACTTTTCCCTTGGTTTTGTTCACTTTCAGAGCAATCATAAATAAAATTAAGTGAGACATTTCTTCCTTTTACAATTAAATTTTTTGTTTTGTTTTCCCTATTACTTGCTATTGTTTGAAATTGTTCATGATTGTTTTATTCATGATTGCCCTCTTTATTTTTGCAGGCTAACTGAATTATTACATCGTATAATTTCAATATTTCCCTTCGAAATATCTATTAAAAGTTATAAATATTTATTTTTAGTGCAAGATTAGTAAATAAAGTTTACGATTGTTAACAATAATTGCCTGCAACACCTTTTTTCATGGAGTATGAATCTCTTTGGTTCACACACAGTAAATTTCATGGTGGTGCACCGCGGTGGTGTATTAAAGAATTTTTTTTTCGCTGCATCTAGAATATTTAAAAACACAACTTTAAAGTTAAAAAATTTCATTTGGAACCTACAATTTTTGTGTTTCTTGCTATTAAACTTAAATTTATCTAATTTTCAATTAATTTTTAAGCTTTACAATTCTTCTTCCCTTTTTTTACATTCACTGGTACTGATAGCGGAGAAAAAATTTCACTGCAGATTCTCGATAGCATTTTTCCCTTCGAGGATAATGAAAATTTCACGTGAACAAAAATTCCACTTGTTATTCACGATAGGGGCGATTAATGCATTTGAAAATGAGCACAACATTGCTGTCGAACGAAATTCGTCGCGCATGACGAACTCTCCGATAGATTTATTTTTGTTTCGCACGCCGACGAACGACGAAAAAAACAATTTTCCCCCTCCTCTCTTTGCACAAACAATAACCAACTTTATCAATTATAAGAGAGGAATTTGCTGAGTAAATTCGTCATTATTGTGCTTCATACGACGAATTTACTCAGCGAATTCTTATCGACTAATTCGTCGGCGTGAATGAAATTCTTCGTTCGTCCCAGTTGTGTTCCTAGCATAAAGGTGAATATTATGCAATGGTTTATTTTTATTTTGTAGTTCTTAAGAACAAATATTATATCAAATAGATTCGATCAAATGAATGAATGAATGTTTTGAATGTAAAATTTTTGTTAACAGGCACATTGGAGAGTGGGGGAAAAAAAAGTATTTGCTTTTTGCTAAAAAATTTGTTTTAAGCCCCTAACAAGGCGAACTAATAGCAGATGGCCTCGATTTGCAACTCTGCATATTCGCCTTGTGTAATTGTTAGTGTAAAATTTCCTGCTGTCAGTATATTTCCGAAAGTTTTGCTTTGATTTGACAGCATAGAAATTATCAGCAGAAAGTCAGCTGGTTAACTGAGATCACCTGATGTAAATTCGCCTTGCCCCCAAATATGTATGTGAGTTTTGTGTTTTAAAACAAATTTTTAAGTAAAAAGTATATACTTTTTTTATTATATTGTTTTAATATAAAAGTTTTTAAGCTGTCCCGTTCCTGTCATAATGTAGTAATTTTGTTTCCTAGTTCGCTGAATATAATTGTCTTTGTGGAATGTGGAATTTAATTCAACGATTTTTGATTTTTTTTTCTGCTCATATAAACTCCAACGATTTTGTATGCCAATTTAATATGGCAACTACGTTTAGTATTATTGGTTCACTCTTGTTTGTGTTGCAAACCAGTTAAGTAATTTAGAGTTTGAGTTCGATTCGAAATAATTTTCTGTTTGTTTGATTGTATGCCTGATTAACTAACGTATTCACTCCCATTTAATTTAAAAAAAAACGTTAAGATAAACTACAGAGTGTAAATGTATTTGTTCATTTATGTATGTAATATTTTTGAAAAGCACAAATAAATTCCTACAAACGAATACACATATCTTCGCGTTTTGAATTATGAATTTCTTTAAAATTCATGAACAATTTTACATTTGTGCTATTACACCGAGAAAAGAATTTGCCCAGCACTGTCTTCGCTGTAATAGGAAGATCACATACAAAGTATGGAAATTTATTTAATTTTTCGAACAGCATTAACTTTCCGAATAAGCAAAATTGTTTCTCTAATTTTACTGGGATGCGCAATATCAGCCAATTTCGGCTTAACGTTGAGTCATGAGGCACCCTGCATATACCAAGCAAACACATAATTTTTATCCCAAATTGAGAACGAATCGAAACTAAATGAAATGAAAATCCTCGAATTAACGAACACATAACCTTGGATGAGTTTTAATCAGCGTTATTCTAAATAACATCTCCCTGGGAGTTAATTCCCTATTCATTCTTCCTCAATTTTAAAGAGTAATTTCCAAGCTTTCAATTAAAATAAAACAACTGGAAACACAATAAATAGCTGAGCTCGAAAATTCGAAGTTCTCCCTGAAATTTTAATTTTTAGCTCAATCTGTTTACGATAGGTGGATTTTATTTTTAGAACACAAAATGAATTCTGTGTGAATTACTTTCTGAGAAATATTTAGAATTCTTCAAGTCTAATTAAATCAATAAAAACAAAAAATAAATATATAAACTTATTCATAAAAATATTGGCTTAAAGGCAGTTTAGTGAAGCACCCAAAAAGTCTATGCAATAGAAAATTGAAAAATAAGAAAAAAAAGTTAATTAAACAAATTGGCGGCGACCCATATTTTCCGATTTATGTTCCTTTAAAGTTTTCATGCAAAACTGCGCATTGCATTTATGAACGTAACAGGTCAATATTGATATCAATTAAGAGTTGTGCAGAGAATCCTTAGTAAACCGTTTCGGGAAATATCATGGTGGAGAAAATCCTTAAGGCCGGCTATACAAAAAATAATATTTTGTAAGCAGTGCCGTTTCGGGAAATACCAGAAAATCTTGAAATTAGATTTTATTTTTTATTTATTTATATTTATTTGATAAAAAATTATAAAACTGCTTTCTAAATTAAAAGAGGTGTAAATTAATTAAAAATTTAAATTCAAAAATTAATCGCTTTCGGAATCAATTGCTGACAGACAGAGTTCCCCCATATAATCCTACTGTATCATAGTTTTCTGCGAAAACTTCAGAGGACCATATCTCGGGAAATATGGTTCACAGTAAATTTTTTTATTTCATTTTTTTCTATACAATAATTGAAAATTTATTTGCTTGTGGTTAAGCATGTCTATATACACATTTCATTGGCGCTTCAACCAATCATCAATATGTGAAATAATAAATTTCTTCAAAGTTTAATTTTATCTTATTTTTCAATTTTCTATCACTAGTATGTTTTTTTTTTGAGATGCTTTCTCTAAACTGCGTTTATTCTAAAATATTGGGCCTTATCGTGCTTGGGGTATTTTGACTTCAACTACGACAATTTGGTCATAAAAAAAAATAATAACACAAAAAACACGATAAGGGGGATTTTCAGGGTGTCTGCAAACCAAGCGATTTGAAATCGTACGATTTCAAAAACGAAAAACAGTGATCTGCTGATCGGACGACTTAGCGCATTCGCAGGTTAGTTCGTATAAAATATCCTAAACATCTAAAATATTAAAACCAATTAAAAAGCTGCAACAAGTCACGTTTTTAATTAAGTTCTTTCCTAGAAATTAGGCGATTTCAAAACGTGCGGTTTACAGAACACCCCTTTTTGATTCATAAAACGTTTGTTTATAAAATGATTTTCAAATCAAATTTTATGTTTTTAAAAGATAAAAGAAATTCTAAGTTTTAAAAGGGTAAACACTTCGGAATTTGGTTAGCATAATAACAGAACATACAGGGTAAAAAATCACCTGTCTCGCATGGATGTTTTTGACAATATAACATGTAGAACTTGCGAGGAAAATGACGAAACTCGCGAACACTACTTGCATTACTATCCAGCATTCATTCAAATTATAAGACAAATCTTTCATCGGGGAAATATGACAGATATGTATGTAATATCTTAGGGATTCAGACTGGAAAACCTAAGAAAATATATTGAGGAGAGTAAGTTTCCAATATGACTAAGTTTGATGGGTTTTTTATGGTTCTTTATATCAATATCTTTATACCACCAATATCTTTTCTCAGGAGCGCACAACATGCTGAAAAAGTATAAGTGTAATCCGAAACAGATTGAGGGTGGCGTTGGCTGAAGTAGTTAGCACGTTGACTACAAAAACGAAGATCCTGGGTTCGAACCCGTTATCAGACAGTCATCAAATAACAACACCACGCATTTTTCTGATGTACATTAGTGTCCCTTTGCATCAGTTGTTGTAGGAAAGTTCATGTGATGAAAGCATAGTCACTGGTCACTGAATTATACCGACTTCAGCAGATACTAATCCCAATGTAACATCAGAGCGCCCTCCTTCGTTGTGTAGCATCATCGGCGAAGTAAAATAACTAATAAAATGGCTACTAATCACAGCTTCAAAAATTTAATACGCCTCATTTAACACCAGAGGCGCTGCAAAACTGCATTATTAAAAAAAAAAATGTGGAAAAAGCAGAGTTGTTAAAGAATGAAGCTTTCCTCTATTTCTTCCTTCACCTTCACGTCTTCTCTATCACTATCCCTTTCCTAAAGAAGTTAACACCTAATAATAGTAGTAGGCATTCATGCCTGAGTGTTACTTCTCTTTAAAAAAAAAAAAAAATATTGGTTGCCCTATTTTCGACCTAACCGAACCAATGTTTTTAATAAAATAACTTTTTTTTTCTGAAAAAATCACATATTTGAAAATATGTATGAGTATTTGTTGATTTTCAAAAAATGTATGCCCCTATCACCGTTGTCAACTAAATTCAGTTTGATAGTCTAAGAGTAGACCAAACCTACACACGACCAAACTGTGTTTTAGTATTATGAACCACAACTGTTTTTTAGGCGAAATTGTCATCGCGCTGCCAACTTAAAATATCAAGTTTGAGAGAAAGCAATTAATTTGTGAGAAAATTTAAAACACAAAGTTTTAGAAAAAATATTGTTTTGAGGGTTTTAGTTCAAAGAAATCATTCCAAATGGATACAAATATGTGTAGATTTATTTTATGACGACGAAAACCAAGTCGCAAATATAGATGTGCTACGTATCAAACGAAAAATTCATGATGAATCCAACCCTCTTGAACTACCCAATGCAAGGTAAGAAATAACCAAAATAGGGAACACAGTCTTTAAAAAATAATTTTGGAAGGTTTAGTTCTTTGCGGCAGAACAAAGAAACGTTTTGTTATTTGTTGGATCACCTAAAACTGTATTTGAAGAAATCTTTGTATGTGCGTGCTCATAATGAAACTGTTAAGAAAATTTTGTTATTAAGCATAATAAATATTTCTAGTTACGATTTTTGAATTTTTTCTGCTTTTTATATCGCACCAATCTGTAACTAGAAAAACCCAACCACAGACCCAACTACTAAAAAGCAGTTGTGTATACTCAAAGTTTTTCTTTACCAAACTTATGCAGAGTTGTAAATGACAGTGCAAAAACACAACTGAAAAATCAACTGACAATTTAGTGGAGAATGGCAATGCAAATTTGTCAATCCCAACCAAACTATTTTAAAAGCTGAAAACCGTGATAGGGACATTATTATAATTATACCTATGCATTTAATTTTTTTGTGAAGTAGTTACCTCTAAAAATAATCTATAAAGCATTCTTTGTAACTTCTGCAGGTCAAAAATATTCGATTAATTACTTAACTGGCTGCTTGAACGTCCAAAAGATATTGTATATGTGTATTTATTTGCTCTTCTCATACATATGTATGTATGTATGTACATTTATAACTAACTTGTTATTGTAGAAATTCCACATTCCGCACTCTCTGAAAATTCTAGTGGAGCAAGAAGTTAAAGCAAACCTTATTTTTTATTTTGATTACTGCCTCCAGACCTTTTTCTTCGATAAAAGAACTTAAAAAACTCGTTAAAGTTATTTAATACGACTGGTTATTATAAATTTTTCTTTTTTTTTTTTGATGGGTATTAATCGTATGAGAATTTTTTTTTCGTTTGGCGTTGGCACACGATACTAAATGGTTCCCCAAAATTCACGTGAGAAATTTAGTTTTTTTATTTTTCAATTAAACTATAAAATGTATACTTAAATATCAGCGAACAACTTTGTTCACTTGAAAAAAGTTTCCATGAACAAAAAAAAAGGTGAACAAAATTAGAAAATAGTACACTGATACAACAACAACGCAAAAATTGGCGATTGCAATTTTAGGGAAAGGGGAACACATTTCACGTGAACTTTTATTCCCGTTAAGGGTGTATATGAACACACATTGGTTTTCTTTCTATGTTAGAAAACGAAATGAATGAACGCATATAGAGAAATAAAAACGAAATGAAGTCGAACGCAAGTTAAAAAAATTATTCTAGCACACAGAAGAGCCAAACTAAGTCCTAGTTTACAATATGCAGGTCTTATTGGTAAGCTGATTAGTTTGAGGGAGAGAGAGTTTCTCTCTCTCTCTGTTCCCCTCGTCACACTGCCCTAACAAGCTAATCAGCTTAGCAATAAGACTTGCACAGTGTAAACTAGGACTAAACGAAATATGCTACATCAATATTTAGAAAATATTGTCCTGGAGGCAAATAACGGCATTCGATATCGATCGAAATTTCCATATGAAAATTTGTACGATATCGAATGCTACGGCCACGAAATTCACGAAATGGCAAGAAATGAAGTCAAACTTTCACTGTTTATTGTAATACGAGCTTTTCATTTCTCAAGCGCTTCAAATTTTCGTTTTGCCATCATATACGATAAAATGGCGGCAAATTCAAATCTTCAGTGAGTTTTTAAGCACTCTTTATGTACTTCATATCGCTAGCTGAAATGCAAAATCATACAACTACTTTTTAAATTTTATAAGATATAAAAAAAATTAAAGAAAATTGTTCTAGTGCCTGAAGTAAAGTTTCTTCAATTTCATTTTCAATTTGGCTGATTTTTGTGATGAAGTTTAGAAAAATTTGTAGCAACATATATACACATGTGTTTCAATGCAATACAGAATAATTAATTAAAAATGCGATTTTGAATTTTTTGTTGGTAACGCGGTTTTGCATTTCAGCTGACGATATATGTAGAATGTTTGGGCATAAAAAGTAACTCGTGCTGCAAGTGTATTTAGAAATAAGTATGTACATACATATTTTTAGTCTTTGTAACTTGTTTTTATCTTTCGTCTTGGTTTTCTTATATCAATTGTGCTCGAATGTACTTTTTCTTTTTTTTTTAAAGCAAACCATAAATACTAGAGAGTAGTGTAGATACGTGTTTGTTGGAGTTTTTCGCAAAATCAGTGTATTTATTTTATGGAATATCGGCTGCCAGCCAAAGCACATACCAGCCTCTTTTTAGAAAAAAAAAATTGTCGTTTTTAAAATAAAATCATTTAAGTTTTTGGTTTGCTATAAAAAATATACAATTCATTTTATAGTGGTTGACGCATTTCGGCTTTGAAATATTGTTTATTTCGTTACGAAAATAAATTTTTTTCGAATTGGCATCTGCCCATGATTTTATTCGCGCAAAAAAAAAAAAAGAAATGGATTTTGCCCCCTTAAGCGCAAGTGCCCCAAAAATCGGAAGAATAATAAAAACTATAAAATTTATGTGGACGAGTTTGGCGTATTTAAACTTTTATTCATTTAACCTAATACCTAAACGTCTTGGCGGAAGTCGGAATATGCCATTAACATTTTTTGACTAATTTCTGGTGATTAAATTAAATTTCGATTTTGCGGTGTATTCAAATACTTGTGGACGAATATTTTTATAGGCCATTTTATGTAAATCGTCATATCCCCATTTAATTGCATATCCATTTTTTTTTAACTAAAATAAAGCATCCATACGGGGAAGAGTTAGAGGGTTTGAAAATCTTAGATAAAAAAAAGTTCCTCATAAAATTTTATATATTCCGTACTTAAAACCAGACATGAGAGATTTTAATTACATTAATTTAATTTTTTTTTTCAATTTTTTAAATACGATTACAAAATGTAATTGTAACCGATACGGCTCGGTTAAAAGAATAATAAATAAATAAATAAATAAAATAAAAATAAATAAAAGCAAATACACATACTTGTAATTTTAATTGTAAATATTTCAATTACAAATTACATCTGATTGTAATCGTTTTTCTTGCAATTACAATTACATAAACCGTATTCCAGTAGTCATAGTTAACGGCGACGTCTTTTTAATGTCAACATCACTTTGTTTCAAAGTTAACATCAATTCTCTAAATAATTTAATCAGCTGCGTGTTTTGTTTATTGTTCTGGTGAACGTAAGGAGAATTCAATAATTTTCGATTTCTTCCAATTGTTATTTAAAATTACTCTGCAAAATCATACGGCAAGATAGAATTTATATTGCAACTTTTCCACTAATTTATCAAACTCTGTTAGAGTTGTTACATTAAATTTTTTAATTACTATTTGCTGCAAATAAACTTAAGTCGTTTTAACCCTTTGACGCATAGTATACATTATCGTAATGTACGTTGATTTTATCAACCCGTCACTGATTTGAATTTTAGCATGCAGGACAAAAATTTTGTTTGGAATCAATGGGTGAATCCAGATATACAGTTATTTTGTGGCATTTTCCATTATCAAGTGCAAACGTTTTTAATAATTTTTTACTGGTTGAGAGACCATTATAATTTTAGGAATGGATGTTGGAAATTTCTACTTCCTATACGAAGGTATAGGTCTGAGAGTGTTAAAATAAAAATATATACTTTTTGTATTTCTCTCTCGCTCTTTTGCACTAAAAAATAAAAAAATTGCACTAACAAATGCGAGTGAGATGCAAAACTCTTGAAGGGCAAACAACACACACAAGCCTGATCGCACTTAATAAATAATTTCGATGACGCGAGTCCTTGTCATGTACTAGCTTAAAGCAGTTTGCTTTAAGGAACTCAGCTCAATTTTCACGTTTATAATATTAGTAAGATTACCTTTATTACATTGAATATGAATATGTTAAAGAGAAATTAATAAGACTTATGCAGTTTTCCTTTAGGAAAATAAAATTCCCGAAGGCTAGGCTTCTCAACAATTATGAAAATTTGATAGAAATTTAAAATAAAAAAACATTTTTTATTAATTAATTTCATAATAAAGAACAAACTTTATTTGTTTACTTTAAGTGAATATTTTTCTTTTGCAGCATTATGCAACACACGTGACACCATTATATTTTTTATTTTAGTTTCTATTAAATGTTTTTGCTCATTGTCCATTTATTGTTTTTATGTAAAATACAATATAACTTTGTAATTGTTTCTTATGCACTTTTTTATATCAAACAGTTGTATATTTCCTGCTAGATAAAATCTAGTAATATGCACATTAATTATTTTATTTTTGAGGGTAGAATGGGAAAAATTAAGATGACGAAATTTTTTCATATCCATATGTAGTTGTTTTAAACTTGTCGTAATCATTATATAATTTTTTTAAATGTTGCAATATTTAAATATAGAATTTAATTTTTTTAAACAAGAAGAAATTTAATGTTTATTTAATTTTTTTTAGTTAGTTTTCATTTTGAATTTATGTCTTTTCTACTCAGTACGGCTTCTAATTTTAAGCAAACATATTTTTTTATTTTTTGTTTTTTTTTTTATACGCACATTTTTGATTATACAAGGAGTTTGTTTTTTATTTTTCGTTTTAGCAACTAAGCAAAATTAAAACCTTTTATATTTTATTGTTATTTTTTTTTTTCTTCTTAAAAATAAACAAATATTAAACCCAGTACTTATTAATGGAAAAAAGAAAAAAAGTTGAATTATATGTTTTTATTTATTTTTTAACCATTTTAAGAGCAACAGAGCACAGACGTTACAAGATTTTGTTGCAATTTTCCAAAAAATAAAAAAAACGTCTTAGCATTTCATCGATTTTTTATTAAATTCCTGCATATTTCTATACAAACGAATACATTAACCCTTTTTGAGTTAACTAAAGTGTATTTCTTTCTTTTTATATTTATGTAGAATATATTTTGTTTTCAACAAACATTTCGATAATTTTCTGCTAAAATACAATATATAGTTTTTTTTACCCAATCCAAGGTTTATAATTTTTGCTGTCGTATGTTTTATTTTTGTTTATAAGTTTTGTTGATGTTTTTAATATACATATCTATATATGTATATTTATATACATACATATATATATTTATATATACATATATACATGTACATACATATATGTATATGTATATATAGTGGTATTATATAGTTTAGTTCATATTTATAAAATAAGATAAAGAAGAAAAAACACGCACATACATACATACATATCGAATGGGGCTTAGGTATGTTAACTTAGAGATAATTGATTTAGGGATAACAATCGTTCAACAGCTGCATTTATATCGCCAAAAGTTGCAACAAGCGCTAAAATTACAAAAATTTAAGAATATATATTAAAAAATTATCGATGAAATAAATACATATCGTCAGCTTAGAGTTTAAACCTGCTAAATCCACTTTTTATAGCATATGACCTTTTAATGCCATTCGAAAGAGAAAGAGACGCCTCATCGATTTGCTTAAACATTTATTTTAATTTGAAGCTCTATACTCGTATGTCGAAGAAAATTAATGTATTAGGCTAATTTCTTAAGCTTTGTATAGAAACCGTTAACAGTATGTTGTCTCTCCTGTAAAATTTGCTGGAAGTGAGTTAGCATGTTTACACTCTAAGCCGACGATATGTAGTATATTGCAAATTATCCTAATAAAACTAGAGATCGTAACGGTTACAAGTTTTATTTTAAAAATTATTTTTTAATCATTATTTCTTGAGTTTTATATATTTCTCAGAAAATAAGTTATTTTCTTGATTTTTATTTTTTTGCTTGGAAAAAAAAGTTACATACTTTTTTATATTTAGTTTTGGTTCAAAGAAAAGGTAATTTTTAAACTGAATAATATATGTGTCGTTTATTGTAAAAGTGGTGTAACTTCATATTTTCAATAAATACATATTTTTGTAGAATAGTATCACATTTAGTCATATCTATCATATCATAGTCAGTGAAGCAACTGCAACATTTGCACCAAAACCCCATAGATTTTTTAATTTTCTTTCCTATACAATGATTTTTAAAAGGCTCGTTTTCCCGAAATTTAATTACAAGGAGATAATTCACTGTTACAATGAACGACACATATAAAAAAATTAATTTAGTTTAACATACATATGTATCAGGCCTGTCACAGAAATCGATCGAAATTGATTTCATTACGAATTTTCATTTCGACCGATTTTGTTTTACCTTCTCCAGATTTCGATCGATTTTGTTCAATACGAAAAAGCAGCAATTCGATTGTTTTCAATTTAAATGTGGCAATATTGGGCAACGAAAAACAAAACAAAACATGGTTATTAGAAGAAAAAAAACAAAATAGGAAAGGCACGACATTTTTTTTAACTTGAAGTGAACAAAATTTAAAAATTAATACACGAAATGTCTGCAATAACTGCAGTTTGTGGTGCGCAGGGACGTCAAGACTTTACCGGAAAATTACGGGGAAGACGATTGAGGGATGTTTCAGGTTCACTTTCATATCCAAACGCAGTGTATATGTTAAAGTTTTATTTATTTTTATTTGACTGAACAGAATATTTCACTTACTATTTATGATGCTGCGTTTTTCCTTAAGACTTAAGGAAACTTCATATAATTTGTAAAAAAAAAAATTAAATATGTAATACAAAAAAAAATTTTAAATAAATTGTTGGAAAAATTTTTTCTTTATTGAAATAAGTTGTTTCAAGCAGATTTTTGTACTTTCACATAAGGAAAATTACAATTCCGAGCATTAAATTTAAAGTGGTTTCATTTCGAGCATATTCTTCGTTTTTCGTTTTCTGAAGAACCTAATTACGGAATTGAAATCATTTTGATCGAATTTCGATTCTGTGACAGGCCTGTATAATAGTTTTTTTACAGACTCGGGCCATAAATTCGATTTTAAATCGGTTAATATTAATTTTAGGACAGAAAATGCGCATTTTAGGGTTCCATACACCAAAGGTGAAAAGGAACCTATTGTTTTCGCTACGCAGTCCATCTGTCCGTCACAGGCTGTTTTCTCGAGAACCGTAAAAGCTACGGACCTTAAATTTGGACAGAATATGTAGAACTTTCGCCGCTACAACAACAAATATATGGCAGTTAAAAATTAAAGGGTGTTCCAAAGCGAACAACGAAAAATTTTAAAATCCCATGTAATATACACACATACATACATATAGTATGCATATACATACCTACAATTATATACAGACACTTGAAATTTGCAAAGTTAGTGTATTTTTATACACAACAACAACTACAGCAACTAACACTAAAATTAAAAAAAAAATCAAAATTTAAGAGTATTCTACCAGTTAATGTAATTTTAACTATGTAATTTTGACAATTTGTTGTATCTTGGAAACCGTAAGAGGCAAACTCTAGAAATTTTTAAAAACGCTAAAACTTAAAAATCGCCAAACCGAAAAAGGTCTCAAAAAACCGAGAAAAGGAAAAAACGCCAAAATTAAACAAAAACGCCGAAAACAAAAAAAATTCACCCCTATCGTGAACACTTTTTCCCTCGAAATTTTGTCCCTTTTCACAAAATTGCAATCGTGAATAATTTTCACCCGGAATTTTTTCGCTTTTTTGATTCCCCTTATCATGAATAATATTTTTCGCGTGAATTTTTCACTTTATTTTTGCAGGCAAACTGAATTATTTGAACTGAATTTAGACTTCACAAATGCACAATTAACACACATACAAACTTTACAAATTAACAAAACTTTTGATTGTTGGCGAAACGAAAGAAAATTCTTTCTAATTGTAATGTTATTAACACAAAAATTTTAAAGTATTTTCTTTCGTTTCGAATTACAGATTCGGAAAGAATTGTCTATATTTTGAGCACTCTTCTTATTCATCTAAAACAGTTTCTACAGTCCCCGCCATGAGTAGATAATTCCTTTCAAAAACAACAAAGTTATGATCTACTTTGCTACAATTTTTTTTAATTATGTAGCATATTCTAGCTAAAATGGATTAGTTACACCATGGTATCTATGTTATAAACATATACTCGTAAATTTGAAAGCATTTTCTTTCGTTTTTAATAACACAGTAGACCCCAGTTATTTGTACCCAAGTGAGTTGAAAACTTACTTTCTCTTCCTAATAACATGTAAAACCTAACCTGGTCCCTAAATAATTCAGTGGTGAACCGTGACACACCGCACAAGCGTCCTTCTAAACTATTTATAGCTTGTATATAACTGATAACTGATCATACATGCATATATGGACTAATCACGATTTTTGCAGGATTAGATGCGACTTGAACTTAACAGTAAAAAAAATGATTTCGTATCGAGTAAACCGACTTAATGGGTCCTGAACATTACGAGATTTATTATAAATAGTTCCATTAACAACCGAATCTTAATAAATACATCTTGTATGTAGTACATATCATAATTTAAAAGAATTAATGAAAAATTATTTGTTCATACAAAAATAAAATTATCCAAATAACTTACACATTTTATGTTTTGTTTTTCTACGACTGCCGCTAGTCAAATTGAACAAGAATTTTAGTTTCAATATCACTTTATTTCACAATTTATTCACATTATTAATTATTTATAGCAAATTGAACATTTCACATCTTTTACTAAATGCACATTATACAAAGCACGCGCATTTCAATGCAAAACTGATTTTGTTGGTTAGGAAAACAACAATAACAAACAAGCTGTGCTTGCACGAGTGTTTTATGTTGGTGTCAGTGTTGCCGTTGAACACTATCAAATTGACGAAGAGTGTTGCATGAAATAAGGCCGGGTTTACATCTGTGTGCCATGTGCCACACATGCGTAAAAAAGCGTAACCATTAATTATTAATAAAAAACTGTTTGATTCACACACGTATTTATTGAGTTAAACGGTTTCATACATAACTAATGGTAAATTTTATAGAATCCAACATGATTGAAAACAGTTTAAATCAATAAATACATGTCTGAATCAAACAGTTTTTCATTAGTAATTAGTGGTTACGTTTTTTTGGGCACATGGCACACAAGAAATGCCAGATGTAAACTCAGCCTGTCTCAAAACAATCCTATTTTTTAAAAAGGTGTACATTTAATGTAACTGCGACGTGGGAAACAGCTGATGGATATTTTTATATGAAAAGTAGGTTACGTTACATTACATCTCTATAACCATTTTCATTGCTTCTCATTTTCTTTTAGTTACTTAAGGGTTACACTATCAAGTTTTGCCTTTCAAGTTTCAATACACTCACACATTTTCACTAATCCATTCATAATATTAAAATTTTATGCGAAATTGCTTTAAATTTTGTTTTTCCAATTGTGTGTTAAAATTTACAGGGGAAAAACAGCTGATAGCAATTTGTTTTAGTTTTCGTTTTACAAATATTCTGCCGCCATAGTTTTGCGTTCTTTTATTACAAATAATATTATACTTATAACGCCGCAAAATGGCGATTCAATTAATAGAAATATGTTTATGAATAAAAATAATAAGTACGATGTATGATGTATTGCGGTTTATAGAACTATACAGAAGTCATGAAGTGCTGTGAAACATGAATCTTTCGTCAAAATTATTTAAAAAGTTAAGGCCTATAAAGGTGGATTCACCCATTGTTTCGGAACAAAATTTTGGTCCAGAGAACATTTTTTTTATATGGAGTTTTTTTCTCTTTTTGGAAGAGAACAAATTTTGTTCGGAACATTTTCTGCTTGAATTGGGTTAATTTTAATTTTTGTCCGGACAAAATCGAACTGAGCTGCCAACTATTTTAATTTTTCAGCCAAAGTTGATCTGAGCTGCCACATCATGGTATATGAATAATAAAAGCACAGAGTACACATGTATTTATTAGGATAGAAATAAAGAAATATATATATATGTATATATATATTACCATTATATATATACATATATTACCATTTTATATATATATACAAATGGAGTTGAACGAAACAATTGCATTAAACAATTAAAAAGATGTGTGTGACACAACAAATTGTAATCACTTGCCGCTGTGCTGCTGCCACTTGTAAAATTAATACGCATCGTTTACACACGTATTTCTTATGGTAGCTTTGATTTTCCAGACAAAGTGATCGAAATGGATGAATCGTCTTGCAAAAAACTCTCAGTAAAAAAAATTTTCTCCAGACAAAAATTTTGTTCCGAAACAATGGGGGAATTCACCTTTCTTCTATTGCCGAAAATACCATGCGGAAGAGGTGAAGAAAAAAATTAAATAAATTGCTTAGAAATAGCGTGCAGCCTACGTCACAGGTTCCAATTTAAGTAACGTTATGAGAACAGTATGTGTAAAAATCTTGGTCGTGTAACTGTAGCATTAGAGGCTGCAGCTCAGTGTCCTACATAATCGTACTACTTTTGATGAAAATGCAACACTGATCACATTTAAAATTATACTGAATTTACATCATGCAATTTTTTGCCAGAAAATTTCTATTTGCTAATAGACATAGTGGAGCTGTGGGTGACATATGGAAACTCCTTTTGACACCTTTAATTAAATTGTATATTTAATTTTTACACACATTCGAAATAAAACATGAATTTAAGATTTTTCGTTTATATTTTTCATCTTTGAGATTTAAAACTTTAAGTTCAATTTCTCTTTCTCCATGTAGATGTGTATCAAAATCGGAAAGCTCGTTTAGAAATTTCAAATTTATTACCATTTCTTTTTTTTTATAATTGTATTTGTTCAAAAACATTTTTCTTTTGTTATTAAAGAGTTTAAATAAGGTCTCCTATCTACAAAGTCGAGAACTATCCCGGTTCACAAGACATCTGTTATTTGCAAACTTTGCACAAACCTATGGTTTCTATGGAAATTCAGTGGCTTAATGGCAGATAATAGAGATTTTTATGGGTACAATGGGGGATTAAATGTGTAATTAACGGGTACTAATAAACAGGAATTACCATGGACACAACTGGGTCTGAGTGGATGTGTGTTGCAATACCACCCTTCCTAACCTAAGCTAACATGTGGTTTCTAGGGCATATCTGCTCAGAATCCTTCGTATAAAAATGCTGTAAGTGCAATAGCGCAGACTTCAATTTTTTTAACTTGTTTTAAGTTTACAGGAGAGTGAGAGGAAAACATGAAAGCTCTCCTTTCATTGCATTCTGCATCCCCTAAATCCAAAAATTGTCCAGCAAAAATTTAATTAAAGGTGTCAAAAGGAGTTTCCATATGTCACCCACAGCTCCACTATGTCTATTAGCAAATAGAAATTTTCTGGCAAAAAATTGCATGATGTAAATTCAGTATAATTTTAAATGTGATAACAAAATTACAAGATAGCTGCAGACGTAATAATTCGATACTTAAGTACTGCCAACGGTAACACTGATAATTTGTTTACATTTCTCTTTCAATATCTAATGCTGAGTATCCATTATGCTACCTACAGACGAGTCAACATGTTAAGCAACATGTGTTTCTACTGTTTAATTTTCTAACACAGACGATGGAATAAAAAACGAAACATCAATTCAGTGTTTATCGAATATACTACTACTACAAATTTCCGCTATTTCACTGTTTTTATGGTTGCATTATTATCAATTTTTGTATATTATTTTTTTAGTTTTTCATATGCTACTGTTTTTTTATTTTATTTTAGTAGCAATATCATTATATGTCTCATAATTCTGGTAAATTTTTATATTAATTTATAATATAATTTTAATTATTTTTAATTGGCACAATTTTCGCTTCTTTTTTTACTACTATGAAAATAAGACAGCAAAAAACAGTAAAAATCGATACAGATGAAGAAAAGTGACTTTGGAAACATAAATTATTAAACAGTTTTGAGAAACCAAATAGAAATAACGAATTTTAACAGGAAACATTGCTACACACCATGGAACATATCCTCGGGTGGTTACTGGTTTGCCGCATCAATAATGTTCTTAACATCTGTGCGACAACAGTATCCATCCGACGATATAGTACATGACATCGCAAGGGTGTGTACTACTTTCAACGTTTGTCACTTCCGATGTTTTCGTTGTTGCATTACGTTAGACACAATAAATATATGAACGGCATTGTAAACATTTTCAAAATTACATTACAAAACAAGAAATGGCAAATGTGTACTCAGCATAATACAAAAAAATTTTGTCAGATCTTTTCATGTTTTCAAATCACAAAAAAAAAAATCACTGCATTGAAGACCTATTATCGATATCTCATAAATTTTGACTTTAATTTCAATATGCAATATTACAAAACTAATTGTTAAAAGATACATAATTAAATTACCTTGCAAATTAGCTTCGCGGTTTCCGAATCCCATGGCGGACAATTGTTCCAATTGTGACTGATAGCGTACTTCAGGCGCTTGATTGTTATCAGCTGTTGTAGCCATGCCATTCAACATACGTGTCATGAAATCGTTAAACAATTGTGCACTTGGTCCACCACCTGGAGCCACTGCAGGGTTACTATCGGCTGAAGTGTTAGTTGTAGTATTTGTTGTGTTTGTATCAGTGTTAGTGTTGCCTGGCGGTGGTGGGGGAACACCCAATGATCCTACTAAGCCGGGCGCAGCTGATCTCAATTGTTCCATGCCTTGTTGGATTTGCATTACGGCATTTATTGCCTCAGGATTAGACAACATATTCATTACTTCGGGGTTTTGCATTTGAGCCAAAAACTGAGGCATCATATTTCGTACTTGTTCTTGCAGTTGTGGATTATTCGCCAACAAGGGGCTGGTGTTTAAAAGACGCGCAGCCATGTCGGGATCTTGATTCATGGCATCAAACATTGAACGTGTATATGGGGCATTTAAGAGATTCTGCATTAACGAGGGATTCTCTGCCATTTGTTGCATAAGACTTTGCATGGCGGGTGTGTTTAGCACCCCACGTGGTGGTAGATCAGGATTAGCCCCATCTGTGCCTGTGCCACTAGCATTGCCACGGCCTCCCCATGGATTAGGTAGTGGTTCACGATTTTCGGTACCCATTTGAGGATTAAAACCTAAAAAGGAATACGAAATATTATTTATGTATAGGTATACTGTTTATCATATAAACAAAACAAAAAAAAAAAAAAAAGAAAAAACATGCGTTACTTGCCCCCACCATTATCCACAAGACCAGAAAAAGGATTGCGCGACAACGACTCGGTGGCGGCATTCATCATGGGCTCATGAATATCACGATATATACGCTGCAAAGCATTGTAACCACCAGGCACAGATTCCAAATTGGATAGAGCGCGATCATGAGAGCGCATTAATTCTTGCAACATAGATGGATTGCGTGCGAGTTCCATAGTTTGACGTAATAATTCCGGATTGTTCAACATGTGTGATATTTCAGGATTACGCTGCATTAAATCCTGCATTTGAGGATTGGAGGTAATTAACTGACGCATGACATCAGGATTGTTCATCATTTGTTGGACCAATGGGTTGTCTAGCATAGTACGCAACATATCACCATTATTAAGTAGTTCATTTTGCATCCGCGCCTGCAGGTCCATAAAAGTACCAGAACCCGCACCCAAAGCTTCTACACCGGATAAACCACCCATGGTATTAAGACCAAAAGGAGTCTGCCTCACATCGGCCGGTGGACGCTGGGCTGTTTCATTGGATCGAGTCTTAGCCTTAATAACCAAATGAACAGTCAAGCCATCTTTAATATTATGTGTCTGCAAAGTGTCAGTGTCTTTCATAATTTTACCGGCAAAAATCAATACTAACTGCTCGGGTTCGGCTTCAAATTTTTGAGCCACCAATGCTTTAAACTAAAAGATGAGAAATTTTTTTATTTTAATAAAATCTTCAATACATGCTTTATTGCACTTTTGTATAAAAATTAAAGTAATCTTTAATATAAATAAATAAAATACTCGAATTTTTCACATCATTCATTCATTGTTTTCTTTTTACATATTTGTGTAGTAGAATAGTAAAACACATCATATGATTAATTATTACCGTACGAAATAGCACAATAGCAAATCTTACTACAGTCTGCACTGTACTTTAATATACAGAGTATACGATTACCGCCAGTGTTTAGCCATCACTACTACCACCACCACCACTGCTGAAAACAATCAACCTTTACACACCGCACAAAATAGACAACTCACTATTGCACTTCCCCCACCCAAATAAAATTCATACAATAAAAATCAACGTGTCTCATGTAAATTTCACGAGTCATACAATTATTTCATCATTTTAGCGGCTTGTTACATTTAACTTACATCCTTTATTCCAGAATCTTCATCGATTTCAATAACTTTCTTATCTTTTGGTGTTTTAACATTAACCAAAATTCTTCGATTGCCACCTTCTGCCATTTTGTTTTTATTTATTTCACCGCCCTATTGCTGTTAAGGATGCTTAGTCGTATATATTTTTTATATTGCTTGTAGTATAAAATCCGCAATTTTTTAGTTTAATTTTCACTATAAAACCACACAAAATTTCTGAAAATTAGTATCAATTGAAAAACTAATTCGTCACTTTTCTTCAGCGAAATTCAGTAAAAAGCGACTCAACGAAGAACGGCATAAATTTTGACGAGTGACAAAAACTCAACTTGACGAAATAAATGTTTTCTTTGACAGTGTTGCAACACTCGCAGAGTTGTATTTCTACTTAAGCGGTTTGGTTCAACGGAAAACGTGTAGAAGAAAAATTGAAAAAAGTTAATTGAATAAAATATTTATGTTCAAAACATACTTATTTTTTAATTAATACTTCTCAAAAGTGATAAATTATTTGGTACTTTAACCATTAATATCACGATATATTGTTTTTTGTTGAAAAAATTTATGTTATATAAAGTTTGCGATTCTGAACAGTTTGTTCTATGGTTTTGTTGTTGCGGCCAATAAATTTAAACAGATAGCT
Source organism: Nowickia ferox (assembly GCA_936439885.1). Taxonomy (NCBI): domain Eukaryota; kingdom Metazoa; phylum Arthropoda; class Insecta; order Diptera; family Tachinidae; genus Nowickia; species Nowickia ferox. The sequence continues at coordinate 12,600,570 of OW387025.1, forward strand.
ACGAAAAAGGTGGCTAGATTCAAAGCCCGAATGTACTAGGATTTGAAGCAGGAGTTTTTTTTTCAAGAGGTACAAACATACATACATATGTATGTATGTTGGTATGCAGCCGCACACGGCCGATGCTTCAAATAAATGTTTTCCGTCCTGTTGAGGTTGTGTTTTCTTTTTTTTAGTTTTCTGCTTCTTTATATGTTTTTTTAATTGTACTTTGGCACTGCTTCATATACTATTAAGCTAAAAGGAAATTACAAACGAATTGTTGATTTATTCCCAATCAGTGCCGCAATAAATTGCAAACAAATTTCACCTTTTTGGGAGATTTTGTGCTTGGTGTTATAGAAAATTGTTAACAATTTATGTTCGTTCAAGGAATAACATACAAGTTTTGTTTTTTCGCACAATTCACATTATAAATTAAACGTTTTTACAAGAAAATTTTCACAAAACATGAGAGCCTTAAAATTTTGTCTGTAAAAGTCTGTGTAGTAAAGAAATGAAATGTCAGCTGTCATGTATAGGTGTTAGTGTTAGTTTACGCATTTTACTGTTGTCAAAACGATGTAGTGTTGGTAATTTTAGTAAGGGAACGTAAACGTTAAATACAGGGACGCTATTTCCATTCATGCCACCGTGAACCTGTACGGTTAAATTGAAAAGAAAAAAAACAAATAAAAGGCCCAATGATCAACTTTCTATTTTTTCTGTGACCCTAGTTATGAATTTAAATGGGCAGATGAAAAAAAAAATTAAAAAATGGCGAATCTATAAAAAAAAAATAAAAATATGTAAGGATATATATATATATATATATGTCTAGGTACAGGCAACGTAGAAATAAATGTATGTATATATATAATGTTCTTGTTATATATCGAGAACATGTTATTTTAGAAAAATCTAGAAAGAAAAAAGATGGCGTCTTGGCGGGAGAATGTCCCTGGAAAATTGGAAAAATTAACACAGGAAAATAGGCTTAGGAAAATGTAAATTGTAGTTGATAAAAGAGTATAATAAAGTCAAGCAAAGTGTTCGCACCGGAGAAGCGGAGAAATCCAAAAATATAAAAAGAAACAATAATTTTGAAAACGCTAAGTAAACTTGAACCAAACAGTGGCTATTTAAAAATAAAAAAAAAAAAAATTAAAAATTTAAAAAAAAAGGAAAACAGGCTTAAGAGCGCCGCTTCAGAGGAAGATCTGGCTAGAAGCAGACAATATATATATCCAAGACAATAGCAATACACATATAAGGAGAAAAAGTAACACGTAAGCAAAGAAAATAGTAGGCTAAGTTAGAAAAGTTAAAAAGAAATTATAAGAATGTGAATTTTAGCTGGCTACGGAGAAAAGCAAAAGTTGAAGTGAATCTTGCGGGAAGAAATAAACCAGGGGTTAATAAAAGTTGTAAGTGAGAACACGGAATAAGACACGAACCCAAGGAAAAACCCAGTAGCCAGGTATACGTTTCTCTATATGTATATGCATATTTATATCGAAAAAAAAGGTGATACAAGCAATAGTCAAGCGGCAAACCAAAAAGTAAAAGTTAAGATTGTTCCTGAAAAAAGAGTTTTTTTTAATTATCATACTTTAAGGAAAGAAATAGTAAAAAAAAAAAAAATAGTATATATAAGCAAAATTTAAGTATATTGTAGGTAGATAAAATCAGTGTTAGGTAATATATTATATTTATACAGTACTCCGAATTTTTACCCTTGATATATGCTACATAAATTTCTTTAGTGCGTATTAGGTTAGTGGATGAGATTAAATAAAACAAAAAATACTGGTATCACGTTCATATTTTAACCAGTGAAACAAACAAAACAGTGAAATAAAAGAGTAAATTCTAATCGAAGAATATTTGCGTCTCCAAATTACAGACTAGCCTTAGGGAGCTCCTGTAGGGTAGGGTGTAACAGGATTAGACGAAAGAAGTAAAATTATTGTCAGAAGTCAAAAAAAAAATTCAGTGCTAAGAAAAATAAAACTCAAAGAAATAGAAGAAAAAGTAACGGAAAAACATTGGAAACATAGAAAACTAACATAATCGCACGGAAAAGAAAATTTAGTATAAAAAAAAAAAAGGGGGAAGAATTTGGAAAATCTGATAGTTAATTAATTGTAAAAAAAGAAGAAAAACAAACAAATATATATGTATGTCTAAATTAGGTTAAGCAATTGTAACAAAAGAAAAAAAAAGAAACTTTTTATATATATAGATATTTGTAAAAAGAAAAAAAAAGGAAAGAAAGGATTTAATTCCGTTAGAGTTAGGGAAATTGAAATTAAAAGAAATATTGAAACTTATTATAATTAGTAGAATAAATAAATTATGTAATTTTTAAATTTGAAAAGAAAGAAAAAATTATGTCTGGTTAAGTCGATAACATAAAGGCGGAAATGGAAAGGTAAGAGAAAGAAAGGCTGGATAAAGGTATGGGTCGCAAACAAGAATATTGAGCGGAGAAAACAGCGACATGGTTGGGAGGGCAAAAGGAAACAACATCATCCGTTTCCTATATTGTGGTACATGTGGTATGTTGTGATGTAGGGTGTAATAGTAGTTTGAGTTTAGTATGATTTATATGTTTTGTGTACGGATACGCGGCCGGCAGGAAGGGTTGGGACCTCCTGAGGAAAATTGAGCTAATCGGAAGCCTCGCCGTGTCAACCGGTCCGTGACCTAAATGGCGCCCAAACGAGCAAAAAGTTTGGCGCTAAATGGCGCCCAAACGAGTAAAAAGTTTGGCGCTAAATGGCGCACACTGTAAAAAGGTTGGCGCTAAATGGCGGCCAAACGGTAAAAGTCGTGTAGGAACAGCGAAACACGCAGCAATAGCCCACTAGAAATTTAAAAGACAATAGCCCAATTATAATCCACGTGATGTTTGCAGTCCATTGTAATAGCCGCTGAATAATATAAAAAAATAAAATTTTGGTTTTTTTTAACAGTTAATGGCGTAGTATTACGGTGAAACAAATAAGGCGGGATTATAAATAAAACAGATATCGTTAGAGCGTGAAAAGATAGCTTATGGGGCAAATAGGTCCCTTAAATGTATCATTGATCGTTCGTGTGTTTTTGTTTGTTATAGTTTAGTGATGTTAATTTCCCAGTAAATGTTTCGAGTCTTGTTAAGTGTAGAAAACGGATGAAATCAAATAGCCTCGCGTTAGAAAATGAGTTGACTGACGTGGTAAGATGTATTTGATATCATTCGATTGTTGCTCATAATCTCTCTGTGTGATAAGAAACACGGATGCATAGTATGAGAACACGCACGAAATAAGTAGAAGCAAATTTAGGTAATTTTTGATTAATACCACATGTAAGACAACCAAAGATTGAAACCGCCTGGACCCTCTAGTCCATCCATTTTCGCCTATATGAAAGAAAGTAAAGAGATCGCATTAGAACATTTTTCCTAAAAAAAAAAAAAAAAAAAAAAACATTTAAGTAATTTTGATAATTTCATATTATTAATTCTTTATTATTTATTTATTGTAATTATATTATTTATTTATTTTTTTTTATTTTTTGTATCGTCTATATTACCATTATTATTATTTGTTTCAGTAGGATTAATAGCTGATTTTAATTAATTTTTTTTATGATAATATTAGCAAATTTCAAAATTTCGGTTACCGTAAATGTTATTTAATTTTGTTATACTCATAAACACCTTTGGTCACGGTTGGTTAGTTTTCTGAGTTAGTGAAATTTATACAATCGCCAAAACATTGACAAAATAGTAGGCAACAATTTAATATTGAATATCGATCAAGTTTAGTTCCTTGTTGGTAAATGAAATAGAATCTGAAGAGTCAGTTATTTTTTTTTTGTTCACTCTGTGCATAGTCGTGTGCATAGCAAACAATTGCGGTGCACAAGAAATGAACATTGGTAGTCCTAATACGAGACAATCAAGAAAAAGAGACAGGCAGGTGCAATTTGATCTTAACCGTTCATCAGCCCAAATTGCACCCAAATTCTTTAAAAGTAACACCCCGAGAGCGAAGCCCCGACGAAGAAGTGTAAGTGAAATGGCTGAAGCCCATAAAGACCAAGGGCAAATTAGGGATTTGTCGCAAACAATTAGAACAGATTCGTCTAGGATTCATCCAAATGGGAAGCCGCCAGCGGAAGCCGCATTTCCAAGTAGTAGCAGGCAAGGAGGAGAGTCTAATAAGGGGATAGAGGTAGACAATTCCGTGAAAGTATTGATTGCGCATGGCATAAACGAGCAGGTATCAGAAATGAAGAGACAGATGAGCGAATTGACAGCAACTATAAGCAGATTGAGTGTTGTGGTTCAACAAACGCAACAAGAAAACAAAAGGTTAATGGAATCGAATGTAGGCAAAATCATGAATATGTCTGTTGATAGTCAGCCGAATATACACCTGTCTGGAACAAACATACCCTCACGGCAATCCTCAAGAGACTCATCTGTAGGAGAAAGTTACCCTAGGATATATGACAGGCCTAGAATAGAAAAATGGGGATTAGAATTCGATGGCGACCAGAATAGGCTAGCGGTGGAAGACTTTGTGTTCAGAATGGAAAGACTTCAATGCCAGTACGGAGTTCCCTGGAAAGAAGTGTTAGACAATTTCCACTTAGTGATGAAAGGAGCAGCCGAGAGATGGTATTGGCTGTTCATTAAAACAAATTACGTTTCTGAATGGAGTACCCTAAAGTCAGCGCTACTAAAACAATACCAGGCGACTCGATCCAGCTTTGAGCTGATGAGAGACATAGTTGAAAGAAAGCAACAGCCTGGTGAATCAATCGATACCTTTTTCTTTGCTATGACGCAACTTCGATCTAGGTTAAGCTTATCAATGCCAGAAGAGGAAATGATTAAAATGATAAAAAGGAATCTGAGGGAAAGCATAGGGAGGATAGTTTACCCGATATCAGTAGCTTCGGTGGAAGAATTAAGAATGTGTTGTCTAGACGCAGAAAAGACATTCTTGCGAAAAGATATTCGCCCTCAACCAACCATGGCAGCACGATTCCAGAAACATGTGAGCGAAGTATATGAAGAGCCTATGATTCCAACCCCGGTATCAGATTTGCAGCCAGCAGAAGTGGCGGGGATTCGAATGAATAATTCTACAGGCACTGCAATAAGAGATGCTCTGGTTTGTTGGAATTGCCGCCAGAACGGGCACGTATTTATGGATTGTCCCTCTACCGAGAGAAATATCTTCTGCTATAAGTGTGGTAAGCCGGAGGTTATCACTCCAAACTGTAGTACCTGCAGAAATAAAAATTTTTCCAAGAACGAAGGGATAGCGGGGAACCATCGTTTGTCGGGAGACCCGCGAGCGGAGGTACAGTAAACTTAAACAAAGACTGGAATTTAGTAAAAAAGGTTGAACAATTTAATAAGATGATACCACAAACAAAACATTTATATACACTAGAAGAAAGAAAAAGAAATTATAATGAAGTTAAAGAAAGAATATTTCGAACAGAAAATCTTGAAAGGCCTACAGTGTCGAGAAAAATACAGAAATTAAGGGAAAAGTTTGCTGATAGAAAAAGAACGAGAAAAATAGTCCTAGAAGCGATAAAAACAGTCGATGACAAACAAAATGATCCCAGACCGTATGCAAATTTCAAAATTGGTGAAAGAAAAATAAATGGCTTGCTCGACACGGGTGCTTCAGTTAGCATACTGGGTAGAGGATGTAGAGAGGTCGTGGAAGAGTTAGGAATCGAAGTTACGCCTATTTTCTCCGTTATCAGTACTGCTAGTGGTAAAGAACACCGTTTGCTTGGAAAGGTAATTGTTGAGGTAGAATATATAGGAAAAAAGCACAAGATTGTATTTTATCTTTGTCCAGATTTGCAACAGGAGGCGTATTTGGGGATTGACTTTTGGAAAGTGTTCAAATTAGCTCCGGAAGTTTTAGGGGTCGAAGAGATAGATTTCGAGGATGTGATGAAACAATTCAAGACAGAAAATTGTAGATCTGACCCACATGTTTTGACAGAGATACAGCAAAGAGATCTTAATAAAATAATCGAGATGTTTCCCGCATTTGAGAAGGAAGGCCTAGGATGCACTCCATTGGAACAACATAGGATAAAACTAGTCGAAGGTACTGAACCAGTCAAGGATAGGTACTACCCGATTTCTCCGGCCGTACAAAAGATCGTGTATGAAGAAATAGATAAAATGCTAGAGTTAAACGTTATAGAGGAGAGCGAAAGCCCCTGGAGTAATAGGACAACGATAGTCAGAAAGCCAGGCAAAAATAGGTTTTGTTTAGACGCGCGTAAATTGAACAAAGTTACGATAAAGGATGCTTATCCTCTTCAAAACATAGAAGGCATCCTCAGCAGAATAGACGAAACATATTATATAAGTAGCGTAGACCTCAAATTTGCATTTTGGCAAATAGAATTAGTTGAAGAGAGCAGACCATACACAGCGTTTACCGTACCGGGTCGGCCACTTTATCAATTTCGAGTTATGCCATTCGGCCTATGCAACGCCGCGCAAAGACTTTGTCGCCTCATGGATAAAGTTATTCCTCAAAAGCTAAAAGAAAACGTATTTGTGTATTTAGACGATCTGCTGATCATATCTGACAGTTTTGAAAAACATCTAGTGTTATTGAGAGAAGTAGCTGAATGTCTGAAAAATGCTAAATTAACAATCGGTCTACAAAAGTCTCAGTTCTGTTTCAAACAGCTCAAATACCTAGGATTCATTGTAGGCAGTGGAGTTCTGAAAACTGACCCCGATAAAGTGAAAGCTATAAAAGAAATAAAAATTCCTAAGTCTCCAAGACAAGTACGTAGTTTTTTGGGCACGGCAGGGTGGTATCGCCGGTTTATCAGAGATTTTTCCACCATATCAGCACCTTTAACCGACACTTTAAAAAAATCTAAAAAATTCGTGATGACAGATGAAGCAGTAGAAGCTTTCGAAAAGTTGAAAAAAGCCCTGACGTCTGCTCCGGTGTTAAGACATGCCGACTTTTCCAAAAGATTTTACGTGCAATGTGATGCTAGTGAATACGGTATTGGTGCCGTTTTATATCAACTCAATGAACAGAACGATGAACACCCCATTGCATTTTATTCGCAGAAATTAAACTCATGTCAAAAAAATTATAGCGTAACAGAGAAGGAATGTTTAGCAGCAGTAATGGCCGTCAAGAAATTCAGGCCATACATTGAAATGATGCCGTTCACTATTGTAACTGACCATGCCAGTCTTAAATGGCTAATGTCATTAAAAGATCTAAGTGGCAGGTTAGCCCGCTGGTCATTACAACTCCAACCTTATGATTTCGAGATAAAGCATCGTAAAGGATCTGAAAACGTGGTCGCAGATATGTTATCCCGTTTGCCCAGCCAAGAGGAAGCAGAGGAATTGAAAATGGAAGATATTTTTGACTTCGAAACTACTGAGTTTGAAAGTGAGGATTATCTAGAACTAATAAGTCACATACAAGAAAATAAAGAACGTCTTCCAGATTTGAAAGTAGAAAATGGAATGATATACAAAAGAGAAGCGTTTGATCAAGAACTGGTAGAATACAAATGGAAGTTATGGATTCCGGCTAATCTGACCCACACGATGATAGAGAAAGCTCACTCTACATTAACAACAGCACATGGAGGTGTAGCGAAAACGCTGGAAAGACTTCGTCGTTTTTTTTACTGGCCGAAAATGGCTTTTCAGGTGAAAAATTTTGTAAAAAACTGTCAAACTTGCAAAGAGGTTAAATCCACCAATTACAAAATGCAACCTGAAATAGGAAGACAAGTGGTTACAGAGCGTCCATTCCAAAAGCTGTATATAGATTTCCTGGGGAAGTATCCCAGGTCAAAAAACGGGAACTGTTTTGTGTTCATAGTGGTGGACCATTTTACAAAGTTTACGTTCCTGAAAGCGATGAAAGAAGCATCTACAAGTAATGTAATACGATTCTTAGTTCAAGAAATATTTCACAAGTTTGGAGTTCCAGAGACGATTCATAGCGATAATGGCCCACAATTCGCAGCTAAGAGCTTTGAGAATCTAATGAAGACCTACAAGATTCAACATATGAAAACCGCCGTGTACTCACCACAAAGCAATGCGAGTGAGCGAGTAAATCAATCAGTCCTGTCTGCCATAAGGACGTATCTGAAAGACGACCACCGGGATTGGGATATGTACCTCTCGGAAATCGAATGCGCACTTAGGACAGCTATACATACAGCGACAGGGTATACGCCTTTTTTCGCACTGTTCGGATACCACATGTATTCAAGTGGAGCTGAATACAAATTGAGTAGAAAATTGCAGTCCCTAAGTGATCATCAGATTTTAGAACTCACGCGGAATGATAAAATGGAAATTCTCAGAGAACAAATAATGCAAAATATGAAAAAGTCATACGAAAATAGTGCAGCTAAATTTAATAAACGAGCAAGAATTGTGACGTTTAAGCCTGGGCAGGAAGTCTACAGACGAAACTTTATCCTGAGCGATTTTGCGAAAAATAGAAATGCTAAGTTCTGTAAAAAGTTTTTGAAATGTAGGGTGGTCCGACCCGTAGGGAACAATATGTATGAGTTGGAAACCTTGCAAGGGAAGTCAATAGGCATTTATCACGTGAAGGATATTAAAGTGTGAAAGAAATATCGAAATAGAAGAGATAAATGACAATTGTGCAATAAAACTGATGTATTAATTATCTGTGATATGAAAATCCTAAACAAGTACCTGATAGATTTAGTTTTCAATTATACATACATAGGTATATAGTAATTCTACAAAAAAGGTAACGTACCAGTGCAATATAGAATAGGTAGCCAATGAAGATTACACTTCTGTGATAAACAACTGTGATATTTTTTTTTGTGATGTCCTTTTCTGTAATTTTATAGGTTAATTCAGTTATAGGGGCAATATAGGCTAAGGTTTGTGTTGTGCTTGTCCTGATTTTGACCTGTAGAACCTGAAAAGGGTAGTAAAAAGTCACAAAGTAAAACGAAACAAAATAAAGCAGATTATATGAGATACTTCCCGTCATATATAATAGGTATACAGTTGCAGCAATATAAACGAAGTCTGAATCTTTTAGTCATAAAAGTATCTGACTTCACTAGCGACGTTTGGACAAAATAGTTTGACAGACGAAAAAAACAAGAAAGAGGCGTAACCCGATAAAAATTTGACGCAGTTATAAAACTAAGTGAACATAAATTTTTGCCTCAAAAGGGCGTTCGTTTAATTTAATTGATACGCATCCGTATCCTACCAATTTAATTTGGTAACAAGAGCAATTTAATAAAAGGGTGCCTCTACAATGATTTTTTTCATCGGAAAAAACTGTTGGAAGAGAGCGTTTGTCCAAACTAGCTAGGTGTAAATGCTGGACAAAGCTGTAGATGAGGTGAAGTAGGGAACGGCAAGGCTTCCTATGAAATAAAAGCAAACTGGTAAATTGAAGTTAAAACGATAAATGTTGGTACCTGTGATTGCCCGGCTAAACTGTACATTGCATGAGACCTGTAGTTCAGGGTCATGGGCGTTCCCCACGTTGGGCAAGGTAGGAATAAACTCCGAGCCGCACACCGGTTCATACTATGTACACAAATGACCCGGAGTTTTGTTGCGGCCAATAAATTTAAACAGATAGCTACGAAAAAGGTGGCTAGATTCAAAGCCCGAATGTACTAGGATTTGAAGCAGGAGTTTTTTTTTCAAGAGGTACAAACATACATACATATGTATGTATGTTGGTATGCAGCCGCACACGGCCGATGCTTCAAATAAATGTTTTCCGTCCTGTTGAGGTTGTGTTTTCTTTTTTTTAGTTTTCTGCTTCTTTATATGTTTTTTTAATTGTACTTTGGCACTGCTTCATATACTATTAAGCTAAAAGGAAATTACAAACGAATTGTTGATTTATTCCCAATCAGTGCCGCAATAAATTGCAAACAAATTTCACCTTTTTGGGAGATTTTGTGCTTGGTGTTATAGAAAATTGTTAACAATTTATGTTCGTTCAAGGAATAACATACAAGTTTTGTTTTTTCGCACAATTCACATTATAAATTAAACGTTTTTACAAGAAAATTTTCACAAAACATGAGAGCCTTAAAATTTTGTCTGTAAAAGTCTGTGTAGTAAAGAAATGAAATGTCAGCTGTCATGTATAGGTGTTAGTGTTAGTTTACGCATTTTACTGTTGTCAAAACGATGTAGTGTTGGTAATTTTAGTAAGGGAACGTAAACGTTAAATACAGGGACGCTATTTCCATTCATGCCACCGTGAACCTGTACGGTTAAATTGAAAAGAAAAAAAACAAATAAAAGGCCCAATGATCAACTTTCTATTTTTTCTGTGACCCTAGTTATGAATTTAAATGGGCAGATGAAAAAAAAAATTAAAAAATGGCGAATCTATAAAAAAAAAATAAAAATATGTAAGGATATATATATATATATATATGTCTAGGTACAGGCAACGTAGAAATAAATGTATGTATATATATAATGTTCTTGTTATATATCGAGAACATGTTATTTTAGAAAAATCTAGAAAGAAAAAAGATGGCGTCTTGGCGGGAGAATGTCCCTGGAAAATTGGAAAAATTAACACAGGAAAATAGGCTTAGGAAAATGTAAATTGTAGTTGATAAAAGAGTATAATAAAGTCAAGCAAAGTGTTCGCACCGGAGAAGCGGAGAAATCCAAAAATATAAAAAGAAACAATAATTTTGAAAACGCTAAGTAAACTTGAACCAAACAGTGGCTATTTAAAAATAAAAAAAAAAAAAAATTAAAAATTTAAAAAAAAAGGAAAACAGGCTTAAGAGCGCCGCTTCAGAGGAAGATCTGGCTAGAAGCAGACAATATATATATCCAAGACAATAGCAATACACATATAAGGAGAAAAAGTAACACGTAAGCAAAGAAAATAGTAGGCTAAGTTAGAAAAGTTAAAAAGAAATTATAAGAATGTGAATTTTAGCTGGCTACGGAGAAAAGCAAAAGTTGAAGTGAATCTTGCGGGAAGAAATAAACCAGGGGTTAATAAAAGTTGTAAGTGCGAACACGGAATAAGACACGAACCCAAGGAAAAACCCAGTAGCCAGGTATACGTTTCTCTATATGTATATGCATATTTATATCGAAAAAAAAGGTGATACAAGCAATAGTCAAGCGGCAAACCAAAAAGTAAAAGTTAAGATTGTTCCTGAAAAAAGAGTTTTTTTTAATTATCATACTTTAAGGAAAGAAATAGTAAAAAAAAAAAAAATAGTATATATAAGCAAAATTTAAGTATATTGTAGGTAGATAAAATCAGTGTTAGGTAATATATTATATTTATACAGTACTCCGAATTTTTACCCTTGATATATGCTACATAAATTTCTTTAGTGCGTATTAGGTTAGTGGATGAGATTAAATAAAACAAAAAATACTGGTATCACGTTCATATTTTAACCAGTGAAACAAACAAAACAGTGAAATAAAAGAGTAAATTCTAATCGAAGAATATTTGCGTCTCCAAATTACAGACTAGCCTTAGGGAGCTCCTGTAGGGTAGGGTGTAACAGGATTAGACGAAAGAAGTAAAATTATTGTCAGAAGTCAAAAAAAAAATTCAGTGCTAAGAAAAATAAAACTCAAAGAAATAGAAGAAAAAGTAACGGAAAAACATTGGAAACATAGAAAACTAACATAATCGCACGGAAAAGAAAATTTAGTATAAAAAAAAAAAGGGGGGAAGAATTTGGAAAATCTGATAGTTAATTAATTGTAAAAAAAGAAGAAAAACAAACAAATATATATGTATGTCTAAATTAGGTTAAGCAATTGTAACAAAAGAAAAAAAAAGAAACTTTTTATATATATAGATATTTGTAAAAAGAAAAAAAAAGGAAAGAAAGGATTTAATTCCGTTAGAGTTAGGGAAATTGAAATTAAAAGAAATATTGAAACTTATTATAATTAGTAGAATAAATAAATTATGTAATTTTTAAATTTGAAAAGAAAGAAAAAATTATGTCTGGTTAAGTCGATAACATAAAGGCGGAAATGGAAAGGTAAGAGAAAGAAAGGCTGGATAAAGGTATGGGTCGCAAACAAGAATATTGAGCGGAGAAAACAGCGACATGGTTGGGAGGGCAAAAGGAAACAACATCATCCGTTTCCTATATTGTGGTACATGTGGTATGTTGTGATGTAGGGTGTAATAGTAGTTTGAGTTTAGTATGATTTATATGTTTTGTGTACGGATACGCGGCCGGCAGGAAGGGTTGGGACCTCCTGAGGAAAATTGAGCTAATCGGAAGCCTCGCCGTGTCAACCGGTCCGTGACATTGTGTACGTGTTTCTTACACAACTGAGATAGAAAAAACCTGGTTGGTACCTACAGGAACCATCCGGCTCTCTAGGATTAAGTAAATTCCCTATAACTGATATAATTTTTATAAGAAATAAAGAAATCTTATTACCAAATTAGATCAAGTTTCAATACATAAATTGTTTACAAGATTATTTTTGGTGAAATTGACGAAAAAAAATTTTTCTAGAGAAACATAAATTAACAGAGCATTTTTGGCACGTGAATTTTATACTAGATGTGCATTGCCAAGTTTTGCAAGGCAGCTTGCTTATTTTTAAAAATTCGGTACATGCCAAAGTATTAAAAAATGGGAAATTTCTAGTTCAGTTTCAAAATAACGATTCCGGCATGACATTTCAAAATAATCCACTACAAAGAACCACCAAAGTAATGTTTCTGTGCAATTTCCCATATGAACAATATTAATCATAAGCTTCTGATGGTTCCTCAAAGGACCATGTAAAAATGTGACTACAACACTACAAGTAAAAATACTCTTATTTTAATACTCTCAACTTTTTTAAACACTATAATGAAAAGGGGAATAATTTTTTTCACCACTCGCAACGTATCTTACAACAAAAGAAATGTTTTTATATAAAGGAAATGTGCATAATTTCTTTTTTGTAAGGTTGAACCAGTCCGGTTGACACATACGCTTCAAATAATGTTATTTTATAATAGGGATAAAAGAAAACTGCAGCGTTTTCATCAGCAAGCAACTTACATAGCGTCTATACCTGATATGAACTCTGACATAACATGAGAGAGAAAGTCGGCAGAATAAGAAGAAAAATATATTTATATTAATATTAAAAACATGCTCTAGTAAATATCAAAATCGTAAAACAGTAAATATCGTCGTTTATTGCAATAGTAATGTGTGTTTCCCAAAAATTTTGGCAATTCCTTAATACATCGTGTATAATTAAAACATTTTCGCATTTTTTTATCAAAAACTATTAATTTTCACTTTAATACACAAAATTCTCTTCACGTATCTATGTATGTGTACGTTTTTTGACAGTTGATATCATAATATTGTTTTCTAAGCATATATTATGAAAACAATATTGTAATATCTGATATACTAATATTGCAGTCTACACGTAATATAATTCTCTCTGCTATGAAATTTGACGTTTGCTGATAGAAATATATTTGATACTATTATCAGTATAGACGCTATGTTATAGATCACTTTAAAATAATCGTTTAACAAAATTTTGAATATTGTTAGTTGGTTTCTAAGGTACCACCAGGCTATTAAGGGTTAAAATTATTTTTGTTCCTTGATCGAACGCTCTTTAAGTTTCAATTACCAACACTACTTATACATTTAAAGAATACATACTTATATCGCCCTGTGCTTAGATACTCTCAGCTGATTGTCAGCAACTTTGTAAACAAACATCTTTTCCCGCATGCACGTGCAGTCAGAGAAACAAGTCGAGGCAAAATTATCGGCGGCGGCGGCGCAGCAGTTTTGTGACCAGCGGCGGCGCGCCGAGAGAATTTTCGGCGGCTAATATAAACATATGAAAATTTAATGAGAATTCTCATAATTTTTTCTCCGAAATTTGTCTCTTTGAACAGAAAAATTTCGGCTCATTTTGAGCCGATGTGAGCCGATACAATCGGCGGCGGCGGGATAAATAGAAAAATAACCGCCGGCGGCGCGCCGTCGGCTTCGAGCCGATCGACTTGTTTCTCTGCGTGCAGTTTCATACAGGACCAGAAAACACAAAGTACACCAGAAAAACTTGTTTAAAATTTTCAATCCTGTAACTTTGAATGGAGTCATCAAGGTTTTTTGTGGCAAATTTGCCGCCCAATACGACGGAAAATGATCTTAAGCTTTTATTTCAAGATTATGGTCAGGTAAATAATATTGAGTTGAAGACCAGAGAAAATCTTGTTGATCCGGAAGATATTAAAATAATAGCATTTGTTACACTTAACATTGGGGCAGATGATGCAAAATATTGTAAGCTTATATGATAAAGTTTCTATTGAGGTTTTAACTTAAGTTTTTTTTTTACTTTTTAAGGGTTAAATGATTTGAATTGGCAAAAAGTACATGGGAATACGATAAAGGTTTCTATAGCTAAAGAGTCTTTTCTGGAACGATTGAAGCGCGAAAGAGAGGAAGCAAAAACGGATAGTAAGCAATTATTAGCTGAGAGTAAACAACACTTTGAACACCAGTCCGATTTACTTAAGACACCGCGAGAGAACAAACGCAGAACTTTTGATGTCGATGCTGAATTGGACGATGATGAAGTGGCGCCTGAGTTAATGATTAGCAAAAAGCGTGCTGCCAGTTCAATGCACAATGGTAAAATTGTAATTCAAAGCCATGATGTGCAGCCCATACATGTGATAGAAACGAAGCATAAAAAGAAAAAACAATCAGATGCAAAATCTAGCGGTGCGGATCAGAAGCGCAAGGAATCTTTAAATAAAATGAAAAATCAGTACCAGCAAAATAAAACAGCCATTCAGCAGGCCTTACGAGGGTTGGTAAGTATACATATTTAAAGTATATGAATTATTTTTGTTGCAAAGCTGAAAAATTATGTTTTCGTCATTGCAAGGATGGAAAACCGTCTAAGAAAATAAAATTCAGTGATGCCGAAAGCGATGCGGAAGACCAAAGTCTGCTAAAATCCCCAAAAAAATCAAATACTGACATTTTCGGCGATGATGATGATGATAGCGATGAAGGTAAAGTTGATTTTGAGTCACTTCCCCTGGGCAAAAAGGGAGAAAAACTAGTGCAAATGCAGGCCAAACAAAGTTTGGATCCTCGTTTTCGTATCGACGCCAAATTTGTAGAAGACGACGAGGACGAATATGATAAAAAGCAAACCGAATCTAATGGTGTAAATGAAGGTGATTCAGACAATGAACGACAATGGCAAATGAATATATTGGAACAAGTAATGGGCACCAAGTTGGACTCGGTAAAACATGCTGACAAGTTACAGAAAAATAAGAAAATGTTGCGCTATGATCCCTCAAAGAATGAGCATGAAAAATTCGAACTTCCTAGAGGAGAAGATGTAACAATTAAACCAAAACAAAGCAACATTAAAGATACGGCAGTGGATGGAAGTGTGAAGGTCAATGCTGATTTACCTGCAGAGGTATCTAAGGAAGTGTTCTATGTTGTAACTGACACCTTGCAGCAATCGTTGCGCAGCCGGGGCGAAGGTTTTAGTCTCTTGCAGATGTTTGGCAAAACCGAACAAATGGAACAACGCGATGAGCAACTTAAGCAGTTGGGCAATGAAAAGATTTTAGTGAACAACAAAATGGAAAAAATTTTTACAGCCAACCCTTTCAGCTACGATTCTTCTTCTGAATCGGAAGATGAAGAAATGCCAAAAGAAGAAGAAAATATTAACAATGATAAGGAAAGCGAAAAGGCAGACACTCAAAATGTAAAAAAATCTAAGAAAAAACTTCGTATAACAACAGAATCCTTTTTCATACCCAAAAATGATAAACGCTTAAAAGGTACGGTTTGCATTTATAAAATATTGGAGGTACAATTTTTAAATAATATACATTTTCAGAGGGTGCCAAATTCTTTATCTATAAGAAAAATGAACCGGCTACCACCGAAAATTATGAAGACGTTCGCAATCGCTTAAAACTATTGATTAAAACAAAAATTATAAAAACCAAAAAGAACTTGATTAATGCTGGTTACAAAGGAAAAAGAAAAGTTTAAATACATATAATTCAATACCGTCTAGGTACTTACATTTAGTTTCATTATTTTGGACTTTATTTTTTAATATGCCATTTTAGGACACAGCAAGAAGGCATCGAAATGAATTATTAAATGAATCGCAGTAACATTCACATATCTAAATCAATAAGTAGAAAAAAACCACTGCCAACTGATAGTTAGACTGAATGTCCTATGAAAAGGAGAGAGAGAGGGGTGGGGGGAGATTATATTGATGTAGAAAATAGTAATTTCGATGCATCGATAACTAAATTTTTTAGAAGAGAAAAACTAATTAAATTATTTAACTGACTGAAATAGTTGTTCGTTAGAATATTTGAACAAATCTCCAAGTTATTGGAAAAAAAAACAAGAACCATTCAATTTTATTTAAACAAATATAAAACACGAATAACATTTACAGAATCATTTCTTTCTTGATTTTAATTCGTTACAAATTAGCTGAATTTTAAATTAATTCTTTTCACAACAAAAAAGAATTGAATAAAAATTTAATCAATAAAAACGAATTAGGCAGAAATGAATTTCAATTCGTTTCCAATTCAAATGAATTTGTTAAAGTGAATTGCAATTCATTTCCAATTCATTTGAATTGAATTGATTTTGAATTCATTGAAATGAATTAGAACAATGAATCAATTCAATTCAAATAATTAGCAAATGAATTGCGAATTATTTTTTCAAATTCAAAATGAATTAATCACTTTGACAAATTCATTTGAATTGGAAATGAAATGCAATTCATTTGAAAAATTGATGTGAACTGGAAATGAATTACAATTCATTTTTAACAAATTCATTTGAATTGGCTCAAATTTCATTAAATTCATTATTTTTTTGTGAAAAGAATTAATTCGAAATTTAGCTTAATTTTTACCAAATTCATTTGAATTGGCTCAAATTTCATTCATTTAATTTTATTGTGTGAGAAGAATTAGTTCGAAATTTGCTAATTCAGTGCATGAATGATTCGCGAATTAATTAAAAAAATGAATAATGCATTTACAGCTTGACAAATAATTAATTGACAACACTAATATTATTTTCAGTTCTTAGAAATTTTACTTTATTTTCTTTTTATAAAAATGTAAATAAGAAGTTTTTATTTTTATCTCTTTAAATATGAAATTTCTGGTTATTAATAATTTAATCATGATGTTCTCTTAATGCACTCTTAAATATATGTGTATAGAAAAAAAAATATTAAATGTATTTAAAACTTAAAACTATGTATGTATTATTATTATTATTCTGGTTATAAAAGTACAATGACACATTTCAAGACAACACATTTGAGAGGACTTCATTGAAACTTAAGTAATTTAAAAAATAATGAGAACTATAAATAATTAAGTAAATTTTTGGCACACAGTTTGATTTCATTTT
Organism: Nowickia ferox; assembly: GCA_936439885.1. Taxonomy (NCBI): domain Eukaryota; kingdom Metazoa; phylum Arthropoda; class Insecta; order Diptera; family Tachinidae; genus Nowickia; species Nowickia ferox. The sequence goes on from OW387025.1 coordinate 12,618,096, forward strand.
TTTAAATTTTTGGTTAAATTACAACTTAAAATCTAAAATAAAAGCGAGTATACTCGTTTTACGTGTATGTAAAAAAAATCTCTCGTAGAAACTCTATAATCTTTGGTTTCATTTCACTAATTTTGAGTATTCTTGGGTTTGATTTGTTTTTTCAATTTATCTTTTCGCTGCTTTCAGCAACAACAATAACATTAGCAGCAGCAGCAGCAGCAGAAGCAGCTGCTGGCTCAATGGCAGCAGCTGTAGCCTCAATATGCGTCGCAGAACCATTGCAAATTTTAGTAGAACTATCGCTAATGCAGATTTTATTATTGTTCGGTAAGTGATTGTTGCATTTTTGTTGCACCAAAGCCTCTATGGCGACCACAGTTCTTTCCAGCAAACTAACCAATCTTTCCTCTCGCGCATCCATTCGTCTTAGCAATTCCTCATCCCGTTTCTCGCGCCTTTTTAAATATTCTATTAATTCATAGTTCGTACTATCGCCATCGGTTGAGGTTGATAGTTTCCGTTTACATTTCGGTGAGACACCGCCACTGCTGCACTCTGATAGATTGTCCGTATCGACTATAACATCGGGATGTAAAATATTGTGATCCATGTTACTTGAGTAATAGTTTTGAGACCTGGAATTAGAATATATAAAATGCTTTTAAATTTATATATAAAAAACAAGAGCTTACTTTCAGATTATACAATTATGGATTAATTCTAGTTTTATTTTATTTTTAGTTTGTTATTGCACAACTCCGTCATTTAGCCTACAATAATGAGAGATATATCCATCATTGAATAGAACGAATTTGTTCTACTAACGTTAGTAAAACCTACAATTGCTCCAAGAATAGGCTACAAAACTCTGTTTGAACTTTCAAAAGGTTTTAGGCCAATAATGGATCTGTTACCATGTCCAGATGCGGAAAACATATCAGTAGATAAGGCTGCGAGCGAGAATATTTCTTGCAACTCTGAGTTGTTGGGGGAAGTCTTTTAATGTATTGACAATGCAGCGGAAGAGGACGCACTGTTGGATTCAGACCAAGAGGACGCCAACGTTACACTCATGCAATCTGACGGTAAAGATGGAGATGAGGAAGGTAACTGATGTTGACCTTCATCACTCCCAGGCAGCCTCGGCTGCGACGTGCCTCAGGATGGAAGAGAGAAGAGAGTAGCTGCTCCTAGTTGAAGAACCTTGGGTGCATGAAGGAAATATTCGTGGATTAGGTAGGAAGGAAAGAGAACCCTGTGCTCCATGCTTCAGGTGAAGGTAAAATCAGGGGTCTACTCTGTATTTCGAAACGAAAGAAAATGCTTTCGGATTTGCATGTTATTAACATTACAATTCGAAAGCGTTTTCTTTCGCTTCGAAATACAGAATAGACCCCCAGAGCATGTATAGTTGTTAAAAGCGAATTAATTATGTTCATTCTGTATAAGCTTGGTTACCGGAGGGTCTACCACGTTTACCAGCTACATGGCGCACGAATGCGAATCGTCCCCAAAGAAAATTCGTGAAGTAGCGGACATGGCTAGACTCAAGAACTTGCCGCTTGTTATTGGTGCGCACGCAAATGTCCATCAAGTGGTCTGGGCTAGCCCGGAGACAAACTTAAGGGGTGAGTCTTTACATAATTGCATTCTTTGTAGCAATTTGGAGGTATTTAACGTAGGGTCAGAAACCAGTTTCTTAAAAATAAATATAAAGCGAGTTCTAGACGTCACGCTTGTAAGTACTCAGTGCTCAAAATTTATAATTTTTATATTTTATATTATTTTATATTTTATATTTTTAGTTATTATTTCTTCCATCATAGATATATTGAATTTCAGATAAAAGCTCAGGTAGAAGGTCTAACATTTAAAATAAATAGAAGGAAGTCGAACTTCAAACAACAGAGAAACCTTGTGTAAAAATGACTTAGGGAAAACACGGTCTATAAACAGAAGTAAAAGCCCATATTGATGTATGGTGCGGTAGTATGGTGGCCACCTATCTAGGAATCATAGAAAGAATCCTTCGGAATTCTGTATTGATGGCAACTGGTGCCTCAAACACCACACCCTCCAAGGTTCTTTTCACAATGATGCACTGCAAGCTGACCTCATGGTCAAACAAATGGCAATAAATTTAGCGTTACGACTACAGGCAACCAATGCATGGAAAAATACGGCCACTGCCCACTCATTTATATCGTTGCCCGACAGAAGATTTGATGCAAACACATCTTGTACAAATGGAACGGTGTTAGGTAATCTTACTGATTTTCTAGATGGATCAAAATCGGATAAGGGCGTTTGTGCCAAGAATTAAGTTCCAGCTGGACAATCAGCATAGTGTAATGCAGCTAGAAATATCAGCTATAAAAAGGGCGGCCAACTGGTTAAGAGGATCCGTAACCTCTGGTTTCACGGACTATGAGGTCGCTGAAATTGATTATAGTAGAACACCATCATTGATCAATCCGGATAGGAACAATTGGGTCAAATCCGATAAGCTATATGAGGGTAAAAAATGGGGGAAGGCACAGGAGCTGATGTCTATATCTTGGGAACGAACAATCATAGTTCTTTCAGGCTGCCGAATGATGAGATCTTGGCGATACTCAGGGCTACGGAACTAGTCGCCAGAAATGTAGCTGAAGGTGAGAAGGTAATTTTCTACGTCGTGAAGCCACACAATGTCAAATCGAAACTTGTTAGTGACTGTAGGAGAGCCCTCAACTTGCTTATGGAGAAATATAGTGTCAGACTATGTTGAGAGAAATGAAATTGCAGATGAGCTGGCAAGAATAGGGTCGGCGTTAGATGAGGAAATATGTGACAGATAGGTGAAATTACCGATAGGTCATTACTGCAGAGAACTAAAGAGAGCAGGACCACCCAGCCGTTAATTTTTTATTTTTTTTGCTTGTCTGCAGAAAACACCCATGGTCTATGGTGAGAATCGAACCCACGACCTCTGGACTGAGAGGCCAGCATCGCTACCACTCAGCCACAGGAGGAAGCAGGGCGGATTGTAAAGTCTCGTGGGATATGTAGCCAAAACTTGACTCAGGCAGATTCAAACTGCTACTGAATATGAATAGAAATGCAATGCGAGTCGTGATAGGCGCGTTGACTGGTCACTGCTCGGTCAGAGCAAGAACCAGCACCTCTGCGAGACTGGCACTCCATATTTCTGTAGGATGTGCGGAGATGAAGAGGAACCAGAAACCATTGAACATTTTATCTGCCGAAGCTGCCCGAAGGTGCGACGCCATAGGCTTACATGGCTGAGCAGACGTTTCCATAAGATCATTAGTTAGTAATGGAGGATATCAGGGGCTTCATCATGGGAATCCAGTGGCTTAACGACAGATAGATAATTGGAGTACTTCTGGATACAAATGTGGATTAAAAATTATCATTAATGGGTGTCAACAGAAAAGAACCACAATGGACCGAATTGGGTCTCCGAGCGGAGTTGTATTGTAGCACCACCCTAACCTAACCTAACCAAAGTTTTGTAAATCTCCTAAAGCTGTTTGAGATACTAAATTCCTAACAGACCATGATTTTATCTCCATCACATGGTGATTTATTGTCGATATTTCCAGGGGAGGTTTCTACAAAAATAGATGATTTAGCAGCTGACTCAATATCAGCGGTATCACTGCACTTACCTTCATTTAAAAGCAAACCACACATGTATGTGGAAGCAACTGGCTCAGAAATAAGATCTTCACTAACACTGTGTACAGATTCTAATGCATATACACTGTTTGTATTTTCACTTTTTTCTAGCTCAATTAATATTTTCTATTTTTTAATACTCAAAACACATGCATGTTCTTCTTTTTGATTTGAGAGGCAAATTTTGAAAATTTGTCATTATTAGTATATTTTTTTAATGTCACCAAACACAAGAAATATATGTATATATAAAGTCCAGCACAACACTACTTTTCGACTTTAAGACAATTCTAAAGCCATTCCAAATAAATTCTTAGAATTTATAAATATCTAGGGTGTTTTTTTTATAGAGATATAAAACTTTAGGATGGCAACACTTTTTTTTTTAACTGGCGGCCATGTTGTCAGCTGTCAAGTGATTTATGTTTAGTTTAGCATTTCAACATGAATAAACTGACGTCTGAAAAACACTTCCAAATTGTGCAAAGTCCATATTTACACTATTCAAGTCTTATTGCTAAGCTGATTAGTTTCTTAGGAAAGAGAGACGAGGGGAAAAGAAACGTTACTGTGCCCCTCGTCTCTCTCTCCCTCAAACTGATCAGCTTAAAGCAATAAGACTTGCATAGTGTAAATATGGACAAATTTATTTTGAAAATCATGGTTCTGTTCGAAATACGTATCGCGCACTACGTCAGAGCAATTAATTCGATTAACTATGGAACGTTTTCGCACCATATTTACTCTACATGATAATACGCAACCACAGAGAAGTCGTACAGTACAGTACAGTACAGTACAGAAAAAGTCATTGCTGCTGACCCGAATCAGACTATCCGCCATGATTACGGACTTCTTCGCTCTTCAATTGAACAACCATGATGTGCAGGAGCTGTTGTTTCAACAAGACGGCGCAACATGTCAGTCCCACAGCTCGTGGCACAATTGATTTATTGAAGGAAACGTTTGGTTTGATAATACGCATGCACAGAGATGTGGTAAAGTGCGTACAGAAGAAGTCATTGCTGCTGTAGAGCGTAGCGTAAAGGAAGACTCGAATCAGACTATCCGCCATGACCATTTTCTGTGGGGATATGTGTAGTCGCTAGTCTAAGCCGATAAGCCCGAAACGATTGAGCACTTGGAAGAAAAAAATTAGACCTCCAGATTACAAGTCATATTTAAATTATAATGCCAGAAGATCATGTTTCGAATAAAGTAAATTTCATGTCAATTTCAAAAATTTATCTTTGTTTTATTCTATTTCAAAGTTCTATATGTACCTCTATAAAAAACACCCTTTACTATAAGTTATAACACGTCCGTTATCTCTGTCAACGCGACGTTTTTTTTTTTCAAAGAAAAAATATTAAAATAATTTTCGAATACAAAAATGAATTCACAGCAGACATAAACACCACTGAATCTCAGCGCAATATAATATACTCGTACTGCAGCTTCATAATCGAGGCAAATCGTTCGCGGATATAGGTGAAATAGTAGTAAGAAGTCGTTTCACAGTTCAAAATATTTTATTAATCTCTTTGCAGGGAAGACCAGCTTCAACAGTGATAATCGATCAAGCCGGCCGCCTTAGAGCTGTAACTGGTCAGAATATTAAGCAAATAGTGAGAAGGAGCTTTCGTACCTGCATTTCTTTATTAGCAGTAGCATTTTTCTAAGCTCCTCCCTTTCTCTAAACTTTTATCCTTTTTTCTATTTCTCTATTTTTCCTGCAGGTAACACAAAGAGATCTAATTTAAATGGATCCTCCTGGAACCTGTAAATCTAACCTAACCTAATGCCTGTTAGGAAATCTTCCTGATTTTGTAGATGTTTTAACAGATGAATCAAAATCGGAATTAAGTTCCAGCTGGACAATCAGCGTAGTGTAATGCAGGTAGAAATATCAGCTGGTTAAGATACTGTACAATGAAGATGTTTGTGTTTGTACCGACTTAAAGAACTAACTTATCTCATTGTGGTCAAGAACTTACCCATTATAATTTGTTTGCATTAGCTGTATATCGTCCGGATTGAATTCCCCATCCGACATCGGTTCCGATCTGTTGGGCGAGCGTGATAAACTGGTATTATTAAAATTGTAATAGCATTTCTTACAACATCAACTACATTTACTTACTTCATTGAAACATTGTTATCACTGGTCTGTAGGTTGAGAGCACCGTTGCAGTCTTTCTCAAATTCCTGAGTCAGAGGCTCCTTTAATTCGTTCGTATTGACCGCGCTCACACCATTTACATGGGCCTGCAATAAATTATGGGCGGCAGCCGCCGCTGCAGCAGCTGTTGCATCGGGCAGAGCATCGGCTATATGATTTATATTTTCTTTGCGCGTTGTTTGCAAAGGGAGCGGTGATGCGTCATCAAAGACAACGCTGCCGCCATTTGTGTTACTAGTGTCAGTGCCCAGTTGAGCCTCTACAAAATGATTGGGTAGAAATCGTTCCAATTTACAATTACTACTCGAGTCATTGGAATGAACGGCCGCTAAACTTTGCAAGAGATTGTGTTGAGCCACCACAGCAGCCTGCGTTTGCTTATCTAGCAGCGCTCCGAATTCAGCTGCCTGCCGTCGGCGATGATAGTACGACAATTCGTTTTGATTTTTGGCTATCAAAGCCATACGCTTGCTATTTGAACCCCAACACTCTCCTCTCTGCTCTTCGATTTCTTTGAAGAGAAACATATACGGCCAGTTGCGTCGCACATGTCTTTCGGGATTCTTTTTTAATTGTGTGTAGATTTTCTTTAGATTCTCATAACGATTGCAACACTGCTTGGCCGAACGCTTTCGTGCACTATAACGATTGAGCACCTCGGCAACCATTTCCCAAACGCTGGCATGATTTTTACGATTCGATTGAAATGCACTTTGTATTCGTTCTGATTTGACGATATTAAGCAGAGCTATGGATTCGGGCACGTTGAAATAGCTTTCAGGGGTGCGAGGAGCACGATGGTGGTGATAGACGCTGGTGGGGGTTCGTGATTCCTGCAAAAAAAAAAAAAAACAAGAGAAACGCTATATTAAGTGATCTTAACGAAAATGAGAGCTCTCTTCGGAAATAAAAGATGAACAGTTTGTTCACCTGCAAAATTGGTATTTCGTATGGAAATAGCAAAGTTTTATGGGTACAAAATGTTCGCCTTTTTCCGTTAAGGCGGGATATTTTATGATTGATTGTACAACTTAAAAATACGGGATTTTTTAATAAACTAAATGGGATCTGTCAATAACGGCAACGCAACTTAGTTGCGTTGCCACTTGCCAAAGTGTTTTTACGTTTTACAACTGGCAACTAACAGATTTTAATTTCAATTGCCAAATATCAATAATATTGGCAACAACAAATTTTTAGTTGCTGCCATAGTTTTTAAGGCAAAAAAGTGGTTAAATTACAAAAATTAAATGCTCGTTAAGGGGCAAAATAATAGAAAGTAAGAACAACTAGAATTTGCTTTTGAGTTGCCGGCTATTCCCAAAAAATTGGCAAAATCCCCAAAAAGAGATTTTTCAGTATTTTTGCTGCATTTTTCTTATCTTTCGCCGGTCGCAGATAATATTTTTGGAAATAATAAAATTTTTGTTTCCAGCTTTGGAATTTGAGAAAAATAGGGCCTTTTTGATTTAATATTTATAACAAAAATAGGTCTATTTTGAAACGATCTGGTTCCTTCAATACGAGTATCGAATGAACAAAAAATTTCTTTGTAATATTTCATATAGTATTACCTTTTAGATAAGTAAAAATATGGGATTGGTATTTTTGAAATTTTTTTTTATAATAGCGAAATAATTAACCCACTTTTTTTTGCAAAAAAACGGCAAAAATCTACTTTTTTTCTAAATTTTAATTTAATTTCGACTTAATTGTGCTTTTGATACCAAATTGTTTTTTAATATTACAAATTATGTTTCTTAATAGCCCGTTCAGCGTGCCACGAAATCAAGCAATTTCATGATTTCGGTCGAAATCAAGTTGAAATTAAATAATTTCCCATACATTTTGACACATCCCAAATTAACTCATTTTACTTAATTTCGACGAAACTAATATGAAATTGCAATGGGCAACGCTGTTTTTGTATGAAAAACTCCTTTTTTCCAACCATGAAGATATTTCCAACCACGAGAAGGAACAAAAAAATTGGATGCGTCAATTTGGTTAGAAATTGTTTTTTTTATGAATAAAAACCATTATATTGAAAAATATTGTCATGTGAAAAGCCTATTTAAATGTGAAAAAGCCTTTATTTAACTGAAAATAATGCTTCAATGAATGCCGTAACGAATCAGATGTTTGCGAAATTAACTCAAATGTCATTTAGCACCAGCATGAACACTTTTAATTTCGTTCTTAATTTTATCTTGAAATTACTTGATTTCGTGGCACGCTGAACGGGCTATAATTCATAATACGTTTCCTTTTCGAAATCGAACAAAATTTGACTTTTCCATTCGCAGAACAGTGGACCAAGGTTGGTAAAAAGACAAAATTTAAATTTTTTTCTCGAATATTGCCTAAACGGTAAGTGAAAACCCATAAAAGTAGCAGACTTTTTTTTAGTTCTTGGATAGAAAAAAAAATCTTTTTATCATAACAAAAACATCAGCTTGGGGCATTGGCTTTATTTTTTTTATTAATTCTAGGTTGCCCACTTTGGGGCTTTGTGGCTCCACCCCCTTTAAAGGTATGTAGTCAGTGGCATCTCTTCAAATGCTGTATGAAACTGCATAACTGCAGAATTATTCCCATTTTGTTTACAAAATCCCCACTGTGTATTGGGTACTTTAGGCCCTACTAGGCATCAGAAGGCACCGTATTAGTTCGTGTACATATTTTTATGCAGACTACACCAATTAAGATTGAAACTTACAAAAAAAAAAATTAAAATTAAGGGGTATTCTATCAGTTAGTGTATCTTGGAAACCGTAAGAGGGAAATTTTCAGAAAACCAAAATAAAACAAATCAAAACGAAAAAATTATAAAAAGAAAATAAGCGCCAAAACTAAAAATAAAATCTAAAACTAAAATAAATCGCCAAAAACAGAAAAATAGCTCAAACTAAAAAATCGCCAAAACTAAAAAAAGCGTCAACAACCCAAAAAATCCCAAAAATGAAAAAAAAATTAAAAAAAAGTTTACCGGCTACTTAAAACTTTTTTAATAACAAAAATTTAAAATCTTAAAAACCCCCGATATGTCAAGAAAAGATGTGATATCTTCTAAACAAATATAGCTAAGAACTCTCTCGATCAAGTCACCTTTCAAACAGAAGAAACTAAATCAAAATCGGTCCAATCGTTTGGTCTGTACGTGGACACGGGCAGACACACAGATACACAGACACACACTACAAACTTATAACAACCCTTTTTTTTTGGTCGGGGGTTAAAAATGTCTACATTAGGTAAGATATTCGATTCTATAGACTTAAGTTCATATAGTATTACTAGTGTTCGTACGGAACCCTTCGTGTGCAAGTCCCACTTAACTGAATTTATTAAATTTAGTGTTAATTTCTTTTGTGCAAGTGTCATCTATGAAATTTGGCAGCTGTCACATGTGTTTATTGCGATTATTAAAAATGGATCGCTTTAAGAAAGAAAAACACGTTATAATTGCGAAAACTTGTTACAAAATTTCAGAGCAAACTTCGAAGAATTTTAAGCCGAGAAAGTGTCAACCAGTGATACCAACTTTTTTGGCTCGAAAAGCACATCAAAATTAAAAAATGGGGTAATTTTGAGATGTAAAAAGCGTAAACGTGAAAAACGAGTGAAGATCCAAACAAGTGAAGATTAATAATGTTTAATATTTGCTAAGCTATTCTCTATTTCAGCAGTAGTATCAACATCTTTGTATCAGACGAAAAGTTTTACACTGAAAAAATAAATACACCAAAATTTTATTAAAGTAATTCTAGAAATACAGAAATTTAAAAATTTGGCGTTTTGAGTCTTCAAAAACCACTAAAAATAGTGCCAAAAGCACAAAAGCAGGAGTTGGCATTGCTGGTGTCGGCTATAGAGGAGGTGAGTGAGAGTGGATCGAGAATTGGACAGGGGGGAGTCGGCGACTATACCAGCCACCGCTCGACCCACTCTCACCTCCTCTATAACAACTAATTATCTCTTTTCTTAGGCAATGAATGTAATATGAATTTTTATCGGGCCTGTTGTGCAAATTACGAAATATAAATTCATGTTGATTTCAAAAAATTAATAAAAGCTAAATCATTGCTTTTGTAAATTGCACCATCTATAGCATTGGAAGGAAGTTGGAATTAAATAGTCTATCTATCTATGGCAAAAACTTAAAATGTACTCGTACAATAAAAACCCACTAACAAGACAGCCGTGATTTTCAGTGTGAGTTCGAATTAAAAATTTAAATTTTAAGCTTTAAATTAAATTGAAATTCGTAAGCAAATAATTACATACTATGTACATATGTACATTCAAAATAGTTTGTAAATAATTATATTATATATACATATGTATGTATGTACGAGTATATAAATTTTAAGGTAAAAGATACTTTTTACGAACTAATCGCTTCATTCAAACAGAAATTTTGTGAATTCTTAAATATATTTCAGGTAAATGAAATACATGCATGATTGAAAATATTATATTCGAGGCCTTGTGTGATTAGGAGAGTTTTTAATAGAGATGTGCACGTGAGCGGTTTTTGACTCACGCGCTCACCCAGAAAATAATTTTATTCACGCACTTTTACGCACGAATGATTATGAAAATTTTCACGATCACGCACGCTCACGTATAAAATATTCTTAATCACGCACGAGGGGTGTACAACTTATCACGATCACGCACGCTTACGAAAAATATATAATTAATTTTTTATGTTTGTTGGTTGAAAAATAGGTTCTTACACACCCATAATATGTTTGCAGGCTCATTCTACCTATACCCTGTCAGAGAATGTGTGGTTGACTACAAAAATAGTTAACTCATAGTTAACTTTTCTTAGACTGACTAAAACTGCAATGTCATCCAGAACAAATCAAAAATTAATTCTTAAGTTGAGCACGTAATCGAGTTTGGTGAGGGCCAACAAATTTATTCTCAGCTACTTTGAAACTGATTTCAGTTTTATATTAACATTTTGCTGTTATTATTTTAGATGGTACCTTGGGTGGATAGTTAGCGCGTTGAGTACACAACGCGTGATGATACATGTTCGAACCCCAGAAAAATTTTTTAAATTTACTGACTACCAGGTGATTTAAAGAAACCAACTTTAAGTTAGTTGAAAAGTAATGCAGATTGAGACAATTGACTACCTACCGCCTAGGACATCGCAATGTTAAAATAGTCAGTTGATTACATTGAAAAGTAATCCAAGTGTCAGTCATTACCAGTTGCAAAATAGTTAGTTTAAAGTTTCCGACATGGTATGTATGTATATACATACGTATGTACATAGATCAGAGCTGGCCACCGAGAGAAACACGAGAGTAATGTATTCGCCTATGTGTATTCATTTGTATAAGAAGCCGATTGATGTTCGGCTCTCTGGTGCTACTTTGGGATGCTCAGACATAGATTGTAGTATTTATTATAAGAAAATTTTAAATTTTCAATACAGCTATATATCCACGCAGGAGTGTTATCTCGTGAGAGCTGAGAATTCCTGCGTGATTCTTAAAAAAAGTCACGCACGATCACGCACGAGTAATTTTTTTTTAAAGTCACGGTCACGCAATCACGCGTGATTAATTATAGATTTGATAACGATCACGCGTGACACGATAAAATCACGACATTGCACATCTCTAGTTTTTAAATTAATAACCACATGGCTGATTAAGTTACAATAAAAAAGTTATACGGCAACGCTTTCCACTTTTTTTTATTTACAAACGGGATTAATGTTAATATTGCCATATGCGTGCGACTTTTCATTTTAAGCTTGACACACTTGGTCATTGGCCAGTCACACACGAGAACAATTGTGCTGGCCTAAAATGCCAGTTTGTTGGTGAGAGGGGCAAAGAGAGTGGTTTTGTGTTTGGCATAATTTTTCAACCAGCTACAACCCCGCATCAGCAGCACAAAACCAATACACACACAACTTAAAAAACAGCAAATGTAAAATGAATACAAAAAACACTAATACACACAAAGCTGTGTGCACGTATACATTTTTATGCCCAATGAATTAGTCTCGTGTGTTCTAAAAAGAACAAAAATTGTGCGGCATACAAATTAGACTCGTGTGTGAAAGGCCATTCGAACGACTAATTCGAAGAAGCAAATGTTGAGGTATTTGGCACCGACTCCAAATAGTTAAGCAGTTAATGCATATAATAATACTTTTGTTTTGTTGTTGTTTTGAAGCCCCTCAATGATATATTATAGGGTCCGCCAGATAACTTTTTTTTTTTGAAAACAGGGCGCAAAACATCGAGTGTAGCTTCGGCTGTGTGGCACGTAGCGCCGCCCTGTTGAAACCAAATGTTGCCAATATCCTTCTCTTCAATTTTTGTGAACAAAAATTCGTTCAACATGGCCCGATAACGATCGCCATTGACTGTAATGGCCACTCCTTGCTCATTTTCGAAAAAAAATGGCCCAATTATGCCTCTGGCCCAAATTCCGCACCAAACAGTGACTCGTTTTGGGTGCGTCGGCTTTTCAATGTATGCGTGCGCCTTTTCTGTGCCCCAAATGCGACAATTTTGCTTGTTTACATACCCGCCAAGATCAAAACGAGCTTCATCTGAAAATATGATTTTTTTTTGGCAAAATCGGCCTCTTCTGTAAGTCGATCGCAGGCAATATTTCCCAGCGTTGTTCAAGCGTATACACAACCATATTCGTTCAGCGGAAGGATAAAACTAATTATCTGTCAAATCAGACATGAGCTAAGTGTTACCATTCACGAAATAAGCACTAGTTGAAAAAAAACGTTAGATGGCGGACCCTTTATTAGATATATGCCATAATTAATAATAATTACTTTGTATGGTGGGTACCCATCCCCCTGCATATTGTGTGAAAATGGGGCCATTTATATATAGAAAAACAATTTGTAAAAAATACCTACATACATACATACATACATGACGAACATATAAAGTCCTCCTTTTTTGAAGTGGGTTAAAATAATTCTGAAAAAGACCGACTTCAGTGCAACAATGATCGCATAGAACATTTTCGACAAAAATTGATGCAACCAAACTGGGGAAGTAAACTCTTTCAAACAAAGAAAAATTTTTAAAATCTGTTTGTGAAATATAGAATTAAATTTAATAGGCGTGCTTACGCCCATTTTTTTAAATGCATGTTATGTCTATTTTAGAGCTCAAGGTGTGTGGTAAGTTTCGCAAAAATCGGTTAAGTAGAACCACGTGAAATATAATAGTATAATAATTTTAAAGGACGTAGCCCCACCCATTTTTTCAACTTTAAAATTGTGTAATTACAAGACTCAAAGGTGTTTTCTAGATTTCTATACAATCAAATAAGTAGAATATCACAAAATTAAATTTAAAAAATTTGTGGGCGTATCCCCGCTTTTTTTTGCATTGGGACCAATGGGAAGCTATACTCTCTCAGCAAAAAAAAAAAAAACATTTTTACAATCGGTTTGAAACTGATTACATGTAAAAAAAAATACAGACGAATTGACAAACTCCTCCTTTTTTTAAAATCGGTTAAAATATCATTCACCCTTATCGTGAATATTTTTTCCCTCGAAATTTTTTCCCTTTTCACAAAATTGCAATCGTGAATAATTTTCACCCCGAAAATTTTTATTTTTTTTCTATTTTTATTTATTTATTTATTTTTTATTTTTGCAGGATAACTGAATTATTGCATCGAATAATTTCGATATTTTCCTTCGAATTGTATATTAAAAGTTATAAATATTTATTTTTAGGGCAAGATTAGTAAATATTTTTTTTTTATTTATTTATTTACAAATTTATCATAATAAAATTATAATAAATTTAAATTTTATAAATATATAAATTATATAACTAGTATCTGAGGCTATCGGCTTGGATTAGTAAGTAAAGTTCATGATTCTTAACAATAATTCCCTGCAAAACCTTTTGTCATGGAGTAGGAATCGCTTTGGCTCACACAGTATACTTATTAATGGTGGTGCAGCGCGGTGGTATGAGTCTGATTATTAAACTTAAATTTGTCTGATTCTCAATTAATTTTTAAGCTTTACAAATCTTCTTCCCTTTTTTACATTCACTAAGACTGATAGCGTGAAAAAAATTTCACGGGAGATTCACGATAGCACTTTTCCCGTCGAGGGGAATAAAAATTTCACTTGAAAAAAATTCCACTTGTTGTTCACGATAGGGGTGATTATTTTGATAAGTTTTCATACATTTTTCTTTTTACTTCAAAATTATTAATTTTAGAATGCAATCAATGTTTTGATTCCCATAAAAACACAAGTATTACCAGACTCGCTGTTGGCAACAATTTTCATATGTAAGTGTGCTAGTGTGCACAGCACATTCTTTATTCCCACACGACAAACAAGTATTACCAGACTTTATACATATTTGTGTTAAACAAAATGCGCGATCTTCTTCAGCACATGAAAAAATTAGATTTGCGAGATTTTGAACTCACGAGTAATTTGAAAGATTTGGGTTTTTGTTATTTTGAAATTAAATTATTAACGTTAAAATTAAATTAAAATATATAATTACCACAAAAATATGTGCAACTTTGAAAAAAAAACACACTATAGAAAATAATTATTAGAGTTTTTCTTTTCCCGGACTTTTTCATTTCCCGGGAAAGCGGGAACGACTTTTCAGTTTCCCGGGAATTCCCGTCCAGTGCAAAACTATACAAAATATTTTTTAATTTAATTTATTTCGACAAAAAACAAATAACATTTCATGAGATCGATTAAATAATAAAGTTTTATAAACACATTAGCCGAAAAACTAATATAATTTCAGTTCTTTATATAATAGTAATGCATAAATACCAATATTATATGTTAAAGGAAAGTCAAGTGCATTGATATAACGCAAAAAAAAAACAAATTAAATTATTAAAAAAATATTATAAAATCTTGCTTTGCAAATAGGACTTTAGTACAGTATTAATAGAATCGTTCGACAGTCTATTTCTAATTTTATTTAAAAAAACTACTGTTAATGGAAAAAAAACGTTCAGTTTCTACGGAAGAAGTCAGAAGAGCATTATATAATCTCTGGACACTTTCAGTTTTTTCACCACTTCCTTCAAAAGATTGCAATTCCTTTTTTAATGAAAATGATTTTCTTTGAATCGAAACAGCGTTTTCTTTACTACAAAATCAACACAATATAAGTTGTTGTTGTAAAATTTTAGCTATTGTGCTAGTACCATCACATTATTATTGCACCATCACCTTCATAAGTGAATAACGACACTCATCAAGGAATGTGTACATATGAACTAAAGTTGCCATAATAAAATCAAAACAATTCCGGGAATTCCCGCAAATATATCCCGGGATTTCTTTCCCGGAAATTGTGCGAGATCCCGGGAAATTTTTCCCGGGAAATCCCGTATGAAAAACACTAATAATTATCCCAAAGCTGTCCCAGTATGAAGTCTTAAGCACCCCATACACGATTCAATTAAAGTTTCAATTGAGTCGCTTGTTGTCCAAATCAAAGCGTGTATGGCTCTGTCAATTGATTAGTTTGGCAGTTGTCGAGTTGGTTGAAGAGAAATCAAAATATTTTGATTTTTCGTGTAGACTAGTAAATCTTTCAACAATTCGATTGTGCTGTGTGCCATCGAGTCCCTTGATTAGCTAAAAAAATTTATGTTTGTGGCTTTATTTTGTATAGAAAAAGTTATGTATTTTTAAAATTGTATTTAATTTCATTGTATTTTAAATAAAAAATATAAAAATTAATGAATGAATGCAATAGGAGTTTTAAATTTTTAGATTTGTAATTGTGAAAAATATGTAAATTTAGCAGTTGAATGAAAATCTTGCAATTCAGTTTATGAAGTATGTGGCCAAGAAGCAAATTAATTGAAAGACTCAATTGACAATTGAATTGAAACGTGTATGGGGTGCTTTAAACTTAAAATAATACATCATAGAAAAGCTCATACTAGAGCAATAAAAATGGGAAGAAATATTGCAAAAATATACATGATTAAATTTTTATTTATTTACATACACATAAATCACTTACCATTTTTAATGTGGGGGACGACATCGGTACGACGATTCTCAAAACAAGAACGAACAATTAACAGCTGTCGTTTAGAAAATGCCAAAATGTTTTTTTTTTAAACATTTATTATGTACATATGCCTGTACGTAGAAGTATGTATGTATGCATTTAAGTATTTATGTACATATGCATTTCAAGAATTCAAATCCTTGTTTTGCAATTCTTAGACTTTCTAATTTGTAGATTAAAGCGCTTGTTGAACACGTTGTTGATTTGTTATTATTATTTTAGTCGTTTACTATTTAACAGTTGATATGCGGTTGACTGGCGATGATTAAAATGTTGATCGACGACGACTACGACTACGATGACTACAACGACAAAAACGACGGCAACGATAATAGTAATAATGAGGTTGATGACGATGATGATGATGATGATAATATGGCCGTAGTATGATGTACGTTGTCAACTAGAATACAAAATCGTTTATAAAAAAAAAACAAAAAGAATAATAAATAACGAAAAAAGAATCTATTAATATTTAGAAGTTAACCTTTTAGCCTCTTACTGTACATTTATTTTTATTTGTTTTTTTTTGTGAAATAATTATAAAAAAAAACAGACGACTTGGAAAAAAAACCATAACATTCTATAAGTAAATGATATGCTTGTACACTGCTTTTGGTTAATAGTAAAAATAACAACAACAACATTTTAAAACAATTAGACTATTCAAAGTTAATGCGACTGAAATTGTAGCGGGCACAATTTTGCAATCATGTATGCATTTGTATAGCCTGGTACTCTGTTCCCAATTTCGTGCGAAATGCTGTCAAACTACATGTTAATGTATTTGGTACTCGTATGAAATATTTGCGAAATAAATTTGCAAAAGTAGTACTCTGTTCTTATTGCGAAAAACACGTAAAATCTATCTGGCAGCATGCTTTTTCATGCAAAATGACTCTGGCATCATTTTAGTATCGACAATGTTGCATACTTTCAAGCAATAAAAGCTATAGGGTGTTTTTTTTAGAGGTATAGAACTTCGAATTGAAATAAAATACAAGAAAATCGTTTTAATGTGCATCAATTTGGCTTTATTGGAAGGATAATTTTATGCCATTAACGTTTAAATATGATTTCGGGCATGTGGCCGCCGCGGCTGGCTCGAATAAAGCCAATTCTACAGCTCCAATTTTCAACCACTTTTTCGAGCATATGGGGCCGTATGTTGGCAATAACGCCGCGAATGTTGGCTTCCAAGTCCCCTAACGTTTCTGGTTTGTTGGCGTAGACGAGCGACTTCAGCGGATGCGTATTATCACATAGAGTAAACGTAGTGCGAAAACGATCCATGGTTAACCGAATTAATTGCTCTGTCGACCATAAAATGGACGGAGCTTGCGGTAAACTTCGCGAACTGAACCATTATTTTCGAAATAAATTTGCACGATTTGCAAGCGTTGTTCTTTTGTCAACCTGTTCATGATGAAATGGCAAACCAAACTAAATATTAATCACTTGACAGCTGACAAAATGGCCGCCAGTTAAAAAAGTGATGCCAACTTAAAGTTCTATACCTCAATAAAAAACACCCAATACATTTACATGTCAAAATGTTGCTGAAAATTTTTCACAACTTCGAACAGAGTACCAGCCTTCTCAAAAAGAAAGTTTATATATGAGGCTTTCCGCGCAGAAGTAGTGTAACCCACATTCGATTTTTGGTTGCTGTTCTGGTGATAAGTACATAATTCACGTTACCAACTATTAAACAAAATTAGAGAAAATCGCATTTTGGCGTTCTAAGAAAATGGAGCTGAAAATTGTTTTTGCACAGATCATAATATTGCAAAGTAATAAAGCAATTAAATAATTAAAAATAGCAATTGTTTAAAAAACTAGATGTGGGTTACACCACTTCTGCGCTGTTGGCCTCATTTAGCAGTTCGATTTAAATATAAGTAAGCCTCCTAACGAAACAATGTTTGTTACTTAAATAAATAATGAAAAAATATTGTTCAAACGTAACACAGTGGGGGATTTTGTTAAAAAAAATGGAAATAATTCTGCAGTTTCTTAACGGAGGAGGTGTCACAGAGCTTAAGTCTGAACGTAATATCTTTAAAGGGGGCGTAGTCACAAATCCCCAAAGTGGGCAAACTGGGGTTAACGAAAAATTAAAACCGCTGCCAAGCTGATGTTTTTGATCTGATAAAAAGATTTTTTGCAAGTGAAATATTCGAAAAAAAAAAAAATAAATAAAATTTTTTGCCTTTTTTTTGCCAACCCTTGGTCCACTGTTCTGCTAATGTAGAAGTCAAATCTTATTCGATTTAAAAAAGGAAACTTATTATGAATTAAGAAACAAAATGTGTAACATAAAAGAAAATTGGTATCAAAAGCACAATTAAATCAAAAGTTATACGCAATTTAAATTAAAATTTAAAAAAAAATTAATTTTTTATGGTATGATATGTTTTTAAATACTTCCAATTTTTTTCGCCCGGCGAAAAATAAAAATAATACCGCAAAACTACTGAAAAAAATCCACTTTTGGGATTTTGCCAAATTTACTTCGTTATTTTTTAAGGCAGGATCAAACTGGTTTTTAATGAAAATATTTCGTGACTTCATAGATGTGTACTTGGAGAGCCCGAAAAAAATATAACAAAATTGCATTTACTGAGGACATATTTAGTTTTGTCCTCATATATTAACACACACAATCTTATTGGCAACATACATACATAGAAACATAAAATTTTTATTAAATTTCTATTACTGAACTCTGGCGTTAGGGCACAATAAAATGTAAACATTAAACAGCTGATTTAGATTTTTCCCTCTCCCGTATTTAAGGTAGAGGTCCATAGCTCGCTTTTTGCGCGTTACGCTTTCTATGCATCTGTCAAAAAAGTAGAATCAATGTAATAGTATGTGACAAGTTACATTGCAAAAAGCACAGAACGCGTAGGCGCGTTCAAAGCAAAATGTAGGTCTACTTTCTACTTTTGTACGCGTTACAAGCACCATGAAAGAAAGTCAGCTGTTCTTGAATGCTAAAGATGTTAAATAATACTTTATTTCTCACGTTATCGATAAATATTATTTTGCCTTTTTCTTAGTAAAAAAACTTGTTTAATAAAATATGTGAATATTTTCATTAATGCGATGTATTTTAATTAACTTTTCACCACACTTTTCTCAGTAACAAATTTTGCATATTAGTTATCGATTACTTTTGCGACTAACTCCACAAATTCTTTTAAAAACTCGATTTCACTCTCCATTTTTTCTTTATAAGTATTTATAAACAAACGCACACAGCTGATCAAAACAAAAATAAAATGGCGCATGAAAAGCAGTGCATGTAACTCAACGCGAACAAAGTATAGAATGAAACAAGAGGATGAAACGCATGTAAAGCATAACGCGCAAAAAGCGAGCTATGGACCTCTACCTTTACTTATTCCCCGGCTATTTAGAATAAGAGTAATTTTTCCCGGCAACAAATGATTGGGAATACTATGCTTGCAAATCAGGCAGTTCTGATATAAAATGCATTAGAGTGTCTTCTTCGTCTTCTTCTTCTTCTAATATCGAATGCCCCTAATATTTTTATACTTTCAAGCGATTGTTGTATAATTTACTTTTGTATTTAAATATAAGAAATATGTGTACGACTATTTTTTTATTTATTTTTTTTTTGAATAATAAAATAACAAATTCATAGTTACTAAATCGACCACAAATATCGTTCGCTTCATGCTTAAATGTGTTTGTTTCTATACAATATTTTCAGTGTGAAATATAAGAATACAACAGTTCGTATGTATGGATGTGTGTATGTGTGTATGCATATTTGTGTGTAGTAGTATGTAATTTTTGTTTTCATATCAAATAATCAATGGTTGGTAGTGAATTTTAACATTTGTTAGCTGTGGGGTCAATATTTAAATGTTATTCATACATATTCATAAAAAGTCGTTCATAATCTATTTAAACGTTGCTTTGACTTTACATATGAAAGTATTGTTTTTTTTTCATTTACGCGTACCCCTGTCAAACTTATTTTGTGATTAAATGTAAAATACTCGTGCACAAGTATCGATAGTATTGTTCGTAGTTTTTAGGCTGTTTAAGATAAAGTTTATCTGTAAGATATAATAATATTAATCATACGTATAGGGTGTTTTTTTTGAGCTGCATGAGAACTTAAAATGATGATACAAGTCAAAAATATTGTTGTAATGAAATTTATTTTATTATAATCTGTTAGATTATGTTTTCACCGACTTTAAATCAAGTAGGTTTAAGTAAATCACTTCAAAGTGTTTCCACCGAGTTTGTGAATGATTTGTTGTTCGTTTTTCGCATTCAATTTATGCACGTACTTTATAAGGTGGGCGCAGCAGCTGTAATGTTGTGAATTACATCCACATGAAGTTGACACTTAAAATTTATTAAATATTCCTAAAGAGCCACTCAGACTATTATACATGTATAAAGACTTTCATCACACTTTACGAGAAAAAAATCTAAAGACATTTGTTTCGACTGTCAAAAAATCTAACGTAAAGTTACATTTTGTTTTCACACCATCACACCTCATATTACATTAAAAACACAAGTAGAAAGCAAACAGCTGTGTAGAATTAACATGCCTACATTAATTGTTTACTTTCGGCGGCAGAGCAGTTTCAAGCAAGCTGTGGTCGTGCCGGCCTTTGAAAATAGACGGCGGTTAAAGTACTTGATATAAATAAGATAAAGAAAATGAAAATACTACAGTTTTGTTTACTTTCAGGCATGCCTTACACGAAAAATTATTCAATACGATAAGCATATTCAATATTTATATCGGGTTTAAGACAAAGAAATATAGCATAAACGACGGCACGGCATCGACGTCGAAACAGGCGACTTGTTAGTTTGGATTTTGTAATAATGCAACTCTGATCAGATGAAAAGTATTATCGTGGGATGTCAGATTTTTATCGTATTATTTACCATTCGTTATGACATTTTGCATTCAAAATATCGCACTTGCACGTATTATTTGAATTTTTGACATGTATAAATACAAAGTATAATAGTCTAAGTGGCCCTTAAATGTCATGGATGGATGACCCAGGGATGGAGCTTGTAATTTTAAAAGCAACGCAAGGTTGCATAGACAAATCCAGTTCGAAAAATAGTATTTTCGAAATGATTTAAAATAAATTAGAAATGTGGAAATGTCGTGATTTCATCGTGTCACGCGTGAATCACACGTGAATGTGATCAAATTTATATGAGTGCGTGACCGTGACTTAAAAAATATTACTCGTGCGTGAGTTTTTTTAAGAATCACGTACGAATTCTCACGCTCTCACTAGACAATTGCTTAACCATAAAAACAAGCCAAATTTTTAAAATAAAAAATTAATTATATATTTTTCGTAAGCGTGCGTGATCGTGATAAGTTGAATATTTTATACGTGAGCGTGCGTGATCTTGAAAATTTTCAAAATCATTCGTACGTGAAAGTGCGTGAGCGTGCGTCCTGAGTCAAAAACCGCTCACGTGCATATCTCTAAAATAAATCAACTACTTTAAGGTGATTTATCCA
This sequence comes from Nowickia ferox, assembly GCA_936439885.1. NCBI lineage: Eukaryota > Metazoa > Arthropoda > Insecta > Diptera > Tachinidae > Nowickia > Nowickia ferox. The sequence continues at coordinate 12,639,607 of OW387025.1, forward strand.
TATGCAAAATATATGGTAAATCATGTATAAATTAACATGATTTGCTTAAATCAATATGATTTGTCTAAATAATGCCGGTGAAAAGATACTATTAGATAATTTCACGGCATTTTTTATGATTTCTGGCATATATATACACCCCGCCTACGAGTTACATGGACCATTTGATCAATTAAATATATTTCCAATAAATCTGGCCGTATGGTGTCCATATTGGCTTGAATATTGGTTTTCAATGCTTCAAGAGTGGCTGGTTTGTTGGCATACGCCAATGATATATTCCCTTCGAGCATAGGGCCTCAATTTATTCATAATTGCCCTCTATATATTAAGACTAAATCTAAATCTAGTCAGCTCTTCAAAAGTCTCAAACAGTCACGTCGACTGCTGCTAATTTTACTAAAATTAGGTGATTCGTTTGAGAGATATCGTTGACGAAAAATTTTTCTAATAACTTCAGTTCTTTGTCAAATGGATTTTAGATATTTACCGATTCCTAAGGTATGGTCACACTTGGGCAAAAATTTGCCCTAAAAAAACGTAATCCCTAAATATTAATGAAGAAGCCTTCAACTCAGAGATGTGTTTGTTAAGTTAAATAGTTTCCAATAATGTTGGACATTGTCTATTAGTTGTTTATGAAACTGTTTAACTTAAGAAACACGTATCCGAATCAAAATGTTTTTCACTAATATTTACTGGTTACGTGTTTTTTTTTTGCAAATGTTTGCCCAAGTGTGACCATACGTTTATAGACTTAAAAAAAAAGTGTATGGGATGCCACATATTTTATAAAAATCTCTAGCGTAGCGGGAAGTTTTGGGCATGGCCTGTAAGGCCATACAATCGGCTGATTCGTTCGAGAGATATCGTACGAAAAATTTCGAAAAATCTTTTTTTTTTTTTTTGCTAATAATTGCAGTTCTTTATCAAAATCAATTTTAGATATTCACCGCTTTTCACAGACTTAAAAAATAAATTTATTGGATGCCGCAGGTTTGATCAAAATCTGTAGCTTAGTGGGAAGTTTGAGGCATGGCTTGTAAGGTCAACCAATTGCCATATTTTATTTTCTCATTTTGTATTTTCCTAAAAATCAACAAGAAAAAACATTAAGGGTTTTCATGAGAACTCTTAAAATTGCCATTTGTGCAATTGGGCAAACTTGCGAGACTTGTTTCACGAAGCCCCTTTTGAACGTCTGCGCAAACAGTTTATGTAAATTTGAAACAAACGTTAAAAAGTTCATTTAATAAAAATGAAGTAAGAAAATTTCAAGCAATTTTTAATTATATGTATGTGTGTGTCTTAAAATGCCTAAAGAAAGCCAAAAAAGCAAGAAGTTGTTGTTCACCAAATGCACAATTGCGCACAACTTTAGTTTACGAGTCAAAATTATTGGGCAAATTTAACTGGTTTGTGTAAATAAATTTCTATACAATTTTTGTCATTTGTAAAAATGCACAATTGCACAGTTTGCGAGACTTTTGAACATTCTCATGAAAACCCTTATTGAGTTATTTGCTTAAGCAGTTTGATTTTAAATCGACTGTGTGGCTTAGTTGCTCACTTTCAAGTCACAATAACTCAGATCGTTTTGTGTGCTGAACAACATTTTTGTGAGTTCAAATCACTTGCTCAAAATGTGATGTTCAGAACAGGCTTGCATAATACATTTCCATGCCAGAGAAGTAATAGTTTATCAAAAAATAAAAGCTGCGAACTTTTGACCTTTTGAGCAAATGTATAGAGATAACATGTTTAATTTTCGTTTTAAATACATATACTCGTATGTATAACTTTTGAATAAACGTTTAAGTTCCTTTAAAATGCAATGCACACAAAGTCATGAAATAATCAATAAAATTTATAATTAAAATAGACAAAAATGTTTTCTAAAAATCTTTTCGCTTTTAGCGTTTTAAAAAAGAATTTAGTTTTTCTTATTGGAAATTAAATTTCAGTATTAAAAGCATACCTACTCGTATAGCGCTAAAATCAGTATTAAAGATAAACAAAATTATGTCAAAGATACATAAATGATTCATACTCTGAAAGTGTATGTACATACGAGTATGTATTTTAAAATTTTATGTTTTATGCCTTTAACATTAAAACTTAGTGATGGTATTTAATTAAATCTTCTATTTCGTTAACATACAAACATACTTAACACACTATTCTATCGATCTAGTAAAAAAAAATAAAAATAAATAAAGATTTAAATAAAATCTTCTTTCTTCCTGTGGTAGCAAAATCCCACTTTAGATAATACTATTCTCTCCCAGCATATAGTGAAAATGCATCTTAAAATAGTACGAGTATTAATTATACTCAGACTTTTAGACGAGAGCACACTCACATGGTTGTTGTTGTGGCTGCTTAATGTGCACACGAGTCAGCGTTGCCACTAGTGGAAAAAGAAATTACACACAGCTGCAAGTCTAAAATAGTGCAAAACCGAATGAAATAGTGCAAAAAATCTAAGAAAGAATTATTATTTTTTTATTAGCTTTTTAGTAAATTGATATTTAAAACGAGATATTTTTTAACATATAAAAATCGTACAACACAATTTAAAATGTAGCAAATAATTCACTAATTCACAAATATTTACTTCAACGAAGAATAATTTACCACTTTCCTCTTAACATTTTGTCAACATTTCATAAAATATTCTTTAAACCAGGCATTTGAGAAGGTTCTCAACCATTTTCTTTTTTCAATTTAAACTCATTTAACTAGAAGTAGTGAGCGATACTTATACATGCTTTAGTTTTCTTAACTATTTTTTCCAATTTCTTTTTATCATTTTAGGCTCATAATTTGCATCATAATTTTAAAATCAATAACTCGTAACTCAAATTTGGGGTATCAGTTTTAATTAAGTTCAGTTTAAAAAAAAAACTCTTACAACAGAAGCGTTTAAGAATGGTAATATCACAAATTTAAAATTTAAAAAGAGAATATCGCCAGCACAGCTTTTACTTTGAAAAATTTTAGACCAGTAAATTTCAAAACATCAAATTTATCGCATATATTAAGGTCTTTATGGTCTAAAAGTGCATATTCACGCCACTCATTGTCTAATTTTTGATAATCTAGCTTAACAAAGGGAAATCGATTTTTATTTAAATTTTGGTTCTACTACATCAATAAAAATTATAAAGGTCATCATGAAAGTTGCTTTTTAATATATACATTACATTTTGTTGTGCCTCGGCACAGTATTTTAAGTAGCTAAATTAATATAAATTCCACTTTGTTGTATAACACGCTGCTCGTTTTTATTGGTCAACCATAAATAACTCATTTTGTTTTAAAAAAAATCTGCTTTTATGTAATTAGACAAAAAAAAAATTTGCACTACTTTGATTACTTAAGCTTTTAATTTGCACAAAAGCAGGGATTCGCTTTAAAACATTAAATTAAAATTAGTCAAAAGTCCAAGATTGTTTCAGTTATTTTTGAATGTTCTTCAAAAACTTCCAATCTTCAATATAATCTCAATACTTCATATTGTTCCAGAGCATATCGTAGAAATTTTTGAAGTTTGCATTACTTACTTTTGTAATAGGATACAAATATTCTAAATATGTTTAGTATAATTAGGGCCTTTTTAAAAATTTGATTGGCCCTTTATTAAGACTTACAGCAATATGGTTTTGTTTATATCTTTATAATAAACTTTGTTGGAGACATGGAGATTTTCCGCAGGCATGAAGTTTCACCTGTAGAATTTTGTAGCACATATACATAACTTGATTTTGTCTTAAGTCGACTTATGCTGTTATCGCTTTAAAACACATAAATATAAATGCCATTAAATTCAAATAGTGCAAAATTACACAAAAAATTTATGGTGCAAAAATAGTGCAAAGAACTAAAAATAGTACAGATTTTGCACTATTACACAGAAAGTGGCAACGCTGATACGAGTACATATCTGGTATGAGAGTTTGCATCTACTTGTGGCCACGGACAGACAGACATATAGTATAGTAGATTGCTTTTTGTGACAAGTTTTCGTGTTGTTTTGTTTTGTTTTGTTTCTATTGTTTTTGCTCTTGCTGTTACAATTTTCTTAGCTACTTGGATAGAAGGGTAACAACAAACAATATTTATACATATCTATACTCTGGTAATAATGCATTATTTATAAGATGTACAGTAGAAATTCACAGAAACCATACACACACACAATTATCTACAGAGAATATACATTAATCGCATGTATGAATAAGTATGTTAATTTATTTCTGCATTAGGGCAACCCATACAAATGGCGAGAGAGTTGACATGTATCATAAAAATGTACATAAATAGCGTTGCCAGAATGGGTGGATGCTTTATCATATTTTTTAATGATGGTGTTACCATCAGTAAAATGCAAAACTACATTTGAGAAGAAGCAGAATTAACCGATTTAACTGAAATTACACCTGATCACAAAATAACGTTTTATTTTACAAAAAAAAACCCCTTTACAAAAAAATAAAAACACAAAAAATTCCTTTAGAGGAGATCAATATTAGTCAAGGTATTTAGATTCATAAAAATAGCATAAAAACTTTAAAACAAATTAACAAATACAGTGCACATTCAGTTAACGCAACCAATAGAAATTTATTGCTGTTGCGAAAACCGAGTAAAAAATTTTTACGCCTGTTTTCCAGCTTATTTTAAACGATGTCAACAAGAAACTTTTGATTGACAGGTTGTATTGAAAACAAACAACAAAATAAGAAAATTTGTTTTTGTTTTCAATATGTTTAAGCGAAAGCAAGTTTTTGTCAACATCGTGGGCATCAATGAACTTGCCCCGAACTTCCTTAGTAGTAGCGCGTTTTTGTTTTAATTCTACATACTGTTGATTTATGAATTTTGCATTCACTGCAAATCGTTTTCAAAGTTACTTCAGAATTTCGCTCTTTTGCTTTATTGTTAGTTTAACAAATTTTGTTACTGCAGGCATTTTGTTTATTTTACTAGAACAACTGCTCACAATCAAAGAATTTTTTTAAGCAGAAGCACCACGCAAAAATTCTTTTTCATTCCTAGAACAGCTGTAAATCAAAATGTTTTTTGTACGTTAACATAAGATTGTGCATAAACACTGGTTTAATGGTTTTGAATTTATTTATAAAAAACTAAAGTAAAAATACAAAAAGAAAGAGAGAATCATAATTTTCTTTGCAAAGTTGCATTAATTGAGGTCTGGTTTTTTTTTGAAAAGTTGCGTTAACAGAGTCATGGGTGTTACGAATATCGAGGTGTTGGGCGTATCGAGGGTTGCGTTAACCGAATCTGCACTGTAAATTAAATAGGTAAACTTAAATTATTGGGTCCTACTTCCAAATTTGGTTGCATATATGTATCTAGGGATGGGAATCTTTCTCTAAAAAAAAACACAGTGAATTTCTCTATCAACAATATTTAAAATCATATAAATTTCCCTAGTAAAATCAAATCTTGATTTTATTTGGGAAACTACTTCAATATAAAATTCTTAAATAAGAGAACAAAAATCCTTAAACAAAATTCAGGTAGCCAGCAAAAACGGTTATAAATATACTTTTATTTATTAAGATTATGCCATAGATTAGCTTTAGTGTGCTGAAAATCACAAACAAAAGGAACAAGTAAAAATGAAAAAAAAAAAAAATAATAAAACAATGAAATGGTCTATTACACCTGAGCTACAATAGAAAGAAGTTAGCTAAGCCCTAGCCGGTTCACCACAAGAATCTGCAAAAAAATGGCGGAACTATTCTTCATTCACGCGTTTCCATAGTGCAACGTATGAGTATTATTTTGAAATATATTGAGTATTCGCCTTCGACTTTGGCCTTTTTGCAACCCTGATCTAATGAGTTGTTTGTTATTGTCTTTTGAAAATTTTCATAAGCTTCATTAGATCAGGGTTGCATTTTCCCAAAAATCGTTTGACTTTGTAAGATACGAGGGCGGATCATTAACTCAGTGACGTTTTGAAGAAACGCAGTTTTTTTTTTTTGCAAAACAAAAATTTATTTTTCAACATAATCTCCTTTTAACTCAATACACTTAGTCCAACGTTTTCGGCGTCCTTAAAATTGGCATTTGTTTGTTCAATAATTTCATCCTTGGAGCTAAATCTCTTTCCACCGGGCCATTTCTTTAGGTTTGGAAATAGGAAGTAGTCACTAGGAGCTAAATCCGGAGAATATGGCGGATGAGGTACCAATTCGTAGCCCAATTCATAGAGTTTTGCCATTGAGACTGCACACGAGTACACTAGAGTTGGGTCGAACTCGTTCACCAGTTCATTTTTGCCACAAACCTATGATCAAACCCATGAACGAATATGGTTGTGTATACGCTTGAACAAGTGGGCCTGCGATCGACTTACAGAAGATGCCGATTTTCCCAAAAAAATCATATTTTCAAATGAAGCTCATTTTGATTTCGGAGGGTATATAAACAAGCAAAATTGTCGCAAAACCTGCACGCATACATTGAAAAGCCGACGCACCCAAAACGAGTCACTGTTTGGTGCGGATTTTGGTCCAGAGGCATAATTGGGCCAATGAGCAAGGAGTGGCCGTTACAGTCAATGGCGATCGTTATCGGGCCATGTTGAACGAATTTTTGTTCACAAAAATTGAAGAGGAGGATATTGGCAACATTTGGTTTCAACAGAACGGCGCTACGTGCCACACAGCCGAAGCTACACTCGATGTTTTGCGCCCTGTTTTCAAAAAAAAAGTTATCTGGCGGACCCTATAATAGCAAGTAATAGGGAAAACAAAAATTCTAATTGGAAAAGGCAGAAATTTCTCGCGGAATTTTATTCATTATTGCCCTGATTATTTCTGTTAAATAATAATAATAATCTCCCTCTTCCAATTAGAATTTTTTGTTTTCCCTATCACTTCCTGTTGCTTGAAATTGTTCCCCGGGAAAAATATCTCGGGGAATTATATTCATTATTGCGCTGAATATACCGAAATTGACGTAAAGAATAATGATGTACATAAGTTCATTTTAAAAGAGTAATTTAATTTTTATAAATGCGAAATAATGGATGGTGGCAATACTGGTGCATGTGTATATGTTTTTGTACTTGAATATCAGGTACTGATTATGCTGCTGCCATCTCCAAAAGAATTAAGTAACTGGCTACGAGGCGACAAATGCAGCCAGCGGCATTTGAAGTAGTGTGTTCGTGTAGCCTGCTGCGGTTAATGGGTTTAATGCATAAAAGTTACACTCAAATATTATTTAAAGGAGTTTGAATTTCGCTTTTTTTTTGCAGGTTCTTGTGGTGAATCGGCATCATAAACCCTTGTGTTTGAGGTATAATAGTGTCTAGTCTTTACCCACCAGATCTCAGTTCCTATCCTACCACGCTAATGTACCAACCTAATTTTAGAAAATTAAAGCTCACAAAAAATCATTCAACTTTTGCTAAAAGGAAGGATTTCAATAATTCCAAATTTTTTTTTTTTAAATTAAATGCACCGGACGAAACGACGTGGATCCACCACAACACACCAGATACCAAACAGCAGCAAAAACATTGGGTTTCTCGGTGCGAATCAGTGCCAAAGAAGGTCAAGATAGGTTTGACACTCAATAAAGTCAAGGCGACAATTGTTTCGTATTTGCGCGGTATAATCCACATTGCCTGCCTTCAAAAGGGTAAAACAATCAATGCAGAATATTATGCCAACTTATTGGGTTGACAAGGCAATGCAAGGCTGTAGCATTGTAGATTCCATGGCAAAAATCCCTTAGTTGTGCTACGAATTGCTCCCTCATTCGCCCTATTCTCCGGCTTTAGTCTTGACTGACTATTTCCTGTTACCGAACCTAAAGAAATGGCTTGGCGGAAAAAGATTTGACTCCAACCAATACTTACATATTTTCATGACCTCGACAAATTTTATTTCTTGAGAGGAGCTCAAAGGAGACTACGTTGCACAATAAAATGATTTTTATATTTATGATTTGATGAGGCTAAAGTTCGTATCGCTAAGTAAGCCAAATTACATGTGATAATTATTAATGAACAAATAACACCAAAGTTATTTGTAAATATTCTGACAAACACGTAGTAGAACGGAACAATCGGCTATTTTCGAATGCCATTACACCTTCATCATCAGCGTTCTTTGTGTTTGGTCCACTGTGTGTGGTGTCAGTTGATGTAGATTTCTGCTTAATATACGCAACTTTTATTGCAAATAGAATATGTGAATTGTTTTGATTCATCGTATTACAATTTGCTGAAAGCTTTTTTTGTAATGAAAGCTCAATTTTACCATCTCTAAATTTACTACAGTCTTGCCATAGTCGTTTGTTCTTTACTAATTATGCACATGTTAGTTAATTTGCTTATTTTTGTTCTACTTAAGACAAACTTTTTTGGTTTGTTACTATTAAGTATATTTATTTAATTTAATTTTAATTATTATTGTTCGAACAATGCTAGACAATGGCAAGATTGTTGTAAGTTTAGAGATGGTAAAAATTCACATATTCCATTTGCAATAAAACTTGCTTATATTAAGCAGAAATCTACATCAACTGACACCACACACAGTGGACCAAACTCAAAGAACGCTGATGATGAAGGTGTAGTGGCCTTCGAAAACAGCCGGTTGTTCCGTTCTACTACGTCCCAGCAAAAAAAACTCTGATTTGGAGGCACTAACAACTGAGGGAAGCAATGTATTGCTTATTTGATAACAAAAGCTTCGAAAAATGCTTCTGAAACGCACTAACGTAAGGCGGGCTCTCACAAAAATTATATATTATTACTTCTGTGAAGCACTTTAGTAAGGCAAAAAAAAAAAATCATGGCTTTTTGGAAGCTAAATGTATTGCTTCTAGCTAGCTCATCTCGAACAAAAAAAAAATGTCTTATTCATGCGCAACAGCAAGTGATTCTGTAACATTGTTTCCCTTACAAAAACGCTTCTGGCAAGCAGTAATTTTTGCTGGGGTGTTTGTCAGAATATTTATAATTAACTTGGGTGTTATTTGTTCATTAATAATTATCCCATGCGATACGAACTTTAGCCTGATCAAATCATATACATATATAGAAACAAATTAAAAATTTTATGCGGTGACAAAATACTAAATCGGCGTCAGCCTAATATACATCTCGTATGCAAACACACACAAACACATGTGATGACACACACAAGCACACACTTTCTGCACATGCATTCAAATGCACAACGGTGACTGTCATTGTTTTTGTTGTGGATTTTTTACACTATTGTAAAAGTGAGACACATGTGCCAAAATTAAAAAAAATATAATAAAAATTCATTAAATATTATTTTCATTATTTGTTGCTGTTGCTATTGTTACTGTTTAATAGAATTAAATCCATATACATATGTACATACATATGTATGTAGGTATGTATGAATGTATGTAAGTATGTGTGTATGTATATTTTTTAATTTTGTGTTTGATTATTTGTTAATTATTAAAGAAACTTATTTGAATTTTTCTTACACTTTCAAAAACTATTTCTTAAGATGCAGATTTCCAGCTTAAGAATCATTAAGTACAAGATTGTTTAAACACATGTTCTTTTTTCTCCCGCTTTAAGATAGAATTTCGTTTCCTTTCTTGTTTACAGAGTTATTGGCAGAAAATGATGATTTTGCTTATTTCATTTTAAGTAATTTTTGTGTTTTTTTTTTGGTAAGTAGTGTATTTTTTTTATTTTATGCTTAAACTATCGAGTAGTTTGTATAAATTTATTAAATATGTTTGTAGGTAGGTATATAAAATAGAAATAAGTATGATGCTGATTTTAAATCAGATTATTTTAAACATTGAGACTAGATTTTTTGTCATAAATCTTACTTATATATGTAAGTAGCTATCATTTTTTCATTTTTCTTTGCAAAAAAAAATAAAAAATAAACGAACACATTTACTTATTTTTTTTTATTTGCAAACAATTTTTGAAGAGATAAATTAATGATCGATTTTTATTTATATGTAATGTAAATAATTTTATTTTGAAAATATTCCAGACGTTACTAACTAAAATAGCCGATCTTCACCGATTTTGCGTTTAAATGAGATTCTTTTTTTTTTGTTGATTGTGCTTAAAATTCTTAACTAGAGAGAGGAAATACGTATCGTAACGATCGTTAGCTCACATATCTATCGACTGTGACTGGCAACGAAATAATCGTTGTCGTCTACCACTACTTTTGCTGGCTACTACTGACTTGCTCTTCATATTATTATTGCTGTTGCTGCTGTTATTGTTGTTGTTATTATTGTTTGTGCTAACGACAAAATACAACAACAACGTTAAAAGAATGTATATATGTCTGTACATATGTGTATATTTTGAAAAAAAAAAACAAATTAACTACAGCAATAAACACAAGCAGAACACAAAACGAAAAAAAAATTGTAGCCCAAAAATAACCCCCTGCACATTAAAAATTTTCTTCTTTTGCTCTCAGTTGTACGTACATATGTACTATGTACATACATACATATGCATACGTCTTATAAAGTCTGTCCACCCAACCAACCAACCAACTAACTTACGATCCATCCGTCCGTCTGCTTGTTGCTCTGTTCAGTTTTAGTATTTTCGTTCTGAAACATTATTCTTTCGCATCCAATTCAGTTTGTTTCAAAATTTTTTTTTTTTTGTTTAACATACATACAATTTTCCTTCTGTTTTCAGTATTTATGAACGTACATATTACATACTTATGTACTTACATACATCCATCGATTTACGAACGTTGAGTGTTGTGTTTTAAAAATAGTATTACAAACTTTTATTTCAAAACCATTTCGTATGTGTGTAAAAGTATGTATACACACATATACGATACGAGTACTTATTCCAACCATAACATTCTGTTTTAAAATAAAATTAAAAATGAAAATATGTATACAAAATCAAACCAAACCATATGATCGTTAAAAAATACTAACAACAACAACAACAACAGCAACAATAAATCCATTAAGAAGAAGCAAAAGTTCTTAATACATCCATACATACTTGCACTCAATCAAACACTTACATACACACAAACAACAACAAAAGCAACAATCACTCTCATTGTTAATCGACGCTGTTGCCAGATAAAGGGATTTTGTGGTTTGGGATTAATTCTCCGATTTATTTTAGTGTCACCAACACGAAAAATTTAGTTTGACCGGACATGTGAACTGAACCCAGCCAAAGGCACATACATATTTTCAAAAATGCATTTTCCTTGACAAAGAAAAAGACAAAACTAATTAATTTATCCTCATGGAAGTTTTAGATAACATGTATTTTTTTTTATTTTTTATTTTTTTCAAAAATTCCGAACTTTCAATCCTTAATTTTTTCAAACTTTATTATTTTCTGTTAAGTTCTCAATATGACCAGCTATTTTAATGATGAGCTCTTATTTCAACTTAAATTTGGTATTACTGCCCAAATTCCTCAGAATTGTAGGACAGTAAACAGCAGCGTGTATGGTCAATATTTGCTATATCAAGCACCTATCAAGACGACCTTTTTCTCACCGGCCATTTTGTCACCGGAGGAGAACATTTTTCATTTCTCTATCACTGATACCAGTACCTGCTGGATTCACCAATTATTTATTATTACGGTAATCGTATCGCTATAATATGTATAGCCAAAATTTATCGACCTTGGTACCCACTGACATATTTTAACGATATTCGCTGTCGGTTGAAGTAAAAAAATTCATATCACAAGCTCAAATTCATTTAGTTTCTCATTAATTAAAGAAGAATTAAATACAATTAAATGGCGAGTAGAACACAGATGTACACTATTGTAAAAAAGAAATTACAGAATCACATTATCGTTACCACAAACGTATTCAATATATCGATAAGTACATATTACGATTTTCGGTTCGCAAAAAGTTACTGACCGTTAAAATAATTGTAACGAAAATTTATCGAATTTGCTATTCAGTAACATTTTTAACGATATTCGCTGCAGGTTAATGTCAGCTGTGTCGTTATTTAAGCGACAATAATTTATGTGCTGTTAGTTTTATCGACAAAAAGAAGTTACAGAATCACACAATCGTTATTGCAAGAAACAAAATGTATAGACAAAATTTACGATTGTCGGACCGTTAAAAGTTACAGGTACAAATTTTAAATTAATATCGGCTGTTTTTTTAGCTGCATCACAACTATCGATATCGATAACTATCATTTGGCAGCTGAGAGTGTCAAACTGTGTTGTCATTTCAGAGCAGTAAGGTTTGGCAAGTCTTGATGAATCGTTTAACGCCAGAACAAGCCTTTCAAAATTGTAAAAATTTACTTTGAAACAAAATAAATCTGTTCGCGAAGTTTATAAACCACTTTGTCCATAATGGGCCTAATGAGCAATCAATTCGTGTAGTTATTGATCGTTTTCACTATAATTTTACTCTTCTCGATTAAAAACAATTAAACTATTTTCTTGAGCTTTAGGTCAGTTTTATAATTTTATTTTATTATTTCAATATTTCGTTAACCTTCGGTTAACTTCTTCAGGATATCTTAATTTTTTCTTCTTTCAATTACAAATTATTTTTACAATTTTTTTTTTTCGGGTAACTTCTTCAGGATATCTTAATTTTTTCTTCTTTCAATTACAAATTATTTTTACAAAAAAAAAAATTGTAAAAATAATTTGTAATTGAAAGAAGAAAAAATTAAGATATCCTGAAGAAGTTAACCGAAGGTTAACGAAATATTGAAATAATAAAATAAAATTATAAAACTGACCTAAAGCTCAAGAAAATAGTTTAATTAAAATAAAAAAAAGGTCGAAAAATTAGATAAAAGGATTAAAAACAATCAACAATACAAACAAAATGTATTGTTGCTGTAGCACAACGAGGGAAGTAGCTGCCGTTACGGTCAATCGCCAGCGTTATCGAGCCATGCTGACCGAAATTTTGTTTCCAACAATTAATCAGCTAAACATCAACGACATTTGATTCCAAGAAGACGCCATACCAGCGCGCTTAGCAGCTTAACAATCGATTTATTGCAAAATAAATCTCTCGGTATTTCGGCGATAATTTGACGAATGTTGGTTTGGATTATACGCGTAGCCACGGCCTGTGGCATAGCCCCACAAAAAAGTCTAACGGTGTCAAAGCGCATGTTCTTGGTGGCCAATTAATGTCGCCAAAACGTGAAATTAGGCAACGTTTTGTTGTTGCCTAATTTGTTGTTCATAATCTTCAATTGTAGGTGAAACAAAGTTGGTTATCATACGGCCACAGCACTCTGAACTGTTCTTCGGATTATTCGCCACAACACGTTCACTAACACGAGCGATATTTCCAGCAGTGCGCACATTGTCGATGTCGAACAGACTTAACCACACCTGTAACCGTGCCAGTCTCTTCAAATTTCTTCAAGCGAGTGCTTCTCAAGTGCAATGTATGACCAATCTGCGAAGTAATAATTCTATGCGTGTAAACTCAGACAGCAGTGTAGGACTTGAGATAAACTGTAGGGTTCTAGAAGGTGTTGACAACTTCTGCTATCTTGGAAGCGTAATTGACAATACAGGTGGATCAAGTGTGGACATCACGAACCGAATCAGTTGTGCTAGTCGCTCGTTTTGGCTTCCTAAATCAGCGTATATACAGAAAAACAAAAATCAGATGTCTGTAAATCTTCTAGCCTAACATGATAACGAACACTGATCTATGGGCAGCCACAAACCAAGCACCTTTTCTCGCAGAAATTCTGAGACGCAAATGGAACTGGAAACTAGCAGATGATCTAACAAGAACAGCCATCGTTTGGAATCCACAGGGGAGCAGCAGACGAGCAAGAGAAGATCATGCATGCAGGAGACAATTGTACAAAGAGGTGGAAATAGCTCGCGAGACCTGCAACGTATAAAAAAAATATCGCACACAATAGATCTCACTGGAATGCATTTGTTACGGCCATATGCTCCACACTGGAATGAACAATCTGTTTCCATTTAAGGATTTCTATTGTGCTTGGTACTTGATTTGTTGATGATAGCAGAACGTTATTTGAGATTGTTGTCGAACAAAAGATCTTCATTATCCTTCTCCTACATCTGTTGGCAAAGACTTGGAGTGCGTTGAGATCGCATGGGCATGCATTACACGTTTCTTATTTCTAAATTAAGAGTCAACTTTACATACGAGGTGACAATTGATATTTTAGTGTGCTCGTATGTGGAGTTTTATACGGGATTCAGTAATTCGAAACGAAAGCAAATGCTTTCGAATTGTAATATTAATAATATGTCGCTTTAGCGGTATTTGTGCGTTTTACGATATCAGCAGTGGACGATATTTTCATATCGATAATGCTTCCTAGATAACAGAACCTATTGGCATTTACTCGCATATATTATTATTATTATTATTATTATATTATTTTTCTCTTCTGTAGGAATCAGTCGTTAGAACCCTGTTATTGTTTATGTTGTACAGCGTTGTTAGAGAACAAAATTACATATGTATGTGAATGGCGCCCATCTCTGTATGTCACTAGGTCGAACGTACCAAGCTCACTCAAATACATAAAAGTCAATAATTAATCGAAGCGATTTACATTGATTAAATAGGGATATACAGACATATAAATTTTAGTGGCAACACAAAAATACAACGTTGACTACTGTCCGTCAATTGCGAACGCTAGATGCTCTTTTTATGTCCCGTTATTCTCTCGACGTTATTTTCAGTTTAGTTTAAATGTCAACACTTACACTTTACTTTTTATAATTACATACATGCACATGTGTATGTATGAATACAAACATACGTACGTACATACTTACGTATTACTACGTACTGAACTGAACTGAACTAAACTAAACTAAACCGTATACACATTAAATTTATACATACTCGTACATATGTATGGATGTATGTACATACATTAATTTTAGAAATACATTTAAATATGCTCATATCGTATTAATACAAACCGTAATGTTAAAATAAAGGAATAAATTTATACTCGATATGTACGAGTATGTGCAAGAAAACAAAAAATCAAAGAAACAACGTCGTAGAATATTTAAAATAGAGTAATTTTTAACGTTTTGAGTTGTTTACATGTGGAAATCGTATGAATCGCGAGTAACTTGTGCAACATGTGAGAGTTTAGTATTTCGTACGAGCGTTTCAATTTTAAAATAATAAATGTGGTTTGCACACTCGAATAGAAAAATATTTATATGAATATGTATATGTATGTACATATACATATGCATACTTATGAATATTCTAACGAATATATGTACTATATACGTATGTATGTATACATATTTTCTACCCAAATTTTCAAATATTCGGATGTTGAAAATTCAAAAATAGTTTATAAATAACATGTCGACATATTTACATAGATTTAAACTGTCATAACAATATGCATATTCACATATGTATGTATGTATATTGTACATACATGCACACACACATACATATTTACTATAAATTTACAGATATGTTTACATAAAATACACTTGCATACGCTCGTATGTAAGTGTGTATGTATTCTTATCCGTATTGGTAATACTGTACATATGTATGTATACTTAAATATTCTTACTCACCGGCATATACAAAATACTCCTGTCTAACGGTACAAATCACAAGGCATTCATCTGGCAGGCCTTTTAAATAAACCATTATACCACCCCTTCATAGAAATCTGCTTTCTAGCAGGCTGCTACGTACGCTCAACTATTTTCTAAAAAAAAAAAAATAAAAAAAAAAAACATTCAGAATAAATATGCAAGAATCTCTAACTACAGTATGTCGATTAGAGATGAGCGATTTTACGAAACATATGTACATACTTTTTCACAGCGATTGAAAATCACTAATCACAACTGTGACCGAATTTATCAAGTAAAGGTTTGTACTCTGTTCAAAGTTGTGAAAAATTTTCAGCACCATTGATTATTTCGCGTGAAAAATTTGACATGTACTAAATGTATAAATTTCTTGCTTTTATTGCTTGAAAGTATGCAACATTGTTAAAATTCCGTGCGAAAAAAGCACTGCTCATGTTGTTTCGCAGCTAAACTAAAATGATGCCAGACTAAGACATGATTTTACGTGTTTTTCACAACAAGAACAGAGTACTACTTTTGCGAATTTATTTCGCAAATATTTCACACCAAATACTTTTATGTATATGTAGTTTGACAGCATTTCGCACGAAATTGTGAACAGAGTACCAGGCTTAACAGGTTTTAGAAATATAGTTCTTTCATACAAACTGTGAATGTTATTGTATGCTTACTTTACAGCAAATAAAGCTACCACATGAATTTTTTTTTTATACTTCACCATTTGTCGAGAAAAAATCGTCGAATCGTGTCAAATCGTCTTTTCTGGCAACTATGTATAGCTCTCACATTTTTGTATTTGAAATTTTACTGTCTCTCTGCCTCTTATACCAAAATTCTCAATATTTGGATGGGGTTGATTGCTAATTGTTTGTTCTTGTCGCTCTTCTTACTAGTATTTATCAAACTACCAATAAATATTTTTAAAGCAGAAGAGCTGAAATGTGTTAAACCGTGATCACAGTCACTGTTTAATTTCACTGCTGCTCTTCTTATTAGATTTTGTCAAAATAACAGAACTGCTACAAACAAAATACTGCTAAACTGTGATCACAGTCACAGTTTAAAAGAACAGCGATCTAGAAATCACGTTCACAAGGAGCAACATTATTAAAAAATCACGATATCGCTCAACACTAATATCGATAGAGGTCGGTTTTTTAAATGGTAAAGGCAGCGATGCCAACTATTTATTACCCAAACGCGCTATTCCCCTTCGCAAAACGCGCTAGAACGCGCTAAATTACAACATTGTCAACTAGTTATAGCCAAACGCGCTATTTTTCTACGCGCTAAATTAAATTTTAATAAAAGTCGATGTACATACATATGTACGAGTATATACATGTGTATTAGTAAATTCAATTGATTTTTTTAGTAGCTCTTTTCAGATTTTATAATATTGTTTCTTCAAAATTATATCCTAAATAACTAAAATCATTTAATACAGAATCAGAATTGCCTTCCAAATAATCCAAATCATTAGTTTTTATTTTTAACCAACGACAAAAAAGTGGGGTGTTGTAAGTTTGTAGTGTGTGTCTGTGTATTGTGCATCTATGTGTCTGGCCGTGTCCACGCACAGACCAATCGGCTGGACGTATTTTGATTTAGTTTTTGTTATGTTTGAAAGGTGACTTGATCCAGAGGGTTCTTAGCTATGTTTTTTGTACTTCAGCTAGAATAGATGCTTAATAAGTTATAGAAATTTTTTTGGTCACGAGTACATATTTTTAGTTGTGAATTTCAAAATATTTGCCATTTACAGTATTAAAATGCGTTTTTAATTCTAACCACAGTCAAGGGAATTTTATTTGCAACAGTTGAATCATTAACCAATTTAAAAAATTTTATGACTTTTGAATACTAGAAATTATGCAAAAAAAAAGTTAAAAAAAAAATATTGAACTGAAATGACTTTATTCAAAACGCGCTAATTTAGCGCGTTTTTTAGTAAACGCGCTAAGACCAAAAAAAGCGCGTTTGGCATAGTTAAAACGCGCTAAATCTAGCGCGGAACGCGCTAAATTAGCATCGCTGGGTAAAGGGTATACGTGAACATGTTGCCAAATAAAAAAAAAAAATAAGTAGAGTTCTCAAGAATCGATTATTTTAGTCTCACGCTTTGTTAAAATCATTAAGTTGGTAATCCAAGAGTGGAAGAGTTTCCACAAAAAATGCTTAATTCCCAACCCGATTACCTTTTTTGAAATTTTTTGCTGCGTTTACATATATCGTTCGTCACAAGTAGAAAGGCCCTAACTCAAATAACTGTAACTTTACAGGAGAAGGTAAAAACATAAAAATAAACAGTTCAACTGCTTTGTAAAACTGCTTGTAAAAGGGTTATTTTTTACACTATTGCAATAAATTTTTGTGACGAGGTGAAATGTATTGGAATCGAAAAGACACTTTCAGAACTGGAAACTCACTTTATTATTTGCCATGTAAAAGTAACTAGCTGAAAATAATTTTTGTTTTTTTTTGTTAAATAAACAAATTTTATACTTCAGTAACAATTTATGGTATTAAAAAAAAAATAATAAAGGGTCCGCCAGATAACTTTTTTTTTTTGAAAATGCTATAAAAAAACTACTTACTGAATATTTTCTCAAATATCTTTTTTTATTTGAAAGTACAATCCTTCCGGTTAATAATGAAAAATAATTTCATTCAAATGGCTGCCTCGGCTGGCCATGCAGTAGCCTATACGATCGGTCCAATTTTTAAGCACATTATCGATTGTGTGCAGCTGTATTTCACCAATGGATTCACGAATATTGTCCTTTAAAGCGTCAATTGTATTTGGCTTGTCGGCGTAACACTTATCTTTGACGGCACCCCACAAATAATAGTCCAACGGTGTCAAATCGCAGCTCCGAGGTGGCCAAACGACAACAGCTCTGCGGCTGATAATGCGATCTTCAAAAACAGGGCGCAAAACATCGAGTGTAGCTTCGGCTGTGTGGCACGTAGCGCCGTCCTGTTGAAACCAAATGTTGCCAATATCCTCCTCTTCAATTTTTGTGAACAAAAATTCGTTTAACGTGACTCGTTTGGGTGCGTCGGCTTTTCAAATGCGACAATTTTGCTTGTTTACATACCCGCCAAGATCAAAATGAGCTTCATCTGAAAAGATGATTTTTTGGGCAAAATCGGCATCTTCTGTAAGTCGATCGCAGGCCCACTTGTTCAAGCGTATACACAATCATATTCGTTCAGCGAAAGGATAAAACTAATTATCTGTCAAATCAGACATGAGATAAGTGTTACCATTCACGAAATAAGCACTAGTTGAAAAAAAACGTTAGATGGCGGACCCTTTATTAAAATAAAAAACGATTCCAGGGTTGGAAAACTGATTTTTTTTGGTATATAAAAGTAAGCTACTAAAATAATTTTTTCATTTTCTCTACACTCAAAATAAAATTCAATCCAACCGTACTTATATCCATCCAAAGCGGTGCCATAAGTACGGTTCGTACTAAAAGTAAGTGAAACTTAAGCTGAGTTTACAGCTGGGATTTCTTGTGTGCCATGTGACCAAAAAAGTGTAACCACTAATTACTAATGAGAAACTGTTTGATTCAGACATGTATTTATTGATTTAAACTGTTTCCAATCATGTTGCATTCTATAAACTTGTCTATTAGTTATGTACGAAACTGTTTAACTTAATAAATACGTGTTTGAATCAAACAGTTTTTCATTATTAATTAGTGGTTACGCTTTTTTACATATGTGTGGCACATGGCCCAAAGATGAAAGCCCGCCCTTACTTTTGTCTGTTTTGTCACATGTGGTAAGCCAATTAAACGCAACTCAATGCAACTTCCTCGTATTTTTTTTTATATGAAAATTTTCATTGCATGCTTTTTGGAGTAATTAAGCGAGCAAATAAATCAATTAACCGAATAGCAATTAAGCGGTAACTACTGTAGCAGATTATCTGCTCCAATCAGTAAGGCCGCAATGCAAAGGCCTCCTTAATTATTATTTTTACTGTTCGATCTCTAGTATGGTTCTTGCCATATTTAAGAACAACAACATTTGAAATGTACAAATATTCATACTCTTACGAGCAGTTTTCTATACGTTTGTAAATAGTTTATTTATTTTTATTTTTTTTTTATTTCGTTTAGTCAGTAAGTCGAAAAGAAAATCTAGAATGTTTTATTTTCGGTTTCATTTCAAAATGTTGTAATTATTTCAAAATCATTTCGATTTTCAACTTGAGGTGGTAGGTACATACATACTCGTACATACATACATATTTACATACATACATACATACATACATAGTAGAGCATCGTTTATAAGTACATTCGTTATGTTGATGTTATTTTTAACAACAACAGCAGTCGGAGATCGATGATGCTTCTTCTTACTATGGCTGTTGCTTCTAGGAGTTCACTTAAGTTCACTGAGCTAAAATAAGAAAGAAGTCTGTAGTAGTTTGGTAAGAGTACGTATAGAGAAAATGAAAAAAGAAAATCATTTTACACTTAATACTTCCAAACGTATGTATGTATTTACATACATAAGTATGTATTTATTTATAGACGTATGATTAGCTAATTTTTTAACTTTCCTGGGAAGCTGTACGAGTATGTATGCACATATGTGTTCGTTTTTTATGTTTATTGTGAACTAAATTTTGTGGCAAAGATACTATTTGAATTTTTCGTTTCATAAATTCCCTATAAGTAGTTGTTAAAAATAATAATTACGATAAAAATTTACTTTTATATGCGATGGCCCCATACATCAAGTTCTGTTGCTCAAATTTTGATGTTGTAGTGGAAGAGAACAGGAGAGATGCACAAACGATATACACATATACACACATACGTACATTCATATGTATGTATATAGGCACATAGTTATTTTTTTAATATCTTTTCTACAAAAATCAAAACTTGAGCAAGAAAACTTGATGTGTGTAAACCAGGACTTAGAATAAGCTAGATTTATTTTATTCCAAGAATGATTTATTTTTAATAAGAAGTTAACTTACTAGAAAATATTCAGCTCAGCTATGAATTTTCCCGGGGAGTTTTTTCTATTTCCAATCATTTGTTGCCGGAAAAAAATCCTAAATCTAAATAGCCGGGTAACAAGCAAATACGGGAGAGGGAAAAATCTGCATCAGCTGTTTAATGTTTACATTTTATTCTGCACTAACGCCAGAGTTCAGTAAAGAAATTTAATAAAAATTTTATGTTTGTATGTACGAGTATGTATGTTGCCAATAAGATTGAGTGTGTTAATATATGGGGACAAAACTAGACATGTCCTCAGTAAATGAATTTTTGTTATATTTTTTTTTGAGCTCTCCAAGTACACATCTATGAAGTGACGAAATATTTTCATTCAAAACCAGTTCGATCCTGCCCATGATACAATTATACAAGGTACAGGGTGGGCCAAAAGTTACCATGGGGCTTAAAAGTTTAATAACTTTTTAGTTTATTAATTTTTTTTTATTTTTTTTTCAGATTATATAATATACAAAATGGAAATTTTTTTACACTAAGTATGAAAAATAATGTCTCTTAAATGACCATCGTTTTCAGCTGCGCACTGATGGGCTCGTTTTAGAGCATTTTCCATAACATCTTTCAAAATTTGTGGCTGTAGCGTTCGAATTTCTGATTGTCTCTGGCTTGTTCACATACACTCGCTACTTCAAATAACCCCAAAGAAAATAGTCGGGTGCTGTCAAAACTGGCGATCGCGCTGGGCCAAATTATTTCCGAATTTCTGGAAATTATTCGCTCTCCAAAAATTTGACTTAAAAGTGCCATTGTGTCTCGGACAGTGCGGGCCAGTGGCTCCGTCCTGCTGAAACCACATACCAGGTCTGTTTTCAAGAGCAAGACGTAAAAAATTTTCTATCATAAACCGATACCGCTCTCCATTTACGGTTACAGCACTTCCATGTTCATTCTCGAAGAAGTAAGGCCCAATGATATTTTCAGATGTGATCCCACACCATATTGTACACCTAATGGGGTGCAATTGGCGTTTATGAATGGCTCTTGGATTTTCAGAACCCCAGAACCTACAGTTCTGCTTATTAACAAAGCCATTCAAATGAAAATGAGCTTCATCACTCATAATCATAATCGCCCATCAGTGCGAAGCTGAAAACGCTGGTCATTTAAGAGACATTATTTTTCATACTTAGTGTAAAAAAAATTTCCATTTTGTATATTATATAATCTGAGAAAAAAAATAAAAAAAAAATTAATAAACGAACAAGTTATTAAACTTTTAAGCACCCTGGTAACTTTTGGCCCACCCTGTACTTGCACAAGCCCAGCCTGTTAATGTATACAATGCAGAAAGTTGTCAAACTTTGTTTACAAGCTGCAAAAATGTTAGGGTATGTGTGTGAATAAAATCATTACAGTGTTGCCAATGAATTTGCACATTGAAGAAAATTACACTACACATGCTTTGTGTAGATTAAAATTAAAACAAAATTAAATAAAAATAGAACCCAAAGTAGAATTACACACATATTATACATGAATCTCATTACATGGTCTACAGATGAGAGTAAAAATTACACACTGTGTATTACACACATATTGGCAACACTGAATGACTATAATCATGCATGAATGCCGCCTCTGCAATTGTACTTTAGTTACCCTGTGATTGTTATTTTTAAAAACAAAAGACATCTGCTTCTGACAATTATAGGTATGTTTCTACCAACAAAATACGTGTGTTTCTTGGTGTTGCAATTTTGTTGTAGTCGTGCAAGTACCTTGTATAATTATATCATGATCCTGCCTTAAACAATAACGAAGTAATTTGCCTCTCCTGTAAAAAAAAACAGTTAACGGGACTAGTCTGGTTTTGTTCGCCAGCTCCTCATATTTAAATATCTGTTTTTGCTTAAATAAAAAAATAACATAAACAGCGTAACCATTCACAAGCTTGCACAACAACTTTGTGCTAGAGATGGACAAGAGACATCGATGTATTGTGTCGAAACATCGATATAATCCGATGTTTTTTTTTTGCTCCTAACAATCGGAAAACATCGATGTTTTTTTTCGATGCATCGAAATGACAAATTGTATACAGAACGTGTATAGTCGTACATATCTATATGTGTTGGTATGATTCATTTTTCATTTGTACATGTAAACGTGTTAAATGTTATGTGAACAACTGGCAACACTATTATAAGCGGCAAATAAGCTTGTGTCTGGCATCTTTACTCAAAACAAACATCTTGGGCAAGGCTTATCTAAGGCGTATCGGCTGAGCAGAGACGCCGAATTGTTTTGACCAGCCGCCGCCGCAGATTTTTTTTCGGCTAATAAGCGGGTGGAAATTAGCTGCCGATTAATATAATTTTTTAATATTTAATACTCCGGTTGAAAGACTAAACGAAAATCCGTTGGTTATTTGGAAAGATTATAAAACGCAGTTTCCCAAACTTTACAAGACCACTTTTAAATACCTTACAATGGTGGGAACATCAGTTCCGTCTAAAATATTGAGTGGTGAAAGACTTGGTAGACTTTTATTTGTAAACAATATTGAGAAAAAGTATTGGGATTTTTAAAATATACAGCCCAATCATAAACAAAAATTCCGCACGAGTTTTCTCACTTTTCCCTTTTCTTCTATCATGAATTTGTTTTTCCCCTTTTTTTGCCAAATGCGGGAATAAAAAACTCCCCGGGGAAAAAGTAGGTATTATGAACGCAATTGAACTTGCTTTTTTCACTAAAAATCTTTCTCTTGCAAAACAGAAGGGAGCTTACATAAAAACATGATTAATACTCCATTAAAACAAAATTTATATACATAAACATGTATTTTAAAGTTCTTTTATTTGGAAAAACACAAATAATGCCCAAATAAATCATTTATAAACTTTTTTACATAATTTTTCAAGTTGGTGAATTTTAATAATTTTGTTTACTCTCTCACTCAAAAAAAAAAAATGGGGAGAAACAAAATGTCAGCAAACAAGCAAAACAACTGGCTTCGTAATACGGTGATGCCACGTATTACTTTTTTTTTGTTCCCAAGGAATTTATGATTGGAGGAATATTTTCTCGAGAAAATTATTCTCCTTGAGAATTAAATTCCGTGGGAATATTCATGATTGGGCTGATAATAATAAATAATTTAATGTATAAAAAACATCGATGTATTTTATGAAATATCGATGCAACATCGATGTATGTTTGCGATCGAAAAAACATCGATGTTTTTTACAGTGTCCATCCCTACTTAGTGCTGAGGAAGTAATTGTATGTGCAAAGGAAATTGTAAATTTTATATAGTTTTTGCTGTCATCGGTCGAGAAAACATTACAGGGAAACAAGTCTTTCATTTATCTATTATGTGAACCTAAAGGGGGCGTGCAAAATTTAGTGTGTTTTAGTCATTTTTCTAAAGGCAGAAGTAGCTAATGTTTTTTGAATTGCATGTTTGCACGGCTTGAATAAAAATTCCTAAAATAAGAGCGAAATACCTCTAACATGATTATTTAAACTTTTTGTTCTAAATAAATGCTTATAAAGGGTGATTTTTTATCAACTTTCTTTGTGGCAACACTGTTTTTGGCAGCTCAGCTGTTTTCGTCCAACATGTTACTGTTAAACATGTCCAGTTTGGTCTGTAATTGAACACCATGACTTATAAATGAACAAAGCTTGCAGATTAGTGAATTTTATTACAAAAATTCCTGCTGTGTTAAAAAACTGCATCTTGCACTTCTTCCATTTTATGGTCAGTTTGTGTGACCTCGTGAGGCGGCTATTCGGAATCTTGTGACTAAATTTTGCACCAAAATTACATTATTGAACGTTAGAGCACCAACACGCATACGTAGAGTGCAGACAGACACTACCGTGCGACAATTACAA
Organism: Nowickia ferox; assembly: GCA_936439885.1. Lineage (NCBI taxonomy): Eukaryota > Metazoa > Arthropoda > Insecta > Diptera > Tachinidae > Nowickia > Nowickia ferox. The sequence goes on from OW387025.1 coordinate 12,664,162, forward strand.
ATTGATTTGCCCAAAATGAAAGAGCTGGACTTGGCTGACATGTGGTTTCAGTAAGACGGTGCCTTATGTCACACAGCACGCGAAACAATGGCACAATTCAGAGGCGAGTTCGCTGAACCGTTTATTTAACGTTTGGGGCCGGTAAATTGGCCCCCTAAATCGTGTGATTTAACGCCTTTAGGGCCATTATTATAACTTCTCGTTAGTTAAAGTATTACAACTTTACTTTAACCAAAAGTGAGCGATAAGTTCACCAAACCTGTAACTTTAATCGTGAGGTTTAGTCATTTGAAGTTGCCACGTTTTCATACGTTGCCACACTTTCTACTTTATATATTACAGTCAAATTTTATTTGAATAAAATATGACACAAAACAAAAACAATGTGACGCAAAGATATAATAATACAAAAAAAAAATTAAAGAATTGACAAAAATGGTTTCGTTTTGTTTGTAATTTGGCAAATAAACAAAAGCAAGTTGCCACTAAGTATTTTTAACAATCAATATCCACAAGATCCACAGAAATGTTGCCACCAAACAAAATTTGTATTATTTATTCTATCGGACAGTTGTAATAATGGAAAAATTTTAAAGGTCAGTTTATAGTTCAGTTGTGCTAAGCTTAGTATTAACTATCCGGAAGTTTATCGTCAAGTCATAATAATGGCGCTTAGACTATTTTTGTGGGGCTATGTTAAGGCTCATGTCTATAACGGCAAGACCCCGCAACAGTTGATGCACTACAAGCCTATATTGAAAAATTTATTCGTGAGATACCGATCGATATATTGGAGAGAGTATGCCATAATTGGAACCAGCGTATGAACCATTTGAGTCTTCGCCGTGGTCAACATTTACTTGAAATTATCTTTAAAAATGTAATTATATAGCTCGTTTTATCGACTCAAATAAAGATTTTATGCGTTTCTGTAAACTGTATGTGTTTTGAGTTTTCAGCAAATGCAACCCTGGTATGATGAGAGTTTATGAAAATTTATTTGAAATAGACAACAAGAAGCCATTAGATCAGGGTTGTATTTTTTTAAAGTTTCTTACAATTTTGTAAGATAGTGAGTCCTGTCTTTAAGAAATTAATTTTACTCCATTAAACCTTTAATTGACATAAATTATTGAACATATTCGTTAATCGAAATTGGCAACTTTTTATTATTCAATCAAATATGTAATAGCAAACAATTCCTCGATTAAACCAACAATGACTAAACGAGTAGATATTCTAATAACATTATTTTTTTTTAATTCTTATAGCAATATATGTAGCTACGCCGGAGATGATTTCGTTTGCTGTATTTTTTGTGTTGTTTTGTTATTTTCAGTGTCGAACTGGGAATTTATGTCTTTAAAGCATACAAAAAAGATGTTGAATACTGAAAAATTTGGTCTAAAAATAACTCTTGATCTACACATTTCAAATAATAAAACGCCAAAATGCTCGTAGATGTTGTACAACACACAACAGCGATTCCTTTAAAGCAGAAAATAAAAACACTGCGATGAGAGTATCATGAATGTGCTGTAGATTATTTTTCATTTCATTTCAAATTTTATACTCTGTCGTTGCGCCTACAGATGAAGACATGGGGAATATGTATAAATAAAATGTGCACATCCCCGACAAAAGCACCAACAGCAGCAACACCACCGCAACAAATAGAAATAATAATAATAAAACAAACGTTATGTGATATTGGTTGGATGTAAGAGTGTTTGCACTCGTATATATAAACTCAAGCATACGAGTACATACAGTGACTCCCAAAAATGCTTTGCTTATATTTTTCATAAATAGTTTCTGGTAAAACAGAGGCTAGCAACAAAATTCCCATCCACCTCAGGAAGATGATGATTGAACTATCACATCTGGCCTAAACATTCCTGGCATAAGTGTCAAAAATAGCCCACTATCTGGAAACCATTAAGACTACCCAAAGGAGCATAACTATCAAAGCAGTTATCACCCAAAAGTCATCATCACTTCTTGGACAAAGGAAGTAAGGATGGAACTAGACATCTATGTTGACAGCAGACGCCACATACATCAAGCAAAATGTGAAATCTCGCAACAAGGTCCTCAAAGCTCTCTCTGGCACTTACTGGAGTAGTAATAAAGAATTACTAGTTGCGACATATAAAGCTATTTGGCGCTCCCTCTTAAACTACGCTGCTCCAGTATGGATCTCATTCTTTAGTACATATTTACACTACGCAAGTCTTATTGCTAAGCTGATTAGTTTGATGGAGAGAGGGACGAGGGGAACAGCAACGTTTCTTTTTCCCTCGTCTCTCTTTCCTAACAAACTAATCAGCTTAGCAATAAGACTTGCATAGTGTAAACTAGGACTTAGCGACATCTAACGGAGAGTGTTGCAAAACAACCCAGAACAGTGCACTCCGTATAGCTACAGGATATGTAAAAATGACGAATAAGGGTCTGTTCACATATTACGGAACGCTCCAGGGAGAGAGAGGTGGGCGGTTAAGGATTTGTTACGGTTTAGAAAATTTATACTGACAATTTTGTAAAAAGCTTTACTTGGGGAAAGGGGGGGCGTTTTAGAAAAACTCCGAAAATTATGTAATATGTGAACAGCCCCTATTGACCACCTAGACGAGGACACATTAATGCTCTAGGTGATTGCGTGTCACCAGCCATTCCACCCTAATGCATTAAACACATTCACCACAGCAGGCTACACGAACACACGACTTCAAATGCCGCTTGCAGCATTTGTCGCCTCGTAGCCAGCTACTTAATTATTTTGGAGACGGCAGCAGCACCATCTGCACCTTCATATTTAAGTATAATTACTTAGTTCAGTATTGCCAGTTTCAAATATTTCGCATTTATAAAAATTAAATTACTCTTTCAAAATGTACTTATATGACGTAAAAGTATAAAAATGAATCAATTTATTCTTTACATTTGTTTTTGGATATTGTTTCTGTTAAATAATATAAAATAATTGTACGATATAATTCATTCAACATTTTGTATTATACTGGCAACACTGAATGTTCTCATTGTAGCCAAGTAAATAGAAATTACTTTAATGGGACTACAACGACAGAATTAGTATAGACCTTGCTGTCTTCAAAAGTATCACTCTCATATAAACATGTGTATTCTATCCTTGACATTTTGTAGTCAGTAGCCTGCTGTGGTGAATGTGTTTAATGCATAATGAAGTAAAAGTTTAATCGAAATTAAAGCGTGTTTTATTCAACTTTACTTTTGAAACCGGAATTAATTATACCCAGCACAAAATTACAATACAAATCATCAGTAACAGCACTGATAAACTCAGCTCCAAGTAGTTCTATTTCTGGTGAATCATCAATGATTTTAACACATGGTTGTCATAGGACGGAAGTGATACAAATAACTGAATGCTTAAAAGGTTGTCTGGAAGAATTTTTGATATAAACCACAGCCTAAGAATATAAAATTCTGTAGCTGTAGTGATTGGTATGAAATGAAAGTGGTAAACCTGTGGAACTAGTTCCGGTTTTTTTTTGTTTTTGCTGGGTAGTAATATAATTTATTTCTATACATTTCCTGCCTTATTCAGAAAAAAATTATTTTGTTTTACAAAACAAATTTTGTATGGAAATTTGTTTAAATTAGCTTTTTAGTTTTAAATTTATGTGAGTAACTGTGCATGATGATGTACCCTGCAGGAAATGCGAATAGTGAAATTGTAGTGATTTACTAGTGACATTGTCAATACGAGTAGTACTACTGACTATGTATACCCTAGCCAATGTAATCGCCTATTGACATATAACATAGTGTTGTCATTCAAAATCTACCAGTTGACTTTAGCACTATTCTCTTACGAACATATGGAAACATTTGTACCAAAGATTCACCAGTACGTTTTAGGATCCTACGCCTACAATTTTATAAGGGTGGGAGCAACAAACTTAAACACATACATACATATTTATTTGTTTAACATTATTGCATAGCATAATAAAAAAGAAAATCAAGCTATTGACGCGTTCATTGACAATATCACCAGAAATACCCTAGAACTGTTGTCTCTAACGTATCTCTACTCGGGCATAAAAGGAAAGTTGTCGACATTTCAACTAGTGCAATTGTCGCTGGAGAAAATGAGTGTTGACATAGAGACATGTGGTTCTAGGCTGACTAGAGGGTATTTAAACGTTCACGCATACATACATACAAACATACATACACTCTCATGCCATTACAGTTGTGGCCTCTTTAACCCAGATTTACAGTTATGATACCATGCTGACTAAAAAAAAATAATACATCCATACAAATGTATTAATGTACAGTAAGTCAAGTATAAGTTTTCACATTTACGAATAATGAATTTTTTTATCTTCTTTTATATAAAAAAATCGGAATATTTTAAAGCAAAATACATTTATTTTTTCATTTTAATTATTTACAAATTTTAATTAATTGTGTCGTTTCCATAAAAATTAAGATTTTTATTTTTTATTTTACAGGATGATGCGGTTGCAGTGTTAGCTACTGAAATTGACATTTTTTTGTGTGAAATTATTTTTTAAGTTTAAAGCCTAGTACTATGTTCGAAATTGTGAACATTTTTCAGAAACATTGATTATTTCGCGTGAAAAATTTGACACGCAACAAGTGATGCCCATATTACCTTTTCTAAAAGAATAATCGTTTTTATTGGTTAAAAGTATGCAACATTGGTCGACTTTTGTAAACAAAAACATCAGCTGTCAATATTTCACGCGAAATAAATGCCAGTCACATTATTTCGCAGATTGCAAGAAAATGCCAGATACATTTCATACATTTTTCACTAGTTGAACAGAGTACAAGTTTTGCAACATTTTTTCATGAATATTTCATGTGAATTTTTTTGTATAGATTATGTCAACATTTCGCGTGAAATTTTGAACAGAGTACCAGCCTTAACATTTGTTAATGCACTAAAAATACCAAATTATTATTTTACTTATTCAGTAAAATTTTTTTTATTAAAAATATATTGAAATTGATTATTGAGGGGTTCAGGAAACCTTTAGCCAACAATTTCTTACAACAACTAGACTTATTATGTTAAACTTTCATTTAAACAAATGAGAAGCTCAACAAATAACAAAGTTGAAACAAGAACTCAATAATCAACATCTTTTTTATTTTCTTACTTTACTATTGCTACATTGGCTGACTTTTTTTCAGCTCGAATTATAGTTGTCAGAAGTACGCAAAGAAAATAAATGTAAAAGACAACAACAGCTATTCAAGAATAGAGTGTTGCCACACACGCATTTTTGAGCGGGTGCAGTCAAGTTAATAATTAGTGTTTTTTTTGGGATTTGTTACAATTTAAGTTTAACATTTGTTAACGCACTAATAATCGCAAATTATTATCTTACTTATTTAGTAAGTCCATATTTACACTATGCAAGTCTTATTGCTTAAGCTGATTAGTTTGAGGGAGAGAGAGAGATGAGGGGCACAGTAACGTTTATTTTCCCCTCGTCTGTCTTTCCTAAGAAACTAATCAGCTTAGCAATAAGACTTGAATAGTGTAAATATGGACTAAATAATAATGTATTTTTAATAAAAAATATTTTACTGAATAAGTAAAACTTAGAATTAAATTTTTTATCAATAAATTTCAAATATTTAAATATTTTTAATGTACCTACACATACAAAGTTATTATTGACAGACTGTATATCCCACAAAATTCCCCCACACAAACTCATACAACATAATCAATCGCTCTCTTGAGGGTTTGCATACACACATGCATTTACATAGCATCTATTTATATAGATATGTACACATTTATGTATATAATGATTCTAACACTCTATAGTATGTGATGTGTACTTGTTTTTTGATACTGTTTTAATAACTGTTTGCTATCGTATAGGCGATGATGGGGTGAGGGATTCAATACGAAACATAATGAGGAAGAATGTTTGCTTGTTTAGCGTTGCCAAGTAGAAGTTTGCTTTCGGAGAATTAAAAAAAAATATATGTATATACATATGCAAACAAAAATATTCCTGCCATAAACAACTTTAATTGAAAATAAAACCAAAAATTAATTAAAAATAAGTCAATTGAACTTTTGTTTAAAAATTTAATTAACTACAAAGTTTAATTGACTCAATAACACTTTTAATGGATTTTTGGTTTTATTTTTAATTAAAAACGTTTGTTGCAGGAATATTTTTTTCTGTGTACATAAATGTACAAATATTAAGTTATCGGTTTCTTCGACAGCCAGGCTGCTGTCTCTGAAAGCAAAACGTTCATGGGAATTACGATGAAAGCTTGTTTTGGAGCTTTTTAATTTATTACATATTTATGCTATTTCTATTTACTGGATACCACGTCATAGTGGTCAACGGGGTTATGAGGAAGCAAATGATGAATTGGCTAAAAGGACCGCTGCTATTCCTTTGGTGGGCCCATAAACTTTTTGTGCCTTCAATTGGTCGACTTTCAATTTACTAATTAATGACAATGCAACCAACCTTGACAGCAACGAATATTTGGTATGATTACACATTATTGAGGCAGCCCAGGGGGTCTACTTCCTAATTCAAAACGAATGGCAATGCTTTCGAAATGCAATGTTAATAATATACAAATTTAAAAGCATTTTCTTTCGTTTCGAAATACAAAGTAGACCCCCAGAGCGTTATGTGATTCTTTATTGCATAATAGTTCTTTAAGTTTCGACAGAAATTACCTATCATCGATAACTTGCTTTCTGCCTGCACACTATAGACCAAACTACCCTTTGTGGAAATCTCATGAGGCTCTTTGACGTTTGTATATGGAGCAGGACGAGACGAGACTGCACTTGTTATATGTACATATGTAAGTATATAGCTTCGCTTAATACAGGCTTATCCATTTTTCGGTTTCAAAGGTAAAAAAAAAATATTTCATTCAACAAGAATTGAAATTACTGAACTTAAGCCCGACTAAGAAATTATTTCTGATTAAAATTATTATTATACATAATAACTGTTCTATCTGGCAACACTTTGGTGTTAATAAAACACCAGTGTTGGATATTGTATAAACAAACGTGAAAAATGTTAATACTCCTACATTAACGTTTATACAAAATCACATACATACAAACATACATACATATAATGTACATAAATCTCGCCTGAACACACATGATTTGCTTTTTTGTATACAAGGGCGACAGTAGCACTGAACATCAGACGTTGTCTATAGGCAACACATGTTTAAAAATACACACAACAGAATATAAAAAAAATCACAGTATCATTCATCGATCTTTATTGCACAAGTACATATTTTTCAATTTTTCAGTAACAAATGTCGTTGACTTTTAAACATTTTAACTGTCTCCCTGCCATCATTAAAATACATCATTTCGAAGAAGTCAACACATGTTAATTTAAAAATCATTGTTACAGGATAAACATTATGGGAATTTTTTTTGGTGTACAGTTGTCCTATTTTTGTAATTAATACAGTTAAACTCAATTACAACGAACTCTGTGAATAGTGAAATATGGAACACGCACGAAATCAGATTTTCTGTCACGAACACTTCGTGTTGAGTCGTGCGTGAACGTGTCACTAATAAAAAACCACGCCACGCGCCCATCTCTAGCTGGAACCAAAAAATTCGTCATGCCACCTTAATGCTAGGAACACAACTGGGACGAACGACGAATTTCGTCCATGTCGACGAATTCGTCGAGAAGAGTTCGCTGCGTAAATTCGTCGTGTGAAGCACAACAACGACGAATTTACTCAGCGAATTCCTCTCTGATATTTGATAAAGTTGGTTATTGTGTGTGCAAAGGCAGAGAGAGAGAGAGAGAAAAAATTGTTTTTTCGTCGTTCGCCGGCGTAAGAAATAGAAATAAATCTATTGCTATCTTCGCCGCGTATGACGAATTTCGCCCTACGCCATGATTGTGTGCATTTTCATATACACAAATGTGTTTTATTTTTGACGACGAATATTCGCGACCAAAAGTTCGTCGTTCGTCGCAGTTGTCTTCCTAGCATAAAGCATAATATGTTTTTGAATATTACCATTATAATATTTTTACGTGGCAAACGTCAACTTCTGGCTTACATACTTACATACACACACACACACGTATAAAGCAAAGAGAAATATCCCAGTGGGAAAAGGTAATGAATAGTAAAGGAGAAGATAATGCACAGCATGTATAATTTTTCATTCCAGAATTCATTATTGTTAACACAGAAAATGTCCTAGTTAAGTAATGAACTATTTTAATACGTCGGAGGAATGAATTCCATAATTCATAACATCCGTGACAAGCAAAAACTATACATTCTTCTTCTGCAGATGTGGTAATGCCCGTGGTAATCAATGTGTAATTCTTGTGTTTGATCAAATTACCCTCTCATTTCTAAGTCTTGCTTTCGAAAATAATACATTAATGGGAGAACCATTATTTATGTAATTAATGCCTACTTTTCTAGCCGGGATAATAACATTCACTGGCAGTCTCACTCATTTTACTAACTAACATCCATGATCAAGATATAAAAAACAATACGACAACTCCAAAAGTAAGACGATACGATTTGACTAACGAAGCCATTACATTTAAATGCCTCCCCATCTCTGTCCATATACATATGTAGCTTATACCAAATTGTTTATTAAGCTTAAGCTAATTTGCAATGCTTTTGCTTCCCGGAATCGCATGTGATCATAAAAACTGTAAACGGATTTGAATTTAGGGCATTAATGTCCCTATAGGCCGTGATACACTATCATACAAAGTCGTAAGATCTACGAAAAAATACAACCCTGGTAAGATGGAGTTTATGAATATTTTTAATAGACAATAACAATTCATCACCCCAGGGTTGTACTTTTTCGTAGATGGCACGACTTTGTATGATAGTGAGTCGTGGCCTTATATGACACATATTTTTATTTCAGACAATTTTTTTGCAGAACAATTTAATTAATGGTTTGAACTTCAATTTTAGAGTCAAGGAGGAAACAATTCTAAAAAGCAGCAAAACTTTTGCTTCTCAAATGCACAGCAATTGAAGTCGAAATTTTATTTTTAAACTTCAGCCTAGTTTCAAAGAAAGTTGTGTAGTAATTGTTATTATCAAGCGATTATAACTTCAGCAGTTGGACATTGTGTTTGTTGGGTAAAAGTGCGAGTGCATGTGTGTGTGTGTGTGTGTGTGTGTGTATTGTGTGTTTTAAAGCTTTTACATTCACAAGATTACTGAAAGTGAAAGCAGCCAAAACTTAATGTATAGAGTTGACTATTAGTGTCCTTAAAAAAAAAATCACTTAAGCAAACATGTCACTTCGTAACAGGTGTTTACGAAGCAAACATTTAAAAGGGATTGTGAAAAACTATATTCAACACAATGACATTTTCGAAGCTCTCAACAAAAAAAAAAGCATAAATAATATAAAAAAAATTAATTTAAGGGCAAAACATTTGAACGGAAAGAGCAATACCGAGAGAATGTAAAAAGTTTACACATACTGTTGCCAGATTTGCAAAAGTGTCATTTGTCGATATTTTGTCTACCATAACTGTTTGTCGACATCACGTCATTTATCTGCTAATTGTCGATGACAGCTAGTCACGTAAAATTTTTTTTTCGTATTTTATTCATTTTAATAAAATACGAAAAAAACGGGGGATAATTAATAAAAAAAAATATATATAAAAAAATAAATAAATAACTATTGTTATCAACTAGAGGTACCTCTTAAGCAAATGGATGGATGGCTAAAAAGCATCCATTCAGGAAAGGGATAGTAATAGGGAAGACAGGTGATGAAGGAAGGGATAGAGGAAAGCTTCATTCTTTTACAACTCTGCTTTTTGCACGTTTTTTTAATAATGCAGTGTTGCAGCGCCTCTGGTGTCAATGAGGCGTATTAAATTTTTTCGAAGCCATTTTATTGTTTATTTTACTTCGCCGATGATTCGGCTATACTATACCGACCAAAGAGGGCGCTCTGATGTTACATTAGGATTAGCATCCGCTGAAGCTGGCCAAGAAAAAATTTCTTTTTCACGAGGACAATACAAGGGTTTTCCCTCATGCGCCCTATTCTTCGGATTTAGCCCCGAGTGACGATTTCTTGTTTCCAAAGTAATGGCTCGACAGAAAGAGATTTGCTTCCAACAATGAAATCATGTTACATAAACAAATACTTATATTGGTGACTTCGACAAAACTTCCTTTTTTTTTGGAAAGCATAAAAAAATTAGACAAACTCTGGACAGACAAGGTGTGTAGAGTTGAAAAATAAAAAGATATTTTATACAAAAAAACTGCTTCATTCGAAAAGTCACAGACTTATTGACGCGCCTTCGTATTTAACTTTTTTTTATGTAGAACTCAGACTTCAACTAATTCCATAGAATGTAATCTAAAAATGTTATATTATACGGCTAAAGTTCTCAAAGGTGATCACCAGATTGGTTTAGTTTAGATAAAAAAAGGCAAAGGGGCATTATTCTGAAAGCTGAACCAGATCCCCAAAAAATATATCTTAAACTGCCGGATATTCATGAATAAATTATATCAGCAACTCATCCTCTTCGGCAAGAAAAAAGTAATTCGTTTTTATAAAAACCAGTAGTAAAGCGTGTTTTATTTTTTAGAATGTCACAACTTTGAGTTGGCATCACTGCTTTATTTGAGCACTCATTTAACAGCTGATAGTTGCTTTGAAATTTCATTATGAATCGACTTACACCAGAGCAACGCGTGCAAATTGTTCGGCGAATGGGCTGAAGCACAAATTGATATTGATTTTGAATTGCCATTCAAAATTTTATTTTCCGATGAAGCCCATTTCTGTTTAATGGGTACGTAAATAAGCAGAATTGTCGCATTTGGAGTGGGAGAATCCACAAGCTTTTGTCGAAACACCATTACATCCACAGAAAATTTACTGTTTGATGCTTTTTATGGGCCGGCGGTGTCATTGGCCCATATGTCTTCAAAAACGATGATGGTCAGAATGTTACTGTCAATGAGTAAACGGTATAGGAACATGATTCGAAATTTTTTCGTACCTCAATTACGTGGCATTAATCTTGCTGATATGTGGTTCCAACAGGACAGAGCCACATGCCACACAGCGAGCGCTACAACTGATTTACTCAAAGAAACTTTTGATAAAAAAATAATTTCACGTAATGGCTCAATTAATTGGTCACCAAGATGGTGTGATTTAACCCCATTGGATTATTTTCTTGTTTATAGCCTGGTACTCTGTTCACAATTTCGTGCGAAATGCTGTCAAACTACACATAAAAGTATTTGGTGTGAAATATTTGCGAAATAAATTCGCAAAAGTAGTACTCTGTTCTTGTTGTGAAAAACACGTAAAATCATGTCTTTCCATGCAAAATTAGTCTGGCATCATTTTAGTTTAGCTGCGAAACAACATGAGCAGTGCTTTTTTCGCACGGAATTTTAACAATGTTGCATACTTTCAAGCAATAAAAGCAAGAAATTTATAAAAAAAAAACCGAGAGTTGGGCTACATTTAGTACATGTCAAATTTTTCACGCGAAATAATCAATGGTGCTGAAAATTTTTCACAACTTTGAACAGAGTACCAGCCTTATGTCGATAAACGACAAACAATTGAACACCTGGAAATCAACAATCGAAGAGTTATCGGCGAAATACGGCCGCAAATGCTACGAAAGATTGTTGAAAATTGGTGTTCCAGATTGCGCCTTCTACGCGCCGGCCGTGGCGGCCACATGACAGAAATCATATTTAAACATTAATTTCATAAAATTTTCTTTCCCATAAAGCCCGTTTCATTGATATTAAAAATATTTATTTATACATATTATACAAAGTAAATTTGCATAATATGGTTGCACAAATATGGGCTTAGTAATTAGACCATATGCCCAAGATGTTATTATGATTTAAAATTGTGTCCTTCTATAAAAAAACCCCATTATTTTATAAGCATTTCTTCCAAAATTCAGTCCTATTTACATAAGTGCATGCACCGAAATATTTATATTCTACAAGAGATAATTGCGGACCAAGTGTCGTTCTCTACAGGAGCGTCCTTTAATTTTATTTTCCAACTTAAACAATTAAATGTATATTGCTTTGCGAGTTTATCAATGACGTGCATGATCTTGAATATTTAATGCCCATGCCATTCCCTTGGAGCTCTTCATACTGTGAAGCCCATGATCTTTAAAACCAGGTGCAGAGTATACATGTCACACTGTTACAATAAATGAAGATAGTACTGGTAAAACAAGTAAAACCGAAATTCAAAATGCTTACAGAATGCCTTCTATCCAATAAATATAAAGGCTCAGTTAGCTGACTGTAATGGAATGTAACTGCAACGGTAGGAAACAGCTGATCGTTATTGTTATGTGAAAAGTAATGTACAGATTCTTACATTCCGGCTGCATCTCTATAAGCATTTTCATTACTTTTCACATAATAATATGGATCAGCTGTTTCCTACTGTGCTCCATTACAATTGGCTAACTGAGCCTTAACACTATCTCTGCTTGATTCTCCTCTATACAATCTTTCAATCTTTCCACACTCCCTTAATTTTCTCATTGCTGTCCTTCCAGTTGATAAAAATTAATGATTATTCGATTATTATTATTTTCACTGTTCAACAAAGAAAACTCATACTTTTTCAATTTTTGCAACTTATTCCCAAAAATATTTCTTAATCATTTAGCATTTTCAAAATATGGCAACATTAATTTCTTACTTATTTATAATAAACTTGAAAAACAACAAGAAAAGAACACGGAACCGTTTAACAGAGCAAATGTAATGAGCAAATAAACTGTTAAAAAAGAAGAGTATTTATGCAAAGAACAAGCACAACATAAGAGTATAAATTGGTTATTGGTAAAGCTTTTGCGCAGAACTAAAGTTGTACAGTATAAAAAGGAAGGCGACTCAACAAATGTGAGCTTGTATGTGTCCTTAAACATTAGAATATACACTCCAAGGGACAAACGAAGGAATAAAAGGACGAAGTAAGCACAATAAGAAACAAGAAAAAAATGCACATGTTAAACACCGAGAGTTAACCTTTCGCCTTTAGCGAAAAACACCAACGCATCAAAACTTACACCCAAACATTAAAATTAAAAAAAAAACTCAAACTAACATCGTGTTGAGGACAATGATTTTACTCTTGAGAGTAGCAGGAGTAACAAATAAATGGAAACGTAAAATAATAATGAATTAAGGAAACAAGTGTTGCCGCTTTATGGGTAAAAAGGAGTAATAAAAAACGGGTGTTTGTTTTCGTTTAAAATTATTTTGAAAAAGATTTTGACATAAAAAATGCAAATGTTTCGCTACGATGTCCGTCCGTCTGTCTGTCACAGGCTGTTTCCTCGTAGAAGCTACGGACCTGCAATTTTCACAGAATATGTAATAATTTGGCCGTTATAACAACAAATATATGACAGTTAAAAATTAAAGGGTGTTCTAAAGCGAGCAACAAACAATTTTGAAATCCTAATGTAATATAATACAGACAATTACATATCGACACTTGAAATTTTCAAAGTTAGTGTATTTTTATGCAGACTACACAAATTAACAGTGAAATTTAAAAAATCTAAATTAAACGGTACTCTATCAGTTAATGTAATTTTTAAAACTTGCTGTTATCTTGGAACCCGTAAGAGGCAATTAAACTCTTGAAATTTTCAAAAACGTTAAAGCTAAAAAATTCCAAAATTAAAAAAATCACCGAAATACAAAAAGCGCTTAAATGAAAAATATCATCAAAAATAAAATAAATCGCTCAGATGCAAAAAAAAAATCACCATATCAAAAATATCGTCAAATACCTAAAAATATTGCAAAAAACCGAAAAAAATCGCCAATATGAAAAAAGCACCAAAAACCGAAAAAATTGCCGAATCGAAAAAACGCGCCGTAACAAAAAAAGTCTCTAAAACTGAAATAAATCCCTAAAAACTAAAATAATTCGCCAAAAACTGATAAAATCGCTAGAAACGAAAAAAAACGCTAAAATGAAACACGCCTAAAGCGAAAAAAAACTCTTAAACTAAGAAGCGCCAAAAACTAAAAAATGCTGAAGCTAAAAAAAAACGCCAAAACCCTAAAAAAAATTCCAAAACCGAAAAAAAACAACAGAACGAGAAAAACGCCACAACTAAAAAATCGTTAGAAACTGAAAAAAATCCCAAAAACGAAAAAAGCGCCAAAACTAAGAAAAAGCGACAAAACAAAAAAAACGCCAAAAACCGAAAAAAAACCCAAAACAGAAAAAAACACCAGAACGACGAAAAAAACGCCTCAACTAAAAAATCGTTAAAAAATTGAAAAATCCGAAAAACGAAAAAAGCCAAAACCCTAAAAAAATCGCAAAACCGAAAAAAACACCAGAACGAAAAAAACGCCACAACTAAAAAATCGTTAAAAACTGAAAAATCCCAAAAACGAAAAAGCGCCAAAACTAAGAAAAAGTGGTAAAACAAAAAAAACGAAAAAAAAGATCACCGGGTACTTGAAACTTTTTAAAGACTTCTTCGTGTGCGAGTCAAAGCTGAATTTATTTTTTTCACTTTTATGTACTTTATCTGCCATATTTATAAAAAATATTTCAGGTTTATTAAGCGGTTATTTGACATTATTCTATGGGAAATTTGTCAAATAAACCTGTAATAAACCTAAAATGTTTTTTTATGAATATGACAGTAAAAAAATTTTAAAACCGTCAAATATCTTTAAATCGAAAAATTAATTTTATGTAATTTTTATATTTATTCTATTCTACAATAAAAGGCATCATATTACCAAATTCTTCTTTATACGTACCCTGCTACTTTACATTCCTGTTTTGTAGTAAATATTTTCTCAGATTCCGCTATTCTTTTATACTTGATCATGCTTCTTCAGCTGTGCAACAGCTCAACATCTGTGCATATTTGCGATTTTTAAACGAACTGCAAAAAAAAAAAACAAAATTACAAGGTGAAAATTAGTTTTATTTTAGACAATTTTGATAATAAAAGTAAAATTTTTATTTTTTTTATATTTTATAATAATTTTTAATAAAATTTTATTTTAAATTCGCATTTTACCGCGACTTCGTTTCGCTTGCAGAGACGGGTGCCCCATACAAATTAAATTAATCTTACTTAATATTACAAATGTGAAAGTGAGTGGTGAGTGAGCTGAACTGATTTTGGAAATTCGTTCACCAATGGAAAGCTACATTGGCAACATCAAATATGGGCTAATTTTTATACGGTTCGGAACCAGTTTTTTTAACATTTGTTACGGATGAAAAAAAAATTTTTTTGGCTGTTTGGATAATTTTCATTTCGGACTTGATTCGTTTAATATAGAAAGGCCCTAATTTATTATTTTTTTCATAATGTATCGAAAAATGCAAAAATTTCGATTTCAAATATACTACATATAATGAGTTAGGGCCTTTCTATATAAAGGTAACGATATATATGTATGTATAAAAGTTGAAAAAATAAAATAAAACATAAAATAACTCTGCAGCGAAAAAAAAACGATTTCAATGCAAAGATCTGATAGAACATTTTTGAAATTAACTCTTGCAAGCCATACAAAACTAAAATTTTTAAATTTGTTGGTTAAGAAGTACGTGAAATATAAAAATAAATTTTAATGGGCTTGCCTCCGCCCATTTTTTAAATGCAAGATTGTGTGTGTTTTCAGAGCTCAGGGTGTCTGTTAAGTTTTGTACAAATCGGTAAAGTAGAACTACTTAAAATGAAATATTAAATTTTAATGGGCGTGACTCCGCCCATTTTTTTGAAAGATTGTATCAATTTTAAAACTCAGGGTGTGTGGTAAGTTGCGTAAAAATCGGTGTTTGTTAGGTTTCGCAGCAATCAAATAAGTAGAATACCATTAAATCAAATAAAACAATTTGTGGGCGTGCCCCGACCACTTTTTTTTACAATGGGACCAATTGGAAGCTATATCCTCTCAGACAAAGAGATTTTTGAAAATCGCTCTAAAATGTACAGAGTTATGAAGTAAAAATGTCAACCACAAAAATACAGACGAATTGAGAACCTCCTCCTTTTTTTTTTGACGCCGGTTAAAAAGAATGCAGAATGAAAATAAAAATGTATGTTATTTTTAAAATGCGGTTTTTTTCGGCTCTTTGCGCGATCCCCTTGGATGATTATTATGGACCCTCAGGGATCCGTGCACCCCCATTTTTGAACCGTTGTAGGTCCCATATAATACTTTCATATGCATTAAGTAGATAAATGTTGTTTTGAAATTACTTACAGAAACATTTCAATCTTATTTACATATTTGTATAGATTAGAAAATTTAGCAACTGCGGCAACGCTGGCAAAAAGGATATAATTAATGCAAGGAGAGCAACATTTTTTATTTTTTATTTATTTTTTGTGTGTTTTCTTACTTGACTCGATGAAAAACCATTAAAGAGAAAATAAGAACAAGATATTTTGAAGTTATACACACGGAAAATTGCAACCATTCAGCTTTTTCACTTGTAAAAAGGCAAACGTGGATTTAACATATAAATTGAAATTAAACGGAATTTAAATAAATAAAAATATATATCAAAAAAAAATAAAAAATATTATAAGCTTACAGAAAATTTATTAAAAAAATATATGCTAATTTTATTACTTGTTAAAAGTTTTTTCCCAATAAATTTTAAATAAATAAAAAGAAAGTAATATATCAAATTTTTTGCCAAAAAAAATATCATATTGTGTGTGTATCAGAATTTATTAGAAGCAAACAAAAAAATTAATATATAAAAAAAAGTTAAATAAATCTAAAGAAAGTTTTAAGCAAAAAAAAAGCTTAAAAATAAGTCAAGCTAAAAGTTTCAAGTTGCGTACATATAAATATGTATTTACAAAATAAATTATTTTATTAAAATGTCTAAACTGTTGAATATTGAAATATACATACATATATATGTATCTTTTATGTGCATGAGTGTGTATAGTAAAATGTAAATTTTCTTTCTTGCACAATTTTATCACTTATAATACACATAATATATGTAAAATAAAACTTCCAAAAAATAGTTTAAAAAAAATATAAAAAAAAGCGTCAGCAAAACCAAATTTTCCCAAGTTTACTAAAGTTGTAAGGGAAAGAGCTGAAACATTTAAAAACTTAACCATAAGCAAAACCAGGAGATATTAAAAATTCTTTAAACATGAAACCTTCAGAGTTGCTGTTACTTTTGGAAAGGGTAATTAATTGAATATACTTACACACACAAAAAAGAATAGATAAATGAAAAATATATGTGCATATATATACATATGTATCTATACATACATACATGTATGTATGTATGTACATAACTTTTTTGGTATATTTTTAAATATACACTGAACACATGAAGCAGAAAAAACTCTCTTTTTAAACTTCTTTGGCCATATTTTAATTTACAAACACACATTTTATACTCTTCTCTGCAATTGAGTGTTTGTGTGTGCGTAGTTGTTGGTGTTTCCCTTCCGTTATCCCCAGTGTTACCAACAGCTAAATTCAAAACTACACTTGATATGAAGAAAAATTACCCAATTTAACTGAAATTACAATTGATTACAAATTAATGTTTTGTTTAAAAAAAAAAAAAAAAAACTATTGTTAAAAAAGAAAAACTCAAAAAATGCATTCATTCATTAAAAAAAATAACATAAAATATAATAACAGGGCATACAGGCTGACATGAAATTTGGCAATTTCAAGCTCAAATTATGAACGAAAGCAAAAGTATTCATAAATATAATGAATGGTATTTGAGTTGACTTCCCAAACATCTCATTCATTGCGGCAGACATTCATTGCAGTACTTTCTTTCCGTTGAATAAATTATTTATTGCACTTTTACAAAATTTTCATGCAAAATTCGTCTTAAATATAAAAATTCTCAATCTTCTTTTAAATTCATATTGAATTTAAAAAATTTTATTTCTGTTTCAAAATTGTAAATGTATTCATTTTTGAAAAATAGCAGTTGTCTGTGGTAATTTCATGTCAATTTCGTCGAAATTAAGGAAAATGTATGGGAAATTACTTAATTTAAACTTCAGTTCAACCGAAATCACGAATTTGCTTAATTTGGTGTCAGCCTGAATGGGCTATAAAAGAACTTAAAATAATGAGAGCTAGTTCCAAATCTGTTTGCATATAGCCAGGGAAGGTTCAAAATGTTTATTGTCAATCCTTTGAGTACCTTTTTTTAGTAAATAAGATTCCAGCAGTGGTTATAGGTAACACATACACATAAATATGTTTTATTTCACTGAATCTAAACTATTTTTAACTTTTTATTGCTTCTTTTGGAAGTCGGTGCAATTTTTTTTAAGTTGTTAGTGCCGATTTTATATTTTCACAGGTATAATCACGCAATTTTCCAAATTCAACATACTTAGCGTCACTTTAAGAGCTCGAGGTGTGTGCCAAATCTCGTAAAAATAGGTCAAGTAGAAGCACGTGAATTATAATATTAAGCTTTAGTAGGCATGGCCCCACCCACTTCTTCAAGCACATACAACTTATGTCCTTCAAAGAGCCAAAACTTTTTGCCCAGTTTCCTGGCAATCACATAACTTGAAGTACATATAATCTAATATTAGCCTTTTGTGGGCGTATCCCGCCCACTTTTTTACATGAAATATTTTTTTCAAAGCTCAAGGTGTGTGACAAATTTTGTAAATATCGTTTAAGTAGAAGGAAGTGATATATAACATGTATTTAATTTTAATGGGTGTGGCTCCGCCTATTTTTTTAAAACTTCGAGATTTTGTCATAACGAGGGCTCAAGTTGTGTGATGGCTAAGTTTCGTTGAAATCCGATAAGTAAAAGATCATAAAATAAAAAAAAATGTGTTGGCGTGTTCCCGCCTTTTTTGACAATGGAATCAAATGGAATCTATACACTATAAGACAAAAATAAATAAAATTGCTCTAAAAGTTATGTAGTTATGGAGTAATATATGTAAAAAAAAATACAAACGAATTGATAACCTTCTCCTTTTTTTTTTTTGAAGTCGGTTGGTTTAGCTAACTGTGTATTTTTTTAATCAATAATATCTAAAATGTTATAAATTTCATCACTAAAATAAAGTCTTGATTTTATTTGTGAAGCTACTTCAATTCAATATAAAATTTTCACTCACTTAGTTTCTCTAAAATAAAATCTCGATTTTATTTGCCAAACTACTACTTTAATATAAAATTTTCAAGTTCAATTGTCCTTTTCCATATCGAAACAGAATGACAAAGACTCACATGCCGAAATACCAAAGCGTCTAAAAATAAATTTTTATCTGCATTATCAATTTCCCATAAGCTCTGGGACTTTAAAACATTAATTTTTATATAATTTGAAGAAATTGATTGCACTGCCTTTAAAACTGAAATAAGAAAAACCAAAAAAACTTCTTCATCAAAGGTATATATACTTTTATTTATTTAAGTATGCCATAGATTAGCTTAATAGCTAATAAATCAGTGAATGTTTAAATATAGTTTGAGTTAATTTTCATAAAAACTTAAAATGTGTTTAAACACACTTTTATTTTTTCAGTGGCGAATTAAAGTTATTAACAAATTACGTTGAAAGTACGGTAGCACTACAAGATTTCCAAATATTATGGAAAGCTTTCCAAAGATCAGCTGTTCAATATAAATAAGAAAGTTGATTTATCAATTTGCGTAAAAGTGAAATACCAAAAAACCCATTTTATGATACAAAAAGAGCATCGGAATGCATTTTTCTAATTATATATTTCATGATTTGAAAATATGTGTTACATTTGTTGTATATTTGCGAAAATTAAACGAAATTCTTTTTAATACGACCACATGATGTTCATGTACATGCATTCAAAAAACACACACATGCACAAAACATATGGTATGTTTGCAAAACTTAAACAACACTTAAATGCACAGTGTTGGCTATTTAAGATTCATTTAATTTTGGGGTGAAAAACTAAATTTTGCGTTTAAACATGATTTAAAAATAAAATACATATAATCATTGACTGATTTATTAGCCCTAAGTGTTGGAAAACGAAAACAAAACAAAAATTAAAAATGGAAAGAAAAAATAATTACACCCACGAAGTGGCAACACTGGTTATCCCTGGCCTTTCTCATTGCCACTCACTCATTCAATTGTTACCAGAGTATTGTTTATTTTTTTTTTTTTAATATTTCATTAAAGACAAAATGACAGGCAAACGGACGGACAAAATTGTAACAAAAAACCAAAACTAAAGTGTAATGTGGGCCAATGTTTAACGATTCACATTTGTAGACATGCGAGGGTAATACCTATGATAAATAATTTTGCTTAAGTACCATAAATCTTATAGCCTTAGTACGTGTTTCTTTTAAAAAATTTTTTTTCTACGGTGAACGTACATTCATCCCTCTCTCCCTTCATTGTTTTCAAGGTTAGTAAGAGTTAAAAGAAAATGTACTCCATTTTTCAACTTAAGGCTGTTTGTTTTATCACATTCATACAGTTTTTTTTTTTAATCTAATAACTTTATGCACATTTTCACAATGGCCTCGAGTATTTTTGTAACATGAGCCTGTATCTTTTAAAAAGAATAGTTACTTTAGTTAGACCTTAAAAAGTGTTAAGATAAAAAAAAACAACAAACGGCAAACAAATGTTTGACATTGGCCGAAATACTTTCTAAGCCATCTTAAAATTAAAAATTTTAAAATTAAAAATTAAAGTTTGTCAAGGACGACAATTAGCGTTGCAAGGATAAAGCAAAACTAGCAAAAATATATGATAGAAAAGTTCGAAATTAAACTTAAATAAAAAAAATTCTAGTCAAAATTTTAAAAGCGTTGAAGGAACAATCGCATTTTTATTAAGATTTGCATTTTAAGTATGCAATGTGTTCGGTAGTTTTATGTACATACATACATATGTTCAACATTTTAAACCTGTAACCCTTACCCGCATGGGCCTATTCCGTCCCTTTCGTAAAAAGAGCGTTACAATTATACTGTCCCAATAATTTTTGCCAACTAACACTAGCGTTGATTTATTTTTACATTTTATTTATCACAAATAATTGTTATTTAGACAATATAATTGTCGCTCAAATAACCTTTATTCGAATAAAAATTGTGCGAATATTTTCATTCGACAAACTTTTCTTCCAACAATTTTAATTCGAAAAATGTTTATTCGAATAATTAGAAAACTCTTTTGATTTCAGCTTTATTTAATCAGTATAGCTGTTGCTCAAAATAACTATTATTCGAATAATTTTCACTCGAATAACTTGTATTCGAATAATTTTCCTTGGGATATTTAATTTATTTTTACATTCTATTTTTTTCAAATCACAATTATGCAGTGTAATTGTTGCCCACACAACCTTTGTTCGCATAGTATTCACTCGAATAATTGTTGTTTGAATAATTTTTATTCGAAAAAATTTCATTCGATCACCTTTTCTTTCGATAATTTTTATTTAATTCGGAAATTCGTTTGATTTCGGCTTTATTTAATCAATATAAATGTTGCTCAAAAGAACTTTATTCGAATAATTTTCAGATATTTGAATTATTTTTAAATTCTTTTTCTTGTTTCTTTCTTTCTTTTTCTTTTTATTCGAATAAATTATCTGCAAATAATATCAGTCGACAAACTTTTCTTCCGGTATTTTAAATTCGAATAATTTAGATATTATCTTGATTTCAGCTCTATTTAATCAATAAAACAGTTGATGAAAAAACTGATATTCGAATAATTTTCACTCGAAACTTTCGTATGTGTACGAAATAATTTTTAACCAAAAAAATTTAAATATTTAAAAATTTAATTTTTTTTGTATATTTTGCACATTTTACAAAAGAACTACGTACGAGTAGTTCGAAATAACGAAATATTGCTTAAAATGTTGCATGTTTTCTCATATGATTCTATATAGTTAAACTATTTTCAATTGAGCATCGATTACAAGAAATTACCCAAAAATAATGCACATATACTCACATACATACATACATAAACATTGAAAATTGTTTTTACCGCATTAATGTCAAGAAATTACCCAAAAATAATGCACATATACTCACATACATACATACATACAAATTGTTTTTACCGCATTAATGTCAATAAAACAATTGCAGTTTATCATTAATTCAATCGATAAAACAAAAGCTAACAATTTTACTAATTACAATAATTGTTTACTTAGTTGAAAATAAAAACCTTTACACACCATCCTCGTGCGTGTGCCACCTGAATAATATTTTGCTTTAATACACATGTAATTACGTATGTAAATATGTATGGACATGTATGTACATATGTATGTATGTATCTATAGTTGCAAGGAAATAACAAAAATTACTGTAAGCAAAGAAACTTTAGTAATTTTCCTCCATTTTTCCTCATTTTAAATGACTGACGAGCTGAGGAGCTGAGCTGAGCTGACTTTAATGATTGAATGACTCACACAGAAACAGACAGACTCACTATATATTTTTTTTTGATATTTTATTTTTGTTTACATTACAACTACATACGCGTGCAATGTTTTGCTTTTCTATTAACAGAAAGTCCTTTTTATTGTCTCAGTCATATTTAATTCAAACTATAACAAGAACAACAACATTAACACTACAGGTAAACTACATACACACTTACATACATACATACATTAATGTATGTATTTCTTCTTTTTAGCTCAATTTATTTCACGCCGCGTCTGTCTGAATTCGATCAAACCTAATGAAGATTTGCATTAAAATTGATATCAAAAGCATAGGAAATGAGGAAATTTTTGTTGTTGTGGGTGGTGGTGGTGATGGAGGTTGTTGTTGCTGTTGTTGTTATATTTATAAACAAATAAAAATTAATCGCTCAAATTTGCGAGCAGACGCGATTTGTAAAGAAAAAATTACTTTTTGAATTGCTTGAGAAATATTTATATGTATTTATTTGTCATACGAAAATGTTTAGGAATAGAGGAACATATGATGGCCAGCGTTGCCAAGTGTACAGATTTATCTGTTCTTCGCAGTTTTTTCAACAGTTGAACAATTGAGCAGTTGTGCAGTTTTTCTTTAAAATTACTAGTTTAATTTCAGTATTTTATTTTGCCTTTTTTTATTTTAATTAATTAAATTAATTTTTTCCCCCACACTGATACAACACGTTCAGTGACAAGCTCATACACACGTTTATCCATGTAGTAATTGTATAAAATGCCGCCTGAAGGTGCAATTTATATAAAAAAAAAATTAGAGTCAAAAATATTGCAATTTTTTTTTATTGTTTTCTATACAACCCAGCAAAAAATTAGACATTACTAGGGAAAGGATTTTCATGTAAATACATGTTTTCTGTCGTTGGTCGTAGTTGAACGTAAATAAAATATCTTTGCAAATCAATCAATTTGTGACAAAATGGCATCGATTTGTTAGTACATATTTTTGCATATATTAAAATAAATACATATTTTTGCACATTTTAAAATAAATACATATTTTTGCATATTTTATTATAAATGTATATTTTTAATACATTTTTTCAATTTTTTCATCCTATAAAACAAATTTTGGTGTTTTTCGATTAGTTGCAAAGTATTATTGCGATTCTTACGATTGTGTAAGAAGAAAAAAGAGGAAAACGAAAACAATTTCATCCCAAAACTCAATACATTTGAAAAATGCAATAAACAAATACAAAAGCATGACATAAAAGCCCTGTTGAACCCAAAAGTTTTTGTGTAATTTTTCTGAGCGCTCTTTACCGGTTCCGTATTAATTTTATGGGGACCATATTTATATTAACAAAGTTAAAGAAATTTTTAATAAAAAAAAAACTTAAGCACAAGTTGAATTAATTGAAGATGCGGTAAAAAAAATTTATGCTCTGAAAGACAAAATAAGTGAAGAAATTAAAAATAAATTAGATAAAGTTATACAAAAAAAAAAATATGGACTAAAAAAATGCAACAAATTGCATCAATATTTTATAGTTCAAACAGCTAAATTTTAGAAATTGAATATTCCACAAACGAACTTACAGCATTTAAATATGCACCAATAACTTTTGCTGTCGTGGAATGTTAATTTTTACAATAAAAATGTTTTTTTTTTCTGAAAAAATCGTGAGAAATTTACCTTTGACAATTTACAGAAATAAAAGTTCTTCTTAACTTTATTTTGTATTCCATAAGATTTGACAAAATATTTGTTAAGAAAGCAATGAAGCTAATTTTTTTAAGTTTTTAATGTTGTTAAATGTAGAAAGTGTTAATAAATGCATATTTTATTGTTTTTTAATACATATTTTTATATTTTTAATGTATATTTTATGTACATAAAACGCGATTTTAAATGCATGAAAATCCTTTCCCTAGACATTACCATAAGAACTTCTTGTCATATAATGACTTACTTTTCTGATTGAAAAATTTCATTACTCGCTTACAAATAATATTACATAAATTTTAAAAAAATTATGGACAAGTTGATTGTTTTCATACATTACGTGAATATGTTGCCAAATAAAAAAATGTAAGTAGTTCTCAAGAATCGATTATTTTAGTGTCACGACTTGTTAAAATCATTAAAATCATCATCCAGTAGGGAAGGGTTTCCGCTAAAAATGCTTAATTCCAAACCCGATTATCTTTTTTGAAATTTTTTGCTGGGAAGTTTCAAAAATTATGAAATTCAAAAAAACTTGCAGCAGCAAACAATAGTGAAACCATGTCTCAGGAAAAGTGATACAAGGGCTACTATTTATATTTCGGGAACAGGCACCACTAATGTCAATAGCTAAAACCTGGCAACACCATAATAAAGTTTTAAATTTTTTAGCATAAACATACTCACAACGTTTTGATAAACAAATGCTATTTGTGAGTTCAGCAAATCAATTTGACAAAAAAATAATGGAAATTTTTTCGTTGGATAATTTTTCACAACTTTCGACGTGGATTATCTCAACAAGAATGTGTCGATGAACTCAGTTCTTTAAATGGCGAAAAAGCACCATCAAAAACCACAGTACGAGTATATCGCTGGTATAGTGAATGTAATAGGGGTCGTAGTTCCCTCGCCGATGAATTCCGTAAAGGTCGTCCAAAATCGGTTGTTGTGCCACTAAACATCGATGCAGTGTGTGAAGTGATAATGCAAGATCGTCATGTGACAAATTGTGAGATAGAGGCATCCTTGCACACTAGTTCCACTTCAATACATTCGATTTTGCATCAACACTTAGTTATAAAAAAATTTGTTCTCGTTGGATACCCCATAATTTATCAATAGCTCAAAAAAAAAAAAAAAACTCGCGTCAAGTGGTGTAAGGAAATGATTAAAAATCTCATCCGTGGTGCTTTAAAAGACTTGTATAAAACCGTGACATATGACGATTTATGGATATATGCATATGGCAATCGACAGTATGGGTATTCCAAGACGAGCTAAATCCAACAAAAGTTGTTCGTGTTTCTTCGGCCGAATGGGTCATGCGGCCACTGTTCCGCTTGAGCAACGTAGAACTGTCAATTCTGAGTGTTACACGACCATTTGTTTGCCGAAAGTCTTCGGAGAAATTCCTAAGACTAACCCCCGAAGACGAATCATTCTTCATCCTGACAAAGCGAGCTCTCACACATCTCGTCAAACGAGAGAATTTTTGAGAGTCAAAACATCAAATTGATGACTCATCTTTCGTATAGTCCTGACTTGGCACCCCATAGCTTCTTCTTCTTCCCGAATATTAAAGGTCAAATGAGGGGTCAACGATTTACGTGCGGCGAAGAAGCAGTTGAAGCGTTCAAAAACCCTGTTTTGGTGGTCTCTCAAGAGGAATGGAAAGAAAAACTGCTGCTGCAAATGGTTTGAATGAATGCAAAAGTGTATTGATCATCAACTGGGGGGGATTTTTTGAAAAACAATAAAGCCATTTTCATTTAAAAATGTTTGTTATTATTTGCTATTCCCGAAATTTAAATAATAGTATTCGCATTGAAAAGTTTGTAACTGTCAGCTGAAAGTATTAGGCACAAAATTTTTACGTTTTAATCGAAATATAAAACGATTAGAATTTTTTGGGTAGTTTTTACTTCTGATAAACAGTTTGTTCAATATGGGCAGTTTTTTTTTTTTTTTGCCAAACGTATATGGCAGCACTGGTGATGCTGCCCCTTTTCACTGTATTCTCTCCAGCGTTGCCAGAAAATGATGATGAGAGAATGCTAAATCGGTCATAAAATTCTGCTTAAATGTTCTACAGAAGAAAAGTATAATGCCAGATTTAAATGTAGAAAAAATTATTGAAATAGCTTTTAATTTAATGTTTGTACAAACTTATTAGTATTTGTAACACATACAAGTATAAAATAGTTAATAATTGGTGTTTTTCGGAAATGTTACAATTACGTTTAAAAATTTTTTACGCACTATAATTCCAAAATATTATTTTACTTATTCAGTAAAATATTTTTTGTTTATTAAAAATACATTGAAATTGATTATTGAGGGGCTTAGCTCGATCCTATGCGCATTTCACTGTCGCTTGTGCAGATCAACAAGGAACCTTTAGCCTGCAATACATGTACATTTATGAGAAAAATTCTCTATACAGAAGAATTTTTTTAACAAGTTACAATTTTTTTATTTTCAACAAATTCTGCCCGAAAGCATCTAGCAGAATTGTTTGAAAGTTGAATACTTTTTAACTGATGAAAATGCCAAATCTAGTAGTGAAAGTGCTAAAATGGCAACAATGATTCTCGCTCTCTTTCTCTATCTCTCTCTGTTCAGTAAGCTAAAAAGTTGCTCAAGTAAAATTGCCGCGTGTGCATCCAGTCTAATTTCCGTTGGTGAATTGCAATAATATTGGCAATCGTCAAATTTTTAGCTTTTAAAGAAAAAAATAAAAAAAAAATAAATACATAAATACTAAAATTAAGAAAATTAAAATTTTATTTAAATGAACTACCGATTGATTCTTTACGAATATGAAAATATGCTTTAAAGCTAAAACAAAAGAAATTGTTAGACAAAAATTATTTTAGGCAATACCATTTACTCGCAGTAGGGGAGGTAATTCTAAAGCGTTTGAATTTTTTTGTACTTCCTTCTCTTCATCGAAAAATAGTTCCAGTAAATTAATAATTTTTATTATAATTAAGTTTTATAACTAATTTTTGGAAGCAATTTTACTCAAACATTTCCCTACCTTTTTTTTTTTTTTTTTTTTTTTTGCAATATTTTCCGTTGTCAATCTGTCAATCATAATCCAATTTTTGATAACTTTGAGGCAACTGCAGAAAGTTTCCCTACATTATACTAATTTTAGTTTCGGTTGCGTTGCCAGTTGACAAGGCAACTAAAGTTCGTTTGTCATCCATAATCGAACATTTCAGTTAAAACTTAAAATTTTTTTGATTTAAAATTACATAATTTTGCGTGAAATTTTCTTTCTTCTATCAATTCTCACTGAATGTATAAACATGAAGATATATTAAAAAGCTTATAAATTTATCAAAACTCAAACTTAAGTTTGAAAAACTACTCGTGAAAAATATTATTTGTGATAAGGTGAATTTATTCACGATTGGAAGATCAGGCAAAAAGGGAAATATTTCTTATAAAGAAAAAATATTTACGATTGATTTTAGCAACATATTCGTATTCTTTTCTCTTCTTTGTTCTCGCACACAAGCTTAAAGAGATACAGATTAAAAATGCAATTAATCACACATTTTTCGTAATTAAAGGCTTTTAATTTTCTTATTCGCTTTTTGACGTTATTGTGTTGAGTGTTAAAAAATCTGTTAAGCCTTTAACACACTATTTCCTTTTGTTTTCTATAGTAGCCAGTGTTGCCATTGTTTTTAGATGTTGGCGTTTTTTAAACAGCTTTTGCTAATTTTTTAGAATGAGAAGTAAAAAGTTAAATTTTTATGGGCAAAATGTGTTTTTTTTAAGTCCGATAAAACTTTAAATTGTTAAAAAAATTATACAAAATTTTTTTTTTATATGAGCATGATTACGGGCATATGACGAACCTAATTCTGGACGTGCAATTTCGAGCTACTTTTTCGAGCAAATAACACGAGCAATGTTGGCATCCAAGGCGTCAATTGTGGCTGGTTTATCAGCCTAAGCCAGGTGGTCCCACAGGGAATAATCGAGAGATGTCACGTCGCAAAGACCTTGAAGGCAATTCCAAAGTCCATTTCTCTCAATCAACTTATTTGATTTTAATACTTCGATGGTTGAGGACGCCGCATGGCACGTAGCGCCAGCCTGTTAAAACCGCATCTCGGCCGGATCAGTGTCATCTGTAGTTTCAAACAAAAAAGCATTTAACATGGTGTCGTAACGATCTCCGTTGACAGTAATACGAGTAGGCACTTCATTTTTGAAGAAATAAGGCCAGACACGTCAAAAGAGCCAAAAGCAAAGCTTGCAGCAATCAGCAAACAGCTGATAGTTGGCATCACCGTTTGCTGTTTGTTGCCTGCATACAACAACAAAGAAAGAAGAGAACAAATAGAACATTCAGACATTTTTATTGTTTTATTAATGAATGCCTGCATACACACGGCCACCCACTTAATTTACACTTGGGCTTGTATGCACATACTTGTGTACTTTCACAAGTGCTCTTCTACTTATGCGCCCATTATCTCATCGTTGTTGTTTTTTATTTATTTTCTTTTTTCTATTTTCCTTATTTAATTTTGCAAATAAACTGCGTTAAGCACTCGAGTTTCACTTTAATATTCCTAGACATTCTGTGATTGCTTTTAACTGCAAGTTTTTGAAATAAAAAGGTGTTGATTGAAAGGCAAACACTTTATAAATCATTAATTGTGTGACTAATAAATGTTTTGTTTGAATTAAAAGTGTAAAGAATCTTTAATGAAAGCAAATAATTAAATAAGCCGGCTTTATTGAATTTCATTTTATTGTATAGTAAGTACGGATTTATTTATGTACTACAATCTTCGAACAATTATTTGCGAACGTACGAAATTTAATTTTTCGATCAGTACATATTTTTGTTTGTGCTATATAAAAAATTAAAGTAATCTTTCATAAAACTAATCATTTATTTGGTACGAAAGCAAATTTCGGAATATTATTCGAACGTTTTTTTGCTGACAAAAGGATGGAAAAATTCATAAAATGCATATAATTTTATTTTAAGAATTCATTCAAAAAACATTTTTATTTGCATTCAACAGAAAACATAATAAATAAACTGAATAAGAATTTAAATAAATTGTAAACACAATCACGCAACATTTACTACGTTCTATAGAAGTGCTACCAAGTTTTTTACATTTGCTATGCCGCATAAACAATGAGTTAGTTAATTTATTTGCAAATAGTGCGTGTATAAACGTAGTAATTATTGGCTACACAAATACAAAAATCTTTGCTGTTCTTTTTATTTTGTAATTATTTTTAATATTTAAAATTAAAATTTTTTTTAAACTTGTTTGCATTTTGAACTTTGACATTTATGCGCCACTGTTGGCAACTTCTTCATCAAACTTTCAATAATACTAAGGGCCAATTTCACCAACTCTATTTAAATATCAATTCTTATTTAAATGTCGATTTTTATTAATTTTTGTATGGAAAAATTACTTTTAAATATGAATTGATGTTTAAATAAGTTTTATTGTATTGTATTTATGTACATATATAAAATTTGGCATCACTTGATTTTACCGGTTCTTTAACATGTACAACTGTTTATCATGTATAACTAACGTGACCAGATGGTTTTTGTAAAAAGCGGGACATGATCGACCTAAAAACGGGATTTAGAAGAAAATACCGCCAAAATGCGGAATTTAAAAATAAATATATTTTAGAAAGCGTAATGTGTAATAAATTTTAATTTTAAATTTTTTTTAATAAACAAAAATATTTATGAACAAAAATATCGTTGGTAATCGCATCAATTAAGAACGGCTGCACCGATTTCGCTATTTTATTTTTAATATTAATAATTTAAAGAAATATTATTAAAGAGTGAACGAGTGGGCGTGGCACCTTCTATATATAGCAATTATTTATTTTGAAATATTTTGAGAGCTAATGCGGGTAAACAGCTGAGATAAAAATCCTTTTGATGCAAACACTTGTTAATAAAGTTAAGCAATTTCTCACATAACTATCAGGCAAACTAACTTTCACTTAATAAAGAAGTGTCTGAATCAAAAGATTTTTCATTAGTATTTAGTGGTTACGCAAATATTTTTCCAGTGTGACCGACAGTACTTTTAACCCTAAGAATATTTAAAATCGGCCGGAATTACTTTTTCTGTATGATTGGAATTTTATTTAGCTTACTTGCCCCACTGTGTGACAAATGTTTTACACTAGTTTTTCTTTTCATTTAACATAATAATATTTGCAACGGAAATTAATCGAATTTTTTTTTTTCTTTTTTTTGCATGATTAATGAAAAACCTCTCAAGATTTCTTTTGCTCATTCTAACGATAATTGTAATTATTTTTTCTTTTCTTGTAAGAAAAGTTGTCATGCAATCATATTCCTTGCGTTTGAGTCAACTCAAGTAAAATACGTATGTACGTATACATATGTATATGTAAGTAAAGAAACTTAACGCACTTTAGCTAATCAATTCGTAGAATAAATTCTATTTAAGGAAATGGAAAAAATGTAAAATGTTTGTAAGCGAATGAGTTGAAATTTTATAATGAAAATGCGGGTGGTTTAATGATGATTTATTGTTCTCGTAGCCTTAACTATATTCAAGTATTTAAGAAATAATTATCGCCTGATTTCAAGGATTATAGGAATTTATTTTTCCTTTTTTTTGTATTTAATCGTTAAATGCATTAACTTCTATTTTATTTTTGTTAACAAAATTTATGTTCATTTCAAAGCTACGACCTTTTCCCATCTCTCTCGCATATTATAGATTCCATGCCAAAGCCCTTTTTTATATTTGAAGGCCAGAAACGACTTATAGTGTTTTCACTGCTAAAACCTGCTTTTACCACACAAAATAATTTTGTTAAGAGCAACTTAAAACCTTTTTTGAATTGGTTTTAAGTAATTTTTATGAAATGCAGCCATTTTTTCGCTTATAGAAATTCAGTGCTGCCAAGTTGAAATCAGCAGAAGCAGCTGATAATGTTTATGCCAGTTAATAAGAATAGATACCGATTGAAAGATTTTCAACTTAAAAATGCACGCAGACACAATAACAATAAAATAAATTCCAGAGCAAAATAAACTTTTGCTCGTAAAACAAAATAAGAGTATTTTCATTGGCCTCTGGGAGGACAAAATAGACACCCATCTGCCGATAAAAAAAACTACATTTTAATGTATTTGTGCACCTTTCATATATACGAGGGCTACTATTTATAGTTCGGGAATAGCATTTATTGTTTTTCAAAATATTCCCCTTGATGTGTGAAGTGTATTGATCACTTTTGCATTCGTTCAAACCATTTGTCACAGCAGTTTTTCCATTCCTCTTGAGACACCTCCAAAACAGGGTTTTTGAACGCTTCAACTGCTTCTTTGGCGCTCGTAAATCGCAGACCACGCAGTTTACCTTTGATATTCGGGAAGAAGAAGAAGTCATTGGGTGTCAAGTCTGGACTGTACGGAGGATGAGTCATCAATTCGATGTTTTGACTGCTCAAAAATTCACTTGTTTGACGAGATGTTTGAGAGCTCGCAATGCCATGATGAAGAATGATTTGTCTTCGGGAGTTAGTTTTAGAAATTTCTTCGAAGACTTCCGGCAAACAAATGATCGTGTACCACAAATAATTGACAGTGGCCACACGACCCATTCGGCCGAAGAAACACGAACATTTTTTGTTGGATTTAGCTCGTCCTGGAATACCCACACGGTCGATTGCTGAGGTCTAATCCTCGCTTACGATAACGAGCTGATTCGATCACGTTTTTTCAGTTTGAGATTATGGCATTCGATATCGAATCATATTATTACATTGTTCGATAACGAATTCCATAATCTCAAACTGAAAAACGTGATCGAATCAGCTCGTTATCGAAAGCGACGATTAGACCCCTGTTTTATTTCCGGCTCATAAGCATATATCCATGATTCGCCATCTGTCACGATTTTTTATACATCTTTTGAAGCACCACGGTTAAGCTTTTTAATCATTTCATTACACCACTTGACGCGAGCCTTTTTTTTTTGAGCGATTAATAAATTATGGGGTACACAACGAGAACAATTTTTTTTACAACTAAGCGTTGATGCAAATTCAAATGTATTGAAGTGGAACTAATGTGCAAGGATGCCTTTATCTCACAATATGTCACATGACGATCTTGCATTATCAGTTCACACACTGCATCGATGTTTTATAGTACAACAACCGATTTTGCACGACCTTCACGGAATTCGTCGGCGATGGAACTACGACCGCGATTGAATTCACTATGCTAGCGATATACTGTGGTTTTTGATGGTGCTTTAGCGCCATACAAAGAACTGAGTTCATCAAAACATTCTTAGTGGGATAATCCACGTCGAAAGCTTGAGAAAAAAAATCCAACGAAAACCTTCTCTTGAAATTTCTATTTTTTTTTGTCAAATTGATTTTCTGAATTCACTGTAAACAAAACAAATAGCACTTGTACATCAAACGTTGTGAGTACTTTATTGTGGTGTTGCCAGGTTTTAGCTATTGACATTAGGGTTGCCAGTTCCCGAAATATAAATAGTAGCTTTCGTATATATTTTAAACTATAAACAGGCCATGGAACCTATTGAATATTGCTGGAAAAAGTGTATCCAGCTAAGAGAAGATTAAGTTTGAGAAATAAAGAAGGTTATAAAGGGTGGTGTTGCCACCCAGCTACACTTGGAAACTCGGGTCCATTGTGAGAACACCAAATAAATAAAGAAAGTAATATATTCTTCGTTAAGTAGGCTTCTATTGCGACCGCTCTCGTATGTTTGTCTGTATATTCTAACTTGTGCTATTAAGTACAACTTGTTGCAGCTACAAGTGTGGACAATTTAAAAATAAATATGAAAAAATAATAATAATTTATTTTCCTTCCACAGCGAATCGAGTGGTTTTAAATACAATCTTACAATCTTACAATTTGAAGGGCGACAAAACAAGGTTTCTGTGTGAAAGAGTGTGAAGAGTGTGTGTAGGTGGCGATAGTAAACGAAAACATCAACAACTAATTAATGCATATTTAAATTATTCAAAGGTCGTTACGAGTACAACATCGTGCCGTGTAATTTGCATATAAAAATTTCCTGGTTAGGTACCGCAGTGGAGCTGTTAATGGCAACTTAATTTGAATGGGTGGCAGAGAGTCTTAAACTGTTGTATTATCTAAACACAACATGCAAAGGGTTAGTTGCACTTGCAAGGCCAATAAATTATACATATATAAGTTTTTCGATGTTCGCAACATCACTATGCAACATATGTATGTTTACGTTTGTACATTTTTCTCTCTTGTTGGAGAGAAATTATAGTTTGCTCCCATTGCTGCAAAATAGTAAAGAAAGCGAACTAATGATCAACGGCAAAATTTGCACGATGAAAGTTGAAAACTACTAAAAGCGGTTGTGAAGAATTATTTATAAAAATTACATCTACAGAAGAGCGCTTGAAAGATGAAAGAAAAATTAAAAATGTTACTAATTTTGTATATAAAGAGTGATGTTTGAGCAACTTTCTTTTTGGCAACACTGTTTTTGGGACTCAGCTGTTTTTGTGTATCATGTCATTGTTAAACATGTTCAGTTTGGTCGACTTACAAATGCACAACGCTTGCAGATTATTGAATTTTATTATCAAAATCCATGCTCGGTTAAGAAACTGCATCCGTGCTCTTCTTCCATTTTATGGTCAGTTTGGGCGACCTTGTGAGGCGGCTATTCGGAAACTTGTGACTAAATTTCGCACTAAAATTACATTATTCGGCATTAAGCCACCAACACGCATGACAGAGGAAAATATCGCAGCTGTATCCGCCAGTGTTGTTGATGACCGTGAATTATCGATTCGACGCCATTCGGCCTCTGTTACTTTTTTTGTTGCTCGGTGCCTTATGTCACTTAGCACGCGAAACAATGGCCCAATTAAGAGGCGAGTTCGGTGGACAGTTTATTGCATGTTTGGGGCCGGCAAATTGGCCGCCCTTAACGCGCAATTTGACGCCTTTAGAATATTTATGATGGGGCTATGTCTCATGTCTATAAGCACAAGCCCGCAACGGTTGACACACTGGAAAACAACATTGAAGAATTTATTCGTGAGATACCGACCGATATAATGGAGAGATTATGCCAAAATTGGACCCAGCGTATGAACCATTTCAGGCATATCCGCGGTCAATATTTACAAGAAATAATTTTTAAACATTGAATTATAGATAGTCCGACCAACTCAAATAAAGATTTCATACATTTCTCTAAATTTTATGTGTTTGTTTTTATAAAAAAAAAATCACCCTCATATTTCCACCAGAAATATTATTTATCCATCTAAATAGCTACAACAATTGGCACTTAAAATAAAATAACAAATCCAAATTAATTGTTTAAATTGAAACTCTACCAACAAACTTGACATTTGAAATTGGTGAGATTAATCAACGAGTTTTTTTTTCTGTGTCCACTGTCAAGTTGTTATTATTATTATTTCATAAAACTAATGGTGACAAATTTATAACCTTTAAATTTAAATGTTAAATATAAATAGCAACAAGGGGATTTAAAAATTCTTCTAAATACGAGGGTTACTATATATATATGTATTTCGGGAACTGGCAACACTAATGTCAATAGCTAAAATCTGGCAACACTATAATAAAGTTTGAAATTTTTTAGCATAAACGTAAGGCTCAGTTAGCCGACTGTAATGCAATGTAAATGTAATGTAGGAAACAGCTGATCGATATTTTTGTATGAAAAGTAGGTTACGTTACATTACATCTCTATAACTATTTCCATTACTATTCACTTTTGCAGTTACGTTACATTGCAGTCGGCTAACTGAGCCTGTACTCACAGCGTTTTGATGAACAAGTGCTACTTGTGAGTTGATAAAACCAATTTGACACAAAAAAAAAATGGAAATTTCAAGAGAAGATTTTCGTTGGATTATTTTTTACAACTTTTGACGTGGATTATCTCAACAAGAATGTGTCGATGAACTCAGTTCTTTAAATGGCGAAAAAGCACCATCAAAAACCACAGTATATCGCTGGTGTAGTGAATTCAATCGTTCTCGTAGTTCCGTCGCCGATGAATTCCCTGAAGATCGTCCAAAATCGGTTATTGTGCCACTAAACATCGATGCAGTGTGTGAACTGATAATGCAAGATCGTCATGTGACAAATTGTGAGATAGAGGCATCCTTGCACATTAGTTCCACTTCAATACATTCGAATTTGCATCAACGCTTAGTTGTAAAAAAAATTGTTCTCGTTGGATACCCCATAATTTATTAATCGCTCAAAAAAAAAAGGGCTCGCGTCAAGTGGTGTAAGGAAATGATTAATAATTTCAACCGTGGTGCTTCAAAAGATGTATAAAAAATCGTGACAGATGACGAATCATGGATATATGCTTATGAGCCGGAGACAAAACAGCAATCGACCGTGTGGGTATTCCAAGGCAAGCTAAATCCAACAATAGTTGTTCGGGTTTCTTCGGCCGAATGGGTCGTGTGGCCACTGTTCCGCTTGAGCAACGTAGAACTGTCAATTCTGAGTGGTACACACGACCTTTCGTTTGTTGGAAGTCTTTGGAGAAATTCCTAAAACACCCTCCCCCCCCTTTCACACATTTCGTTAAACAAGTAAATTTTTGAGCAGTCAAAACAACAAATTGATGACTCATTCTCCGTAAAGTCCTGACTTGACACCCAATGACTTCTTCTTCTTTCCGAATATCAAAGGTAAACTACGTGGTCTGCGATTTACGAGCGCCGAAGAAGCAGTTGAAGTGTTCAAAAACCCTGTTTTGGTGATGTCTCAAGAGGAAGGGAAAAACTGCTGTGACAAATGGTTTGAACGAATGCAAAAGTGTATTGATCATCAAGTGGAATATTTTGAAAAACAATAAAGCCATTTTCATTTAAAAATTTTTGTTATTATTGGCTATTCTCGAACTATAAATAATAGCCCTCGTATATTAAATAATAGAAAGATAATTTAAAATTTATGTAACTAGACTGTACATATGTATGTATAAGTAAATATGTGCTAACAACTTACTACATATTATAATATACTGGAACATTTATACATAATTTAACACATTTCATCCTCAAACACAAACATTCAATAGGAATGTGGGGAGTGTTGTACTCGTACATTTTCTAACCCTTTTGGGCAGGTGGTTATTTAAAGTTACTATTAATGTGTGTCCATATGTATGTATGTATTTGGTTAGCTTGGTGTTTTTGTGTATGTGTATGTAACTACATAAGTACATACATGTGTTATATACTTATGTATCTGACTTGATTCCCTGTCGCCTAGTTTGTGTGCAGGAGTTTTATTTTTTTAACTACAGGGCGTCTCAACAGAACGTTTTTTTTTTTTTTTTGATTATAGGGAATTTATATCTGCACAAAATCTAGCAGATTTTAATTAAAATATTTATGAATATCTGTACCGTTTACAGCAACTTTTTTTTTTTGACATTTATCAAGACCCATTAACTGAAAAATTTTCAAAACTACAGCCAAACAACTGCAATTTAGCCAATTCACACACCGTAGCTAATTCACTCATAGATTTTGTTTGCTTGAAATCTCGTAATCGCTCAAATTAATTGAGATTAATTGAGGTACCCTGGGGTACCTTAGAATATGCAGATTACGGAGGTACCATTAGCTCGAAATCAGCTTATCTCGACTTAAGAACTTTTTCCTCTTTGGCACAGAAATATATCAGACGAAAAGGTATGATTTACACTGAAAAAATAAATACTCATACATCAAGTTTTTACTAAAGTAATTTTAAGAAATACACAAATTTCTTAAAAGCACTACTTAGTGCTTTTTCTTAGTTTAGCACTAGCACTCTCTCTTCAAAAAGCACTAAAAATAGTGCCAAGTTGGCATCGCTGGCTTTTGCTTCTTCACGGTTTGAATGAATATTATTCAAATGAGTAAATCTGCTCATGAATTGATCCATGGCACTCGTATTACGTATTAGCTGCTCAGATGGACGATTATGCTTATCGTAAAGTTGAAGAAGTTTTCTATAAGTTTGGCGAACACAGCGTG
Organism: Nowickia ferox; assembly: GCA_936439885.1. NCBI lineage: Eukaryota > Metazoa > Arthropoda > Insecta > Diptera > Tachinidae > Nowickia > Nowickia ferox. Next base: position 12,701,551 of record OW387025.1, read on the forward strand.
AACTTTGAAAATGAATTTCCAGGCTTTGTAAAAATTTTTCTGGTGTAAGTCTTCACATGATGATTTGCCAAAGTGTTCTTCATTAGTATGACTGACAGCTAGTTTGACAGTTATACCTATCGGAAGTATGTACGTCAAAAAAAAAACACCCTTTACTTGAGAAAATGTACAGTAATCTCAGAGCCGCCATAAAACATTTTACTAAATTTAGACGGATATTAATTTATATTATTAATAAGTTATAAACATATTTTCGATAAAGACTTTACTTAGTTTTAAATAAAAAGTACTATTGGGTGTTTTTTATTGAGGTATAGAACTTTAAGTTGGCATCACTTTTTTAACTGGCGGCCATTTTGTCAGCTGTCAAGTGATTAATATATATTTAGTTTGGTTTGCCATTTCATCATGAACAGGTTGACAAAATAACAACGCTTGCAAATCGTGCAAATTTATTTCGAAAATAATGGTTCAGTTCGCGAAGTTTACCGCGAACTGAGCCATAGTCGACATTTCATGGTCGACATAATCCTCCATCAGAGCAATTAATTCGGTTAACCATGGATCGTTTTCGCACTACGTTTACTCTATGTGATAATACGCATCCGCAGAGACGTCGAACAGTGCGCACCGAAGAAACAATTGCCGCTGTAGAGCAAAGTGTTGAAGAGGACCCGAATGAATCGATTCGCCACCGTGCACAGCAATTGGAGCTTTGTCCATCAACTTTATGGAAGATTTTGCGCAAAGATCTTGGCTTGCGACCTTACAAGATCCAGCTTGTGCAAGAATTAAAGCCGCGAGACCATGCAATGCGTCGTGATTTTGGTGTATGGGCCGAAAATGAGATTGATCTCGATGCTGATTTTCATCGCAAAATTTTGTTCAGTGATGAGGCTCATTTTTGGTTGAATGGCTACGTCAACAAGCAAAATTGCCGCATTTGGAGTGAAGAGAATCCACATGAGACCCTTGAGACGCCATTACATCCACAAAAACTGACTGTTTGGTGTGCTCTATGGGCTGGTGGAGTCATTGGGCCATACTTCTTCCGAAATAATGCTGGAGAGTCAGTTACCGTTAATGGAGACCGGTATAGAGCCATGATAACCGACTATTTTGTTCCCGAATTGGATGGCATGAATGTGGATGAGTTGTGGTTCCAACAAGACGGCGCTACATGCCACACAGCGCACGTCACAATCGATTTATTGAAGGAAACATTCGATGAGCGCATAATTTCGCGGAATGGACCTGTCCATTGGCCACCAAGATCGTGTGATTTGACACCATTGGATTATTTTCTTTGGGGATATGTGAAGTCGCTCGTCTACGCCAACAAACCAGAAACGTTAGGGGACTTGGAAGCCAACATTCGTGGCGTTATTGCCAACATACGGCCCCATATGCTCGAAAAAGTGGTTGAAAATTGGACCTGTAGAATTGGCTTTATTCGAGCCAGTCGCGGCGGCCACATACCCGAAATCATACTTAAACGTTAATGGCATAAAATTATCCTTCCAATAAAGCCAAATTGATGGACATTAAAACGATTTTCTTGTGTTTTATTTCAATTCGAAGTTCTATACCTCTAAAAAACACCCTGTAAATATAAACTTTATTTTGAGACACCCTGCAGTTGAAGATTGTGTTGAAAGACAAAAGGATAGACCAGCAAATAAAATAATCGCTAAAGAAGAAGAGAAACTTTTAATTTGATAATGCTGCTATTGTCTTGAAGAAATTTTTTGTTATTGTTGTTGTTGCCCACTGTCATTGCTGACAGCTTCTACTTAACGACATTATAGTCAAGGATGATTGTGTTAGTCAATGTGACTAACACTTTCCCATGGGCATTTAACGAACATACACACGCATTCAAGTTGACTCATACTTGGTATGTAATTCTTTTGTGTTATCATTTATCCATTTATGTGATTTAAAAAATAAAAACCACACACACACACACACACACATCCAATGAAAACTCTTTTGTTGATTTATTTTTAAATCATTTATTGCAATACTTTGCAACAAAGTTGCAAGTTTAAAACAAATAAAGCTTAAACTGAATTTGTGTTACATGTTTTCTTATTGCGTTGTTTTAAGGCAACAGTAAATCACTTATAGGGGAAATTTAACAAAAAGGACTATATAATAATATGGCAACATACATATATGTGTACAGGCTAATGCTGAGTACACACTATGGCAATAGTGTGTAGTACTCGTATTGGCAACATTTGTCATTTCCGTTATTTTTCGTTGTGCGACAAAAAACATAATGTAAACGGCATCGCACACATTAACAAAACGACAACAAATGAAATGCCAAATGCGTACATTTTTATTTATATATTTTTTCTATAATAAATTTGACATATTGGCTATTAACAGCTAATGAGTTCGTCGCATTGGCTACTTCAATGTGAATTAAAGGCTCAATCAAACGTGCCATAATCTCAGAGCCATAGCCATAGCCATAACCATTGCCGTAACTATAAATATGCATATTTGCTTCACCTGTTAGTGCTGCCATAACTACAAACAGCTGTTTATGTTTTCAATTCAAAGTTTGGTTCGAGCAGCTGTTTTGCACGGTTATAGTTATGGCACGTTTAATTAATTGAACCTTAACTAACAAGCAGTTGGTGTTGTTAACAGCTGATGTTCGCTAATTAACCGGATGTCAAACTTTATTGAAAACTCGAGTTTAATGCATGAGTTTTTAAGAGCTTTCGGATTTGATTTATAAAAAAATTACATAAAATTTAGAGACATTTTTAATTCAATGTTTAAAAATTATTTCATGTAAATGCGGACCGTGGCTACGCCTGAAATGGTTCATATGCTGGGTCCAATTTTGGCATAATCTCTCCATCATATGGCCCGGTATCTGACGAATAATTTCTTCAATATTGTCATGTCCCTATAGACATGAGCCTTAACATATACTCACAAAAATAGTCTAAAAGCGTTGAATCGCACGATTTAGGCGGTAAATTGACCGTCCCCAAACATGAAATAAACTGTCCACCGAACTCGCCTCTCAATTGGGCGATTGTTTCGCGTGCTAAGTGACATAAGGCACATATCAGCCAAGTCCAGCTCTAATATTTGATAATTCACGGTCATCAACAACACTGGCGGATACAGCTGCGATATTTTTCTCTGTCATGCGTGTTGGTGGCTTAATGCCGAAGAATGTAATTTTAGTGCGAAATTTAGTCACAAGTTTCCGAATAGCCGCCTCACAAGGTCGCCCAAACTGACCATAAAATGGAAGAAGAGCACTTCGGATGCACTTTCTTAACCGAGCATGAATTTTGATAATAAAATTTAATAACCTGCCATCGTTGTTCATTTGTAAGTCGATTCATGATTAAATTGTAGACAAACTGAGCATGTTTAACAGTGACATGATACACGAAAACAGCTGATTTGCATAAACAGTGTGGCCGAATCACTCTTTATAACTATTTTCACATGATACATAGTTACACTATGATAATATTAAATTTGTATGAACCAACTGTGCCCTGAGTGTTAGCAGATTAAGGAATATTTGTCATAACAAGGAGAAAGGAAATAATTTTCATAGGTTTTCTTTCATCACAATTAGTTATATTAAAGTTCAAAGACAAATGTTTCTTGTTGAGCAAAATGCAATATAACAAATATCACAACCAACGGTGTAAGAGAATATTACGAAAAGCAAAATTTTTAATGGGCTTTTGGGCTTGTAGCAAAATTATCTATCATTGCCATTTTAATTTCAACAGAGAATTTATATAATAAACAAGTCTTTTGTCCGCAAAAAAAAATATAAAAATTAAGGAAAAAGCCAAAACCTTGAATTCAAGTGTGTTTGTCCACTGCTACCGTGACATTATATAAACAAATAAATAAATCAAACTAATGGAATTCTGGTTTTATTGAAATGCATTTGCGAAATACCAAATGACATTTACTTGCAATGAAAACTACTCGCAATATTAAAAACATGAGCAAAAGTAACATGCTAGAGTTGTGCGCCCGTCGGTCACGTAACCAACACTATTGTGTAATTTGAAGCCAACGAAGGCATTTGATGGCCAAATTTTTTTATAATGCTGCCTGAGATCCAATCAGGAGAAGTTATTCATACATTCGTTTCGCAAGTAAATGTGGATTTGTTTTAACATGCAGCGAACTTGAGCAGGGCGAATTCACATCAGGTGATCTCAATTCACCAGCTGATGATCAGCTGTTAATTTTTCTGTTGTCAAACCAAAGCAAAACGTTCGGAAATTTTCTGACAGCAGGAAATTTTACACTAACAAATATACAAGGCGAAAATGCAGAGTTGCTAATCAAGACCACTTGGTATCAATTGGGAGTTAAAAATTACGGGGTATGGATTTGACATTTCACCCTTTTAAGGACGTTTCTGGGGCAGCAGTTGAGATAAAACGTTTATGAGAGGCAAATCAATGGGCATAAATTGTCGTTGTTTTTATAATGCATGAAAAACCAACAAACAAATTTTATTCGAATAAAAAATTATTCGAAAAATAGTTCGAATAAAGATTATTGTATTAGAGATTGTTAGTAAAAAGTTTTATAATAATAATTTTTCGAAAAATTAATTATGCTAATAAATAAAAATAATCGATGTTGCATCGATATTTCATAAAATACATCGATGTATAGATTGTTTGTTTTTTTTTTTAATTATTTATTATTATATTTTCAAAAAATCTTAAGTTTATTTTACATCTCCCAATACTTTTTCTCAATACTGTTTGGAAATAAAAGTTTACCAAGTCTTTCACCACTCAATCTGTTTCTTTGTGCCGCTTGCGAAAATAATCTTTCAGGCGGAACCGATGTTCCCACCATTGTAAGGTATTTAAAAGCGATCTTGTAAAGTTTGGGAAACTGCGATTTATAATATTTCCAAATATTCAACAGTTTTTTGTTCAGTCTTCTAACAGGAGTATTAAATATAATTTCCAGCCACTTATTAGGCCTAAAAAAATGGACGGCGGCGGCTGGTCAAAACTATTCGGCGGCTCTCAGCCGATTAGCCTTATATACGCCTTGCGCGTGGTTAGCAATCCAGGGATGGGATTTAGAATTTTAAAACTGTACCAAGAACTTTAAAAAATTTTACTTTTTTTGCCTTAATTGTAATAAAGTATTTTTTAGTTGATATTATTATTATTATTTATTTTTATTAAAATAATCGATTTTGTTGTGACTACCGAATCGTTTTCACAAACGATTGACATTTCACATTTTTCAAATGAGCAGAATATGAGTTTCATTGTTCCAAAGTGAAAATTGATATACGAGGTTTTTTCAAAACGTATCGCGAATTTTGAATTTTCGCGGGTAATATTCGAATTTTGATCTTTTTGTGGCGTTATGTTGGTACTCATGTCTCGCACGTATGCCGACAATTTCGGCCATTTTGAATGTTCAGTTAATTGTTGACAGCTGCTTTGCTTGCGCATGTTTTGGCTCGTCTACCTTCCATTGAGATGATTGAGCTTTGGTTTCCACGTCATAACCATAAACCCACGATTCGTCACCAGTTATTACCCTCTGAAGGAAATTTGGGTCATCGCGGACAGAGTCCAACAGCTAATTAGCAATGTTCATGCAATGCTGTATTTGGTCGAAATTGATAAAAATTTATAAAAATCTAATGGCACGAGCCAATCGAGATAAGTCTAGGTTCTCAGCAACTTCTCTAATGGTGGTTCGACGATTGGCCAATACCATTTTCTTCACTTCATCAATTTTTTCGTCTGTTGTTGAAGTGCTCGGGCGTCCGGCACGCTCTTCGTCGTTCACATCTTCTCGGCCTTCTGAGAACATTTTTTACCATTTTGTAGCTTCTCCGTATGCCACAGTCAACATTCAGAATGCATACGTGCATTTAATTTAGTTTTTCACAAAAAATTTTATACAGATTCTTTGTTCCATTTTTTTTAATAGGTAAAAATCGAAGACGAGCCAAATCACGCGCAAGCAAAGCAGCTGTCAACAATTAACTGAACAATCAAAATGGCCGAATTTGTCGGCATAAGTACCAACATAACGCTACAAAAAAAAAAATTTAAATTCGCATATACGTAACCCGCGAAAATTCAAAATTCGCGATACGTTTTGAACAAACCTCGTATAAAATTTTGTTAAATAAATGCGGAGTGAAATTACTAAAACTTGGGACATTCTTTAAATGGACCAAATTGACCATTGGTGTACTATGGTACTTTTCGAGTTTGAATAGTATCAAAAAAAAAAAAATACAATTGTATCAACTTTGCCATCCCTGTAGCAAGCTGCTTGTTGGGAGTAAAGTTGCCAGACACGAGCTTATTCGCCGCTCATAATAGTGTTGCCAGTTGTTCACATAACATTTACATGTACAAACTTGAATCCCGGCAACACATACATATACATATGTGTATGCACGCTTTGTATACAATTTGTCATTTCGATGTATCGAAAGAAAATATCGATGTTTTTCTATTATTTAGGAGCAAAAAAAAAACATCGGATTATATCGATGTTTCGACACAATATATCGAGTGTTTTCAAAACGTCGATGTTTTTTGTCCATCCCTAGTATATATCATCGTTGTAAATATATGAAATGAATTGCAATTCCATCGAATTTTCCTATGTTATGATGCTATAAGTAACTACAACTTCGTGAGTATGATTTGTCGTATACTGTATGTTTGCAGGCGTGTACATATGTATGATGTGTGTGTGTTTGGATTTATATACATACAAACATATGAGTATATACATACTGTGTTATATGACATTTTTTCTTCCTTTTTACAACAACTTTTTTCTACACATTTCCTTTTTGCCAAATGTGTTTACTTCCGTTTTCCGTTCAAAATTAAAAATGTACGAGGTCCACAAGCACAAAGCAACCAACACAACTGACAAACTTTTAGTTTTTCATTATTTACATACAATTTACATATTTCAAAAGTTTTATTTTTTTTTTTGCCAAACATGCAACAGGGGAAGTAGAAAACAGATACAAAAGTTTAAATGCCTATAAAATGAATGGCCGTTTATATACACATGTACATATGGTGTATTTTTTGATTAATGAGTTTTTGTCTGCCCTGGGGAATGACAATTATTGCCTTTTTCAATGAAAAAGTTTACTAACTCCACCCAGTTCAAGGTTCTCAGAGGTCAAAGAAACTAAATCCATAACAATATATTATTGTTCTGCCCCCTGCACGCAGCTTGTCATTTCATGTATGCGACCAAATTTCAATTTGATTACATTTAAATTTATTTTCTTCGCCAATTAAAATTAAACTGTAATTCGTATATTCTTGAACGGTGACAAATTGTCACCTTCTTTTCCTCTCTTCTAAATAATTAAGATTAGGTTTAAGTTTTCTTTGTTTTTTTTTTGTTTTTGCACAAAACTTGTTTACTTTTCTAAAAAGTTTTATTTAATCCTTAATCTAATTCATTTATATATGTATGTACGTCTTTACCTCTTTAATTGAAGTTTGCAAGAAAACAGCAAAATAAACCATTTCGTGCTTTAACCATTTAATTTACAGATGTAATTAAATGAAAGATTCAATTTGAACATCACAATTTGTGTTGACATCTAAAGCTTTTTCTGTTAATTAAAATACAACCTAGTTTTTCTTATACATATACTCGTAAAAAAAGAACTTTATAATCTTGTAGTTTGGGTTGTCATAAGCAAACGTTAATGAACATTAACATTAAATGCAATAAAATAAAAGTTTATTAGAGGATGAAAAGGAGAATGTTGAGGAATGCATATTGTTTCTGGGCTGCTGTAAATAAGCAAAATTTCTTTGAAGACTAGAGAATGTTGAGTGAGGAAAGCATCTTATTTCTTTCGAAATCAACTCTTACAAAAGGTCTGAAGACAATATTTCAGTTTGTGCGAATTGAATGGTAATTGAAAAGCAAGAAGTTTATCTGCACTCAGCTATTTCAAATTTTATATATGCAGCTTTTACTTAAATACAACAGAAATATATGTATATGGGCATTTCGACTGAAAGATCCACAGACACCAAAAATATTAAAAGTTCTTGAAAACACTTTGTTTAACATTTAACTAATGTTAACAAAATTTTGCATTTATTCGAATAAAAAGCCATAAAAGCTCAACTCTTTTCATTTGGAGCTTTGTCCATCAACTTTATGGAAGATTTTGCGCAAAGATCTTGGCTTGCGACCTTACAAGATCCAGCTTGTGCAAGAATTAAAGCCGCGAGACCATGCAATGCGTCGTGATTTTGGTGTATGGGCCGAAAATGAGATTGATCTCGATGCTGATTTTCATCGCAAAATTTTGTTCAGTGATGAGGCTCATTTTTGGTTGAATGGCTACGTCAACAAGCAAAATTGCCGCATTTGGAGTGAAGAGAATCCACATGAGACCCTTGAGACGCCATTACATCCACAAAAACTGACTGTTTGGTGTGCTCTATGGGCTGGTGGAGTCATTGGGCCATACTTCTTCCGAAATAATGCTGGAGAGTCAGTTACCGTTAATGGAGACCGGTATAGAGCCATGATAACCGACTATTTTGTTCCCGAATTGGATGGCATGAATGTGGATGAGTTGTGGTTCCAACAAGACGGCGCTACATGCCACACAGCGCACGTCACAATCGATTTATTGAAGGAAACATTCGATGAGCGCATAATTTCGCGGAATGGACCTGTCAATTGGCCACCAAGATCGTGTGATTTGACACCATTGGATTATTTTCTTTGGGGATATGTGAAGTCGCTCGTCTACGCCAACAAACCAGAAACGTTAGGGGACTTGAAAGCCAACATTCGTGGCGTTATTGCCAACATACGGCCCCATATGCTCGAAAAAGTGGTTGAAAATTGGACCTGTAGAATTGGCTTTATTCGAGCCAGCCGCGGCGGCCACATGCCCGAAATCATATTTAAACGTTAATGGCATACAATTATCCTTCCAATAAAGCCAAATTGATGGACATTAAAACGATTTTCTTGTGTTTTATTTCAATTCGAAGTTCTATACCTCTAAAAAAACACCCTGTACAAAGCAAAAAAAAATCCCCTTAGCAAAATTCCAAATCCCATCAAAAGACATAAATTTTTTATTGCCTACTCGCGAATTGGTCCACCGTACGGCCGTAAGTAGTCGCATGTGGCGTATACTTATCACATCATGAAAATTACGTATACGTAATATTTTCAGGGATGTACAAATGTGTTTGTTTGTTATTTGTAAATTTTGCTTAAAACAAAATAACGTGTGCTTGAATTTTGTATCTTAAAAACGGGGTTTGTATGGAAATTTTATTTTAATGTACACTTCAAGCACATGTTATTTTTTTGCATAAAATTCTTTTTATCAAAAAATATTTAAAAATTATTTTTAAATATTTCTGAAAAAAATTTACTTTTTTGCTTCATTAAACACCGGAATTGTGAAAATCTAATTATACGTGTGTGTATGTATATATGTATGTATGCATGTATGTATGTATGTATGTATGCATGTATGTATATGCTAAACAAATAACAATTTAAATAAAAGAAAAACCGGTAATTAACGGTTACTTATTCATTATCATCGGCTTTTAATAACATTTCCACTGAGCTGCACGCTTTTGCATGCTTCCACTTAAGTTTTCAAGAGCCGTAGTTACACAATTTAATTGAAACATTTTCTGTTTTTTTTTTTCTCTACAAAAAAAAACATACTCTTTGGCATTAGCTGCAGCTTTCTTTTTTTTTAATCCAATTTGTATAATATAATCCATTTGAAAAGAGAAAAAAAACACGCATCATGTTTATGATTGGCACATGTTCTGCATAATTGTGTTTCAACAAATTGACTGCTATAATTTTCATTCAATGATATTAAATTTTATTGATGTTATTTGAAAAAAAAAAAAACAAAAAAAAACCATGAGGCTAAAACGCATCATTAATTTATTCCCAATGACACTTAATGTCTGTTACATAAAATTTAACAAGAATTTGTTGAGATACGAGCATTTCCACTTTACAATAGTTCATTTCTGGTATTCATTACAAAACACATGCAAAATTTACTGGAGCGGGCAGGGCAAACAGCAGTCAAGCAAAATCTAAGCATTGTATAAGACTTGAGCAACACACAGCAATTTCTTTAACTTAAAATGGGATGTGAAAAACATGACAAAATTAATACGAGTAATAATAAATAGAACAACTCAGTAGTCATGTGCAGATTTTGTTTTAAATTGACTGAGACCACAATAGCGCAAAAATATCAGTAAATAGGCTGGCTGACAGCCAGTCAATCAAGAGCCTTTAGCATTGTTTATAATACGATATTTACATAAGCCCATTCAACAAGGCTTTAGTGAAACTCATTTTAGTGTTTGTTTGTTTTTGTTTTTTGTTATTTCTTGCTTCAACTTTTCTAATCATCCAGTTTAAGTTTTTCTTTTTCGCTTTCTGTTGGAGTTGGATTCTTCTGTTTGACAAGGACGAGGAGGACAACCAACTGGCAATGACATATTTCCGGGCAACAATAGCAACAACTTGTGGCATATTCACGGAACATTTACACATTTTACACTGAACATACAGGCTGTAAGAATGTGTATGTATGTATGTATGTATGTATGTACCCAGCAAACATTTTCGGAGGGCTCAGAATTATGAGTCCGAAATGAGTATAAAATATGATGGGAATATGAGGCTCAGAATTTTGAGTTTGAAATGAGTCCGAAATGAGTGGAAATAATATAGGAAATATGAGGCTCAGAATTATGAGTCCGAAATGAGTATAAAATATGACGGAAATATGAGGCTCAGAACTATAAGTCCGAAATGAGTATAAAATATGACGGAAATATGAGGCTCGGAAATATGCTTTGACTTGTACTCTTCTCTTTGATTCTTCTTTGAAAAATGCCATATTCTCTTCTCTGTATACTGACGTTTAAACAACAACACGCCATGCATCAACTATGTATATATAATTAAACTATGGAAATGCCGTTACTCGCGTTTCCACGAATTCCACGAGCAACGAAAACCAGCGTTCATCGATGAACAAAAATTCAGTAGAAGTGCAACTGTTGAAGTGTAAAGAATAGATTTTACTATCAAAAAGATTTACCAGTTTCAAAAAATATAATAAAAACTGTGAATGTTACTTTCTTTATTTAGTATTAAAAATAATTTATGTTCTTGCTATTATTTTCTGTTGTTTTACTATAAAAGAAACAGATATATTATAGGAGCTCTTATTTTCTCTAAAATATGAGTCATATATGACTCATAAAAGAGGCTCATATGGTATATGAATTCGGACTCATATATGACGACCACCGCAAGAAGGGAAACACACTCTAATTGGACTCCTAAAATAACTCATAATGAGCGCTCACACTACGAATTATGAGTCCAGTCGGACTCATATCGGACTCCAAATGTTTGCTGGGTATGTATGTATGTACGTGTGTATATAATAAACACAAACATATTGTGTTGCTGTGTGATAAAGATATAAAATACATAAATAAAATAAATCATTTATGTCTTTCTATGTTCGTGCACATCTTGGAATTGGGTTCATCTTTATTACGGATGCACAGTGGGGTAGAATACACAAGAAATAGTCATAAAAATACACGATTTATTTTACTTTTATTTTTTTTAATTTGAAATAATCACCCTTATTCCAGTTGTCGAAATCGACGTCACTTTAACACAATACCAAAAAATTGGCGCATGTTTACTCGCTCTCAAGAACAATTTTGTGCTACTTGCAATATATTTCCGTTTCCTAAGGTCTAGAAAGTAGCATAAACCTACCAACTAGAGTCAGTTGTTTTCGTCAAAGGGTACACAAGCCCCAATTTTTTGGTATTGTGTTAACTAAAGTGAATAACTGGCATAAGAGTGAATAAATTGGAATTGAATGGGAATTTTGGTTCTTTAGTGCCCTCTTGCTGCATAAAATTATTGTTTCGCAATGTTTTTCTTTTTTAATCAGCAGTAGAGAATGCAGCCGATCGGCTGTGAGCCGGCTAACAGCTGCCGCCGGCACTTTTTGGCTTAAGGCTCAGTTAGCCGACTGTAATGTAATGTAACTGCAACAGTAGGAAACAGCTGATCGATATTGTTATGTGAAAAGTAATGGAAATGGTTATAGAGATGTAATGTAACGTAACCTAATTTTCATATAAAAATATCGATCAGCTGTTTCCTACATTACAGTTACATTGCGTTACAGTCGGCTAACTGAGCCTTTAAGCCGATTATTTTAAATCAACGTAAAAGTATGTGCCGTTTTTGCCATTAATGGTAGCTAAAAGGTTTTGTTGACATTAGCCGACTTTTAGCCGAAGTCAGTATCAGTATGATTGCATTTGCACGAATTAAAAATGGAAAAGCTTGTGATAAAATTAATATGTAAGTGTTTGATTTAATTAGTTTACGACTACAGTTTGAATGGCCCTAATGAAACGGGAAATATCGACTGTTTGTTTTTTTACCGACTTCAAAAACAAACAAAAAAAAGAGGAGGTTATCAATTTTTGTTTTGGCAATGTTACTCCATAAATCGGTTCATATTAAACAGTTTGTAAAAATATGTTATTGTCTGAGAGGCATAGCTTCCCATTGGTGCCATTGCAAAAAAAGAAAAGGCGGGGATACGCCCACAAATTTTTTAATTTGATTTTATGATATTCTACTTATTTGATTGTTGCGAAACCTAGCAAAAAGCTTTGATTCTTATAGTTACACAATTTTAAAGTTGAAAAATGGGCGGGGCTACGCCCATTAAAACCTATTATTATATTTCATGTGGTTCCACTTAAGCGGTTTTTACGCAACTTACCACGCACCTTGAGCTCTAAAATAGACACAATCTCCCATTTGAAAAAAAATGGGCGGAGTCACGCCCATTAAAATTTAATATTTTATTTTAAGTGGTTCTACTGTACGGATTTTTACAAAACTTAACACACACACCCTGAGCTCTGAAAAACACAATATCTTGAATTTAAAAAATGGGCGGAGGCACGCCCATTAAAATTTAATTTTATATCCCCCACATTTTTTTCGAAAATGTTCCATCTAACCGCTGCATTTAAGTCTGTTTTTTTTCGCAAAGTCATAAAAACGTTTGTTCCCCACATTTGTAAAATTTAACACTCTGCAGTTAAAAATATTTATATTTATTATCACATTTCACTTAATTGACCTCACTGTACAATTGCTGTTTTTGTGCCTGTTGACTGCGATTATAATTATGATTGCTCTTTCTTCTTACTTTTACTTTCCCTTCGCTTCCCTCCCACCCAGCAAACACATTTTTCATTTTTTTCTATTTTTTTAATTATCTTTTTGATTTTCTTGGTACACTTTATGTTTATGTTATTGCTTGAATTTGATTGTTGTCTAAACGAGTTTTCCTTTTTTTTTTCATTATTTCCACTTTTGTTGCATTGTACTTTGCAAAAAAAAAAAACATTTTTATTATGCAGCATTCCACATTTGATGGCGTCGTCGTTGGCCTTAAATGTACTTGTTGCAAATATTGATTTAAGAACTAGAAAAATTCTTTGTATAACAAAAATTTTTCATTTCCTGCACATCCTTTTAAGCACTCGCACAAGTTGCTCAAGGATGCTTTCTTTGTTCCAGTGATTTGTGAAGAAGGTATCAATAACATGACAACAACAATAATAAATATATTTATGTATATCGATTGCTTTAAATTAATTAAAATTTTATGAAGAGTGTGAATTTAACAGCGGCAAGCGTTTCTTAGCTTTCAAAAATCCTCATGACTTTATAAATTGTATGAAGCAAACCGACACAATGCGGCGGCAACACTTTTCAATTGCAAAATCCGTTCAATAGTGAAGTTGGCTGCTAAATAACTGTTTTTGTTAATGTTATTGTTATTGTTAAAAAGTAAGCACATTTTAGCTATTTTTGAAACAATTTAGCGATTTTATCTACATATTTTATTTTTTTTTATGGGTTTTGTTAAAAAATAAAAGTTAATATTACTGTTCATTACACAACAACGTTGACGCTCTTGTTCAGGTATGGTACTTGAGCCTTAACGCTAAGTGCCATAAAACACAACGCTTGTCGCTTTTGTTTAGAAATGGCTGTAAGGGGGTACTTTTTTTTAGCTTCCATATCCTCACACCAAAATTTCAATTACAGCGCATTATATTCTCATCTGACAAAGATCAGCTGTTTTGTTATCACAAGAGTTTATATGTGACAGCAGCAGAAAGAAACAAATTATGATCAGCTGTAATTAAAGCCCCATGACACGTGATTTTTTCGACTTTAACTTAATTGAAGATTGATAGAGTGGAATAGCAAACGTTAGACAGAGCAGAATACATAAAAACATTTTTATTGGTGATTTTTGAGAATTTGTCTTGTCTTGTCTTGTCTTGTCATTTGTTCTTACTTTCTGTGTATTAATTGCATAATTTTCCTTCACCCTAACAAGCATTTCCAAACGAAAATATTTATAAATGCGAATATAAGGATCAATACATCAAATAACAGCTTATTATAAGCTTTGTTATGCACGAGTATTTGAAAATTATCCTGCAGCTCATGGTCCATTTTATCAATATTTTCGTCTGAAAATGCTCCTTTAGGTGGAAAATGATGCAATTAATAGACAGAAAGAGCAAATAGAAATTGCTTTTGACTTCCCGGCAATTCCCAAAAAAAATTTGCAAAATCCCTAAAATGGGATTTTTCAGTATTTTTGCTGTATTTTTTATCTTTCGCCGGGCGCAAATAAGATTTTTGGAGATATTTAAAAACATATTGTGTTTTAAGGTAAAATGAAAAAAAAAACGCCTTAAATTTGATGTTTATAACAAAAATAGGTCTATTTCGAAACGATCTGGTTCCTTCAATAACAAAAATTTTTGACAAAAATTTTTTTTCTAATATTTCTTATAGTATTACCTTTTAAATTAGTAAAAAAAAATTAAGGTTGGTAATTTTCAAAAAAAAAATTATATAGCAAAATAACCCACTTTTTTCTGCAAAAAAAAACTCCTAAATATATTTTTTTTTTTGAAAATTTTAATTTAATTTTGACTTAATTGTGCTTTTGATACCAAATTTTGTTCTTAATACATAATAAGTTTCCTTTTCTAAATCGAACAAGATTTGACTTCTCCAGTAGCAAAATTTAACTTTTTTTTCTCGAATATTTCCTAAACTGTAAGGGTAAACCCATAAATGTAGCAGACTTTTAGATCTTGGATAGAAAAAAAATTCACTTGGAAAAAATCTTTTTTATCAGATCAAAAACATCAGCTTGGCATCGGTTTAAATTTTTCATTAACCCTAGGTTGCCCACTTTGGGGCTTTGTGGCTCCGCTCCCTTTCTTCATTGCGCTCTTGAATACAAAAAAAATTCACTTGGAAAAAATCTTTTTTTATCAAAACAAAAACATTAACCCTAGGATGCCCACTTTGGGGCTTTGTGGCTCCGCTCCCTTTCTTTATTGCGCTCTTGAATACAAAAAAAATTCACTTGGAAAAAATCTTTTTTATCAGAACAAAAACATCAGCTTGGCATCGGTTTTAATTTTTCATTAACCCTAGGTTGCCCACTTTGGGGCTTTGTGGCTTCGCACCCTTTTAAGATATATTGTCAAGACTTAAGCTGTATGACAACTCCTCAATTGCTGTATCAAATTGCATAACAATCGGACGGACCGTTTAGAAACTGCAGAATTATTTCCATTTTTCTAACAAAATCCCCCACTGTGTATCGGGTACTTTAGGACCGAAAAAAAATCTAAGACCGCATTTATGACAGCAAATCTGATATGCGGTGTCTATCGCATATATTAAGAATTAAAAAAAATCCCATACAAGCTGCGACCAGTCTAATGTACATACAGCTGAAATTTGTTTCACACAATGAACCAAACACAAGAAAGCTGGTGATGAAGGATGTGTTCAGCACTTTTATGTAAAATCTACAAGGAAAACACTCTCTAACTCTTCTCCGTATGGGTATTTTTTATTATGTTTATAAACCTATGTATGTTTGTGTGTGTGGAACTATATCCCGCAAGCGTCCCAAAAGATAGGACAGTACTCAAAATTTAACATGGCGGCCAACAGAATACGAAAAATAAAAAGTCGGGAACTATATCAAAACTAGCATTTGAAAATCATCTTTAGGTTTCTCTTTATGGTTTTTGATTTCGAATAACCATTTAGGATCGGTTGTTTTGATTTGTTACATTTTTGTCTTGTTCTTTTTATTTGCATACCTTATTTTCCAATAGAACTTACAATTTTTCCTTTAGAATACCACCATGAATTATTAAAACTAATTAGATTGCTGATTACTTAAATAGTACCTTATTTATACTACTGCTAATGCTTCAATACTATTTAGCAAAATATTCCACAAAATTGGCCCCATCATGCAGCTTTACAACTAAACTGCAAGCTATAAAAATTACTCAAGCACTAAAACACCGCACTCTGGAGGAAACATAAATGAATGTTTATGATATTGAGTATAAAAAGGCGCACGATAAAACGGAAGTTAGTTTTTTGTTAATACTCGTAACATGAAAATAAAACAAACACTTATATAAATAAGTATATACACACACACATACAAGCATAACCCTTCCACACATCCAATCAACAATTGTTTCCCAACAATTTGCCAAACAATGGTGGGGAATAGTTTAAAACACACACACACACACACATGCAACGATATTGTGCACTACGCAGCAATTTATGTTATTCCAAAGCTCAAAATAAAGAACCTTGATTTCAATTCCTTTTGTAGTTTTTTTTTCATTTTCATATTCCCTTTTTTCTATTCGTGCATGGCCAGTTTATATTGTTTGTATTCGCGTACATGAAGAGAAGAACATGCATATGCACATTCATATATGAACACACACATTCAGGCGTTTAAATTGTTGCATAAATATTGTGATAAATAAATGTAAATAAAATAAATACAAACACGTATGCATATACATACATACATACATATATAAATGTGATTCATAATAGAGATGGCCAACCAACGTTCACTAGATTGTTGGGAACAAGGCGTGATAACGAATGTAGTCAATTCGCCATTAACAATTCAATCGTGCATTTTAATGGGCTATACTCGTACATCGTTCATTTTTCATATAAAAAATTAAATATGCTCTACATCGTCAATTTTCCATAAAAAAAAATTAAATGGGCTATACATCGCCCATTTTTCAAATAAAAAAAATTAAATGGGCTATTATACATCGTCTATTATTCATACAAAAAAAAATTCATGGACTATACATCGTCCATTTTTCATACAATAAATTAAATGGGCTCTACATCGTCCATTTTTTCATATAAAAAAATATTAACTAAGCTCCTCATCGTCCATTTTTAAATATAATAATAATGAAATGGGATCCACATCATCCATTTTTCATATAATAAAAATTAAAGGGGCTATACATCGTCCATTTTTCATATAAAAAAATTAAATGGGCTATACATCGTCTATTTTGCATATAAAAGAATTGAAAGGCTCTACACCGTCCATTTTTCATATAAAAAAAATTAAATGGGGCTATACATCGTCCATTTTTCATATCGAAAAATTAAATGGGCGCTACATCGTTAATTTTTTATACAAAATTGAAATTAAATGGCCTATACATCGTTCATTTTTCATATAAAAAATTAAATGGGCTATACATGCCATATTTTCTCCTGTTTCTGTTGAAGTTAGGTAAGGTTAGGTTAGGTAAGGATTACAGTCAGAATGCCTGTCTCGCTTAGTCCCTTCTGGTCCATTGTGACATCACGGCAACTCTGTACAGCTCAATGTAAAGCTACCAAAATGACGCATTTTAACCCTGCAGCGCACTATAGGAAATTTTACCCATTTTGTAGTATAAATAATTAATTACAGGCAAACGGCGGGACCGATTGAAAGGATTTTTTAGAATTAAACTTCGGAAGCATCCCTCTTAACGACCTTAAAGTTTTCATCACTTAATCTCACAACAAAATTGTTATCACTCACGCTCGCGTGTTCTCACGCGTGACAATTTTTGACTAATATTAATGGTACACACACCCTCGACATTATATTAAATTTTTTTAATTTTCAAAAAATTTCAAGGCAATCATGAATAAAATTCCGCGAGAAATTTCTCCCTGTTCCAATTAGAATTTTTTGTTTTCCCTATTACCTGCTATTATTTGAAATTGAAAAGTTCTCGCGGAATTTTATTCATGATTACGCTGTATAAATTTTTATTACTAAAACCTTTACCTACACTCAAACCTTAAGGCTTTATTAGACTTTGCTTTCTGTTGATGTTCTGTGCTGTGCCGTTCTGCTTCTAAATTTGAGTACTTACTTTTTCTATAGAAACTTATCAGCTGTTTCTGACCAGAAGGGTCGGAGTTTTCCACTAAAGTGATGATTTTTGCATCGCCCATCATTAAGTTTCAATATAATTTTATGTTTTTCTTTTAAAAATTAAATTTTTTAAATTATAAAAGCACAATCACAATTTATTTCAAAATATTTTTATTTAATTTATGCTGTCACTTACATTTACTTAAAAATTTTTTGATTTTCACAGTTTAAACCGAAACCAGAACAGAACGAAACAGAAAAACTAACTGTATTAGATTTCTATAAACAAAAAAGAGTCAGCTGATTCGTAACAGAACAGAAAGTAAAAATTAATTCTGCCTTTATTTGAAAATACTTGATAAAGTGACAGACAGTAAATCAAAATTGTAGAAAAATTTTGAAAGGAGTTTAAGTTTAGCACTCACTTATTCAGCAAAAACTTTTTTTAATTAAAAATACATTCAAATTGATTATTGTGTGCGCAAATGCGGATCATCAGGGAACCTTTAGCCAAAAATTTCTTAGAAAAACTAGAGTTATTATGTTAAACTTTCATTTAAACAAATGAGCAGTTCAACAAATAAATTAAGAATTCCCAAACTCAAATTAATTTTTAATTTACTTTACAAAAAATTAAACATTTTACACAGCACGTAAAATTATAATATTTAATTTTTTATATTTCTTTTTTTTTGCATTTTCAGATAAAATTCAAAGTTCCCTTGCCACCTGGTGTAAATAGTGCCACATTATTACCGAAATTAATACGAACAAAGGATGTTAAACAGTTACAGGACGGCAACGCACAACCTTCAAAGCCAAAATTAACGGTAAGTCAGTCACACTGTTATTTAAACGTTTTAAATATCGACACCAAATTAATAAAAAAAAAAAAAAAAAAAAACTTTTACCAAATTTCCATACAAAATGTTATTAGTGTACATTGTAAATATTTTTGTGAATTCATGTGCTCGTAGATTAAACGAAAATTGTAAACGTTTATACTTAAACATGAACTCGTGCCAAGTTACTAAATTAAAATGTTAATTTTTCCTCTGCCTCATTTTTTGATTATGTAATTTATTAAACTGTATTTGTGTTGTTTTTTTTTTCTTTCTTTCTTTCTTTCTCACTGTTACTTTATTTATTTCAGAAATGCCTCAACACTTTAGATCTCACATCACTGGGCATTGGTTCGTGTTGTGGCACAGGCATGTATTTAGTTGCCGGCATGGTGGCCAAAAATATTGCCGGTCCTGGTGTGATAATTAGTTTTATGATTGCTGCAATAGCTAGTATTTTTTCAGGTAACTAATTGTTCTTAATTGATGCAGAAATTAAATTCAGCATTCCAAAAAAAATAAAATATAGCTAAAATTCATTAATTTCATATATTTTTATTAAAAAATATTTTACTGAATAAGTAAAATAATAATTTGGGATTATTAGTGTTAAACTTAAATTGTAACAATTCCCAAAAAGAAAACACTAATTATTAACTGAGTGCACGCGGTCAAAAATACTAGTAATTGTGTGGCAACACTCTATACTTGCTAAAGCATTGAATAGCTGTTGTTGTTGTTGTTGTTTTTTTACATTTATTTTCTTTACATAGTGTCCACACCTGATGAATTTATGTATATCATGATGAATGTCAAACTGATACCATGTGGAAAATTCATCACGTATAGACTCAATTTATTAATATTATGGCAGCGTTATGATATAATCATCAGAGATCACGGCCTGATAAATTCATCTTGATATCAAATGTCATTTTATGTGTTACTGTGCATTTAACGTTTATTTATTAAAAAATGTTCGTTTAAAAAAGGCGGCACAACAATTATTTGTGACCAAAAAATTAAATAATACGCAAATTAGATATTATTTATTTAAAGTATTAGTAGTTATAATTAAATTATAATAACTAATAACAAAAAAAAGAAAAAGAGTACTACCATCTAGGGCTTTCGACTCTTTTATGGTTTGCATATATTTATATCCATTAAATAAGGTTTTGTAAAAAATTTGTAGTAATAAATTTGTATATTAATTTAATATTTTTATCACATGTGTGTCCAAGGAGACCAGTTGGCGTATTCGATTCGAAAATGCTTACTCTGGATGAATTGTAGTTAAGGCACACGTCAAGTATATGAGCTACATAGAGGTGGGAGTTACAGGTGGAACAAACAGGTGCATGAGTTCTATCAAGGAGATGTTGGTGAGACAGTTTGCAGTGGCCGATTCGAAGGCGAACGAATAAACTAATTTCGCTCCTAGAACAGATATTGGGGTATAGTGGTGGTTCTCCCATTGGGTTGATGCGTCTGTAACTGTGCTGATAATCGGACCATTTTTGGGCTTTTGTGGACGTGAGAGAGATATCAATGATATTAAGAATATCACGAGTCTCGCATGTCGAATATTTTTTCAACGGACGTCGTTTTGCTTCTTCAGCAGCTAAGTCAGCATATTCATTGCCAATAATGCCGACATGTGAGGGTACCCACATAACTTTGATTTGTTTTGGGTTTTGGTTACAGATGTTTCTTATTTGATTTATTATTGGCGATTCGTAATGTGAGTTTTTGATAGCGAGAATAGATGAGATACTATCGGAACAGATTACATACTTCGAAGTCTGTTTTGCAGCGTATTGTACTGCAGTGAGGATGGCCAATGCTTCAGCTGTGAAATTGGAACAATAGTCATCGATAAATCCGGCGTTGATTAATCTGCCATCTTGAGTGACAGTTGCAAAAGTAGTATGGTCAGTGGATTTTGATCCATCAGTGTAGAGAAACTCCCAACTATTTGCAATAAAACTCTCGGTGATAGCGTGGTGGTCTTAGGTAGCTCTGCCAACGATAAAATAAACGAATCTTCGTTTGTCAGCCAAGGTGGTTTTGCATGATGTGTCATAAGTCTAGGGCGAAGCTGAAGGTTGAGTTTTTTGGAGAAGTCAATGCATCTTCTGATGGAGGATTGTAGTCTAGGTATTCTAATTCCGTTGATAGTTTTTTTGACTTCTTGAAACAATATTTTGTTGCGACAAACGAATAGTTTGGGGATAAGTTTGTATGTTAGGTGTATAGTCCGATCACTGATTGAGGGCATACCAGCTTCTGCCAAAAGATTTTTGGTGGGGCTGGTTGGAAAGGCTAAAATGCTTCGACGTACTGCGGCATGGTATGGTGCTTGTATCAATTTGATGTGCGAACATGCGGACCATCCGTATATGGGGAGAGCGTAATCAATTTTTGAGAGTATGATAGATCTAGTTATGCTAATCATGGTGGAAGTATGAATTCTGAAATTTTTTGAGGTTAGATATTTTACAATATTTAGCCTTAAATTTAAGGCTTTTCGTAGTTGTAGACAATGTTCCTTAAAGGTAAAACCTTTGTCAAAGACTACACCAAGTATTCGTAAGTTATTTACACATTTAATTTGGCAAGTATTTTTCAAATATTTGTGTGATTCATCATGATATAAAATCATCAACGTCTACCCCTTGGTGTTGATGTTAATGAACAAATGACAGTTGCTCTGCCGGCGTTATATTACGAGTTGTGATATAAAATTGTCAGGTGTGGACACCATGTTACTTACATACTTGTTACAACTACAATTCGAGCTGAAAAAAGTCAGCCAATGTAGCAATGATAAAGTAAGAAAATAAAAAACATGTTGATTATTGAGTTTTTGTTTCAACATTGTTATTTGCTGAGCTTCTCATTTGTTTAAATGAAAGTTTAACATAATAACTCCAGTTGTTCTAAGAAATTTTTGGCTAAAGGCTCTTTGATGGTCTGCACTAGCAACAGTGAAATGGGCATAGGATCCAGCTAAACCCCTCAATAATCAATTCCAATGTATTTTTAATCAGAAAATATTATACTGAATAAGTAACAAATAATAAAAATAACTTTTATTTTTTGAGTTTTCATCCGAAAATAAAAGTTATCCTAAATTTTTATTGATTCCTCAGAAAATAATAATATAATACTTTTTTGAGTTTTATTCTCAGGAAATAAAAAATACTTTTCGGGTTTTGTGACCCTGATCACAATTAAACTTTCGAAATACCGATTTTCGGAAATCAGCTCCATCTAAATGAGTCTTTAGAGAACCTTGTTCATTTGAGAAAAGTTTTGCTTTTAAACAAAGAAAATTAATTAAAGGAAACTATTAAACTTGAACAAGAATTCAGAAATAATTTCTTAATTAATTAATTATTACTTAATTTAATTAAGAATATTAAACTTTTCACAATTGTAAAATTTATTATTGAGTGTCTGTCGCTTTTACTTCGTATTATTTAGCAACTAATTCAATTATTGCACTATACTTTCAGGCGCCTGTTATGCAGAGTTTGGCGTACGTGTCCCACATACATCCGGTTCCGCGTATATGTATTCTTATGTTGCTGTTGGCGAATTTGTGGCATTTATTATTGGTTGGAATATGATATTGGAGTATTTAATAGGCACGTTTATTTTTATATCTTTATATTCTTTCACATGTCTTTAAAATGTGATTAATTTTAATGTTTTTTAATTGTATTTGACAGGAACAAGTGCCTGTGCTTGTGCTTTAAGTTCAAGTTTTGATTCTCTTACCGGTGGTGCCATATCAACAGCCATAGGCGACACCATTGGTACCATATTTGGTAAGAATTTTAAACACACACACACACACACACACACACTCAATCATAGAAAAAGAAAACAGAATGCTATTTGAAATTTGTTTAATGTTATTTTTAGGTAAACCACCTGATTTTATAGCCTTTGGCATTACACTTATAATGACTAGTGTGCTGGCAATGGGTGCCAGCAAATCGGTGATATTTAATCATACTTTAAATGTCATAAATCTTGCAACATGGGTGTTTGTTATGACTGCTGGCATGTTTTATGTTGATTCAGCTACATGGACGGAACACCAGGGATTTTTGCCATACGGCTGGAGTGGGGTGAGTGAGCGCATCTGTTTGATTACAAAAAAAAAAAAAACATATGGAAACTTATTGTTCTGTTTCATTTTTATGCTACAGGTGTTTTCTGGCGCTGCAACTTGTTTTTATGCATTTATTGGCTTCGATATTATTGCCACAACGGGCGAAGAAGCTCATAGTCCTCAAAAAAGTATTCCAAAAGCAATAGTTGGTTCTCTAGTTGTTGTTCTATTGGCTTATGTTACAGTTAGTTTAGTTTTAACGTTGGTCGTCCCCTATGATCATATAAATTCTGGTGCTGCTTTGGTGCAAATGTGGTCGTATGTCAATGCGCCCAAGTGTAGAGCTATTGTAGCGATTGGCGCAACAGCTGGCCTATCGGTGGCCATGTTTGGGTCAATGTTTCCCATGCCAAGAGTCATATATGCCATGGCTCAGGATGGTTTAATATTTAAGTAAGTTTAAAGGAAACGTATACAAATTAAGCAGTAAATATAAAAAATTTCCTTTTCAAAAAGTACTTTTGTAAAAGGTACCTTTTTGTAAAAAGAAACTTTGTTTAGAAACATTTCATTTAAGGATATGCTTCGTATAAAAAGTAAATTTTATAAAAAAGCTAGATGAGCCCGGCAAACGTTGTCTTACCCTCAATAATTTTTTTTAACTACAAATTACTCCATACAGTAGTCACTTGTTGGTTAAAAAACAAAACGTGACCCGAATCTGTGTTGAAAATTTCAGCTTCACAGGTCTTATAGTTCCACAAATCATGCGTTAATAACAAACACACACTGCGATTATATATATATAGAAAATATATATAATCTAGCGCCTTAAAATATGCAACATACTTGAATTTTTGTATTACAAACTGTCAAACAATGTATCACGCACCGGCGCCATCAACTTAAAATGAAACAAAATGAAACGTACTTATTTTCGTGAAGTATACTCACACACCTCGTACTTGCGCGGTTGTAGTACATGCTATGTATCAGAGATGGAGATGATTTTCCCTGTTTTCCTGCTTTTCTCTTGAAATTTTTCCTGAATTTTCTTTGCTATAAACTTCACGGAGCCCGATACCTTTCCAACGAATGTAAAACCGTGGAAATCTGTTCGTGCGTTATGGAGTTATAGCGTCAGGAAGGAAAATCTGACTTATTTTTATATATTAGATGTCTTTTATAAAATATATGGTACCTTTATTAAAACATACCTTTTGTGAAAAGAATCCTTAATATAAAGTGCCTTTTAGAACATAAAGGTACTTTTTATAAAAACTAAATTGTATAAAAATTGTCTTTGAAAAAAGTACCGTTCTGTAAAAAGTACCTTCTAAAAAGTACTTTCTTACAAAAAGTAGCTTTTACAAAAAGTACTTTTTTGCAAACAGTAGCTTTTACAAAAAGTACTTTTTTGCAAAAAGTAGCTTTCATAAAAAGTACTTTTTTACAAAAAGTAGTTTTCATAAAACGTACTTTTTTTAAATTATCTTTTATTAAAAAGTTCCTTCAAAAAATACCTTTTATACAAAGTAGCTTGCATAAAAATTATTTTTTATAGAAAGTACTGTTTCATAAAAAGAACCCTTTATGAAAAGTAGCTTTTATGAAAAGTACCTTTTGTCAAAAGTGTATTTTAACAAAAATACCCTTTACAAAACGCACTTTTAAATTAAAAAACATACTTTTTTTAAAGCAGCTTTTTACAAATTATATTTTTGCTACAAAAAAGCAAACAATTCTAACGAAAATGATTTCAGGCAACTTTCACAACTGTGGCAACGGACTAATGTACCTGGTTTAGCTACCATAGGAAGTGGCCTAGCGGCTGCCTTAGTAGCACTATCAGTTCGTCTAGAGATTCTAGTCGAAATGATGTCCATCGGCACTTTACTCGCCTACACACTAGTGTCGACATGCGTGCTGGTGCTGCGCTATCAACCACACAGTACTTCCCTAATCGAATTACTACCAGCCCAACTACGTACGCCCGTAACGACGGGTGCCGCCAACGATCCTCACAAAACAACAGCCGAAGTTTTAGAAACAAATAAGTTGACCATTAAACGGGTGACACGAGGCATGTCCGATTCGGACGATTCATTTATTGATGAAAGTCCCGAAGGTTATTTGGGTCGTGATGATCAATTTTTGGTATCAGACCGTTCAGAGAACAAATTTTATGGTGCCGTACATGGGGCACCAACCGGTCCCACGGGCCAAGCTACGGCTTTCGATACGATGGGTCTGAATTTCATAACGAGAAAAATTCACGACTACTCGTATTTGTGTCCTGGCTTCTTCCCATGGATAAATCCCGGTCAAGCCACCTCGGAGAGTGGTAAGTTTTTTTAGATTAAGCTAAAAAATTTATTTATAAAATTTAAAATTTTTTTAACCAAAATTTACAATTATACAAAAAAAATCCTTGTTCAAAATTCTAAATTTTCGCACCCGCAGGCATGTATGTGACCAAACTTGTCGGCATCATGTTCGGTCTCATATTCTTCTTGGATCTATTTGCGGCCATTGGCTGGTCCGGTGGTTTCGCAGCATTCATTTATTTCATTTTATTTATCGGCATATTTGTGATATTATTAATTATCTCAAGACAACCACAAAATAGGTAAAGATAATAAAGTTTTATTATAATTAACTAAGAAATATATTTGTGATTTATTACGCAGTGAAAATTTAATAAAATTTTTTTTAATTTTTTTTTCTCAATTTAATTGTGTTTCTCAGATATGCACTTGCGTTCCTCACCCCTGGACTTCCATTTATTCCAGCGATTGCCATTACAGTCAACATATATTTAATATTTAAGTTAAGCATATTAACCTTAGTTAGATTTACCATTTGGATGTCACTGGGCTTCGTTATGTATTTTTATTATGGCATCACGCACAGTACCCTCGAACAGGCCACCGATGACATGGAACTAAGAGTCGACAAGGACTATGTGGGTTTATTTATCATTTATTGTTTATTAAATGCAAATATAAATGTATGTGTATGTATGTATAATTTTTGTTTTAACATTTATTCTGCAGAGTAAAAATGTCGAAGAAAAAGCTGTTTGGGATCAACCTTCCTATATGAATCAAAACCATGAACCTGTATGGGCCAGTAAAGATAATACGAAACCAAATACGACAAGTAAGACAACAAGAAAATTTTAGTAAATTTTAGTAAAGAACTTTTCTATGCTCAATGCTAGTTAATCGATTATGGATTCATTCGAAAAGTTTATTACTGCTGTGTGTAGGGATGCCAATCGAGATTGATTTTTAAGAATGCCGGGCTTACGGGATTTTGGAAATCCCAGAGGTCTAATCGTCGCTTTCGATTTGTTTGTTTTGCCTAGCGCTCGCAGCTTCTGCTGGGAACCATTTTTTTAGACAGTCAGCCCAATCATGAACAAAAATTGCGCACGAGTTTTTTCGCCTTTTCCCTTCTCCCTATTATGAATTTATTTTCTCCCTTCTTTTTACCAAAACAAACTCCCCGGGAAATAATTTGGTATCATGAACGCAGTTGAACTTGCTTTTTTCACTAAAAATTTTTCCCTGGCAAAGCTGAAGGGAGTTTACATACAAACGTAGTTAATACTCCATTAAAATATAAATTTTAACTTCAACTTGTATTTTTTAATGATGAAACATAATAAGTTTGCAACTTCATGCAAAATTACTGTGAAATTAATAAGTCCCATAATAAAATCTACAGCAGTAACTTCAAATGCTCTCTAATTTTTGTTTTATTTTCTTTTGTGCTTATTTTGCTTTGAGGTTTTGTTTACAAAATGTATGAAATTTATTGAAAGTACGGCAGCATTGTTGATAGAACGAGTATTTATATGTGAGATCACAACCAGCGATGCCAATTTAGTGCGTTTCGCGCTATATTTAGCGCGTTTTAACTATGCCAAACGCGCTTTTTTTCGGCTTAGCGCGTTTACTAAAAAAAGCGCTAAATTAGCGCGTTTTGAATAAAGTCATCATCATTTCAGTTCAATATTTTTTTTTTACTTTTTTTTGCATAAATTTAACAATTTTCTAGTATTCCAAAAACATAAAATTTTTTAAATTGGTTAATGATTCAGCTGTCGCAAATAAAATTCTCTGACTATGGTTAAAATTAAAAACGCATTTTAATACCATAAATGGCAAATATTTTGAAATTCACAACTAAAAATATGTACTCCTACTAGTGACCAAAAAAATTTATATAACTTATTAAGATCTATTCTAGCTCAAGTACAAAAAGAATAGCTAAGAGCTCTTGATTAACTCACCTTTCAAACAGAAAAAAACTAAATCAAAATCCGTTCAGCCGTTTAGTCTGTGCGTAGACACGGACAGACACACAAATGCACAGATACAGAGACACACACTACAAACTTCATTATTGTATTAAATGATTTTAGTTATTTAGGATATAATTTTGAAGAAACAATATTATAAAATCTGAAAAGACCTACTAAAAAAAATTAATTGTATTTACTAATACACATGTACATATATACATCGACTTTTATTAAAATTGAATTAAGCGCGTAGGAAAATAGCGCGTTTTGGCTATAAATAGTTGACAATGCTGTAACTTAGCGCATTTTGCGAAGGGGAATAGCGCGTTTGGGTTATAGATAGTTGGCATCACTGATCGCAACATAAAACACCGTCAAAATACAATAGATTCTATCTCTCGACCAGTGTCTGTCAGTTTTTTTAGAGCTTATCCCCAATTTTTGATTTGTCATCCCCGAAAATCCCCAAATTGAGTTTTTTTGATTCAATTTTTTTTTTTAATTTTACTTAAAAAAAATCTGATGGCAATAATAACATATTTATTCAATAAAATTCATAGTTCTATATAAGCGAGGTAAAAATTTTTTTAACCAAAGTTTACCATTTCAAAAAGTTCAGAATCTAAATCTTCTGATTCATCAGCCTCAAAAATTTTGTTGTACATGGTACTTGTATTGAAAAGCTTTAGCATTTGAGCAGAAGGATTAAATTTGTCACAACAAATTGAATTATTTTTAAGGAAGTGTTTCCAACAAGTCATATTGCATTTTGTTATGTATATTTTTGTTTGGCGGTGTTCATTATTGTTTAATCTGCCTTGATACTTCTTCTTTATTAGAATAATAAGACACATTTTTAGACCTGCCATACGCACATTTCTTATCTGAAAAATCATTCTTGTTGCCATCAGTTATAAAAAAAATTCCCAAAACATCACCTAAAGTTTGGTTATCAGATCCCCAATACGAAATGTTTATCCCCAATCGCGAAAATATTTCCCAATTTTTGGACATATCCCCTAAACTGGCAATGCTGCTCTCTCTCTCTCTCTCTCTCTCTGCTGCTTTCTGGGCTGCTTTTTTGTGTCAATTTGTATGGAAAATATGTTTTTGTATTTGAAAAAACACAAATAATTAACAAATGCAGTCAAATCCCGATAATTCGTACCCCGATAAATCGTAATTCCCGATAATTCGTAATAAACTGTCGGTCCCTTGAAAAAATCTCGTTAATTCGTAAGATTTCCATACATTTTGGTCCCCTCGCTAATTCGTAATTTTTTTTTTTAATAAAATCTTCTTTACCTCTTATAAATCGTAATTGTGTGCTAACTACCACTTATAATTCGTAATAAAAACAACAGAAACATGTAATAAATGATTTTTTGTTTACCGCTATTTTTTTGCGTGGGTTTTTGCTTTTGCTTGTGTGTGTGTTTATTTTTTTAAGATCAGTTTGTTACATGAATAATAAAGAAAAATGTCAAAGCGCATAAAACTCTGTCGGTGTTACAAAAACAAAAAATTTTTGTTTTTTATGTTTTTTTATCGTTTTAGTAAACAAATTGAAAAACCCCGTTAATTCGTATTTATTTTATTTTAACCCCGTTAAATCGAAACCCCACTAAATCGAAAACCCTATAAATCGTAAGAAATGGCCGGTCCCTTGCAATTACGAATTATCGGGATTTTACTGTAAATCAATTCTAAACTTTTTTTTCATATTTTTGCGGTGATGCCACGTATTACTATTTTTTGTTCCCAAGGAATTTATGATTGGAGGAATTTTTTCTCGAGAAAAATATTTTCCGCGAGAAATAAATTGCGAGGGAATACATATTCATGATTGGGCTAAATTGATTAGACTTTCCAAATCAATAAAATTTTTTTTTGCAATTATAAATTGATTTTATGTTTTTTACAGAATGTTTTTATAATTTAATTATTTATTTGTTTTAGAATCACGCTCACATCAATCTGCCAAACAAACACAAGATGTCAATTCCGCGAACTCGCACAACACGACAAGTTCAAGGAATCCAGCTATTGGTCAAACAAGTGGAAATACGGGAACATTTAGTATGTTCATCGATGAAACACAATTTCCAAAGTGGGATGATTAAGACACATGACAAAATAAAAAATAGTACATATTTAAATATTATTTTAGCAAAGTTTGAATTGGAAACCGAAACAAACAAATCAACCAAGCAACAAAATGTAAGAAGAGCAATGCTTAGATTTACATTAAAAAAAAAAACAACTCGAAAATTTACAAACAAATCTATAAAAAATGCACAGCGTTTCTGTTAAATAATATAATCATCAGTTAAAACCTACGAATAGAAAGATATACATGCATACAAAAGGAAAAAGCATCGACCATGTGTTGCATACGATTCCATGTAATAAATTATTTTGTGATTTCAACCAAAAAGGGAATTGGGTTTTAAAAGGTTAAAGTAAAGAAACGTTTTTTTATTTTCTACAAAAACTTATATGTAAATAGTCATAATTAGACTTTTATTTATACATTATATTTATCATAGAGCATATACATACATTTAACTACATATATATTATATTGTTTAAATATTACTTTTATTATACATATTTATGTATTATATTATATAAATGCACATACATATGTACATATGTATGTATTATTGGTTAAAACAGGTGTGTGCCGGCATATTGTACTTAAAGGGAATTGCAGGAAATTCGGAGAGAAAAAAATCGAAATTAGTTATTTTTCAATTGACACAAAATTATATCAGTTCAAACAAGAAAAAATACAAATAGTTAAATATTATATTAAATTTTTAAGAACCATTAAAGTTATAACTCAAAGTTATATCTATAATATATAAAGTCATCCCCTCCCGGTGAAAATTGTTTGTGGTACATATTTCTATGAAATTATTTTTTTTTTCGAAATTGAATTTTCCATAGAAATTGTGTAAATAAATTGTTTCTGACAAACAAAGATTTGCCTTAAAAATTATTTTAGAAAATATTTTTTTTTTTTAATTTTATAAATAAAGTTCCCATTTTTTTTTAAACAAAATATTTCTATAGAAATTTTTTTTAAACACAAAAATTTTTTATTGAAATTATTTTGGAAAAAAAAATTTTTATAAAAATTGTTTGCAAAAAAAAAAAAAAATTCTAAAGAAATTATTAATAATTTTTTATGAAAATTTTTTCGAAAATAAAAATTTGGTAAAAAGATTTTTTGTTTAAGAAGACGAAAGTTGGCGCCCGAAATTGTTTTCGAGGACAACAATTTTTTATAGAATTTTTTCGCACACAAAATTTTTCTATATAAATTATTTTCGAACACACAACAAGTTGCTATAAGAGTTGTTTCCGTAAACAAAAAATTTCTTATAGAAATTATTTTCGAAAACGTAAACTGTCAAAAGAAAAAATTCGCTATAGAAATTGCCTACAAGAAAACAAAACTTTTTCGAGCACAAAAATTTTCTATCGAAATTGTTTCAAAAAATAAATAAACAAAACTTTCCAAGATAAATTATTTTCAAAAACATAAATTTCTAATAAGAAATTATTTTCGAAAATGAAAATTTAGTATGAAAATTATTTTTGAAGACGAAAAACAAAAAGTTTCTATTGTAATTGCTTTCGAAGCAACAAACCCAAAATGTCTCACAGAAATTATTTTCGAACAAGGAAACTGTTTTCAAAAACAAAAATTCGCTATAGAAATTGCCTAAGAAAACACTTTTTTATAAAAATTGTTTTCGAACACAAAACTTTTCTATCGAAATTGTTTCAAATATAAAAATTTTTCAATTTCGAAAAAAAGTCCAATAGGATTTTGTTTCCGAAAAAAAAAAATTTCTTGAGAAATTATTTTAGCAAACAATAATTTCCTATAGAAATTATTTTCGTACGCAAACATTTCCTAGTGTAATTGTTCCCTAGAACAAAAATTTCGAAGAAAAATTTCCTAGAGAAATTATTTTCGAAAATAAAAATTTCTTAGAGAAATTTGTTTCCTAAAACTCAAATTTCGAAGAAAATTTTATTTTCGAAAATAAAAATTTGGTACAAAAATTATTTTTGAAGACGAAAATTGGACTCAGAAAATGTTTTCGAGCATAAAAATTTCTTATGGAATTTTTTTCGAACACAAAAATTTTCTATTGAAATTCCTTTCGAACGCAGCTAACCAAAAATGTCTCAAGAAATTATTTTCGAAAACGAAAACTGTTTTCAAAAATAAAAATTCGCTAGAGAAATTGCCCCAAAAATAAACAAAAAAAATATTCTATAAAAATTGTTTTCGAAAACAAAACTTTTCTATCGAAATTGTTTCAGAAATAAGTCATTTTTGCGGAATTCTTTTTCAAAAACAAATTTCATAAATATTAATTTCGAAAAAAAATTCAATAAGATTTTGTTTTTGAAGACAAAAATTTCCAGATAAATTATTTTTTAAAACAAAAATATCCTAGAGAAATTGATTTCGTAAACAAACATTTCTTAGAGAAAAATTTCCAGAGAAATTAATTTTTAAAACAAAAATTTCTTAGAGAAATTTTTTTCCTAAAACACAAATTTCTAAGAAAAATTTATTTTGAAAAATAAAAATTTGGTACGAAAATTATTTTTGAAGACGAAAATTTGATCCAGAAATTGTTTTCGAGCATAAAAATTTCTAACAGATTTTTTTTTTCGAACACAAAAATTTTCTATTGAAAATGTTTAAGAACGCAACAAATGCCTTCGAAACCAAAAAAAAAATTTTCTTATATAAATTATTTTCGAAAAAAAAAACTATTTTCAAAATCATTGTTATAGAAGATCCTTCCCGAAAACAAAACATTTTTATAAAAATTGTTTTCGAAAACAAAACTTTTTCTATAAAAATTGTTTTCGAAAACAAAACTTTTTCTATAGAATTTTTTTTCGAAAACAAAACTTTTGCTATAAAAATTGTTTTCGAAGACAAAACTTTTGCTATAAAAATTGTTTTCGAAAACAAAACTTTCTATAAAAATTGTTTTCGAAAACAAAACTTTCTATAAAAATTGTTTTCGAAAACAAAACTTTTCTACAGAAATAGTTTTCGAAAACAAAACTTCTATAAAAAATTGTTTTCGAAAACAAAACTTTTTCTATAAAAATTGTTTTCGAAAACCAAACTTTTTCTATAAAATTTGTTTTCGAAAACAAAACTTGTTCTATAAAAATTGTTTTCGAAAACAAAACTTTTTCTATAAAAATTGTTTTCGAAAACAAAACTTTTCTATAAAAATTGTTTTCGAAAATAAACTTTTTTTGTACAAATTGTTTTCGAACATAAATTTCTTCTGTACAATTTGTTTTCGAAAACAAAAATTGTCCATAGAAATTATTTCGGAAAAAAACATTTTTCATGGAAACCGTTTTCAAAAACATAAAATTCAGAAATATTGATTTGGAAATTAAAGATCCAATAGAATTTTGTTTTCAAAAACCAAAATTTCCTAGAGAAATTGTTAGCGAGAACAAAAATTCCCTTTCGAAATTCGTTTTGAACACAAAAATTTTTTATTGGAAATTATTTTTAAAACCAAACATTTTTTGCAGAAATTGTTTTTGAAGACGAAAATTGGCGATAGAAATAGTTTTCGAAAACAAAAATTTTTTTATAGAAACTTCTTGCTATAGAAATTGTTTTCGAAAACATAAATTTCATATAGAATTTTTTATAGGAATTGAAACTGTTGCCAAAACAAAAATTTGCTATAAAATTACCTGTTCTATGAGAATAGATCTCGAACACGAAAACTTTCTACAGAAATTTTTTTTCGAACTCAAAATTTTTCTATAGAATTTTTTTCGAACACAAACATTTTCTATAAAAATTGTTTTCAAACGGAATTAGAATTTTTTCGAAAATAATTTTTATAAGAAATTTTGCCGATTAAAATTGATTTCGAAAACAACAAAAATTGTCTTACAGTAACAGTTTTCGAAAACAAAAATTTGCTATGGGAACTGTTTCTCTAAAAATTTTCTGTTTTGCTATAAAGCCTGTAATCGATTAAAAAACTTTAAGTAGAAGTTTTTAGAGAAAACATCATCTGGCTTGTTATGTCTAACCTGGGTTTCGAAACGAAAGAAAATTCTTTCGAATTTGTATGTTATTAACATTACAATTCAAAAGCATTTACTTTCACCTAGATTTACATAATAAGCCCAGTTATAATAATTTTTATTTTTTATAATTTTTAATTTTGTAAAAATATTAATTTTCCACCTGTTGTTGTTATAGAAGTTGTATTATAATTAAATTCTAAATTTAATTATAATGGGGACGAACTATAAGATTAAAAAAAAAATAATTAAAGCAATTCACAAGAGTGTACTAATTGAGATATTGCAACGATTGTATGTGCTAAATTTTTAGAACATGCGAGTGAGTACATGCAATAGTTAGAAGAATCTGATAGTAATATATACATATATTGGTTGAAAATAATGTTGAAAACAGATAAAAATATTCAAAAAACTTATATAATATACACAAACATACATACATATACATACATACATACTCGTACATACATGACTTAACAAATTAAATTTTTTCTTCTAACTTCTTCTAAATTTTATGCAAAATATAAATACTATATAAAATAAATCAAACATCTTAATATTTGTTAAAGTAATTATCATTATTATTATAATTAATTATGCATTACCAAAAAAAAATGGTATAAATTACACATAAATATTTACATTGATTCATTAACTTTAAAATTATTTGTAAAATATATCAAACCCAGAAAATGTACCAAATAAAAAATTTGTGATCCTCACAATTTCCAGCCTACTTTGGAGTTTGTGTAAACAATCGGCTATGTCATGAATTTAAAAAAATTTATTATATAATTTCATGAAATACGAAGGCGAAAAATGGATCAGCGTGTCCACTCTGTAATTCGAAACGAAAGCAAATGCTTAATGTACGAGTAATGTTAATAACATACAAATTCGAAAGCATTTATGTTGTTAACATTACAATTCGAAAGCATTTGTGAAATGAAGTGAAAAAAAAAAAATTTGTTGGAACAAAAATATTAGTGTCCGACCGATTAATCGGCTTCGGTGTCGTTTAAAAATTGTTGATCGTTTCTTGAAAACAAAATTTTTATTTTTTCTAAGTTGGGGTATATGAAATACGTATAAAATACGTATGGAAATTCTTAAGTAACTTTCTGCTTGATAAGAGAGAGACTTTAAAAGCAAATTACACGCACACTTTATCCGTAAACACAAGAAAAACTTGATTTACAGACATTTATTCAGTCACACAATCCCATAGACTTTTATACAATTCAATTCAATTTCTTAATTTCTCTCAATCAAACACATTTCAATAAATGCAAACTTGCAAAACTCAGTACCAAATGGCAAATTAGAACATTGCATATCGAGAAATCATTTTCTAAACAGAATTTCGAATTTTCGAAGTCAGCCATTTTGTTTCCAGTTGTTTTATTTAACTGAAAGTTTGCAAATGGTTTTTATTTTTAAAATAGGAACAAGGAACAAGAGTAAAACTCCAGGGAAATTGTTATTAAGAATACGCTTGATTGTGAATGTTATAAGAAAAGTTTTCGTGTAGCCGAATTTCGAAAATTTTCCCGAACTTTGCTATATAAAAAATTACTTCGGTCTGACATTTGAAAATAATATATTTAACAAAAAAAAAACTACTAAAAAGTTCTCTAATTATAATTATGCACATATTTTCAAAAGTTTTATTCGATTAAACATTGTTAATCTTATGAAAATTACTAAATTAAAATTATTCGAATGAAAATTACATACATACATTAAATAAAATTTATTCGAATAGAAATTTTTTTTAAATATAATTAAAAATTACAAAGTGAAAATTTTCGAGTCAAAATCTAATAAAAAGTATTCGAATAAAATTTGTTCGCATTAAAAATTATTCGAATAAAAATTAAACGAAAAAAAGTTTTGCTACAAAAATTTTTCAAATAAAAATTATTCAAATGAAAACTTCGTTTTATTCGAATAGTCTTCATTCGAATAAAGCTAATTTATATTTTGCTTTCAATTACTCCAGTATAATTATTTGAATAAAAGTTAAGTATTCGATTAAAAATGGTTCGACTAATAAGTATTTAAAGACATATTTTTCAAATAAAATTTATTCGAGAAAAAATTTATTCGAATAAAACTTATTCCAATAAATCTTAATTGACTGCAAAATTGTTTGAATAGAAATTATTTCAGTAAAATTTATTGCATAAAAGTTATTGGAGCAAAAATCGAATAAAAAGTATGTATTCGTATAGAAGTTGTGCGCACTAAAAATTATTCGAATAAAAAATTCGCTACTAAAGATTAGTCAAATTCAAATTGTTTGTGCAAAAGTTATTTAAATAAAAATTACTCGAATGAAAATGAGAGTGAAATAAAAATTGGTTTTATTCGAATAGTCTTTATTCGAAAATATCCAATTTCTATTTTGCTTTCAATTACTCCGGTATAATTATTTAACTAAAAGCAACATAATCGAATAAAAATAATTTTACTAATAAGTATGAAAATAAAATTTATTCGAATAAAACGTATTCTAACCAATGACTAAAAATTATTATAATAATTTAATCGCAAATATATATTAGAGCATCTAATAGAGTGTATTCCAATAGAAGTTATTCGAATAAAAATTAAATTTCAAATTACCAATATTCGAACCAAAAATTATTCGAATAAAACTTATTCCAGTAAATTTTTACTGAAAATTTCTTGAATATAAATTATTTCAGTAAAAATTATTAGAGAAAAAATCTAATAAAAAATATTCGCATAAAAGTTGCACATACGCATTAAAAATTATTCGAATAAACATTGCACGACTAAAAATTTTGCGGATGAAAAATTTTTGTTGAGTACAAATTATTTAAATAAAAATTATTTGAATAAAAAATAAAAATTATTTTTATTCGAATAGTCTTCATTCGAATTAAGATGATTTATATTTCGCTTTCAATTACTGCAGCACAATTATTTGAATAAAAGCTAATATGTATATAAATTAATATTTTTCCATTAAAAAAATATTCGAATAAAATTTATTCGAACAAAAATTATTCTAATCAGCTTTAAATTACTGAAAATTATTTGAATATCAATTACATATTTCAATAATATGAATCGCATAAAAACTATTAGAGCAAAAATCCAATAAAAAGTATGTATTACAAAAAAACTATTGGAGTAAAAATTTGTCGAATAATAATTTATTCTAATCAGCTTTAAATGACTGAAAATTATTTGAATATCAATTATTTGAATATCAATTATATAATATTAATCGCATAAAAATCATTGGAGCAAAAATCTAATAAAAATTATTCGACAAACAAATTATTCGAATAAAAATTTTTCGAATAAACAATTTTAAATTTCTTAAAATTTGTTTGAATAAAAGTTATTTAAATAAAAATAATAAATAATATATAAAACTTTTATTCGGCTTTCCATCCCACAAAAATGTTTTCGAACTCTTGAAAATTTTATGACTGCCAGTTTAAAAAAAAAAGTTACAACCAAATTCGCAACCGCCTTCGTATTTTAGTACTGCAATGTTGTATTTTAAATAAGTTAAATACATATTTTTTTATTTTTACATTAAAATCGATTTTATAAATAAATATTTGTATATAAAAATAATATGTTCACTACTTCTACATTTAATCTTGACAAACTGTAAATTTTTTAGATAACCATTAACTAAAAATAAAAAAATTTAAATAAAAATATATTAATACATACAAACATACATATATAGTTAAGTTTTTTCTCTCTCAATTTTATTTATGTATAAAACTAATCGTATATTTTTTTAATGTATCTACTCCAAAACTAAAGAAATCATTGAAAAAAATAACCTTAAAATATTTGCTGTTATTTATTGAAATAAAAAATTTTATGAAAATAAAAGAAAATATTTTAAATAAATTTATATTTAAACATACTAAAAACTTATAACTATTTTATGCTAAATTAACCAAATAGTAAAACTAATATAAAAAAAAACTACTTGCAACTTATACCAAAGAAAATCAAACCAAAAAGCAAATAATAGTAATAAATAATATATTTGATTTCTATTATTATAACAATATGTATCATAAAGAAAATGTAAAACAATACCACAACAACATGAAGAAAATTATTAAAATATAAATCATTCAGTTTTATTTTGTATAATTTATTTGATTCATACGTACGCCAGTATTAATTTTATTTATTTATTTATTTTCTCTCTATTAAGATTTTGCAGAAACGATATGTTCTCATCGGCTTAAAGGCCTTTCCGAAAGGCTTTTACAAGGATTTCAAATTTCTTTAAACCCATTTTTTGTTACAGTCAAATGTGACAATTTTATGCATCAGACAATGAAATCATTGTCAAGGGCAACACTGTTCTCGTTTGTTCTTGTTTTTCTGGCAATATTGTAAGATCTGGCAATACCGTGTGCACATGGCTTTAGCTGTAATCAAAGTAAATTTACATCAAGTATATGCAACTACTCAGGTGATTAATTTTTTTCTCGTTTCGTGGCAATGCATGAATGTCAAAAGTTGTTTACAATTTTCGTACGCCATTTTGTTTTGTTTTGCTTTGTTATACAGAATTGTGTATACTGACAACGTATGTGAAAAAGTTTAAATAAATTTTTACTTAAAAAATGTGTTACAAAACATTTAAAAATAATTATATTTAATTATTAAGGTACATATATATCTTTTATTATACTTATTTCACATATTAAAGGTTTATCAATTAATAAATTTACTTTGGTTTTGTCTATCCATACATTTCCTTTTTGTTGTATGCAGATCTGGGACTATTGCATTAATTAGCAAATGCATTGACCATTTTCCCACAATAAACTAAATCAATGCAAATGCAAATTTATTACATTAGCACTAATTTTAATAATATTAGTGCAATTTTTTTTTGCATTTTACTAAAATCCCTTCAAAGACATTCATCAACATTGCATTGTTACTTTTAGTGCACTATTTTTTGCACCACTAAACACATTATGAATAGTATTATTGCATTATCAGTGAAACATATAGTGCAAAATACAACTTAAATGTGTACATACATAAAAACATAGGTACATACATACATAAATATGTAAATTTTTTCCTATGTACATCATCATCATGTCATCTAAGAGGAAAAATCATATCACTACTTTTATTATAATTTTTCGAGAGAAAGACAAAACTTGATGAAATTGTTCCAAGCGGTAGTATTTTTTTTTATAAAATCACCATTTTTTAAAATATAACTTTACAATAAACGAAAACCTAAGTTCTGATCTTTTTTCAATTCATATAAGCTCGAGATGCAATGTACTTGAAGTATGAAACTTTTTAATTTTTTTCAATTGGTTCTGAAATCTAGTTTGTATTTATATTGACAGTTTTTTTCGTTAATTTGTATGTACGTAATTAGAAAAGTGTCCTCAATGAACTTTAGTGTATTTTATATTTTTTATTTGTGCTATCTCTTAAAAATATTTTCACGTTTTATTCAATTTTACTGTGTACAATATGTGATAGTGCAATAATATTGCATCACTTCATGATGTGCTTAGTTGTAACACAAAATTAGTGTATTTTTTGTCATGCGATTAGCTGCTAATGCAATATTAATCCCTTTCTTTTAAGAGATTTTATTTAAGTGCAAAAAATAGTGCACTACAAACATCAAATTTAAATTTGCACTAAAATTTTTGTTTTTTAATCAGTGCTTATGCAAAAGTAATGCAAGTTGCCCAGGTCTGGTTGTATCCATCTGTTTTTGACATTCATCCATTATTCTTACACAAACAAATCGCCTGTTGTTTTTGTACTTTCTTAGTTGTTGTAGACCTGCATATACTTTATATAAATATGCTTTGGCTGTAATTAAATTGCCAACAAAAATAAGCACAAATGATAACACAGTTGCCAGATTTGGCAACTGTTTATGAAATACTTTTACTAGAATAACTTTCAAATATTACACGAAAAATGTTCTATTCGAATAATTTCTATTCAAATAATTTTCATACACATAATTTTTTTATTCCAGTAATTTTGACTCAAAAAATCTTCAATCGAATAACTTTTATTCGAATAAATTTCAAATTGGAATAACTTTCATACGAAAAATTTTCAATCAAACAGCATTTATTCGAATAATTTTGCTTTGACTTATAATTAAATTTTATTCGTATGTTTTCATTTGAACAACTTTTACTCGAATAAATTTCAAATATCATTGGAAAAAGTCTACTTCAAATAATTTTCATTCGCATCGTTTCTATTCCAATAATTTTTTATTCCAGTAATTTTCACTAAAAAAAAATCTTTAATCGAACAGCTTTTATTCGAATAACTTTGCTTTGAGTTATTATAAAATTTTATTCGAAAGTTTTCTTTTGAAAAACTTTTACTCGAATAACTTTTAAATAATTTTCATTTTCAAGATTTCTACTCGAATAATATTGATTCTAAAAAAATTACTTATTCGTTTGTTTTGTTTGATTCCAATAACTTTCTTCCTTTAGTTTTTTAACTTTCCAAGAACGAAAGTTATTATATGATAATTTTCCATTAAAATTTTTTCAAAGGAACAATTTTCTGATAAAAATTATTATACTCGTATATTATATATTTTTTTAATTTATTATTATTTTGTTCGATTAAAAGCGTTATGCCTTTTCTGAGAATATAATTTGTCGTGCAAATAAGTTTGTATTATTTACACATTTGTTCTGAATTTTAATTCACTAAGAGACCCGGAAATTTTTAGTTACAAAAAAAATAATAATAATTTATGTTATTGAAATGTATTTATGTATTAATTTCATGAATTTGATGAAACAAACATACATATCTCTCAAGAAAAAGGGAAATATTTTAGATAACTGTATTGAAATATGTAATAGAAAACTAATTAATATGAAAAAAAATCATCCACCTGAAATAAAACCTGTCAAACACACACTAATAAAGAAAATTAATCAATAAAATTAAAGCACTTTAAGCAACCACCTTAATAAGAAAAAAGAATATATTACAAAGAAGCGTATCAACTTATTAAATAATATGTATGTAATTCATTTCTGTTAAAAAGATCTAACAAAGCAACTTAAATGTTTTAGTAAAAGATAAATAAATAACATTGCTGAATTTGTAAAAGAAAAATAACAAAACGACATACTTATAATAAAGGAATTCACAGGATGTGGAAAGTCTGCAACCGTTAGAAGAGTCTAGAGTGTAGAAGTGCGCTCTTGTGGCTTCCTTTAATTTGTTTAAAAAACTGAAACTACTGAAACTGAAAAAATGAATGAATACATAATAAGTATATGTATAAAAACAAGCAACCGATGTTATCTATCTACAATACAAACTACCTGAGTTATATAATTATGTTCAAAAGACTGAATTTCTTTCCAAATTAATTTCATTATCATGTATTTATGTGTTTAAAGGAAATTTTGTTTAGCAGATTTAATAGAAACATATTGTGCTCTTTTGCAGTCTCTCAATTGCTATAAGTTTGCATGTAAAACAATTGTCAGCACTTGGACTTAATACTTTTAAAACTCAAAGGAGGTATTTAATAGAGCCCTGCATAAAACCATTTAAAAGAACTTTCAAAACATGAGGGATTTTTCAAATGCTTTATACTGTAGCGAAGTCTTCAAAAACAAACACTGAACAACACTGTTTGCAAGGCATTTGTTTCAGTTATTGTAAAGCGTATTTTTTTAGAGTGTCACAACTTTGAGTTGGCATCGCTGCTTTATTTGAGCACCCATTTAGCAGATGATAGTTGCTTTTTGTTTAGTTTGCTTTGAAATTTCATTGTGAATATAGCAAATTATTTAAATTTTGAATCAAAATAATTGTTCTATTCGTCACTCATCGTGCACTTCATCCATTTTATGGCGTACATAATTCTGCTTGAATGGGTACGTAAATAAGCAGAATTGTCGCATTTGGAGTGAGGAGAATCCACAAGCTTTTAGTTAATTGTAATTATTATTGTTCGAAGTTCATTTGTTTCTATATTTATGATTTGATCAGGCTAAAGTTCGTATCGCTTTGTAAGCGAAATTACGAAACACCATTAAATCCACAGAAAATTACTGTTTGGTGAGCTTTATGGGCTGGCGGAGTCACTGGCCCATAAGTCTTCAAAAACGATGATGGTCAGAGTGTTACTGTTCAGGAACATTATTCGAAATTTTTTCGTACCTCAATTACGTGGCATTAATCTTGCTGATATGTGGTTCCAACAGGACAGAGCCACATGCCACACAGCGAACGCTACAATTGATTTACTCAAAGAAACTTTTGATGAAAAAATAATTTTCAAGATCGTGTGATTTAACCCCATTTGACTTGTCTACGTCGATAAACCAAAAAAAAAAAAATTGAACACCTGGAAATCAACATTCGAAGAGTTAACGGCGAAATACGGCCGCAAATGCTGCGAAGAGTTGTTGAAAATTGGTGTTCCAGATTGCGCCTTCTACGCGCCAGCCATGGTGGCCACATGGCAGAAATCATATTTAAACATTAATTTCATAAAATTTTCTTTACAATAAAGCCCGTTTCATTGATATTAAAAATATATTTCCTTGTTTTATTATGATTTAAACTTGTGTCACTCTAT
Source organism: Nowickia ferox (assembly GCA_936439885.1). Classification (NCBI taxonomy): domain Eukaryota; kingdom Metazoa; phylum Arthropoda; class Insecta; order Diptera; family Tachinidae; genus Nowickia; species Nowickia ferox. The sequence continues at coordinate 12,744,052 of OW387025.1, forward strand.
AAAAAGCACCCTTTAGGTATAGAAGTAAAGAAGCAAATACTTCTTGACCAAAGAATTTGTGATGTTTGCTTTTTCCTACGCATGGGGGCGTATACAAACGCCATGCATGTACATACACACCAGTGTTGCCAGAAGTAGGGGAAAATAGAAGCGTAGGAAAAATCGGACAGATTTTTTATATTCTCCAAAATGTAGGGATTTTGTCGTCATGTCGCATTATATATGAAATAAATGCAAACATAACGTTATTTTAGTATTATATTTTTTTAAAACGGTTCAAAAATTTTCTCTTCGTTAAAAAGTTGGCGACACTAATATATATGTATATACATATATGCCAAGGCGAATTCATACACCAGGTGGCGTCAAGCCTGCAACAATAAAATCTGCCTAGTACTTTATTGCAATTAAAATTGACAAATCAAACTTCCTACAAATTTGATTGCAATGAATTTTAACAAGCCAAACTTCCTAAAAAAAAAAGCAGCTGTTAACTTGGCTCCACCTGGTACATGGATTCACCTTGGTATATGCCTACATGCATATTAATTTTAAAATAACCTGTTTTTGTAACTGAACTGAATTTATACTTTAAATTTTTATTTGAAAAGAACTATTCATATTAATTTTAAAAAACTTTATGTTGTTTTAATTGAATTTAATTAAAAGTACATATAGGGTGTTTTTTTAGAGGTATAGAACTTCGAATTGAAATAAAACACAAGAAAATCGTTTTAATGTCCATCAATTTGGCTTTATTGGAAGGATAATTTTATGCCATTAACGTTTAAATATGATTTCGGGCATGTGGCCGCCGCGGCTGGCTCGAATAAAGCCAATTCTACAGGTCCAATTTTCAACCACTTTTTCGAGCATATGGGGCCGTATGTTGGCAATAACGCCACGAATGTTGGCTTCCAAGTCCCCTAACGTTTCTGGTTTGTTGGCGTAGACGAGCGACTTCACATATCCCCAAAGAAAATAATCCAATGGTGTCAAATCACACGATCTTGGTGGCCAATCCATGGTTAACCGAATTAATTGCTCTGATGGACGACTAAGTCGACCATAAAATGGACGGAGCTTGCGGTAAACTTCGCGAACTGAACCATTATTTTCGAAATAAATTTGCACGATTTGCAAGCGTTGTTCTTTTGTCAACCTGTTCATGATGAAATGGCAAACCAAACTAAATATTAATCACTTGACAGCTGACAAAATGGCCGCCAGTTAAAAATGTGATGCCAACTTAAAGTTCTATACCTCAATAAAAAACACCCTATATTTATGTATTATTTTTTTAGTTTTTTACTTATTTTTTTACCAAAGCTTTAATAAATATATATATATTTTTTATAACTAATGGGTTTCTTCTTTTTAATGACAAAATGCGTAGGGGTTTTTGTAGGGGACATTTTTTCAAAGTGTAGGGAAAAATCGGATTTGTTTTTAGCATGTCTAGGTATTTTTTCGAGAAATCTACTGGCAACACTGATACACACATAAGTTGTGTGTACGCTCTTTTATTTTAGCAGAGACATCTTCACCTATCACTGCCACGAACAAATTAGCCTTTTAGCAAAGATACAAATCATATTGGAGATTCCCAAAAACTAAACTAAAAATTCGCAAAATCCCAGGAGTTCCCGGCAGTTTCCCGGAAAATTACGGCAACACTGAAAATCTAAAAAATTCGAAGTGGCAGCACAATCATGAATGAATGAATTATTAAGCCAAACGGGAAACACAGGATACTGCGACCAAAGTAGATCTATTGTATCCCTTGCCAGGTGCTAGAGCACCTCATCCAGACATACTCTCCTGATGAATCTCAGCATTGCGAGTGGGTCTAGTGTTGGCAGTTCCCAATCCTCCAATAGGTGCTTGCCCAATTGGATATATCTTCTGTGGCATAACGCTTCACAGTCCTTCAGAATATGTTATGTACGAGTAGTTGTTACCAGTATTTGTAACCAGATGAAGACACTACTACTTCTTGTGGTATTTGGAGTGTTTGTTACGAACAAGAAGTGTTCGCGACATCACTTGTAAACACTCATATACACGAACAACACTTCGTCTATTGTGCTTCGCTTATTATACGACAGCATTAATTGTTGGTTTAGTATAATACATGCCACGTCAATACATTTAAAGAAACAAGACGTATTTACATTCCAAGAATGTTTTTATGCAGGGCTCTAGTATTTAATGCAATTTCTTTGTTAAGCAACAGAAGTATGAAAAAGGAAAGTACGCTTTTATAATAAACCATTCTGAATTCACAATTTTCATTATCATATCGTATTATAGTAATGTTGGCTTCCAAACACACAGCAGTATATCAAATATTCCCCCATATCGTGGTTGGCGCATTTCGACTTCGACTATGACGTTTTTGTAATAGATTAAAGAACTCAACAATTTTTCTTTAATCTATGACCAAATTGTCTTAGTCGAAGTCGGAATACGCCAACCACGATAAGGGCCATTATACTGCACAACCAAATCAAACTTTATCCAAAATATCACAAGGCCCTAACGATTGGGTCTGGCAGAGGAGTACAAGAAAATACACGTGTACGTCGTTTGAAAGTTTACGCCCAATATCTTATTCAAATTCCCTTATTGTTATGGTGAATAGACACAAGGAACCATAAGACAGTCCCTTACATTTTTACAGAAATTTTATGTAAAATCCTAGAAGAATGAATTTAATAATTTAAGGTTTTGCCGAATTTCGAAAATTTAAAAATAATGGTTGGCGTATTTCGAATTTGACTAGGGCAACTTGGTCATAGATTAAAGAAAAACTGTTGAAGTGTTCTTTAATCTATTACAAAAATGTCTTAGTCGAAATCGAAATAGGCCAACCACAATAAGAGGGAATAAATTTAACAACAACTACTAAATAGTTCACTAATTCTAGTTATTTTTGTTCGAATAAAAATTTTTATTCTTATGAAAATTACTAAACTAAAATTATTCGAATGAAAATTATAGTACAACAAATAAAATTTATTCGAATAAAAAAATTTTTTAATTGCATAAAAATTATACCCACAAAATTATGGAATAAAAAATCTCATAAAATAAATAAAAATTATTCGAATAAAAATTGTACGATTAAATATTTAAACGAATGAAAATTGTTTCAACAATAATAATTCAAATGAAATACATTCAAATGAAAGCTACGCAAATGAAAATTAAAGTGAAATAAAAATTAATTTTATTCGAATAGTCTTCATTCGAAAATAGATCATTTCTATTTTGCTTTCAGTTACATAGTCCAGTAAAATTATTTGTTTCACAGTTGGGTATTCAAATAAAAATTATTTATTTAACTAGTGAGTATTTTAAAAGATATTTTTCAATTAAAAAATATTCGAATAAAATTTTTTTTTTGATAAAAATTATTCGAGTAAAATTAATCGCATAAAAATTACTAGAGCGAAAATCTTTTATAAATTATTCAAATAAAAGTTATTCGAATAAAAATTATTCGAATAATACCTGATCAAATAAAAATGATTGAAATAGAAATACAACAAAAAAAAGTTAGTTCAAATAAAACTTATTCGAATAAAGCTGAACTGGCTGAAAATTCTCTAAATAAAAATTATTCGAGTATAAAAATTATTAGAGCGAAAATATAAGTTAAATTCCTTGAATACAAGTTATTCGAATAAATTTTTTTAATAAAAATTTCTAAAAAAAAAATAGAATAAAAAAAAAATTCAAATTAGCTCTACTCGGGTTGTGTTCGAATAAAACTAACTTTTGTACTTATTGGGAATTTTTGTACATTTTGGTTTTAATATTTTTATTGCACTTTTCAATATGTTTTCTAGAATTTTACATTTATTGCACTTTTCAATGAAAATTCGCAATAAAATGTTTTTTTAATAGAGAGTTTATTAGAAATTATGGCAACATCTCTTACGAGCGTAACTTTTTGCTTTAAACGGACGCTAATTGTATTTTTTTAATAAAAAGTTAAAAAATGTCGCTTTTTATTAACTAGTTCAGCAAAATATTAATTGTTTTTTTGTAAATAAATTGATGTTTATTATTGAGGCCACAGTGAAATGCGAATGGGTTCAGCTAACCCCTCAATAATCAGAGCCTATTCAGCTAATTGATAACAATAGATTCAATCGAACATTTATATTAGAAACAAAAACAAAAAACTGAAAAATGTTTTTGTTAGTCCGACTAAATTTCGTACCTATTAAGAGAAATCCTATTAAAAAAAAATGGTGGCAAATTTAGCTCACCTTTAACTGGACATAATATTGCGCAATATTTTTGCTCATTCGAGATATTTGCGGCCTGACAATTGTTTCTTCAAACATTTGAGATTTGCTTCGGTACACACAAAATGTTAATTAGTAATTTTAGATACTTTGTGTTTTACAAAATTAAGCGTTCATTATTTAAAAGGAAATAGAAAAAAAAAATAGTTTTTATAAAAATCTTAAAATGCATATGCGTACCTACTAACAAACATAATTACATACATACATAAATAGTTATTAACGATTTATTTATTGTAACCAAAAAAAAAAATATGAATAGAACTTTAATAAACTATTGAATTGTTATTTCAAAATATTTAACTATACATACTACCTACCTAAATATATTATAAATATTTTTCTCATTTCTTTTTTTTTTATAAACATGAATTACTTTAACATGATATTAACTAAGAAATAATACAAAGGAAAAATAAAAATTTATAAACATTTGTTTGTTAAAATATGATTAAAGAAAGTTTATTTCAAAGTTAATTTTTTTGCTACTAAATTTTTGAAAGCAAAAGTGAGTATGTACCGCGGATACAAAAATGAGTGTGAAATACAATTTTCAAATATCATGTAATCCCACCCACCAACTTCTACTTCACGGACCTCTTGTAAAAAAAAAACTTTTTTGTCGCTGAGCCCCTTTGAAATCCACATTGCATTTTGCATTTTAGGTTGAATTAAAAGTGCAAAAAAGTGAAATACAAAAAAAAATATTTTTATTTTTATTAAAAATTTTATTATAAGAGTGTAGAATGAAAAAAATTAAAAACATTGTTTTTCCAGGGATCGCAAATAACGATAATTTTCCAAATTTAAACTAAAAAAAATCACTCTAATAGAGAAGTGCTACATGCACAAGATACTCCATGTTAGTCCCGGTCCAAATTTGTAATTTTTGTTTCAGCAATTCTTGAATATGTGTGAGAGTGTTGAAATAGAAATATGTACTTTTTGTACTAAAAAATAAAAAGTTGCTGCAACAAAAATTTGCCAGTCTGAACTGGGACTTACATGGACTACCTGTAGATGCAATGATTTTTATTTTTTTGATTTTTATTTAAAAAAAACTCAACTTTACCGATTATTTCTTCATTTTTATTTATTCCTCAGAAAATAACAGTTATTTTGTGACTTCTATTTATTCCCCACAAAATAACAGTTACTTTTTGAAAATTTATTTTTTTTTTTTCAAAAAAGTTTTAATTTTTAAAATGAATAAACTATAAAAAAAAGTAAATTTAATTTAACATATAAGACTCTGGCGATAAATTCAATTTTAAAACGAGTAATACTAACTTTAACGCAAAAATTACGCTTTCTAAATTTTAAAAATTAAGCAAAAAAATAAAAAATCAAAAAGTATGTGTTATTTTGTGAGGAATAAATAAAAATCAAGAAATAATGATTAAAAAGTAATTTTTAAAATCAAAATTATAAGCGTTACGGTCGCCGCTTTTTTCGGCTCTTCACCTTGAATGATTGACACGGACTCCCAGGGGTCCGTGAGCACCCTTTTGGGAACCATTGATCTTATGTAGCAAATTTTATATAGACCCCTTTTCGACATCCAAAGTTTACTTTGCAAAGTCCTAATTCGGCTGGGAGAAAGACAGAGGTAAGAATACCTTCTCCCAGCTGAATCAAGACTTTGCAAACTAAGCTTTGCCTGTCTAAAAGTCATATTTGCATATCATATTTTTGACCCTTACACGCAATTTACACTGTGCCTTTTCTGCTTTTGGCAGGTTTTTTTAGTTTGTTGGTGAGAGGGGATGAAATGCTTGAGGGGTAAAACGAAAGGCATGTAATGAAAATTCGAGGCTATTTTTACTTTTCTCTTTGCCCTTTTTGTACTCTCAGCATTCAGCGTGTATATATGTAATTGTCAAAAAGGCATTAAAAAGTCTTAATGAAAATGTGCGTGACTTTTCGTATTGGGTTAAAAGAAAATTGTCAAAACAAGGCAGGCTCTAGAAAAGCATGGTGTGAATGGGCTCTTACAAAAAAAAAAGAAAAATCTAAATTTCAATACCACTACTAAAAATTTCAGTAAGAAAATTCACTGGAAATTAAAGTGGGCTTCAATTGATTTCGATTTTGAATCAACTAATTTACATTTACATTAAGCATTTTTTATGAAATTAATATCATGAAAATTTTTCATTTGTCAATGGGAGGCCTGCAGGAGCAACTCATATCAAAAAAGTTGCCAAAAATTCATCAGAGATTTATTCTACACCCTTTTTTATATAAAATTATCTTCTATAGCGCTGCAATTAGCAAATAGAAAAATTTTCGTGCAACAAAATTCATGAAATTTCATGAAAAAATGCTTAATGTAAATTTGGTGTATCTGTAGATGTCACATCAATACAATACCAAACATTTGGTGCTTGTCTTCCCGCTCTCGAGAACAATTGTATTCCTATTCTCCTGCCAACAGCAGGTCAGTTGCTTGCGACAGCGAGTAGACGGCAGGCGTTAATTTTTTGGTATTGTATGGGCGTAAACTCGAGCGATAATTACTGAAAAAAGGGACGTAGCACAAAGGGACCAAAAGATTAAGGTTTCATTTGTCATGAATGAATGCATCTGCTATTCTGCATAATTCATAAGGTTTGTCCCACCAAGCAAGATTCGATTTCAACATTCACACAAAATTCAAACTAAAAGAGTATGCAATTTTGCCTATGCGAGGCAGAGTCCTTCAGCGTTAAATACTAAACAAGAAACTTCATTAACCATTAAGATATGTATCTTAAATATCAATCTATGCTACTCCATATAGTCACACAGGTATTGAAAATACAGCGCAATAGGCTTTTTTGCAACATGCATCTCCTTTGTAGCATAATTGCCTATATATAAAATAATTAAACGCATGAAAAAGAAATCAAGCAATCTTTTCCACCAAAAGTTTCAAATTTGGACAAGAATTTTTGTTAGCTGCTCCAGTACAATTGTTCAATGTTATTCATGCAATTGCTTGCACTTACCTTCAATAACACAAATCGTTCTCTCCAGAATTTTTCATTTTCCGATTTCACTATTTATTTATTTATTTTACAGAGCAACAAATGCTGTATTATGCACCACAAAACTATTAGAACACATATCACAGGATATATTTAATTTTCACTTAAATTTATATGGAATATACAAGAAAATACATTTTTTTATTTACTGATGCAAGCAGAACGCGATCACTTTAAGAATGGCGGTAAGTTGTGAAAAATGTATCAATCAGGCGTTTTTTGAGGTAATAAATTTAATTAAGCGCTTTTTGGGCGTTAAAATCAAACATCGCTCAGTTGGCATCACAATTAAAAGCACAGTTGCTTTTATAACCGTAATTTATTTTACTTGCACTTTCTAATTTATTTCCAAACGCTTCCGAAATATATGATACTAAATGCGTACAACCATGTATTGACATATCGAATTTTCTTTTATCAAGCAGAAGTGAAAAAATTATTCGTCAGCTAGAAAAATATATAATTGCAGTTTTTGTAAAAATACAAGGTATAATTTTATTTAAGCAACACAAATAATTAAATTTTCTATCAATGTATTTAGTTAAAGAGATTTTACATTATAAATATGCTTTGTATAGATGAAATAATCCAAATGTATACGCCCCGAAAAATTAGTGCAAATTCTATAGCAAATATCAAAATGTTAATAAAATGATAATTTTATAATTATTCCCCAGCTCTAAGAAGATTAAGAAATTATTCCTGATTAAAATAATAATTTTATAATTATTTCCCAGCTCTAAACTAATTGGAAAATGACCGATTCCAAATATTTCTCTACCACCAAAAAGGGTGAAATTTTCGAATTGAAATCTGAATTGAATAATGACAAAAAAGAGAAAAAGAAGGAAGCTGTAAAGAAGGTATAATATTAACATAATTAATATGAATAATCAATTGGAAATAATTTAATATATTCTTCATTTAGGTAATCGCCAGCATGACGGTGGGTAAAGATGTGTCTGTTCTATTTCCCGATGTTGTTAATTGCATGCAAACCGATAACCTTGAACTGAAGAAGTTGGTGTATTTATACTTGATGAACTACGCCAAATCTCAGCCAGATGCTGCCATCATGGCTGTCAATACTTTTGTTAAGGATTGCGAGGATTCGAATCCCTTGATAAGGGCTCTAGCTGTACGCACAATGGGTTGCATAAGGGTTGATAAAATTACCGAATATCTGTGTGAACCCTTGCGAAAGTGTCTCAAGGACGAAGACCCCTATGTGCGCAAGACAGCTGCAGTGTGTGTAGCCAAATTGTACGATATTTCATCTTCAATGGTAGAAGATCAAGGATTTCTCGATCAACTTAAAGATCTTTTATCCGACTCGAATCCCATGGTTGTAGCCAATGCTGTAGCAGCCTTAAGCGAAATCAACGAGTCAAGCCAATCGGGACAGCCTTTAGTGGAAATGAATTCAGCTACTATTAATAAATTGCTTACGGCTCTCAATGAATGCACCGAATGGGGCCAGGTATTTATATTGGATTCCTTGGCGAACTACAGTCCCAAGGATGAGCGTGAAGCACAGTCTATTTGCGAACGTATAACACCACGTTTAGCTCATGCTAATGCAGCTGTTGTTCTAAGCGCTGTTAAAGTTTTGATGAAACTTTTGGAAATGCTATCGAATGATGGTGATTTTTGTGCAACACTCACCAAAAAATTAGCACCTCCCCTGGTTACTTTGTTGTCGTCAGAACCCGAAGTGCAGTATGTGGCTTTGCGCAATATAAATCTGATTGTACAAAAGCGCCCCGATATTCTGAAACATGAAATGAAAGTATTCTTCGTGAAATACAACGATCCAATTTATGTGAAATTGGAGAAGCTCGATATCATGATACGTTTGGCTAATCAGAGCAATATTGCTCAAGTGTTGAGTGAATTGAAGGAATATGCTACAGAAGTTGATGTAGATTTTGTACGCAAGGCTGTAAGAGCCATTGGACGTTGCGCCATTAAAGTGAGTAACAAGTTAACATAAATAAAATCCCGATTAAGAAATTATTCCTGAATTAAATTCATTTAAAAAAAATCCTTTTAAAATTTTCGATTTTTTCTAAAGGTTGAAACATCTGCTGAGCGCTGCGTATCCACATTGCTGGAATTGATACAGACCAAGGTGAATTATGTGGTCCAAGAAGCAATTGTGGTTATCAAGGATATTTTCCGCAAATATCCCAACAAATATGAAAGTATTATCAGTACTTTGTGTGAAAATCTTGATACTTTAGATGAACCTGAGGCAAGAGCTTCAATGGTTTGGATTATTGGTGAATATGCCGAGCGCATTGACAATGCTGACGAGTTGCTGGATAGTTTCTTAGAAGGTTTCCAAGATGAAAATGCCCAAGTTCAACTACAATTGTTGACTGCAGTTGTTAAACTCTTTTTGAAACGTCCTTCCGATACACAAGAGCTGGTGCAGCATGTGCTTTCTTTGGCCACCCAGGACTCAGATAATCCCGATTTACGTGATCGCGGTTTTATCTATTGGCGTTTGTTGTCCACAGATCCAGCTGCTGCTAAAGAAGTTGTCTTGGCAGACAAACCTTTAATTTCAGAAGAAACAGACTTGCTGGAGCCCACTTTGTTGGACGAGTTGATTTGTCACATTAGCTCACTGGCTAGTGTTTATCATAAGCCTCCTACTGCTTTTGTGGAAGGTCGTGGAGCCGGTGTGCGCAAATCTTTGCCCAACCGTGCTGTAACCACTGGAGATGGTGAGGGCAATGCGGCTGCAGGTGCTGGGGCTGAGGCTATGGTTATTCCCAATCAAGAATCTCTAATTGGAGATCTATTATCAATGGATATTAATACCCCTTCAATGCCTGCTGCAGCTCCTACTAATGTAGATTTGTTGGGCGGCGGTTTAGATATTTTGGTAAATTTGTTGAGGAGTTAAAAAATATTTTAAAATTTAATTTTGTTTTTTTTTCAGCTGGGTGGTCCACCTACTGAAGCTGCTGCTGGTGGTGCCACTAGTTTGTTGGGTGATATCTTTGGTCTGGGCGGTGCTGCCTTAAATGTTGGCGTGCAAATTCCCAAAATTGTATGGCTGCCTGCCGAGAAAGGCAAAGGTCTGGAGATTCAAGGCAGTTTCTCCCGTCGCAATGGTGAAATATTCATGGATATGAAATTTACCAACAAAGCTATGCAACCAATGAGCGGTTTTGCCATACAACTGAATAAAAATAGCTTCGGCTTAATACCCGGCCAGCCACTACAAGTGGCACCTTTGCCACCTAATCAATCAACAGAAGCCAGTTTGTCCTTGGCAACACATGGTCCAGTGCAGCGCATGGAACCCTTGAATAATCTCCAAGTTGCTGTTAAAAATAATATCGATATTTTCTATTTTGCCTGTTTGATACATGGTAATGTTTTGTTTGCCGAAGATGGCCAGCTCGACAAACGGGTATTCCTTAATACCTGGAAGGAAATACCAGCTGCTAATGAAGTTCAATACTCTTTAAGTGGCGTGGTGGGCACCACTGATGGCATTGCATCGAAAATGACGACAAACAATGTCTTCACAATTGCCAAAAGAAATGTCGAGGGCCAAGATATGCTCTATCAATCGCTGAAATTAACCAACAATATATGGGTTCTGCTTGAGTTGAAATTACAACCTGGCAATCCAGATGCAACACTTAGTTTAAAATCGCGTTCAGTTGAAGTGGCTGCCATGATCTTTGCAGCCTACGAAGCCATTATACGTTCTCCATAAATTGGTTCAATTCAATGCAATAACAAAACTATAAATTGCGAGTTGACCAACTTTAATTCTCCAATAATATATATTTTAATATAAATCTATTACATATAAGTACATTTTAAAAAAGTTTACGGGAATTGCATCCCCAAAGTATTTTTTATTTTTCGATATTATTCAATCAATTAATGGTGTTGTTACAGTAACAAAATTTATGTTTCAATAATTCTTAAATATGAAACTTATTTTCTTGAAAGAATAACAAACCTATCACAACATTCCTTTGAATAATTAAATATGCTACATATGTATGTGCATGCAAAGCATTACACAAACATTTTTAAGCAAACAGTGTTAATGAAAATGCTATTAAAATAAGCAAATACAATGAATATCTTTCGATAATGGAGTTATGCATAATATTAATAAATATTTAATCAAATTAAATTGTTTTTGTCACTTATTACCTGCATCACAAAATTTTGGGCCAAAAATCTATTGCTAAGAATAATGATGACTCTTTGAATTTTTGATTTGTTTTCCTAAATAAAAATATCCATTAACTTCTTAAATTGGGAGGAAATTACAGGAAAAACAAGACAAACAAAGCCAAGAAGGAAAAGTGAATAAAATTCCATTAAAAATATGCATAAGGAAATTTTTGTCACGGGATATATTTACGATTATGAGGGAAAGGGAAATGTTTCGAGTGAAAATATATTTAAATTTAATATAAAATTTTTACTTTTTGAGGTTAAGAATTTCAGAAAAACATTGCTTATTCTTATTAAAGATTTAAACAGCTTGGATATCTGCAAATTTTTTGGAATAGCGAAATAAATAAATATTTCGAACACCAACTGTGATTTCCTAAAGATAAAAATTTCCGATTTTTGTGGATTAAAATTAAATTGTTTAAACAAAATTTTCAATCATACCAATATCTAGAAACACGTTACAATTTTGAAGTAAAAGCTCAGAGATTATTGTTCGAACTTCATTTGTTTCTATATGTATGATTTTATCAGGCTAAAGTTCGTATCGCTTTATAAGCCAAATTACATGTGATAATTATTAATGAACAAATAACACCAAAGTTAGTTGTAAATATTCTGACAAACACTGGTAGTGCAGCAGTATTAAAGAAATATGTGTGTAAGTAATTTTGAAAGATTAAAAAACTAACCTTATTAAAGAATTAATTCCTTTGAATCAAGCACTTTCAACAGTGACTCTTAAAAACTTCAACATGTAGTAGTATTATAAGTGAAATTTATTTGCTGGTGGTTAAGCGATGTCTATATGCATTTCATTGTTGCTTTAACAAATCGTCAGTAGACTTCAACCACATATTTTGAACAGTCACAAACATCTTATCTTATGCACAGACTTTCATAAACTATTTGAGAATTCACAAATATTAATATTAAAGGTGTAGAAAAATAAAATAGATTCATATCGAATAAAAATTATTTGCTGGGTTTTGTATAAGTTACTAAGCCTACTATGCTTATTTTTCTTTTGTGATTTTCAAAAATATTAATATTTGTGAATTCTCAAATAGTTTATGAAAGTCTGTGCATAAGATACGAGGTTTGTGACTGTTCAAAATATGTGGTTGAAGTCTACTGACGATTTGTTAAAGCAACAATGAAATGCATATAGACATCGCTTAACCACCAGCAAATAAATTTCACTTATAATATAATTATGACAATATGTCGAATAATAAATCTCTTGCATGTAGTAGTATATTATATTTAACTTGCTGCATATCTTTTTCTCTTAATTTCTTTTTCAATTGCTTACTCCTCACAAAGCCAAATATTTTCAAATTCTACAAAAAAAAAACTATCTTTTCTATATTCAAACTTGTATGAAACCATGGTGCATGTTCAGAGCAGCAGATGCAAGCCGATGAACGCGGCGCCGCTGCGAGTTTATTCAATTGCCGGCGGCGGCGTGTTATCGGCTGTGTATTGTTCGACTTGAATTCTCTGTTGTCAAATAGATAAGAAAAAATTCTGCACAGTTTGTTTATAATTTTCCGTAAATATTAGTTTATATTTTCCATTGAGAAAAATTTATTTTATAAAGTGAATTAACCCATTAAACGTGTATTAATACATATATTATGGAGAAAAGTGCTGGGGATTTGGAAAAGTGGAGTTTTCCATTGCAAGAACTTTATCGAATGGCCCTGCAATTTTACAAACGTATGTAAAAAAAATTAAAATTAATATGTACAATGTTTTAATTAATCTTTTTTTTCTTTTGTTTAATTCCAACAACAGAAAATTCTGGTAAAGCTATTCATCTCTCGTACGAGGATAATCTTAAACTGATTGCATTTAAACAACAAGCCACTTGCGGGCCTTTCAATGCTAAGGATGCACCAGATTTAGGGGTGCTGGATGTGATTGGAAAAGACCGTCGACTACACTGGCAAATGCTGGGTGACATTAGTCGGGAACAGGCCATGGAGGGCTTTATTGATTTACTGGATAACATGTGTAGCGCTTTTCGTCCCTACGTAGAGGCGGTAAGAAAGAATCGTGATGAAACCTTAAAAGAAGAACTTCGACGAATGGAACAAGAAAAGCAGGAGAAGGAGAAAAAAGAACGCGAGCAGCAAGAACTTTTAGAGGTGGGCTACAAAGAGGAAATTCAAAGACGCCAGCTACAGGATGCGCTAAACAAGCAAACATATCAACAGTTTAAGGTAAAACACAATTAAGTATTGTTATTGCATTTAAAAAAAAGTGAAAAGAAAGTGAAATTTTAAAAGCACTTCTAGAGGCATTTCGAAGTGCTTAATCCAAAACAAACTTTTTAAATATAGTTGCACATACTATATTTATGCAGAAGCTCATACCTGGACAGCTAACAAGTGGGGCATGACGAACAAAAATCATCGTGATACTGAAGCAGGTTGGTAAGAGAGAGTTGTGCTCTCTCTCTCCATTACCAGCCTGCTTCCTGGTAGACGAATATTTTTGCTGGGTCATACTTTAGCAAAGGAAAACTTTAAATTTATTGTCTTCATTATCTTTGGCAGAAACAAAGATATGCTTGTTATTTATTTATATTTTCAGACTTATGCCGAAAAACAATTTCCCGGAAATCCCGAACAACAAGCAGTTCTTATACATCAATTACAACAGGAGCATTATCATCAGTATATGCAGCAATTACACATGCAAAATCATAATCCCATTGAAAATCTGACAAACAATAATAGTGCAACATCAAACTCTAGCGGTGCAGGCGCTGCTGATATGCATTCCAATGATGTGCCGCAAGGCAGTGAAAATGATTTAACGAAAGAATTGGCTAAATTATCTATAGATAATCAGCAACACCAGCAACACTACGATGAACACCAGCATAACAATGACGATGATGAGGATTATGTTTTAATACAACCCGCAAAAATCTGGACCAGACCAGATATTGAAGAATTTAAAGCAGAAGTATCGGCTGGCGAAGGAGATGGCGTCATAACTGTAGGCCACGGAGATACAGTAACCGTAAGATTATGCATATGTACAGTGTTTAAAAAACTTAAGTCGAAGTAGCAAAAGTCGTAAAATTTTTACTTTTCGCTGCTTTGGCTTTTTCCAACTGCAATGCTTTTGCTTGCGCTTGTGAAAATCAACAACAGTCGCAGCCGAAGCAGTAGCAGCAAACGATTTATGAACAATTGGACAGTACTTTCAACAGTCGACGATTTCAAAAGTTTGAATTTGATTTGCTGTTGCTTTTGATTAGTTTCGGTAAAAGTAAAAGCATAAGCATTCTGTATGCTTTTGTAAGTACCAAACAGTAACAGTAGTCGAAGAAGCAAAAACTCTTGCTTTTAGAAGCTTTCTGCCGATTCAGTCAACTATTTTGTGGTGTTTGTCATGTTTTTGTTGTTGTTTTTGCACATCGGGCAAGAGGCAAAAACAAAAACCACTTTACTACGATTGCTTAAAACTTCTAAAAGCAAGAGTTTTTGCCTCTTCGACTACTGTGACTGTTTGCGACTTCCAAAAGCGATACTAACCAAAAGCAAATCAAATTCAAACTTTTCAAATCGTCGACTGCTGAAAGTACTTCGGCAATTGGTTATAAATCGTTTTGTGATTTTGTTTTGACTGAAACTGACAAATGAAATGAAAATCATTACAGTTTTTTAAACACTGCGTATGTACATATCGCTCATTTACTCAAAGAACGTCATAACTCAAAAAAAAAATGGAATTTTTGGCTTAATGATTAATCTTCACATCTATCGTTCCTCATATTGTGTAAAAGTTTCATACAAATCTTGAAAAAAAATAAAATTTTAATTCTCCATTAAGTTGAGTGTAAATGGAAAACTTAAAACTCGTTTGCTGGCAAACTAGTTTTTTTTTTAGTTATGACGTTGTTTGACTAAATGCGCGATATGTATAAGATGCGTTAGCTGTGTTTTTTTTCTTTTTAATTTTTTAAAAAATATGTATCAGGTCCGTGTACCCACCAACATTAATGGTAAATCCATTTTTTGGGAGTTCGCCACGGATAACTTTGATATTGGTTTTGGCATTTACTTCGAGTGGAGCAAGCCCATAAGCCAAGAGGTCACAGTGCACGTTAGCGACAGTGATGATGATGACGAATTTCTGGATGAAGATTATTTGTCTACCAACGAAGATCTCGAGTGTGGATCTTTGGCGAATGATCGCAGCAGTTTGGCCAGCAACTCCTCTTTAAAGCCCCCAATTTCTATAATTGTGCCTATTTATCGACGAGAATGTTTCAATGAAGTGTATGTGGGCTCCCACATCTATCCGGGCGAAGGTGTTTATCTACTGAAATTTGACAATAGCTACAGTATATGGCGTTCTAAAACATTATACTATCGAGTTTATTACGAACGTTAAGTATGCTTGTTTCATTTAGGATGCATATTCATTTTAGTATCGTAAATGTGTATGTTTGTATGTATTATGTATCTAATAATATTAATTACTGTATTGATTTTTTTTATGTTTGGAATAATGTAAACGTGTATGTATATGAAAATGACGGAACAATAAAACAACAACTGCTAGAGAAGTATGTAACACTAGTTTTTAATCATCGTTTAGTTTTGTCAGCTTTTGGGCGATTGTATCCATTTACATTTGATACTTGCTGCCACAACATCATTGGTTAGAGACTTACCTATTTCAGCTCTGCCTTGAATTTCAATATCATTGTAATTCCATATCAAACAGTTTTCATCATGTAACAGCCGTTCTATGCCGTTCCAAGCAATCATGACACCATTGTCAGAGCAGTACTTTTTTGAAGGCCGATATGTTTTGCACTCAAATTGTTCGGCTAAATATGAAATATCTCGATATATTGAATCGTTGTTGGCCACACCTCCAGACACTACCAGCGTACGAGGCCCGCTACCAAAAAAATTACGTTCTATGCAAAATTCTAAAGCTCTTTGCGTTCTATTCATGAGATGACGGCTTACAGCGTTCAAGAGGCCTGCACAAAAGTCTGCATAATTTGAAATGACAGAATCAGCGGGGCATCCTAAATAGAGAAAAATAATACTTAATATTGCTGAATTTGTCCGTATGTTAAAAAAAAAAATTATCAGAAATAATTTCTTAGTCGGGCTTAAGTTCAGTAATTTCAATTCTTATTGAATGAAATATTTTTTATTAATTAATGTGAGTTTCTAAAGAAGAGAAGAAAAATTAAATTAGACTATAAGCTGGGGGAAATACCGATATTTTTCTGTGCAGCAACGCACTTCATCAGCACCCAAGTCTATCTACTGGGGACTTAAGCCCGACTAAGAAATTATTTCTGATTAAAATTCACTATAGTTCAACTAAACATTTAAAATTGTTTCACAAAAAAAATAATCCATAAAAAATTTCATATAAAAAAATGCTTGTGCAAAATAAATGCGTGAATAGAGCTTATGTTTCCATGTTGTCGAACGTGACCACACATTTATAATTGGTGGTAAGTTCGATTTTGATAACTGCAAAAAAAAACTCCAAGGTACTCGCATGTGACAAAAACAGAACAACGATTGAAACCATTGTTGCCATTTTAACATTTTCACTGCTAAAAAAAAACTGCAAATTTAAAATCTAGCATTTTATTTTTTTCTTCTTTAGAACGCTTTAGCAGTTATTTTGTATCGTATGCTAAATACTCCCATCATTATTATGTGGTTAATTTTAAAATGTTTTGAATTTTGCCCAAAGATGACTAATACATTTTTTTTAATTGAATTTCAATCACAGTCACACGTGACAGAACTATTCCACGTATTTATTTTAAACTAATAACAACCTACTTAACAAAAATATGTACATAGTATGAATAAAGTCGTATAAATATTAAACTAAAACCAATTTAAATGGCAATATGTATAACCATAATTTATTTGTAACTTACCTTCCGTTTGCTCTTGCCGTTTAATCGCTCTAAAGGAGTTGTTCTTAATACCAGCAAAACTAAAATTACAATCACGCATGCGTGCCAAGGGCAAAGGAAACTGAAATGCTTCAGCATTAGTGGCACCTTTTGCGGCATCTTCTACGATTTGACCTCCATTCCATTTACTATATTTAGGATTTATAAACAGCCTCAATCGTCGGGCAATTTTATCGAACGCTTCACCAGGCGCATCATCCAAACTTTCACCTAATAGCAAAAAATCTTCAGCTGTTTTTACAAAGCACAATTGACTGTGACCACCGCTAATTAAAAGACATAAGAATGGATATGCTATATCATATTCCATGCGAGCTTGTAAGGCATGCGCTCTCATATGATGTATGGGTATTAAGGGTTTATTGTATAAACGTGCTATATAACGGGCGAATCGCAAGCCAATTAGCAGACTTAACGGCAAACCTTAAAAATAATGTCATTTGGGAAAGTTAAGTTTGGTGGATAATGTAATTTGTTTTTATTTACCGGGCCTAGTTGTAACAGCAATAGCGTCGATATCTTGAACTTTGAGATTTGATTGTTTCAAGCAACGCTCAAATACATTAGTAATTTGGGACCTATGAAGATCTTGCGCTCGAGGTGGTATAATGCCACCATACCTGTAAAGAAAAATAATAAATGAGAAAGTCAATCTTCCTCAGTAAAGGACTGGGAACAAATTGCGACATTCGATCTCGAACGAAATGAATATGTGTACATACATACATATGTATATAGGGTGCCCCTGTGCCTGGGTGGTAGCTATGCTATCCTCTCAGTCCACAGGTCGTGGGTCCGATTCCCGTCATAGACCCTGAGTGTTTGCTGCAGACAAGCTAATCGCTTGCTTCGCGGGTTGTTTATTAAAAAAATATGTATGAATGTATTTCCATTTCAACTTTATTGAAATAACTTTACATTTATCACAAAATAAAGCAGAATTTATTTAACCATAGTTTTTTAAGTCATGCCGTTATTCAAGTAAATGATCCATACATACATACATACATATGTATGTATATGATTTCGTTTGTTTTCAGGTTACTTTTCTTTAAAGTCCAACTATTTATAAAATACCTAGTAATATTTTTTTATAAACAAGCTCTCAAAACTTTATTTAAACTTTGTTAAAAATGTAACCGATTAATTAATTAATTTGTCAATTTTGTATCCAACGCTATTATAGAGTAGCACATTCAAGGCATATTATTGGGCCCTGAGAATATTGAACTCACCTTATGTGAAAACTTTGCTGTGAATTTAAGACGTTTGCCAACACTGTATTCTGACCATCTTTGTGACGAACTACTGCAATGCCGGTATCATCGCATGAAGTTTCAATACCCAAAACAGTTAACTTTCTGATAATAGTTGTAGTAGAACTTATGCTTAGTTTGTAATTTGATAATTTGTTACATTTTTGTAACATTTCAAGTTATAGATTGGAAGACTAACCTCCTCACAAACACAAGAAATACCGTTCGCTATTTACTCGCCCAACAGTACAACACAGCCAGCTGATTTTTCTACACAGAAAGAATTTATTGAACACTGAACAATTAGTGTTGCCAGTCTTGTAAAAAAATGTAAGAACTCTGCAGCTTAAACGTAATTTACACTGTACCATGATACAATTATATAATAATAGTATAGTTGTATCATGTATAATTGTATCATGCACTGTACCTTTTCTGCTTGACTTTGCAGGCGGGCTCTTTGAGTTCGTAGCTGAGAGATGCTAAGCTCGCGGAGTAAAATAAAAGGCACGAAATAAAAATTCGAGGTGTTTTTGACATTTCCCTTTGTTTTTTTCGTACTGTCACCATTAAGCGTGTATATAAATGTCAAAAAGGCATGACGAAAAAAGTCTTAATGTATATGTGCCCGACTTTTCGTAGGGAGTTCAAAAGAAAATTGTCAAATGAAGCAGGCTAAAAATGCATAGTCCTAGTTTACACTATACAAGTCTTATTGCTAAGCTGATTAGTTTGTTAGGAGAGAGAGACGAGGGGAAAATAAACATTTCTGTTCCCTTCGTCTCTCTCTCCTTCAAACTAGTCAGCTTAGAAATAAGACTTGCATAGTGTAAACTGGGACATAATGTGAAATGGCACTTTTGCTCTCAAGAGTTGCGCAATTTATTTGTATGAATAGCGATAACTCAATAATCCCATTTTCTGAGTTATGCTGTTGTTTCAGTAAATAACCGATGTGTGTATGGAGGCATTCAGTAAACAAATACATGTTTTATTATCCTTAAATTTTGTTTTGGGATACCCTGGCATTTTGCGTACTTGCTTCTGCCATCCAAACTAAAATAACAACAACAACACTTAAATTTTGTTTCTAATGAAACAAAAATAAATAAGATTTTCCAAAAAAGAAACTGCAGTAATTTTTTATTGTTTCTGGGTTTTATTTTATTATTATGTATTTATAATATCTGAAATCAATAATTACAATGTCTAGAACTAAAATATAATGTAAAAATTGATAATTGTATATATAAAAATATGTTTTTTCGCTTTTATTATTAATGATTATACTTTCATTTAAATTTAAAAAATGCAGTTCATTACGAAACGAAGAACTAGAATCATTTTTTGTTTCACTTCTTTACACGTAGTGTTTTATTTTAGATTAATTTTAAATATATTTACTCAATTCACCGACCATGTTGTATCGTTTAAATTTGTATTGAAAAATACAATTTCCAACATAATCTCTCAAAACAAAAACATTCAGGTATGTGATGGAAAACGATCGTTTTCAAAACGATTTCAAAACAATCGTTTTGAAAAGGTGTGATGAATTCCGATCGATTTTCAGTATAATTTTTGAGCTAATTTTGAACTACCGACTTCTAAAAAGTACACTAAAAGATCAAATATAATCCACATAATAGGTTTGTGAAAAGAAATTTGTAAACAATGTTTGGAAAAACTATTAAAAACAAGTTTTAAAATTATTGACAAAACGACTATAGGAAACACATCACACCTTTTATCGTTTTCAAATTGTTTTTGTGTCTAAATCGTTTTTCATCACATACCGGATTGTATTAACAATTTGTTTTGTTTTTTTTTGTTTAGACAAATACAGCTTTATTGTGAATTGAGCAATTATTTTAAATATTAAATATGAATGGGGGAAATAGTAAGAGAGATTGGGTTAAATAGAGATAGAGAGAGATAGAGAGATTTTAATGTAGAAATTTATACTTATATTTTGCTTTTTTATTTATTTTTAACATAATTTGTGTAAAATGAATTAATTGAAAATACAAAAAAAAAAATAGATTTTCATAATGAATAAATACCGGTTACGCTCTATATTCCACATGAATGAAATAGTTTCGCATATATGGTTATCTAAGTTTCACATTCACAAATATTTGTAATCGTTTTTATTTCGACTAGCAGCAGCAGGTTTGTGAAAAAATCTATATTTTTTTTTAAATAGTGTTTAAGTTTAAGAAGGTTTCATTTATAAGGGTAAACATTTTGAAAAACAAACTGCATACGTGAAAAATATTTTATGTATACAATAAATATAACTAAAAATTTTTTAAATAACTAAAATTTTAATATGTAATCCAAAACATGTGAAAATGCATTATGGGGATTATATATATTTTTTTTTATGTGAATTCAAAACATTATAAAACTTAGAACATACCCGTATAGTTCTGCGTTTTCCATAGCGTTTTGTTGTTTCCAAAATGCTAGTTTCAGCTGTTGGTAGTTGTGTTTGCTTGCCATTATTTATGTATATATAATAAATTATTGTTACTGCTGTTCGAATAGTTTTTAAATGTTTTTATTTTATGTACTTATGTTTATTTTTTTATTTTGCTTTCTATAAAATAGTTTAACATTATATTAAATGTTGGTGTTATTTTATAATTTAAGAAATTTGTTTGAAAAAATTACTTATAAACTGGTTCATTTGTTTTTTTTTTTACTAAGCCATACATTTAAGTGTTATTCTTTACTTCTTTTTCAATTTTATAATGAAATTTTTTCGATTTTGAATTTTGTTTTTCTGTATATTTTTTTTAGAAATTGTTGATTGCGTGTATTTCTTTAATGATATTTTCAATAAATTATAATACACATAAAAATTATAAGAATTTGCACTTCCTTTTCTTTGTGGGTTCTGGTGGTTCTAAAGCAGCCAATATTGCTTCATCGAATACATTTTTAAGTCCTTTCTGTTAATAAATGAAAAAAAAAATGTTTAAGTTTAAAATTTGTTAACGCACTAATAATCTCAAATTATTATTTTACTTAAAAATACATTGAAATGGATTATTGAGGGGTTTAGCTGGATCCTATGCGCAAAAATTTCTTAGAACAACTAGAGTTAATAAGTTAAACTTTCATTTAAACAAATGAGAAGCTCAACAAATAACAAAGTTGAAACAAGAACTCAATAATCAACATGTTTTTTATTTTCTTAGTCCTAGTCTTCACTATGCAAGTGTTATTGCTAAGCTGATTAGTTTGTTAGGAGAGAGAGACGAGAGGAAAAGAAACGATTCTGTTCCCCTCGTCCCTCATTCCCTCAAAATAATCTACTTAGCAATAAGAATTGCATACTGTAAACTAGAACTTTGTTATGTGAAAAGTAATGAAAATGACTGAGCCTTTAGCCGACTGTAACGCAATGTAACTGTAATGTAGGAAACAGCTGATCGATATTTTTATATGAAAAGTAGGTTACGTTACATTACATCTCTATAACCATTTCTATTACTTTTCACATAACAATATCGATCAGCTGTTTCCTACATTACATTTACATTGCGTTACAGTCGGCTAACTGAGCCTTTACTTTACCTACATTGGCTGACTTTTTTTATCTTCAAATTGTAGTTGTAAGAGTATGTAAAGAAAATAAATGTAAATAACAACAACAGCTATTCAAGAATGGAGTGTTGCCACACAAGTATTTTATTATTTGACTGGGTGCAGTCAAGTAAAAAAAAATATATGATAAACTACTTTGATTTTTTACTCGTATAATGAAACTTACTTGTGTTAAAGCTGAGCATTCCACATATTTGACAGCTTTTAGTTCTTTAGCCAATTTTTCGCCCATTTCTATACCAATGGGTTTTTGTTTGTTTTTAGCCAGTTTTTCCAAAGTACTGGTTTCATCGCGCAAATCGATCTGTGTTCCCACCAATAAGAATGGAGTCTTTTGGCAGTGATGTGTTATTTCGGGTACCCACTGCAGAAAAAGAAAAAAAATCGATATAATGTTTTAACACGTGATGATTTTTAAGGTACAAATAGATGGAGGAACATTTTCCTGACAATAGCAGAAGAGATGTAAATTAATGATGTTGTAAAATTTCAGTTTTAAATACAAATTTGATAGGATAATTATTTATTAGTTGTGTTCATTTACTTTCCTAGCGGGAGTCTACTGTAAAATGCGAAACGAGAGAAATTAAAGAAAGCAATTTTTTTTTTCGTTTCAAATTACAGAGTAGACTCCCACAGGGGGCAAATTGCGGCATTTGATTTCGAACAAATTTTCACACAATTTCAGTTGTGTTTGTATATTAAATTTCTATCGATATCGAATGCGGTAAGTTGAACCCATGGTTGTCAGATTTTTTCGACCTATTTCGCCGAATTGATTTTAAAAATAGCCAAAATAATCATTATATATAAAAATTAAAATGTATATAAAAACTTGTTATTTAAATTTATTTATATAAGCTTTTATAATAGTAAGGTACTATGTTATGCTAAGTGATATGTTATTCGGCCTATAGGCTTTGTATTACTTCTATGAACTAATAAAATAAATAAATAAATAAATAAATAAATAAATAAAATCCATTCTATGTAGTTTTTCTTAATATATATTTGATAACAAATTTATTTTTATAAAATACTTGTTGTAATATAAATTTTTATAAAATAATCGTATAAAAAGTTAGCAGAAAATCGCCAAAATTATTAATAAAATCGCCAAAAATTATTTCTTGCAAATTTTTCTCATCCAAATTCCAGACATTTAATTCAACAAACTAATTTTCCTGAATTCCAAACATTTTGAAGTTAGATTTTGTTAAAAAAAATACTCGTAGCCATAAAAAACGGCAAATCAAAAATTTATACGCCAAACAAGTTGAAAAATCGCCACGTTTGGAGAGGAATCGCCATATCTGACTGCCCTGCCAGAAACTTGCAACGAGAAAGTAAAGCAGAAATTTACAAAATTATTCTCCCAGATGCGAAAAAGTAAATAAACGCTTTACTAGCAAAAATTGCCAAGAAAATTTTATTTATATCAGAAACATGAATGGAAATCATGATACAACTGTACTTTTTCTGATGTATGTATTTCGGATAATTTTGTTAGATAATGCATATTTTAAATTTAAAAAAAATTTTTAAAATCGACATTTAATATGAAATACTATTTACTATTTTTATGAATTTTTCATTAATTTTTAAATTCTATTAACAAATACAAAAAAGAGATTTCCCATCTCTGATCAGATATCATAAGCAATCAAAATTCCTTGACCATAAAATCGTATTTTTATGTGGCTTAATGAAAGAAAAACAATAAATTAAAAGAAATAAGATTTCTTTTTATGTACATAAGTATGTATACATATTCACCCTTATCGGGAATAAAAGGCGAACATTTTGTTCACGTGAAATATTTCCCGTGAACAAGAAATGGCGAACAAAATTAGAAAATAGTATACTGACACAACAACAACGCAAGCATTAGCGATCACAATTTTAGGGAAAGGGAACACTTTTCATGTGATTTTTTTAATAATGAAATGCCCATTTTTCTAGTTTTTTTCAGATATTTTTCAAATAATTAATTTGTAAACATAGAACAGCTGTTTGGATAATTTTTCGATTTATCACGGTTTAGAAAATGTGTACTGAAAATTCTGTAGTGTTAAGTCTCAGTTAGCCGATTGTAAACAATGTAACAGTAGGAAACAGCTGATCGATATTTTTATATGAAAAGTAGGTTACGTTACATTACATCTCTATAACCATTTTCATTACTTTTCACATAACAATATTGATGATTCCTACCGTTGCAGTTGCATTCCATTAAGGCTCAGTTAGCCGACTGTAATGGAATGTATGAATGATCGATATGGATCAGCTGTTTCCTACTGTTGCAGTTACATTCCATTACAGTCGGCTAACTGAGCCTTTACTTTGGGCGAGGTATAAAAACTCTCAAAATAGCGTTACGTAATATGGGAATGGCCCCTAACTAAACATTTTACCATTAATAATAATTTGCAAGAATTTTTTGTCTCTCCAATTTTTTACTCTCATTTCACGCTCTCTCCTTGCAAAATTTTTGCGTGAATTTTTAGTAAATGAACACATCTATTATTTCAGTGCATCATAAGGTCTGTTCCAGATGCATAACAAAACAGTCCGAACTTGTACAAAGTTATCCAAAAGCGTTCCAGATAGCAATTTTTGTGCAATTGTGAGAGCGAATGAGAGAGTAATTTTTTTCATTTCCTGTACAAACTAGTACGAACTTTTTCTTCTGGATAAGTTCGGACAAGAATTAAATAATCAGCTGTATTTTATTTACATATGAAACTGAAAAATTAATCAGAAAATTTGCAAATATAGGAAAAAAGTTTTTACATACAAATTTATTAAAAAGCAAAATGGAAGTTTTTTGAACAAAGTTGTAAGTACAATTGTGCATATTTCTCCATTTCTTTAATATAAAAATATGTTTTTTTCAATAATTCTCGTAGCTTTTACTTTGTTGGAACTTATTTTCATTTACTTTTTACAGCTGTTGCCAATGATGCAAAATTTTTGTTATTACAATGTTATGCGTTTTAAGCGACTAAAATCACTTAAATTAAATTTAATGTAAAATGTAAGCAACATTAGTATTTCAAGATGTGCAATTATTGTTTTTTGCGTTCCAGCAATTTTGGATAACTTTTGCATATTCAGAGAGTAATTTTCTTTTTTCTCTCATTAGTCCGAACTTGTACGAAATCTTGTGGAACAGAACTATAATTTACTTCATTTATATTTAATTTTAATTTTTAACTTCTTTTTTGGTAGCAAAGTTCATCATTATTTATCATTATTTTAAATAAATTAATTACTCTTACCTTTTCTTTAACATTTTCGAACGAACTAGGACTAACGACTGAAAAACACACCAAAAATACATCTGTTTGTGGATACGACAAGGGGCGCAAGCGATCATAATCCTCTTGACCAGCCGTATCAAATAAGCCCAATGTATAGGGCTCGCCACCAATCATTACCGTTACGGCATAATTATCGAAGACGGTGGGCACATATTCCGACGGAAATTTATTGGTTGTATAAGAGATAAGCAAGCATGTCTTACCAACTGCACCGTCACCAACAACAACACATTTAATAGTCTGCATTATCTTCAATTACGCTAAAAGAAGCAAAAAAAAAAAAAAACAAAGAAAATTAGAATTAATAAAACAATTTTTTATATAATATAATATATATAATATATATAATATAATTTTGTATATAACCAAATACAAACTTCTAGGAATAGTATTTTTTTATTGAATTCTTTTCATTACCAAAAACGATTTTAATTCCTTCAACTGTTTTCTTTCTTAAGTTGCAACAAAACAAGTAATTTATTTAAAGCAGTGTGACTGGCTGGCAGTGTGACTGATTGCCAGTGAAAACTCCCTTGTCTGCAAATGTATTTTTGCTAAATATTATCTTTATATGGTGCAATATTTTTATTGTATTTAAATGACAGTATGTATGTATGTATATACATACATACATAACATGCATGCATATACATATGTATGTATATTTGCGGGGAGTGCCTGTTTAAGTGTATGTATTTACATAGATGGAATATTTCGATGATTATGTTCAGAAAAACATACACAAACACTTTTATTGTTATCAACTAAACAAAGGATGAACGTTGGAATTAATTGTCCTACAGTTAAGAGAATATACACACATACATATGTTATGTACATACATACATACATAGTTTTATATTGAGTAATATACAGTCGAAAAAAAAAAAAATTAGCTCTTACAATACAACTCTTTCATAATCGTAGCTTTGCATTAGCATTCTTCGAATATCTCTGATTAACTTCCTTCCTGCCTACTTCAAACAAGCAAACAAAAAATAAACAATGTACTATATAATTACCAGGGAAACCGCAAATATGCAATTGCATGTTTTTTCTTGTGTGAAGTATTAATGCGGGAGCAAGATATTTATGCGTTTCCAAACTTTTAATGAATTTTGGCATCGATTTGTTAGTGCATATTTTTGCATATTTTGCCCTTTAAAGCATGTTTCTGCATATATCAGTCTTACACGCATATTTTTAGCATATTTTCTTAATTTTTAGACCATAATTTATGCTTTTAGGGCATATTTTGATACTTTATAGAATTTTTTATTATTTTAATATGCTTATTTATGCTTATATTTCGCCATCTTAATCTTAATTCCAATGTTCCATGTAGTTTATAAATTTTTCTTATGTATTACGCAGTTATTACGGACGTTAGTTTCAATAAGAATTCGGTTTTGTTATTTGTGACGGACTATGCCCCCAAGAAGACGTTGAACGAACATTGTTCATGTATAAACGGTTATTTAGATGTGACAGCAACGATTTTTATTCTGAAATATAGTTCAATATTTTTGTTGTTTATTGCAATAAAAATTATAAATACGCATCTTGTCTTATTTATCCAACATACAGTTCCAAAGTTTTAATGCTGATATCGTGCTCTCTTTTGAAATTTAAGCTAAATGTTTACGAGTATCCCAAAAAATTAATTGGTATTATTTGCTTTAGTCAAAATTTGTATGGCAATTTTGTTTTAACGTGCACTTTAAACCCAAATTATTGTTTTTAATACGGCAGTTATTCTTTGTTAATTATTTTTATTTATACATGAAATACCGAAGTATATTTATTTGATATAAATTCTTTATTTATTTAATTTGAAGATTTGGCTTGTTTTTATGGTTAAGCAATTGTCTATATGCATTGCGTTCCCGCTTTTGGAACTCATCAGTAGACTTCAACCCAAAAAATTTTTGAATTTAGCTAACGAACTTCGTATGTTTATAGTAAGACTCTTAATACTATATTGAGAATCACAATATACAAACATAATAAGTTTGAAAGCCTCAAAAAGGTGGTGGTAAATAAAATAGATGCACAATCGAATAAAGATGCTTGTTTTGTAAATATTTTTGTTTGAAGCTTTCAAACTTATTATGTTTGTATATTGTGATTCTCAGTATAGTATTAAGAGTCTTACGGTCTAATTTATAAAAAATATTTTAGGTTTATTACAGGCTTATTTGACAAATTTCCCATAGAAATATGTCAAATAAGCGCTTAATAAACCTGAAATATTTTTTATGAATAAGGCAGTTACTATAAACATACGAAGTTTGTTGGCTAAATTCAAAAATTTTTTGGGTGGAAGTCTACTGATGAGTTTCAAAAGCGGGAACGAAATATTTTTATTTATTTTATTTTTGTCTTATTTTAAATGCAAATGTTGTTGAATTTTTGAATTAAAAACATATTTAAAAATAAACCATTTTATTTTATTCTTAAGAACATATTTGTTGAGCTTGTAGTGCATATTTTCAAGTTTTTAGTGCATATTGAATGCACATATGTAAACACTTTTTTAGAGCATATTTCTGGTTTCCCTGGTAATTACTTTATGTTTGTATATATCCTCAACGGCTGTAGTTCGTGTCACAAAATGAAAACAACCAGAACTTTAATGTAATATAATCTTTAATATCAGAAAATAAACACAACTTTTTTTTTGTAAGCTTTTAAGGAATTTAAACACTGTCGATAATGTTCTGAAAAACGCAAAATGTATTTCGGCATGTTCTGAAAACCATGCGATTTGATTGTCAACATCAAAGCATTTTTTAAAGCCTATTTTTAATTAAAATCGTGAAAAAATGTTATAACAAGTTTTGCTTCACATTAATGTACATATCGATCATTTACTCATTTTTAATTAAGTGATGCCGAATTAATCCTCACTCGTTCTTTATATTGTGTAAAAATTTCATACAAATATCTTGTTTACTCAACTCTTGAGAAAAAATAAAATTGTCTTTATCCATTAAGTTGTGTGTAAATTGAAAACGTTGTTTGAGTAAATGAGCCATATTTTACTAGTAAACTACATGTAGGCAATGAAGCTTCATGATGACCTCAAAATCTTGTCAGAGCCACATGTCGTGTAGCGCAGACTTACTGGTTTTGTGTTTCATTTCAGTGTAAACTAGGTCTAATTGAAGTAGGTAACTTAGCCAGTCTTTACACTTAGCTTTCGTTTGATTTCAATAGCTAAAAGTGAAATACGGTCTCAAATATACAATTTCTAATCTCAAACTGAAGCAACTGTGTCGACAGCTTTAGGTTTTTTAATTCATTTGCAGCCTATTCTATTCACCACGCATTATGCAAGTTAATGGGCATTATCGTGGTTGGCGTATTACGACTTCGACTTCGACTACGACAGTTTCATCCTAGTTGCCGTGTTATTTAATCTATTACAAAAACGTCGTAGTAACAACTGAAATACGCCAACCACGATAAGGGGGAATATATCGCACTCGTTCAAAATACTACTGTATTAACTCGAAATATTTTTATTTTATCTTTTTACCAGAAAAAAAACAATATATATAAAAATTATGTCTGCCTATGGTAAAAACAATCAAATACGAGTAGTTGTGACTACTCTTTTTTCACAAACAACATGCTGTAACCTTTTTCCAGCTGAAATGGTTTATTTCTGTGAATCAAGAAAACAAATTTATTTTGAGTTGTTGGAAGTGATTGGCTATAACAAATGATTGCTTTTTCAAAAATATAGAGTAAAGCCTAGAGCCCACTATCGGCACAATGTACCCATTTTCGTCGGCTCACTGAAATAAAGTCATAAATCATAAGCTTAATAGGCCTTACTTCTCAACTAATTGAAATATAAAGACATAATTGCACCACACTGCATTGGTAATAAAGCCATATAGACTTATTCCGTAATTAATTTAACTTTATTACTTATGACTTTATTGCAGTCAGCGGGCGAAAATCGGTACATTGTGCCGATAGTGGGATCCCTGCTCAAGGCTAAGTAAATTTTTTGTTTTAATTCGATATACGTTACTAATTAATAATTGATGGATTTTTCTTAATATTACCAAATTTTATTTACAGAAAAAACTATCTTAAGCATTAAGAAAGCACTTTTTTGACTCTCCTGAAGTTTTTTTTAGTTAATACAGTATTGTTGACCAAGTGCGTTATGTACACACTTTCTTAAATTATACACATTTAACGAAAATCAAGAAGATATTACTTTAGGGTTCTGTTTTTTCAGTACAATTATTCACTTGAACACATACATATGTACATTTATTATTGCACAATGTGAATTTTTATTATTTTTTATTAATGCAGTTGCGCCCTACAACTGTACAGAGTGATAGCTGGAGTCTTGACGAGGCAACTGATTATGATTGCATGTTGCATGAAGTGAAGATTTTATATTTTATCGCAGTATGAATTTGAATAGCTAATTTTTGCACTATGAACAATTTGACAAACTATGCATTTATACATATGTACACATACATATGTATATGCATATGTTGATAAAGCATACATGCATATTGTATGACTCAATCTTTGGTGTTGCTGCAACTTTTTTTCTATAAAATATATGATAACGTGATAAGAATTAATAACTACCAATCAAAATCAAAACACTGACACACACACGTACACATATGTACTTATGTACGCAGGTGTGTACATCCAAACAACATGACCATATTTATGTGTGTATTTTAAAATAACCGAAATAATGGACAATATTTTATTATATTTTAAACTACGTTTTTTAACATAAACCAATAGCCATTACTTGTTTAAAGTCTTCAATAGTTTTTATGGCTCTCGATCGGAGAATAACAAACAAGTACTTGCTGTTTTAACATTGCACTAGGTATAACCGAAAGCCATTGATTTCCAAACTTGTTTTTAGGAATTTAGCACAAGAATAATGAAAATTCCTAACACAACAGCGAAACGTTTAAAAACAATTCCCACAACAGCCAATCACAATATCAACAATACCAATACAAAATATACATACATACAAATATGTATTAATAGTAGTTACCACCAATTCCTCTTATGGCTAAGCTGACTGGCTTGTGTTACCTTACTTGACTGGTATTATTTATATGGCCCATTATCAACGTCGGAGTATTTCTGTTTAGCTGAATTCTACGACAATAATCAGAAAAACACAGACCTTAAAATAAACAGGCTAACTTGTCTGTCGAATCGACGCAACCATGAGCCGCGCTGCTTTGATATTTAAAGTTGCTGCAAAAACATATTTTCTGTAAAATATGTAGGCGACATTTCCCCCACTCCGTTTTTAAATTAATGAAAAAAAACACCATTATTCTTTGATTTTACATTGCTCTTTGTTGCACTGCTTCGCCGACTTCTTCATCTCATCGTTACTTCACCGTCTTCGTTTCAAACTTTTTTTTTCGTTTCTTCAAATCGTTGCTACTTTTCACTTAAGAATTTTCCCTTTTTTTGCACTTGCAATTTTACACTCGACTTCAATGTAACTTGTTAACACTTATTACTCAATTATTTGCTGTTATGATTTATAAATAATTATTATTTACTTACATTATTAACAAAAAGATTTTATGGGTTGGGCAATTCGACTCGTATTCAGAGAAGCAAGCCGATCAATTTTTTTCGGCGGCGGCTGAAGGGGTGAAATTTATCGGCGGCGACGGCTTAGCCGCTCGCGCCGTGTTTTTATCGGCTCGCCAAAAGTGATACTTTTTCTTCGGCTACGCCGAAGAAAAAGTATAAATTTTGTTTTTATCACGTTTTTATTCTACGTACCCTATAAGCAAATTTTACTTAAGTAATAGGAAAATGATTCGAAATCGTATTGCTTGGAAGAAAAATATTATTGCGGCAACAGTCATATTCGTATTGCGGAAGTTTCTCCCTTCGGGAGAGATTGTGCGGCCAGGGAGATACTTCGAAGAGATAGGAATGCAATACTTCTAGAAGATAAAATTGTGTATTGTATTGTATGTATACATACATATGTATGTATGTATATTTTCTTGTACATGTGTATGTATGTAGCTTTGGAACTGCAGACATAGGTACATGTTCTGTATTCCACGTGAATCTAAATCGTTCGGAATTGCCATATCATTGTTGTTGTAAATGCATATTTCCAACAACAATTCTATGGCAATTCCGGACGTTTTAGTTTCACGTGGAATACAGAACATACCGGATAATGTATTTTGAATATACTGTGCCATAAACCAATAACCAACCGACGATATACATTCATATGTTTTAGTTTTCAAATTATTTAGATCTGAAATGGAACTTAGGACCTAATTTTGTAAAACGCAACGCCAAGCGTTGACAAATTTTATATCGCAAAAATTTAAATTACAAAAACAAAATACAAAATTTGCGTTTTACGAAATTAGGCCCTTAATATCAAAACGATGTTTCATAAGCAACTAAGGGTTTTATTTATGTAAAAAATACAGAAGTGTATTTATTTGACATAAAGTGTTTGTTTAATTTGGATTTTTTAATATAAGGTCTGTTCATTTACTTGTGATTTACTTTCCCACCAGAAACTAGTAACTAGAGAGTAAGGCAGAAATTTACAAAATTACTCTCCTAAATACGAAAAATTAATTGAACGCTTTACTTGTAAAAAGTTGCAAGGAAATTTTATTCATATCAGAACCGTGGATGAAAATCATGACACAATTGTACTTTTCCTGATGTATTTTGTTTGATCATTTTTTAAATTGCAATTTTTTTAGAAATCGATATTTAATATGAAATTCTTTACACAGTTTCATGTATTTTTAATATTTTCATGCATGTTTCATAGTTTTTTAATTGTATTCATTAACAATTACAAAAATAAAAAACTCTGCACACAATTATATACATAAGTATGTAATACATATGTCGTTAATTTACAAATACTTTTAATATGATTATGATTACTTTTATTATGATTAATGATTAATGAGGTTATATTCCTAATAACAATTAACTGGATAAAGGCCATGACTCGCTATCATACAAATTTTTCTTTTTTCATTAAGCTACGTGCAAATTGAAAATATTAAACTCATTTTAATAACTCATAATACCATGGAGGTGATCATGCCACTTTGAAAAAAATCGGTAATATGCATCACTTCTTTCATAAACAAGAAAACTACCTTCGAAAGATATATACATATTAACATCACTTAAACAATATTAAAAGTATTTGGCAACCATTACAGTACATAAGAAAATTAAAAAAAAAATCGGTACAAAAGAAAATGAAAAAATATCAGCGGAGCCGTACAAATCGGCTTGCCAATAAGCCGCCGATGCGCCGATGGATTCGGCGGCGGCTTGACTGAAGTAAAATAATCGGCGGCGCGGCTTGCCGCCAGCCGCGCCGACACGACTTGCATCTCTGCTCGTATTCACAAAAAATTTCCTTCTATAAATTTTCTTTCTGCTGTTCTTTGCTTGTGCTTCTTGCTTATGACTAAAGGAAATTCACCACAGTAGCATCAGAGAAGCATATTTGGTAGTACTTCACAACAGACCTGCAACTAAAAAGTACTTTGGCCACCCAAGTTTTGTTCCATTAAATGCCTAAAATCTAGTGTCTTTTAGCAATGAATTTATGAAATTTTGTTAAGTCTCTTGTATCGATATTTAATTTTAAAACGAATTTAAAATTGTTATCTGTAGATGTATAGCAATTGTACCATTAGCTTAACTTTTAGTGCCATCACTTGTATTATTTCACCTACAAGGAGTACTTTTTTATATAACTCTGGTAGCAATACAAGGCCAGAGAGGATAGAATGTCATTATTGTTTTGAGAAAGATTTATTTCACAGAGGAGACATTTATTTTATAAACAATGACAGCAGAAGAAACATCATCAGCACTGACGAAATACGACTGAAAAAGTAAAAAAAGAATTAACAATTATCAAAGCACAATTAATATTGTAGAAGAAATTAGTTGAACTAATGAATCTTAATGAAAATGTCCGGACTAATAGACAAAAGGTAAGAGTAAATGGAATTTATTGTGTTCACAAAAGTCTGAATATTTTACAGTGGGCACAGATATTCATATATTAAGTCGTAATATCATGAATTTTTGTTTACTAGGAAACGTAGTCGTGAAGACGATGTTTTATGTGAATCAACGCCATTGTCTAAACGAATTAACAATTTACATCTATCAAACTTTGAAGAGATGCACTACAATCAACAGTTTATTAATCATAACAACAATAATAACTTCGCAAAGGAAATGATAACATCTATTAGTGGAACTTCAGCTTTAAAACATGGGGTATTGTATGAACCTGATAAAGACTTGTATGAACCTGAGTTAGATGAATCTCAGAATCCATTTTATTATATTAAAAACAAATTATTACATGATTTACATATGGAACGTCTCAAAAGATGTGCCGCTTAAGAAATGCAATTTATCTAAATTTATCTTTACACTTTTAAGTATTCATTGGAATACCATAGAATGGTGGATGAAAAAAACTATGTTTTGAAGAATACTATGTGTCTACATTAAATTTAAGTATTATTCATATATTTATTGGAAAACATGTCTACTTTAGCTTTAAAAAATACATAAATTAAAAATATAAATGCAGCTTTCGAATTCGATATTTTATTTCTAAGGCAAAATTATTCTTAAGTGCGTGCATTCGTTTCGAAAATAAAAAAGGTAATGTCATAAATTCGAACGTTTTACGTAATGGTGTTATCTACAAATTGTTAAATATCAATATACATATGTATGTATGTATATTAAAAAAAACTTACAGATTAGTGTGAGCGAAATTTTTGTAAGGATAAAAAAACGACACAAGAATCACGAAAAACGTACTTACGTTTCGAAACTAAATAGAGCATGCTCATGAATGTTTTTGGCTTAATAGATTTGTGTAGTTATGTGTGATATGAAGTTGTGTTTTCTACATAGTGGACATATTTTCATTTTTGATAAACTCTCCATAGAGTTTTTCAGTTGTAATTTTTTTTTTTATTTACGAACTTTCTTAGCATACTCAATTTAAAAATTAAATGTTTGCTGGGTATGTACAACAATTACATTGACTAATCGTTGTTGGCAAGAAAACTCGTTAGTTCTTGCGTTTAATGTCAAATGGTTATGTTGGTGAACACCGACATCCGTCAACAAAAACATTTGTTGCTTTTACAATTTTGACAATTGCATAAAATTGCTGTTGTTTTAATTATTTTTAGTTTTTAATGCAAAAAAAAAATAATGTTTAATTTATACCATTACAAGAAACATTAAATTATAGTATAAATATTGTGAATTCCATGACTGTTATGTAATAAATACACCTGTGCTTTATTTATGTATGTACATATATGTGATTGACATCTAATGCGCCTAAACAATGCTGAGGCAGCATAAAAATAAATAAGCAAAACACAAAAAAGTAGAATTGCTCATAAAAATATATGCAAAGAACACCCGGGAATGTTTGCGATAGTGGGTTTGAAATAAATACAAGCACAAATTTCGATGAAAATGAGTCCTTTTCGTAGCAAAAAACCCCGGGTTTTCCCGGTAAAGGTCATCACTTTTGACTCGGAACTCGAATTTGAATTAGAGCAGAGGGCCAGTGGTCAAGATCTATTTGATTTAGTTTGTCGTACAATTGGCTTGCGAGAATATTGGTATTTTGGCTTGCAGTATGTGGATACACGCTGTAATGTCACCTGGCTCAAAATGGACAAAAAAGTGAAAGATCAGCGTATACAATTGCAACCAAACGCATTTTATGTTTTCAGTTTTTATGCTAAATACTTTCCTGAAAATGTCAGCGAAGAGCTTATACAAGAGATAACACAACATTTATTCTTTTTACAAGTGAAGCAAAGCATATTATCTATGGATATTTATTGTCGTCCGGAGGCATCTGTACTGTTGGCTTCGTACGCAGTTCATGTGCAATACGGTCCCTATGATTCAGAAACGTATAAGGATGGCATGTTGCAGGGTGTAGATCTACTGCCGAAAGGCGTTACGGATCAATATCAAATGACACCAAAAATGTGGGAGGAGCGTATAAAAACTTGGTAAGTTTTTCATGTTGATGTGGGAGAATAGCAAAATAAAATTCATACCTAGGTATCTATTTATTTTTTCATTAATATAAAATAAAAAACTAAAATCCTTGATGTTGTCCGACACTTTTAAACAAATATTCGATACGTGAATAAATTGTTGATACCCATCATTTTAATGATTCAAATGCATGCATAAATATGTGTGTACATATGTATGTGTGTGTATGTGCATAATGCAATTGCATATAATTTTTTATTGCACATGTACATAGAAGTTTCTGTGTTAATTTTTTTCTTTGAGACATAATTAAAATGCATATTTGAAATATTATCTACAAATAATTCATTTGTTATTTAGAAGTACGTTCTTTTATTTAAATATATCTATTACGAAGAAAACTTTTTTTAATTATTCTGATTTTTCAAAAAGTCGGAATTAAATTCGAGGAGCTCCATAACTAGAAAATGCTGACATTTAATAATCTTAAAAATCATTCAGTCATGTATTTCATGAGCCTCAAGGCTTTAAGTTTTATTTTAATAATTTATCCAGTTCAAAACCAACCGTATGAGTTTTATGTTGTAAGTAATTTGTTGTAAATTTCTATATACATAAATACAAAATGCAGTTCTTATAATAATCCATTTATTGTAATATTTGATGATAACTGAAAATTTTGATTTTTTGTAATGAAAAAGTAAAATTATTTAATTTAATAAATCCATAAATCTACATCTCATAAGGTATATGGATCATGAGCCAATGACGCGTGATGAAGTAGAAATGGAATACTTGAAAATCGCTCAAGATTTAGATATGTATGGCGTTAATTACTTTCCCATTACTGTAAGTTAAAGCAAAATTATTTGTGTACAGCATTTGAAATTTTTATGAATAATTTTAATTTTAGAATAAAAATAAAACCAAACTTTGGCTGGGTGTAACGGCCGTGGGTCTAAATATATATGATTATCATAATAAATTGACGCCGAAAACGACATTTCAATGGAATGAAATACGACATGTTAGTTTTGATGATAAGAAATTCACCATACGCTTAGTGGACGCAAAAGTTTCTAGTTTTATATTTTACTCTCAGGACTTACACATTAATAAAATGGTGAGCTTAAGAATTATTATAAAAGCTCATACTCGTATGTAGTATAAATACATTAATACAATTTGTTTAATTTATTTTATATAAGATATTGGACCTTTGCAAAGGTAATCATGATTTATACATGAGACGCCGTAAACCCGATACCATGGAAATACAACAAATGAAAGCCCAAGCCAAGGAGGAGAAACAACGCAGACAAATTGAACGTACAAAATTTTTAAGAGAGAAAAAATTGCGTGAGAAGGCTGAACAGGAGCGTTATGAGCTGGAAAATCGTTTGGAACGTTTGCAGGAGGATATGCGCATGGCTAGTGATGCTTTGGTATGTTTTTTTTTTTTTGTTATCATCATAAAAGTAATAGAAAATTTAAATTAAATAATTTCATCTATACGTTCTCATAATTAGCGGCGATCGGAAGAAACCAAAGAGTTGTATTTCGAAAAGAGCCGTGTCAATGAAGAGCAAATGCAATTGACTGAATGCAAGGCGAATCATTTTAAAAGCGAAATGGATCGTTTGCGCGAACGTCAAATGAAAATCGAACATGAAAAAATGGATCTGGAAAAGAAAATACGTGATGCAGACTACTACGTTCACCAATTAACAGTGGAGAAGGATAAACGCGAAGCGGAAGCTGAAAAACTTAAGAAAGAACTCATTTGTGCCAAACTAGCAGAGCGCGAAGCAACCGCCCGCCTTTTGAATTTTCTGAATCGTGGCCGTAAAAGCTCTCAGGATAGTATGCTGCCACCAAATATAACCATTAATTCTTCATCCAGCTCCAGCAACAATATTGCCGCCTCTGGCAGCACACCCTCGCTGACAAATAGCAACTCGACTGCCGACATAAATGAATCCACTGGTGGCGTGGAACTGACTACCAACGATTTAAATAAACTAAATCAGGTGGGTGGCAATTTGGGTGTCGGAGTCTTAGTGCACGATGTTGGCGATGATGACTCAGAGAATGATGATTTCGAGACGAAGGAATTCATATTAACGGACAGTGAAATGGAACAAATCACCAACGAAATTGAACGAAGTCGTTTGGAGTATTTGAAAAAGCACAAGCAAGTGCAGAACCAACTGCAAACCCTGAGATCGGAAATTGAACTCTTGAAAATCGAAGAGAATCAAACAAATCTGGATATATTAAGTGAAGCACAATTGAAAGCCGGCGAAACAAAATATTCAACATTGAAAAAGTTAAAATCCGGCTCTACCAAGGCCCGTGTGGCCTTCTTTGAGGAATTGTAAATTTTTGATAATGTAAGTGGTTGACGTTAACTTTTTCTCTTTTTTTATATTACATATATGTAATCATACTTATGTATTTATGTTTGTCGGCATACATACTCATACATACATATGTATACCATAATTTAAGCATTAGATGCATCACAAACTTGCATATACACTACTACTAAAGTAATAAAATAGGAAGGATAAACACACACAAAATATGCATGTTTATTCTAAATTTTTATGATATTTATAGATTTAAGTTAAAAATAAAACAAATGATTCAACAAACTAATGGCCAATTCACAAGGTGTTCTATTATGTTCATAATGTTTTAAATTATTTCAATATATTTTCTTTTGGATTACAAGCAAAAATTTTAGTACCTTACGACATACATATGATATAATAAAACACCTTGTGAATTGTCCATAAGTATTTATTTGAGGTAGTTTTTTATGCATTGCAAATTAGGCAAATGTGTCGTAAAATAGTTTCAATATTTTTTTTTTAAGAAAAGAAAAAAAAAACAAAAGCTGTTTAGCAAAAAAACTACTTTCCTTGCTTTTTTATGCAAAGCGCATTTTTTCTTTATTGATGTTAGATTTCGTACACCCTGTATAAGAGTTTAAAAATTATTGAAATATCAGACCAGTTGTAACTTTTTTTATTACTCTAAAATCGTATACGAATTCGAAATACGGCAATAGTAATTATACAAAACAAAATATTTCGCACTAATGTGCTCTATTTCTCACTTTATGAAATTATTGAGTAAACTGCATTTATACCAATCTTAGCAAAAACAGAGAAAAAGTAAAAATTTTTACCCCTTTTACCCCTGAAAAAGTACCCGTACCCTATATTTTAATCTGGACCATATGCTATACATCTATCTAAATACATTTCACATTTATAATATTAGTAGCATTATGGGCCAGTAATGGGTTCGATCAGCTCAAAAATCTTAAAAAAAAAAATTTTCCACAATCTTTTTCATTCTGCTACCAAAAATATGCCCGTTAGGAATTTTTAAAAATATTAAGAACAACAGAGGCCAATAATGGGTTAAACCATATAATTTTGCGCTATAAAAATTGTACAGTCTGTGTACGAATTTTATTAAAATCCCTTCAGCGATTCTTTGGTTATATTAAGTAGGATTAGTTAGATATCTACCCACCACAAAAAAAAAAAAAAAAAAAAAAAAACGACAAAAATCAGGCTGAATCACGGGCTCAAGTCATGACAAACTGGTTCGATTTAGGGGAAACATGTCATTGCAGATCATGTGGGAATTTAAATAAATTGATCTTCCTTAAAATTAGTGATTCGGAGGTTAAAAATAAATACATGCATATTTTTTATAAATCGGTGATGAATTCGTTGCATGTTCCTTGATTCCAAAGATTTTTGTATGTTAATTTTTATCACTTGATTTAGGAAAGCGTTAACTATGAATTCACTTCATGTAAAAAATTAAAGAACTACTTCAGTTAATTTTTTGCTGGGTATGTAGTAGAGATGGGTGCGTGTCGAATTTTTCCAACACGACACGAATACCAAGATGCTCAACATGCACGTGAAAAATTTTGTCAACACGATACTGCACAACACGCACGAATTATTATTGGTATAGTATTGAAGATAAGAAAATTTAATTTATTTTTTTTCACGAGTCGCTTTTCAAAATAAGGCACCGTCAGCTGATACACTCTGCCACCACAGCTGATACTATCTGTTTACTTGCAGAACTTTAAGCTTCAGAGGCCCATATAATATCAACAAAAATGCTGGTGTTGTGTTTTTGACGATACAAAATATTAAATTTTTTCTCTACTGGAAATTCATTCATACATATTTTACATCGAAAATCGTTTCGTGTTTTTCGTATCAAATTTTGCTCAACACCAAACGAACCGAACACGCGCGAAATCAATTTTTTTGTCACGAACACTTCGTGTTGAGTTGTGCGTGTTCGTGTCACGAAAAAAACACGACACGCGCCCATCTCTAGTATATAGTAAGTACCTATTTGTATATCGTTACCTTAATTTAGAAAGGCCCTAATTCATTAAATGGAGAGTTTTGCATTTTTCGATACATTAGATGTTCTTCTATCGAAATATACAAAGAACTCGATTTCAAAAAACTAATGAGTTAGGGCATTTCTATACATTAAGGTGCGGGTTTTCTTAACACTTTCATGCCACAAATCAATTATCGTTGGGAATTTTCTCTTGCTGATATAGTAAAAAGCAAATTATGTAGCAGATAACAACGACATATGTATGTAGAAAGGCTGTAACTCGTGTTTTCACGAAATTGAGTTCCTCAGTGATTCCAATACATTCCACACAAATACACCTCGTCACAAAAATTTATTGCAATATTTTAAAAAATAACTCTTACAAGCAGTTTTACAAAGCAGTTGTACAAACACTTGTACTGTTGATTATTATGTTTTTACCTTCTCCTGTAAAGTTACAGTTATTTGAGTTAGGGCCTTTCTGCTTGTTAACAGTGATATGCACATATAAAAAAAAAAATAACAGCCAAAAATATTTAAAGCTAAATTTATTTAAAAAATAAATAAAACGAAATACCTGCATACCTCCTGATGTTATAAAATCGTCGATATAAATTCGTGTTTTGATCTCAATATCTAATACGGGGACACTACTAAATTGTCTCTGGCATAGAACTCCGAGGTTTGGACAGTCACGGTCCGCTTTTGAAATTGCACCCTTAATACCAGCCCATAATTTATTTGAGATCCAGAGACTGAAAAAGGCAGTAAAGTACTAAAAATCCGTGATTCCAAAGCCAAGTTTGAGCTACATATATGGCTTCCGAGACATTTTTACCCCACATTTCTAGACTTCCTTATACTCGTACATTAGGTTACGTTTTACATGTTGTTCTTTCCGCGAGAACCAGTCCACTTGATTCCTATTCCAATTTCATGGGAAATGCGTACATACGTAAACTGGTGGGGAATATCAACTTAGTAGTTTAGTTGAGAAACTCTGCACCTCTCCTCTCTTCTAATTTCATACATCCACAAATCATGCTACCTCCTTTATAAACCACTGTGGGTTAAAAAATGTGGCCAGTCCCAATAGTTTTGAGAAGTTTTTACAATTTAAATTTTTTAACTTTTGTGTTTCTTGGCGAGCTGCATGCATACACTTTTATGTCGATTTGTCAGAGGTATTTTTTTGAGCTTGATACGTCCGTATAAGGAATTTTTGCTGTTTTAATAAATTAATTATAATCGCTGGATTTGCTATGCAACAGGGGCCATATAAATTTTGGGGTATATCAAACTTTATTTGCTTTATAATTAATGCAGCTCTCTGGAGCTGTATTCAGACCAGCAGCTTGCGTCCTGGACACTGATGCAATCTTTTTGCTTAAATTAAATTTATATGTAAATATCGTGGAGAATTTTAGCAGTCAAATCTCATATAATTTTTTTTTTATATAAATTTATTTTTCAATATAAATTAAACATGAATTAAAAATGGAAAGAGTTGTAAACTTTCAAAGGCCAATGGCTCGGCTCGAGTGACCGACCGCAACCATGAAAGTATATTTAAAAAAAATAATCGCTTAATCTAGAAAAATTTACTAAAAATAAGTATGAATTTTTGTTCTCGTTTTGAATTAGAAAAACACATACATATGTTAATTAAATTTTTCTGATATATTGTGGATGTGGAACTTAAAAACAAATGGACAATGATGATACAAACATAAGCTGATACAGCTTTGAGGTATAAAAGAAGTCCATTACGAATTTATGAGCCCACAATGATGTTGTTGATGGGAATGTGAATCAGTTTAACGAAGAAACCAATGAAACCCATAATACAGAAGCCAATAGCGGTAGCAATAGCAATTTTTTGGAACTCTTTGCGATCGGGTTTGGTGCAACGTTTTACCAAACGTATGGAGTCCTTGGCAAAAGCGCGTCCAGGTTCACAGAATTTTACAACTTTATCCATGGCGGGTTTTGTTTCTTTCAAATTTTAGCTAAAATTATAAAAATAAAGTTAAGCAAATATTAGAAAAGGAAATAAACAACAAGTGGATTGAACAAAAAGAAAAGTGAATGATGAAAAAAAGTTGTTATGTTGTGTGGCTCTGCAACTTGTTGTGCAGGTCTTGCACTCGTGGCGTAGAGTACATCACACGTCGATAGTACAAGTATCAAAGTTTTCGCTAAAATGTCTAGGAACATTACATACTTAATACAATAGTTGACAATTGAAAAATTGGTTTGAATTATGATCTTAACATTTTATAAAAATAAATATTTTTGGCTTTCTAGATTCTTTTTTCAAGTGCTGATTTTATCCTAGGTATTTACTATTCATAATCACTTTTAAATTTGTTTAATATGCTTGTTTTTAAATGATTCCATAGAGAATATTAATAAAATCTACTATTTTATGAAACTAACTAAACTAAACACTTAACAGTATTTATAAATATGTTCATATGTATATTACTTTATTGCACAAACTACATTGAAAATATCATCATATTTTTAATATTTTAAAACAGAGCCGATAGCCAATGTTGCTAGTGCTCTCAAATTAAATCTAATCTTAGAATTTATTCCTTAAGATTAGACACATAAATAAATAAATAAATAAATGATTCTTTTATTATTAATACTATAAAAACCTTTTCAAATGAATTTATTTGTAGTAATAATATTAATAAGTTATATATTTTATAAAAAAACTTAAAATCTGCAAACAAGTGATACACCACGCACTTACTTTTCGTTGCAAAAAATTAACACGAATAAACGTCGAGCATGAAATTGTGTATATTTTTTGACAAGCTTTGACAATTTATACGTGGCAGACTCTTACGTAGTGTCTACCACGCCATCTTTCTCTCGAAACTATAATAACAAATGGAATGATTTTTAAGGTATAAAGTGCTGCCAAGTTGTCAAAATCTTCGCTACTGTTATTAACTACAAATTATTATTCCATATTCGCCACAAGTTAGAAATTCTTCTTGTAATAATCATTTAACCAAAAATACTCTTTTATCACTGAGTAATTTAATTCCGATGGATTTTTCAGATCCATATTTTCCAAAATACATATATTTGAATCATTTTCAGTTATTGTTCATGTATATATTATCAAAGAATTTTCCCCGAGAGTGGTAAATAGAACGCATCTCGTTCATACTGTACTTTTATGGCCTCAAATTATTGCTTTTGTTTTCACATTCATTTTCTGGCGCAAAAGTTTATACATTGTGGCAAAGTGTCAAAAATTATGTTCATAATTCCAATCGCCTTGAATGACAAACTGCTACTTCCTGAAGTTTTTATTATATTATATGATTGTGTTGTAATATAATTTATATCCAATAAACATTGTTTTGAATAAAGTGTAATAGTGATGTGTTTAAGTGTTTAAATTCTAAAAAAATAACTATAAGGTCTGTGTGCTCTTATATTTTTAAGGTGCTCCGTACATTTCAAGGAAGCTATTAAAGTATGCATGTAAGTGTTCTGTTTTTATTAAATAATGTTTCGAAATAAATGGCCTATATATAAATATTCATACATAGGTATACTGAGTCTCGAGATAATAAGATTAATATCATTATTTGTGTTTCACATTAGTGATCAATGACAGTGCGTTGAATCCAAACTTGCCTACGTTTTGTTGTAGAAATGAACATTGTTTAGAAAAAAAAATTTTTGATTTACTTACACTTACAAATTAACAACCTTATGTATAAGGAAAAGATGGCATAAAGTTAGCATAAGTGACGAAACAGTTCCTCCATACAATTTGACATTAGAATAAGCCACTATTAAATCCCAGCGTGATTTTGAATGTAAAATTATATGGCACAACTCCTCAAGACCATGTTCAACTTTGTCACTCATCGTAATTTCACGCCAATTTTTCGTTATGCATAAGGCTGTATTTTATCCTGGATACATAGTACATATGTCTATGTACATATGTATATACCCAAAATACCAAACAATAATCAAACTTCAATAAAAATTGAGATGAGAATAATCTTATAAAAATAGTGCATTTTAAGGTTTTCGTAATTTCTTTTACATTAATATTTATGAAATGTGAAATCACAAGCAGTTTTAACAATGCTTGAGAAACTCTTACTATACACAACTTTTTTTAAATTATGCATGCTAATGAACGATATAATATGCTCAATATATATTGAACAACACAATAACTATGACGATTGAAAAATAATTAGCAAATTTACTA
Organism: Nowickia ferox; assembly: GCA_936439885.1. Lineage (NCBI taxonomy): Eukaryota > Metazoa > Arthropoda > Insecta > Diptera > Tachinidae > Nowickia > Nowickia ferox. The sequence continues at coordinate 12,788,561 of OW387025.1, forward strand.
AGTATTTTTCGTGTGCAATTGGTTCTAAATTTCAAACTGAGTGGGGGTGCAATTTTGTGTATTAATCGCATCAAACTGCGAAAAAACTAAACATAAATTATAAATTAATTGAATGAAATTGATGTAAATAATTAACATCAATAGTCAAAAGTATATTATATGTGAAGCAATTCTATAAGAAGGCTTATAAAAAATATTGAGAAAAATAAGCTTCCTTATACGTAAGTTATTTTTGTAATATTATTTCACAATTGTAAGGATAAGCTAATACAAATCATGCACATGTAGCATTATAACAAGGGTTACGATAACCCTTTTCAATATAATTTCAATCCTTTTTTTAAACTTAAGACTTATTTTAGTAAGCTTAATATATTTTTCTCAAGGAATTTGATATGTTGGGCAAGGTACACATCGATTATGAGCAGTAGCGCCAGTAGGTTTCGATATTAAACTTAGTTTCTTTCTCTAATTAGCTAGTCTGAAAATTAACTTATGCCCTAATTCTGTTCGATGATTGTATCGTCTATCTATGGACGAAAAAAAGCCGCAGTTGTGATTCTTTGAAACAATTATTATTTATTGTCCATGCTAGAAGGTTCGTGTATTTGCTTTATGATTTTGTTCTAAAGCTTTAATTTTATTTTTATATTTTAAAAACATGGTAATAATATTTTTATTTTTCATTATCAAATACAACAACTATTTTTGAAGAAAATAGTTCAGAGAATTCAAAAACAAGAACTCAAAAGTATTTTCAAACAAAAACGTCCTAAATCCTTTTACTGAATTAGGGCATTAATTTCACATTAATTGTGTTTGAGATGTTTGTGAGTGGTAATTAGTTTAACTGCCAGTTCATAGAACACAACTAAAAATTCTCCTCTGCCTATTTGTATTGAAAACAAAAACAAAACACTCAAATTTTGTTTTCAATATACATAAATAGACTTTAATTTTTTTTTTATTTCTTTTAGTACTTTTTTATTTGAAATATTTGTAATTAAAAGCCAAAACTAAGTTATAAGTAGTTGTTGTTAATAATTTTGTACACCACAGATTTTGTTTTCTATTTTTATAGTTGTATTTACTGTAAAGTACAACTAAAACTGTAATTCTTATGTTTCATCAAATTTGCTTATTATCATATTATGTAATGATAGATTGATTGCAATTAAAAGATAATACAAGAATATAAAAAAATATATATGTACATATATATGTATGTATGTATATAAATAGACAGGCGAGAAATTTTACTTGTCTTCTATGAACTGGCAGTAAGCTTCATACTGTACATATGTAATATTACCATACTGAGAAACAAAATAGTGTGTTATTAACACAACTTGATTTTTTGTGGGAAGAAGAAGAAACTGTCTCATTTTATTATTTACAAGTTGAACATTGTGCGTGTTAAAAGAAAAATATAAATAATATAAAATATAAATATTATTTTATTATTTACAAGTTGAATATTGTGCGTGTTAAAGGAAAATGATAAATAATATAAAATATAAATATTTATTTATGTGTTTTTTAATTATTTTATCTAAGGCACATTAATTTCCAGGTAATAGCTATCAAGATTACAAAAACAATGAAAAAATTCAACAATGAAAAAAACAACATGTCTTTTAGTTTATGTGCACATGTACACATGTATACATATAAATGTCTACATTTACATACTAACAGCCTTATGTACATATAAGAAAAAACTTGCATGAAGTTAGCATAAGTGACGAAATCGAATTAGTTGTAAACGAGTTCCTCCATGCAATTTGTCATTAAAAATGGTCGCATTAAGTAGTTTTAACCCGCTACTAAGTCCTAGTGTGATTTTTAATGTGAAGTTGCATAGCAAAACTCTTTAAGATCATGTTCAATTTTGCCACTTATGCTAACTTCATGCCAGTTTTTGCTTATACATACATACATAATGTAGCTTCATGATGACGTCAAAATTACATGCCGTGTACTGCAGGCTTAAGCCATAGTTTAGTCAGTTTAGTTTCGATACGTCACTGTATCCAATGTTTATTGAATGAATAGCACCCGTTAGTCACAAAGAAAACAATATTAATATATTTTTTAAATTCACACGATATCAAAGCCTATTCATACATCAATAAGAAAAAAATCTCCTTGTGTGCAATCTCTAAAATTACGACGAACAAAGAAAACAAATCAAATGAATGAATGTCATTGCATTGATAAGAAAATAATAACGGTACATGGGGGACCGCTCAAAATACACATAAATATGTACATACATATGTATGGACATACATATGTATTTCATTATACATGTGTATGTTTGTATGTATGTAATCACATACATGCATACTTATATACATATAAAGTTGCTCTTATTCGCAATAGTAAAAAAATAATGTAAACTGTGAGAAAATTAATAAGAATTTTTTATAATATGAGTACAAATAATCAAACACAATTTGTGTTAAACAAAAAATAAAGGTAGAGGTCCATAGCTCGCTTTTTTCGCGTTATGCTTTACACGCGTTTCATCCTCTTGTTTCATTCTATACTTTGTTCGCGTTGAGTTACATGCACTGCTTTTCATGCGCCATTTTGTTTTTGTTTTGATCAGCTGTGTGCGTTTGTTTATAAAGAAAAAATACTTATAAAGAAAAAATGGAGAGTGAAATCGAGCTTTTAAAAGAATTTGTGGAGTTAGTCGAGTTTGTATATTTAATTTTATGTGCAAAAAATGCCTATGAACAATTTCAAAAAAGAAAAGGCTTTGGGTACGGCCGTTGTATTTAGAACGGAATTTAAGTGGGTTTTTTGAAACCACATTTAAATAATTAAAACTTCTGACCCTGAGCAATTTCGAACCGCGGCAAGAGTGTCTGCAGATGTCTTTGACTATTTATTCAGCATTTTAAAAGATAGTCTTGAGAAGAACTCGGCCAGGGCTATTCCAGCAGATTGTCGGCTGTTGTTGACTTTAATGTAAGTAAATTGAAAATTACATATAAATGTATGCACATTATAGGCTTAAGCAATAACTTTTCTAAGCAGCTATTTAATATAGATTTAGCGGAGATGACACTCAGTACGTAAAAGTAATCGATAACTAATATGCAAAATTTGTTACTGAGAAAAGTGTGGTGAAAAGTTAATTAAAATACATCGCATTAATGAAAATATTCACATATTTTATTAAACAGGTTTTTTTTACTAAGAAATTTTTTTTATTGAAAAAAAAAGAAAAAAAATTATCCACGGCAAAATAATATTTATCCATAACGTAAGAAATAAAGTATTATTTAACATCTTTAGCATTCAAGAACAGCTGACTTTCTTTCATGGTGCTTGTAACGCGTACAAAAGTAGAAAGTATACCTACTTTTTGCTTTGAACGCGCCTACGCGTTCTGCGCTTTTTGCAATGTAACTTGTCACATACTATTACATTGATTCTACTTTTTTGACAGATGCATAGAAAGCGTAACGCGCAAAAAGCGAGCTATGGACCTCTACCATAATAGATCACAGAGATAAAATATTCACCGCATATTGCAGTATTTAAGCCTTAAATACTTAAATTTTAAGGTAAGCTCCACTTGACCAGTGATATAAACGAATGCTTACTAAAGCGAAGAGATTTCGCAACAAAATTGTTCGATATTTGTTTGCAAATCTTAAAAAATCTCGATAGTTCCTCGAATGTGTGCCGATAGCATAGTGGTACACCGAATTTGAGCCATGACAGCACCGTAAGTTAAAGAATTAAAAAAAAAACACATACATACATATTTCCATATGTGCAATAATTGAACAGAAAAAAATTTGCCACGATAGCCTAGTGGATGATGTGTGCTAGTCTGTTAGAATGGAGGTACCATGTTCAAATCCTACAGCGTAAGTTAAAGAATTAAATAAATAAAATAAATGCAAATAAGTAAATTAAAAAATAAAATTACGTTTTCTGCTGCCTTTTTGCGATATTGGAATTAATTTGATATTGGCTCACTTTTGATATTCCTATTGGAACAAAACTGAGCCACAGGTGAACTTTTTTCGATTCATTTTTGAGTGTCATTCTCGATAGTTTTACACGTTAAATGTTCGAGATATACTCGACATCGATATTAGCGAAAGTCTTCTTGGTCAAGAGGGTATATTTGCATATATGTATGTACTCAAACAACATCATAACTCAAAAATCAGTTTGCCAGAAAACGATTTTGAAGAAAATTACATTTTTCTCTCTAGAGTTGAGTAAAAAAGATATTTGTATGAAGTTTTTACACAATGTGGAGAACGATATGAGAATTAATTCTGCATCACTAACTCAAAAAGTAAATTTTTTGAGTTATGGCGTTCTTTGAGTAAATGAGCGATATTTACATACATATGCATATGTATGCATGTGTGTATACATGTATGTACATGCCCTGTCGGAGAATGTGTGGTTGACTACAAAAATAATTAACTTATAGTTAACTTTTCTTAGACTGACTAAAAGCTAACTGCAATGTCATCCAGAACAAATCCAAAATTAATTCTTAAGTTGAGTACGTAATCGAATTTGGTGAGAGCTACTTTGAAACTCATTTCAGATTTATATTAACACCACAAAATATGAATATGATTAACGCTTTGCTGTTATTATTTTAGATGGCACCTTAGCTGGGTAGTAACGCGTTGAGTACACAACGTGTGATGAGACATGTTCGAACTCTAGAAATTATTTTTAAATTTACTGACTACCAGGTGATTTAAAAAAATCTACTTTAAGTTGGTTGAAAAGTAATGCAGAGTGAGACAATTGACTACCGCCTAGGACATCGCAATGTTAAAGTAGTCAGTTGATTACATTGAATAGTAATCCAAATGTGAGAAATAGTTAGTTTAAAGTTAGTTTAAATTCCGACAGGGTACATATATATTTACTTAAGTATGTATGAACAGTATGGCATTTTCCTAATTATATTATAAGAGCCACTTTAAAGCAAATTTAATAAAAAAAACGGAAATGCATATTGTTTACAATCCACCTACATGCATACATACATACATACATATGTACATACATACTTTGCTTATGTCGTCTCTTACACCCCTTTTCAACACGCAAAGTCTACCTTGCAAAGTCTTAATTCAGCTGTGTGAAAGATAGAGGTAGTAGTACTAGAGATGTGAACGTGAGCGGTTTTTGACTCACGACACGCAGGCTCACGCAGAAAAATATTTTACTAACGCACTTTCACGCACGAATGATTTTGAAAATTTTCACGATCTCGCACGCTCACGTATAAAATATTCTTAATCACGCACGAGGGATGTAAAACTTATCCCGATCACGCACGCTTACGAAAAATATATAATTAATTTTTTATGTTTGTTGGTTGAAAAATAGGTTCTTACACATACATATGTACATATGTACATACATACATACGTATTATGTATTAAGGAGGTAACGAATACCAGTTTGGCGAATGCGAAAGCGAATAATACATTTTAATTTTTGCGAAAGCGAATGCATGTATTACAATTCGTTAAAATATCACATGCAAATAAATTTATATAAGAATATGAAGTTGTATTATATATAGTATACATATGTATGTATATGTACATATGTAGTTGTACTATATATAGCATTTTATTTAAATTGAGTCTTGAACGGAGCAAATATATATTTATTAATTTATTAAAAATACAAATTGTTAAAACAGAAAGATTTATGAAATTGTATTAAAATAAATATAGATAATTATTACAAATAAGCCTACAAAATTTTAAGGAATCAACCCATTCGTACTTTGGTCCTAAAGCCTGATACTCTGTTCAACATTTCATGTGAAATGCTATCAAAATACACACATACATATTAAGAAAACTTGGAATGAATTGTGCCTGAAAAAATGTTGCAGAAGTAATACTTTGTTCATCTTGGGAAGAACATATGAAATACATATATCTTCAACATGAGAAATAATATGAGTGGCACTTGTTTCGCATGGAATTTAAAATATTCTGTACGAAGTAATGAATGGTGCTCAATATTTCTCAAACATGCTAAAATTTTTTATGTTTTTAAAAACGCCTCATGTGTTTGTTGTAAATTCCATGCGAAATAAGTGCCACCTATCTTATTTCGCATGAAAACTTAAAATGTTGAAGATACATTTCATACGTTTTTCTCAAGATAAACAGAGTACTATAACTGCAACATTTTTTCATGAACAATTCGTGCCAATTTTTTTTAATATGTATTTTGACAGCATTTCGCGTGAAATGTGGAACAGAGTACCAGGCTTTAAGCAGAAAATATTTTCGTGCAAATCAAACACTGCCTTTTCTTTTAAAAAACGGAAAAATATATTCAAACACCGCTGGATTTTGGTTTCATTTTTATACTTATGAGAACTTATTTATTGAAAAGTTTACCGTTAAAACTTTAAACTTTTTTTTACGTTTGTTAATCGCAAACTATTTTCATAAAAGAAGTACAATTTTTTTTGTCTCTAGTATTCGCTTGAAATATTCGCATACGTTTTAGCGAATGCAAATAGCAAAAGTGAACGAATAATTCGCGAATGCGAATGCTAAAGGCTCAGTTAGCCGACTGTAATGTAATGTAACTGCAACGGTAGGAAACAGCTGATCGATATTGTTATGTGAAAATTAATGAAAATTGTTATAAAGATGTAATGTAACGTAACCTAATTTTCATATAAAAATATCGATAAGCTGTTTCCTACATTACAGTTACATTGCGTTACAGTCGGCTAACTGAGCCTTAACATTCGTTACATCCCTAGTATGTATATACATTAGGGCGGGTCGATTTGAAAATCGCTCAAATTACAATTAAAATCGTATTCTAGGGATCAAAATAAGAAACTTTGCCGAAGGAACCATACCTCTGAAATGTTTTTTGATGTCCCGACTTTTGATCCGGAGGGTTAAATTTTTACAAGAAAAATTCAGCGAAATGGCTATGTTTTTTTTATTTTTGGAGTTTATTTTTCTCTTTAGAAATTTATTTAGTCAGAATGAAATGAAAAAATGAATTTTACTTCAGGCCATGATTCACTATCCTACACAATCGCGCGATCTACGAAAAAATACAACCCTGATCTAATGAATTGTTATTGTCTTTTGAAAATGTTCATAGACTCCATCATACCAGGGCTGTATTTTCTCAAAAATCGCACGATCGTGTAGGCTAGTGTATCACGGCCTTTAGTAATAGAAAAGAAAATAAAAAAAAATTATTGTTTGAAGTCTTTTTTGCTTTCGAGTCTGGGCAATTTCGCACGCTCTCTATGGGGAACCCCCAGGGGTGGTTCTAGGGGGTGTGCCAGTGGCATAGGTGTGTTGGTCCTCCAAAATTAGTGGGGGTCGGTCATACATTTTGACTCGATTGAGGAACTCTAAATGGGTCAAAGTGAGATTTTTCAAAATTTGACCCTTCGGATCATCAAAATACATTTTAGAGGTATGGTTCCTACGGCAAAGTTTCTTATTTTGATCCCTAGAATACGATTTTCCTTGTAATTTGAGCTATTTTTTTGCCTCCATACAAATCGACCAGCCCTAATATACATACATACGAATGTACATAGATCAAAGCTGGCCACCGACAGAAACACGAGAGTAATGTATTCGAGTATGGGTATTCATTTGTATAAGAAGCCGATTGATGTTCGGCACTCTGGTGCTACTTGGGGCAGCTCAGACATAAATTGTAGTATTTATTAAAAGAAGATTTAAAATTTTCAATACATGTATATATCCACGCAGGAGTGTTATCTCGTGAGATCGTGAGAATTCGCACGATCAATCACGAGTAATTTTTTTTAAGTCACAGTCACGCACTCACGCGTGATTAATTATAAATTTGATCACGATCATGCCTGATGCACACGTGAATCACACGATAAAATCACGACATTTGCACATCTCCAAGTAGTACAGTCTTTCTTCCAGCTGAATTAGACTTTGCAAAGTAAACTTTGCGTGTGGAAAAGGGGGTGACAGAAAGATAAAGTATTCTTGCCTCTGCCTTCCACACAGCTGAATTAAAGGCTCAGTTAGTCGACTGTAATGGAATGTAACTGCAACAGTAGGAAACAGCTGATCGATATTGTTATGTGAAAAATAATGAAAATGGTTATAGAGATGTAATGTAACGTAACCTACTTTTTATATAAAAATATCGATCAGCTGTTTCCTACTAATGCCGTTACATTCCATTACAGTCGGCTAACTGAGTCTTAAGACTTTGCAAAGCAAACTTTGCGTGTCTAAAAGGGGTATTAAAATGGACCTCCATCGGTCTGTTTTATACCCGCATATGTATATTCATATAGGATGTGTGTGTATGTATTTAGCGTTGTAGACATTTTGTGCTTTTATTTAATTAAAGAATAAAAAAATTTGAATTAAGAGAATACTTTGAGTGTTTTTGCATCGTTTGGTAAAATTAATTTTTTTTTTCAAAGTTTGAGCAGTAAAAATTTAGTCGTTATATTGCTGCCTTAGAGAACGGTTCATTCCTTCTTATTTCCAAAAAAAAATCCAAGAACGAATAAAATTCAAAATTGTTTAAAAATGAAAAAATTTGTGATTCTATTTACATTGTTAGCAGTATTTTCAAATTCACTTTACGCTTTACAATTTACGGATTGTGGTAAATATTTTATAAAAAAAAATACATGAAACAAAAAAAAAACGCTTGAAGGAAAAGAAATTGTGTGAAAAGAAAATTGAGTTCAAATTTAATCCAATTAAGCTTAATTAAGAAATATCAATTAATAAGAAAGAGTATTTCAATTTAAACTTTGATGAGTTCTTGCACATTTTGAAAGACCAAATGAAATGAAATGTCCGTGTATACCTATTATAGAATTTTTTGAAATAAGTTTCCCTTGTTATAATGTTAATTCGTTTTAATTAATTTTTAAATTCATTGTGACTAATTTGATATATCCGTTTGCTTGCAATATGAGCCAAAAATGTTCGACATAAGTTTGTACATACATATGTATGTATATACAAAATTACTGGGAAATTTATTAATTGATAAACTAAAAAATCAGTGGCATTCATGAATAAACGCGTATGTCTTGAAATGTCAAAAGGTCTACCCGTTTGATAATATGGAATCAATTTAATTGTTCATTATAAAATATTCCGTTTAAAAAAAATAAGTAAAAGTGTATGCAGATAAAAGCAGACAGCTGCAAACTTTTGCAGGCCTTCATTTACAAGGCCTTCTGTAAGACTTTCCTGGACTCCTTTTTATATCCACTATTCATGCTCGCTTGAAGGCCTTATGAAGGCCTGCCTACTTCCTACCACAGGCTATGCATACATACTACATACTTACATACATACATACAGCGTTTGTAGCAACAAAACTTATGAACCGTTACAAAAAAAAATCACATTCCAAAGACAAAATAACAAATATCAAAAAGAAAAACAGAAATAAACTTAAAGGGCACTGCTACACGTTAAATATACATACATATGTACATGTATTGTAATATTTGGATCGCGATTCATTTTAATGCATTGATGGATCACGAGCGTATGCTACATGTTCAATATTTATCGCGTCAGTATTTACGTTATTTTTGTGCTGTGCGGATCGTTTATTAAAAAAATATCGCGAGAAAACCAAAAAAAAAGCCTGTTTAGCTATTTTGCTTGCTTTTTCATTGAAGAGAAAAGTGGTAAGAAAATGTTGGAGCAAAAAGTGGTTCCAGGATCGGTAAAAATGGACACAATTCTTCTTTATAAAGAAATACACGACTTTGAAAATTATTTCCGCATGTCTAATGATAATTAATTTTAAAATCATTTTGGAATTAGTTACTCCATTTTTATTGAAGAAACGAGTCCCACAACTCCACAGCAATGCCTCCAAATTAAAAATAAACGGCCTGGCCCACGATGTCGACAAGAAAGTTTCTTTCGCTTACTTACATTGAAAACAAAAGCAAATTCTCATATTTTGTTCTCATATTTTGTTTTTGTTTTCAATATAAGTATGTAAGTAAGCGAAAGAAACTTTCTTGTCGACATCGTGGGCCAGGCCGAAAGTTTTTCAAAATAATTTTTTCGGTCGTTAATTCCGATTCCACGGGCAGAACCCACTCGCTTTCACAATCTTCTGCCATTACCCTTTATTAAAACAAACTTTGACAAATGTAATAAAATTTTTTACTTTTTATTTGTTAAATTTTTTGCACTGCGTTATTTATTTTGTTTTATTTCACTTCTTATTAACGTATCGCGATCTAATATCATGAAAATGCTACACGTTCAATATTTATCACGCGATGCGCGATCTGTATTCCATAATTTAGGCCATTCTGCGATATGGATCGCGATCCATCAATACTGCATGCTACACGTTCAATAAATATCGCGATACTGGATCGCGTTCAATATATATTGAGCGTGTAGCAGTGCCCAAATAATTTTTTCTGAAATTCTGTCAGAAATCCTAGCAGGGCTGTTGAGGAAGGGAACGTAAATCGTGTGTAATAAATTGATGAGTATCCAATGTTGTAATAAGGTCTTGTATTTAAGAAATAAGGGCTTCCAAATATATATATACATAAGTACATATGTGTCTCTCATTTAGGTATTCACAGAACGTCATAACTGAAAAAATGGAATTTTGAGTTAGTGATGCAGAATTAATCCTCATATCGACTTTCACATTGTGTAAAAATTGTATGCAAATACTAGCTATACGCGATGTTTGCCTCTTAGTCCCGGTTCACACACTTCAACTTTTGTTGATCAACTCGTAATTCAGCTTTAAGAAGGACAGAGATGGATATACAAATATTTCTTTTTTTCTACTAGCTGAATTAAAAGTTGGTCAACAAAAGTTGACGTGTGTGAACCGGGACTTATAATGCAGCTTTCCATTGGTGAATTTCACACACTTCAACTATTATTGCTCAACTCGTAATTCAGCTGTAAGAAAGACGGAGAAGGAAATACAAGTATCTCTTTTTTTTCTTACAGCTGAATTACGAGTTGATCAACAAAAGTTGAAGTGTGTGAACCGGGACTAAATATCGCCCGACCATACCATGGTAAAATTAGTCCCGGTTCACAAACTTCAACTTTTGTTGATCAACTCTTAATTCAGCTGTAAGAAAGACGGAGAAGGATATACAAATATCTCTTTTTTTTTCTTACAGCTGAATTACGAGTTGATCAACAAAAGTTAAACTCTGTGAACCGGGACTTAGTCTCGCAGTCGACAGTGGTTGTAGTTCCCATTGTGATTAGGAGGTATCACTCAAATTAACTGTTTAAATTTGATTCCTAAAATATTTAGAAATATCACACGTACATAATCGTATTTGTTAAAGTGCAAACTGCTTCATTACCGACACTTATTTTTCTTTTCACACATGCTACATAAATAAATACATAAATAAATAAATACCTATAAGTGTTATTGGTGTAATAAAATTTCAATACCTACAAATAATCTATTTAAATTTTGTAATAGGTTCTAAAACGGGAAAATTTACAAAAATTGTAGTTTCCGATTGTGATACTACCAAAAATGAATGCATTTTAAAGCGTAATTCATCCGTCTCCATAACGATTGATTTTTCTCTGGGTAAGAAAATTACATGAAATATAAATATCGTTACCTTAATATGGAAAGGCCCTAACTCATTATTTTTTGGATATCTACTTTTTTGTATATTTCGATAGAAGAACATCTAATGTAACGAAAAATGCAATAATATCGATTTAAAAAAAAAAACAAAAATGATTTAAGGCCTTTCTACATTAAGGTAACGATATTTAGTTAATTTTTTAATTAATTAAATAATAATAATTTCATAATTCACATGCTTACAGCGGAAGATGTGTCATCGATCAAAACCATTGTGCACGGCAAGGTAATGGGTGTGGAAATGCCTTTCCATTTGCAAAATCCTGATGCTTGTGTCGACAGCGGTCTCAAATGCCCTTTGGAGAAGGATGAAACTTATGAATATGTTGCCACTTTACCGGTTTTGAAGGCCTATCCCAAGGTAAATGTCATGGTAAAATGGGAATTAAAGGACCAAAATGGTGAAGATATTGTTTGTGTTGAAATACCGGCTAAAATACAATAATTCCTGTTCTTCTGCAGTATTTGAAAACTCTTTTTTTTTATTTAAATATCTTTTTAACTCACTAGCTTGTTGTAAGTTTTGTAATATGTACAATTAATTCAGTGAAACTTTTTGGCACTAATAAAAATTAATATTAACATTAAATTACTTAAATAATCGAATTTGTTTTCTTCTAGCAGAATAAAGCAAAATACATTAAGCAAAATACATTAAGCAAAATACATTAAGCCTAACTGCATAAAGTAGAGTACACACTATAAAACATGAGTGATCGAAATACCGAACAAAAACTTGGCCATGGCAACAATCAATCACAGAAATTTTTGCGGTTGAATGACAGTAAGCGGCCATATTAGTTTATGACTGATAGTCTGTATCAAAAAGTGACAGTCAAGAGTTACATTTTGTATCATAAACTACACAACTTGGACGTGGAAAATTACTTTTTTTTTCTTAAGGAATTCACATATTTTTATGAAATGCAAGATTGTGCATGAGATGTAAAAACACAGACTTTGACCTTGGTCAGTTTCTTGTTGGTGATGTTGACTCTAAATGCTTTTTACTCAGTTCTCGTTTTAACTTGTTGTTTACTTTTGTTCCCGTTGTTAGGAAAAAGATTCGTCATAGTAATGATAGTTGGATGTGTTCCCGTGAAATTGTACTGGCTAGCTCTCTTAGAGATTTGTCCTATCGTGCTTATACTACTCATCGTTCTCAAGAAAACTGGCTTATTTTTTGTAGACTTCGTAATAAGGCTAAGGGTGCTATTCGTAAGGCTAAAAGGAAATATTTCTCTAAGCTATTTCATGGTGTGGATACTGCAGGAATGTGGAGTGTTTTGAAGAATTCTGGTTGTGTTAGTAATGATAGTTTATCTTTCTCTGGTAATGTTGACCAGTTGAATAATTTATTTGCTTCAAGTACTCCTACTAGGCGGGGTTCTGTTTATTTTGAAAATATTAGTAGTGCAATACATTCATTTTCTTTTCGGTGTATTACTGAACAGGAATTATTTTATTCGTCTGTTGGTGTTGACGGTATTTCTATTAAATTTTTAAAACTGATTTATCCACTTATATTTCTTATATTTCTGAATACCTACTCGCTTTGGTTAATTATATTTTAACTTCCTCAATATTCCCTTGCTCTTGGAAAACAGCTAAAGTCATTCCTATTCCTAAATCTAAGGTGATTCATGGACCAGAGGACCTTCGGCCCATATCCATACTTCCTGCTGTACCAAAGATTGTTGAACACATAATTAAAGACCAAATATTTTTGTTCGTTTCGTCTGATATTTATGAGAAGCAGTATGCTTTCCGCAGGGGTTTTAGCACTACCTCCCTGCTTCTTACCTTAACTGACAATATTAGGCAAAATGTTAATGACTGACTGTTTTTATTGTGTCCTAGTATCCCTTGACCTCTCTAAGGCATTTAACTCTATCGACCACAACATACTTATTTCGAGGCTTGCTAATGAATTTAATTTTTCCAGATCAGCTTGCAAACTTGTCTACTCTTATTTAACTGATAGGTCACAGTTTTCTGCTTCTTACTCTTGCGTCAGGTGTTCCGCAAGGTTCTGTTCTTGGTCCTCTCTTGTTTATGTTATACATTAACGCCCTACCTAGGTGCACTAATAATGTATCGTGTGATACTTTTCTTTTTGCTGATGATGTTTTCCTGTTATTTAAATCCCCCCTAGGCTCGGCAGATGCGTTAGTGAATAATATCAACTCTTGTTTGGGACGTGTCTATGAGTGGACATCGTGCAATTCCTTGCTCTTGAATCCTTCTAAAACTAAAGCTATTATGTTTGGACCTACCGATCGTTTTATAGTTGACCTCAATATATTTTTAAATGGTGTACGGGTTGAATTAGTGGATCACTTCAAGTGTCTAGGTATTGTTCTTGACACCAAACTGTCTTTCTCATGTCATATTGATTCGTTAAGTTGTAAACTTTTTGGTATGCTACGCAAAATTTATTCTCTAAATCTATTTTTACCCTTTCGTGTTAGATCTCAACTATCATGGGCTCTCTTGATGTCACATATCTTATATGGAATTGAAGTCTTTTCTGGTACAGGCTCGATTCATTTAGTTAGAATTCGTCGCCTGGTGAATATGGTGGTACGTTTTACTTATAATGTTCGCCTTAGGGAACATATTTCTCCTTTTGTGCACCGCTTTCTTGGATGTAACTTCAACAAATTCCTTATGTATCGGAATCTGGTTTTATTTTATAAAGTTATTAAAAGTGGCAGACCGTTAGCATTATACAGATCTTTTTCATTTCTGCGATCAACCAGGAATCCTCAGTTACTCATTCCGAGAGTTTTTTATTCTTTTTTTGAAAAATCCTTTATGGTAAGGATTGCACGTTGGTGGAATTACTTTCCTTTTGCTTTACGTATTTTTTCTCATTCTAATAACGTTTTTCGTTTGAAACTTAAGGAATTTTGTTCAATTACTTAACATGTGCTCATGCTCACTGAACATTGCTTTTACACTGGATGGGACCTGTTATATATTTGCTCGATATATTGTGCTTTTACTTTTCAATTATATCTCAGCTGGGGTGCTGATAAATAAGTAGAACTTCTAATTAATTACAACTCCTTTACTTTATTTTATAATAGTTTTAAGTTTATTTGATCTCATGTATTATTAGTACTGTTATGTAATATTTTTAGTTGGCCTCTCTGGCTTTATATTACATATTTTGTAACTAAATGAAATGAAAAAAAAAACAAAATCGTAAATCGAGAAGTAATAAAAATGGTAGCAAAAAATTCATTATAAAAAGGGGTACGTTCGTAAAAGCATTTATAGTGCACGGCTGCAGCATCGCGAACATCTAACGTTCAAAAATACATAACTTGGCAGCACTGTTTAGCGTCAAACGTTTTTTAATGCAAGTAAACGGCATATCTACCGCAAATCTGCAAATGGCGTAGTAAATTATTTTGAGATACAAAAAGTTGCAGTGGAACAATAAGTTGAATATATGAGTGTATGTATTTTGATATTTAAATTACATGCTTCGAATTTAACCTAAAAAGAAGGTTGATATATTCGAAAATGACTGAAACACATAATCTTGGTAGTTTTTTAATACTTCAAAGGAGTTTTTAGGTTATTTAGGTTGTCTTCTTTTTACGGCCAAATGTGTTCTTATAAGAATTAGCCGCTTTAATTTTCTTTCCAATCTTTTTCTTACTATAATTTAAAAGAAAATTGTCCCTTTTGTTATCATGATTTGCTTAAATAAAATTAGTTGCCGACTTAAAAATTGTTGGCATTTCGTTCAAAAATGTCAACTATGCACAGATGTTGAGCAGTTGCAAAGCATGTGCAACAGTTGATTACGCATTTGCAGTAAAACTTGGCAGAACTGCTGCATACTATGCAGCAGTCATTCAATGAATGACGGTTCGAGTGTGTCAAACATGATCGAAAGGCTGAACGGTTAAAACTAGACTTGTGTCCAACAGCTCTTTTCGAATCAAAAGTTGTTTCAAACCCATTTAATTTACATTGATGTTTTTGATGGGACTTGTGTCCAACAGCTCATTTTAGTTCAAAAGAGCTGTTGGACACAACTCTAGTTAAAACTATCATTCAATAGACTTGGGTCGAACTCGTTCACTAGTTCATTTTTGCCACAAACCTATGATTGTAATTTAACTGGGTTTGATCATTGGTTTGTGGCAAAAATGAACTAGTGAACGAGTTCTACCCAAGTCTATCATTCAAAACTAATGAATTTTTCACTGTCACTCAAGTTCGATAGTGTGTACCTCAATTAGACTTGTATCGAACTCATTCAGCAGCTCATTTTTGACACAAACCAATGATCAAACCCATGTAATTTAATGGGTTTGATCATTGGTTTGTGGCAAAAATGAACTAGTGAACGAGTTCGACCCAAGTATAATAGTTTGTGTCAAAAACGAGCTACTGAAAGGGTTCGATATAGACTTGGGTCGAACTCGTTCACTAGTTCATTTTTACCACAAACCAATGATCAAACTCATTTAAATTATGATCATAGGTTTGTGGCAAAAATGAACTAGTGAACGAGTTCGACCCAAGTCTAGTTCGATACAAGTCTAACCTTAATTAAGAATGAATTTTTGTTTAATATACATACTTATCCCATACATTTTTTTCGAAAATGTTCTCTCTAATCTTTGCTTTGGAGTCGGTTTTTTTGCAGAATTATTTTTTAATTGTTTAAATTTTTTTATATGTATGTAAATACATGTTTACAAATATCAAGTGTCGAGCGAAAATTCAGAAAGATTGAATGACTCTTATTATGGTGAAAAAAATTCGAAAACTTTATTCAAGCTGAATTTACCTTGAGTGCGTGCGTGTCTTATTCGTGATATCAGCGAAAATAAAACATTAGGTTAGAAGTCAGTATTAGCGTATGCTATTCTTATCAATAAACAAATCGTTAGTGTTTAGATTCCAATACTCGTATCAACGTTGGTGAGTGGCCGATCAAATAATTTATGTGTAGAGTCCGCAATGCAAGAAAGCGACTTGTCTAGAGAAAACATATGAAAAGCACTCAAAATTTTGATTCCATATCAAATCGATTAAGAGTTAAGACACGACCCCTCTCGATTTGTATGAAATTTGGTCGAGGGTCTCTTTTATACTATACATATACCGTTGGTATATTATACATATACCAACGGAAAAAAATTACAAAAATATTTTTCAAGAGTTATGTCATATTCAAAATTTGATAATTTCGCAGAATTTGCCTAAAGTCTTCAATTTATTTTTTCAATATCTCAAAAAACCATCTCATATAGAAAGATGATTCTTATGTCATTTGAAAGAGAATAACACAGACTTGCTTCTACTCTGTAATTCGAAACGAAAGAAAATGCTTTCGAACTTGCATGTTATTAGCATAGAAATTGTAGAGCATTTTCTGTGCTACTTTATCAACACCAACGGTAACGCTGATCCTAATCTCATCTACATGAAATTCGTTTTGTTCTCTTGTTCGTTATTTCAACTCTAAAAAAAACATGACACATTCGCATACACATATTCACCCGTATTGTGAAAAACAAGAGAAAAATGCTATCGTGAATCTTTCGTGAAATTTTTCCCCGGTATTAGTTACAGTGAATGTAAAAAAGGCAACAAGATTTGTAAAGCTTAAAAATTAATTGAAAATTCAACAAATTTAAGTTTAATAATAAGAAATACGCAAATTTAAGTTCCATATTTATAATTTTTAATATTTAATTCGAATGAAAATATTGAAATTATTCGATGTAACAATTCAGCCCCGCCTGCAAAAATAAAGTGAACAAACCCAAGAGAAAAGTGAAAAAATCCCCTGAAAAATATTATTCATGATAAGGGGAATAAAAAGAGGGAAAATATATCCAGGGTAATTTGGCGAAAAGGGGAAATATTTCGATTGAAAAAATGTTCATATCTAAAAAAATTAAATTAGTGTTTTTTGTGGGAATTGTTACAATTCAAGTTTAAAATTTTTTTAACGCACTAGTAATCCCAAATTATTATTTTACATATTAAGTAAAATATTTTTTTTTAATAAAAATGCATGCATTGAAATTGATTATTGAGGGGTTTAGCTGGATCCTATGCGCATTTCACTGTTGCTAATGCAGCTCATCAGAAATACTTGTGTGGCAACATTCTATTCTTGAATAGCTGTTGTTGTTATTTACATTTATTTTCTTTATATACTCTTACAACTACAATTTGAAGCTGAAAAAAGTCAGCCAATGTAGTAATGATAAAGTAAGAAAATAAAAAACATGTTGATTATTGAGTTCTTGTTTCAACTTTGTTATTTGTTGAGCTTCTCATTTGCTTAAATGAAAGTTTAACATATTAACTCTAGTTGTTCTAAGAAATTTTTGGGTAAATGTTCCCTGATGATCTGCATTAGCAACAGTGAAATGCGCATAGGATCCAGCTAAACCCCTCAATAATCAATTTCAATGTATTTTTATTAAAAAAAAAAATATTTTACTTAATAAGTAAAATAATGGGGGCTATTCTGGAAAACGCGTCGAAAAAGTGAAACTTTACATTAAAATAAAAAAAATTTTCAAAAATTGTTTTTGTTTGTAATAAATTTCTAAAATGAAATAAACGTGAGAATTTCAACGCATTTCTCTCTCTTTTAAAAACGGTAAATTTTGTATGCGAAACAAAAACAAATTTTTTTACATTTACACAGTTTTGTTTTTGTTTTGCATGTAACTTTCACCAATTCGACGCGTATTGCAGAATAGCCCCCAATAATTTGGGATTACTAATGCGTTAAAAAATTTTAAACTTAAAAAATTTCTGTAAGAAATTAAGTAATAAAATGAAAACCGAAATAAATTACCTTTTACAAGTTGCACACATTTGGAATAAATTTCTAAATAAGTTTATTTTAATCCAATGTTCTTTAAATTTATTTTATTAATATTACATTTTTACAAATTTATTTCTTTTGTTTAGCTTTTTCTTTCGTAGAAAGTCTTTTTATGCATAAAGGTCATCGTTTAAAATACATGCAAACAATATGTATATTTAAATTAAATTAAAAAAAAAAAACTAAAAACATACATACATATATATGAAATTGTGCCAAAATGACTTAAAACTAAGATGCCAAAATTAATGTAATAAAATTGTTGCATCCATGAAAATTATAATAATTATGATTTCATTTTAGTAAAAGTGTCTCAGTTCTTCGCTGTGGAGTCTATTATTAATTAATTAAGGAATTTGTAATATAATATATAATTGAAAAAATTGTAAAGTAGAAAAATGAAAAACAGTCAGGGCTTTAATTAGGCCTTGGCCTTATAAATAAACGAGTTAATATTAAAAAAGACCAAGGTTTGAATTTTGTTTAATATTTTAAACATATAATTACATACATACATTAGTGTATAGATATTTATGTATATGTATTGGTTTTTGTTTGTCTGTTGGTTTTTTTTTAAATTCAAATGATACGTTATTCTGCAAAATTTTGCAAATATATATTGTTACATATTCACAAAGTATGTATAATATTTTAATTACAATTTTAAAATATTCTATAAGAAATACCATAAGATATAAAAAGTACACAAAATGTGGATTCCCATTCAAGTTAAACATTTATTTATTCCATGACATGATCATCCCAATTATACCAGCCACCTGTTGTGGTCGAGGCTGAAGTTCCACTTATGAAATTGGTGAATGTATGGTTATTGCGATTATTTTGCGTAATTGTATGATTCTGATGACTGGACAAGTTTATCTCCTCCTGACGCTTCATTTGAGTGCTATCGAAACGATTTAGAGGATTGCAATTGTTTAGCAATTCTGTTGTAGTGGTGGCGTTAGTGTAAGTGTTGTGAGTATAAGCAAAGCAGTCTGTAGGGGAGGCAGTTGAACATGTTGTGTTATTATCCAATATCCTATCATCATCATCGTGGGTTTTCTTACGCTTTAGAATAGCGGCATGCAGTTTCCTGGAACAACTGTGGCCTCGGGACTGAGCACGTTGCACTTGTAGGATGGGTTCATATTCATAAAGTTGACTGATATAAAAACGATCTAAGTCAGCTTTGTTATAAAACTCTTTAAGGCGGGCAAAGGCATTACTGTTGGGGAAAAAATTAAAGAATTATAAATTTATGTACATATTTATTTACATATAAAGGGTGTTTTTTATTGAGGTATAGAACTTTAAGTTGGCATCACTTTTTTAACTGGCGGCCATTTTGTCAGCTGTCAAGTGATTAATATTTAGTTTGGTTTGCCATTTCATCATGAACAGGTTGACAAAAGAACAACGCTTGCAAATCGTGCAAATTTATTTCGAAAATAATGGTTCAGTTCGCGAAGTTTACCGCAAGCTCCGTCCATTTTATGGTCGACATAATCGTCCATCAGAGCAATTAATTCGGTTAACCTGTCAATTGGCCACCAAGATGGTGTGATTTGACACCATTGGATTATTTTCTTTGGGGATATGTGAAGTCGCTCGTCTACGCCAACAAACCAGAAACGTTAGGGGACTTGGAAGCCAACATTCGTGGCGTTATTGCCAACATACGGCCCCATATGCTCGAAAAAGTGGTTGAAAATTGGACCTGTAGAATTGGCTTTATTCGAGCCAGCCGCGGCGGCCACATGCCCGAAATCATATTTAAACGTTAATGGCATAAAATTATCCTTCCAATAAAGCCAAATTGATGGACATTAAAACGATTTTCTTGTGTTTTATTTCAATTCGAAGTTCTATACCTCTAAAAAAACACCCTGTAGCAGAGGAATGTAACAAAATTTTAATAGTGGCTTCAAGATAATTTGGAAAAAATTTACTTTGTCTTCACATATTTACATGTTTCTATACAACTATAACAAGACCTCTTGGACACGCAAACTTTACTTTGCATATTTCAGTTTTACACCTTTTAGACACGGAAAGTTTGAAATACTTTGCAAAGTCTTAATTCAGCTGTGTGAAAGACAGAGGAAGGAATACTATCTCTTTCGGTCTTTCTCCCAGCTGAATTAAGACTTTGCAAAGTAAAATTTCCGTGTCTAAAAGAGCTATTTGTTGGAAAGAAGGTAAAAGAGAAGGAAAATAGGTACTGACTTTAATGTAATCGTAAAGTTGTTTTGTTCTTCGTTCGCTTCTTCGTTATGTATAGTTACTTCGCGGTATAGTGAAAATATGTCAAAGTAAACTTTGCGTGTGCAACAGTTAAAGAAAGTTTAAAAAGACTTTGCGCGTCACAAATTACTAAACATATGCACGAATATAAGACGAACATAAGATGCAAAGTATACTTTTCATGCATTAAAAAACAAAGAACTCTTTATAATTTATTCTTTTTTTACGTATAGATACTATTCTCTTGTGCAGGGTAATTGTTTTTGCTAATTTTCCAAATCAAGCAAAATGATTTTACCGCACGATCTAAAAAGTGATGCCAAGCATCGGCGATTAAGAAAATCGTCATTTTGTGACAAAAAAATCGTCCATCGCACTATGGATAAAAATCGGCAAATCTGGCAACAGTGCTTGTATGTGTTGTTTGCACCGCAAACGTTTTACGTCTCACTTTCTCAACTAACTGTATCGCTTACAGTTATTTTGTGGAATATTGCATTATCAAATGCAACGTTTGTAACAAATTTCATACTGATGTAAAATATAATAAATAACAATAGGAATGCATTTTGGACAATAATACCTGATATACATAGTACCTACGAAAGTATATGTATGTAAGTTATTTACAGTTCTCGAAGGAAGCTCCCAAACGTGGGCTATCTTAAGCCTTTGATCAAGTCACTTTGCTATTTTAAGTTCTAATCAAAACACGGAATATAAAAGAACACGATTTCTTTTTAATTTGTTTCTTTTTTTTAACTTTAAGCTTTAACGTGATAATAATTTGTATTTATCAAATCAGAATTAGATGAGGCAGTGTCAGATTAGCCAATATTTCAGGGCACTCAAATAATTGGTTTTAGTAGGAACAAATATGTACATAGTTCCTCGATCAGTAGGCAGGTTTGCAGGGTCTCATTGCCAAGGCTTGACCTGGCAAAATCCAAACTATTATTGATTATGAACAGAATGACCCACCACGGATCGTTATACGAGTCATGAGAAAAGGTCAGCAGGTGTGAAACTACCTGGGATATGTGAAGATGAGCTTAGCCAGAAAAACTATAACACATTGTGTCATTGCCATGAGGTTACAAAGCCACAGACTTATGTAAGTGCCTGAGTAGCGGTTTTCACAACAAATTAAAAGTGGTAGTGCTTGGCACTACCAATCCTAACCTAATCATTTAAGTACCAAGGCCTTCCAATTATCGCATGTCGTGTCTTAATTCGCACATGCATGTATTCTTAATATAGAAATATGTACATATAAAAAAAATGTACTTACCTAAAACAGATATTATGCTTGTACATCAAATAAGCCACAATAATTGTTAGACATTTCTGTTCGCCACCATTGCAATCGATAACTAAAATTGTACCGCCACTTTGTAAGGCTTTATTGATGAACTTTACTGCCCTGTAGCAGTTTGGTAAAACTGTTGTTAAATAAGACTTTTCACCAAAGTTTAAGTCAATCACTTCAAACTCTTTGCCAAAGTTCAAGTGCTTTGCAGAATTTGATGGTGGGCAATAACAGTCAAATGCGTTTAGAGAGGAACTACTATCACATGCAGCATTTTTAGTTTTTTCATTATTCATTGCACAGAGTTTGAAAATGTCAGGTTGTTGATTCGGATAATATAATTCCTGTATATGTTTGTCAATTATAATTATGTGAGTAAATCCGTGAGCACGCAATTGCTGCTCTTGCCATGGTATAAAATCTTTGGTCAAATATATACCAGGCATAACACACTCAGCTAAGGATTGTGTTTCTTTATTTTGTAACGGAGATAATAATGAAATATTGGCATTGGGATTAGCATTAGCATCAAACATTGTATTACTTGGTTGCGGAAGAAGTGCAGAAGACATTATTGAGTGAACAGTAGAAGTTAATGATCTTGAGAATTGTAGTTGCGAATTTTGTGCCGATTGAAGCTCTTGGAATCGCAATTGTTCTTGATGGTGTGATAACGAGGAATTTGTATTTGTAAGGGTGCCTGTTTCAAATGACATTGTATCAGTATTATTAAAAATTTTCGACGTCAACGAAAAGGTTTTGGGCAGTGTCTGAAAAAGATAGAGAAGAGAAAAATTTATTTATTTTTAAATAAATATAAAATTTACTGATAAGAAATTTTCGCAAAAATATACATATGTATGTACATACACATATACATACGAGGGCAGAAGGCGACATACATATGTGTGTTCACATGCATGTTGGATTGGAATCAAAAACATATGATTTGAAATTTTCGACATCTTACATTATCAGGGCAATTATGAATAAAATTCCGCGTGAAATTTTTCCCAGGGAACAATTCCAACTAATAGCAATTAAAAGGGAAAACAAAAAATTCTAATTGGAAAAGGGAGAAATTTCACGCGGAATCTTATTCATGATTGCCCTGTATAGGTTCATAGTTCCATAAAGCAAGAACGTAATTAAATTATCAAAGTAAACTTTCGCTCAATGAATTTCTACAGTCAAGCTTATCATAAATAAAATTTCACATGGAAATTAACGAACGCGTGAACAAGTGATATCAAAAATCAAAATATTTTTAACAATTTATGAAGAAAATTATTGACAAAGATTTGTCTGCCGAAAAAAATGGAAATATGTAAGTTTTTAATTTTATTGGAATTGATGATGCGAAATTAAAATCCATGTGAAGGAAAATTTTGATTCGGATTCACATATGGAATTCATGATAAGGCTGCTTCGATATAGAGAATCATCATATCGTACAATTGTACATTTTTGTTATGAGGAGTTAGATCGTGTGCACAGTTGGCTACAATTAGGAGCCAACATCAGATAGTAATAATAGAATGATCTACTAATACATAATTTTATATCACTTGGGCTTATGTAGAAAAGCATGGAGAAATATTCTTATTGTTGTTTTCAGTTCATAATAATATCCAGCAAGTTAAGCCAGGGTCATTTTATATACCAAAAAATAGTATGTACATACATATGTATGTATGTATGTATGTATACCTGTTAACAACCTTCGATTTTACGGCAGATGTAATGGCGTAATGAAATGCCACAAAGCGAGATTTTTTGTGTTAAACAATTAGCAACAGATTTCTAAAAAAAACAAAAGTTTGATAATATACACAGAATAGTATGTACATGTCTATGTACATATTTAGTAAGTAAATATGTTACATATTTTCAAAGATATAACAATATTCAGCCCTCAATCACCATGTAAACCTCAATTGCAACAAACAGAAGCAAATAGAAATTTTTGCCGAAAAAAAAGATATGTACCTTAAATAGCATTAAAAACAAACACTGTAATAGCGTTGTCGTAAAACAAAAGAAAAAAGTTTTTGTAAATGAAAAATGTTTGATATTACTTGACCTCTTTACATACTTACATATGTATGTATGTATGTACATACATAATTATGTACAAACATGAATTTAAAAAAGATTAATCTTAAATAGAAAATAACTTACCATGACTTAATTTTGTTTTCTCTTGATGTTTTTCTTTTCTGACGGCCGACAAATAATGCAGTTTTTTAAGTAAAATGTGTCTTCGGTAGTAATATTTTCCTCAATGCTTTATACCAAAAAAAACATTTCACCTTTTTTACAAGACTTACATATGCATGTATGTATGTATGTGAGCACTTTTTAGTTACATGGAAAGATAACTTTGTAGGTTCGTGCGTTAAAGTGAAACCGCTTATTGTATGGTAAAAAATATACTTCCAAACAGTTTTTTTCTTCTTACTTTTCTTTGAAAAAGTGATTTCCTTGACTCTGGGGATTATGTTATTAAACAAGCAGGAAAACTTTTGGGATTTACCTCGGTGTAGACATGTCTGCCCAGCTACAACAATGCATTGATATTGGTTTTGTTGTGTCTACACTTTTTTCGCGCAATTTTTTCTTCTTTTTGGTGGTAGTTTTCTTACTCGTTTGTATTTTTTCTTTTGATTGTGTTTGCTTGTGCTACTTTGGCATAGAGAAAATTTTCACCTTGTTAGGACATTTTTATTTCCATTCTTTTTTCCCTTCCAGGCAAACAAGTCAATTCATAGTTTGTGAAAAATTAATTTTCCTTGGTAATTTTATATGCTGATGTATAACTAAATTTATAAACGCGTAATCTCTTACGATTTGTTTAATTTCAGCAAACGATTTCCCCAACACGGTGTAATACAGCAATAATTTTTATTTCTTCTTTTTGACATTTAGCAAACAAGCATCTATAGCATGGTTTGTAGCTTAACTAACAGGGTTGCTTTGCTTTGTTAGGCACTGCCAGATCAACTTAAGTACTTGTATGTCAGGTAAAACGTAAAATTTAGTATGTTACATACTGTTAAACACTGAATAGTTAATGCTTTTAAAATTCAATTTAATTAATCTAAAATTTCGTAACCTTGGAATTGCTAATATTATATAAGAATAATCAAATTTATACTATTCAAAGCCGGCATCACTAAGCTGTAGTTTTGCACATATGGCACACATTTCCGCTTTCTAGTGCACACTGAACATACCCATTAAGTATTTTTATTTTGTTTGCAAACAAAAAGCCAACAACAACATTGAAAGCTTGACGTACATAAACAAATTATTCCACGCGAAGAAACACATTTTGTTAGTTGTTTTTACATTTTTCTTATTAAAGGCCAATAGGTCTGTGATTAATATCTTTTGAATTGATGTATAAATAAATAGTTTAATATTGAAAAAAAGTAAAGAAAGTGGTTTTTGCAAAAATATTTGAAATAAAAGGCAATTAAAAACAAAAGAATTTTGCTAAGCATTTCATTTATTAACATTTATGCCTGTTGAAAAATTGTTGACGTTTTTAATTTGTGCCCAATGATTTTGATTTATCGCATGTGGTAAGTTATTATTTGTAATATATGTACATAGGTACATACCCTTTGTGTGGACATACATACAATTCCAATGAATTGCATTTTTATAAACAATAAAAATGCATTTTATTGTACTGTAGATATGCACATGCATAAATACATATGTATGTACTTATGTATATAACACAAACACATTTCCGATATGTTTATTTATAAGTCCAGATGATTTGCTTCATACATATACATACATACTTAGTTTTGTAGTGAGCTATCTTGCTCTAAATCGAATTTAAACTTATTCCTCGTAGTTACATACATTATACAATCAAGAATGATATTTGTGGATCAAATACCACCCACTGGGAATTTTAAACTTATGGAGTTATGTAAATATGTATGTATGTATGCATGTCATAGCCGCTCGAATACAAACTAATCCACATACACAAATACATTTCCTTCGCTGGCCAGCACTGACGTACATACATATGTATGTATGTGAGTAATTTGTTTGGCGTTATTTAAAATTATACAGGGCAATCATGAATACAATTCCGCGTGTAATTTCTCCCTTTTCCAATTAGATTTTTTTGTTTTTCCTATTACTTGGTATTAGTTGAAATTGTTCCCTGGGAAAAATTTCACGCGGAATTTTATTCATGATTGCCCTGATGATAATGAAATTTGTTCAGTTAAAAAAAATTTCATTTATACATATTTTAGTTTCAAAACCTGGCAACCCTACATACACAATTAACGGCCATTTTAACTTTATTTATCTATGTAGTTCTTTTTAATTGTTTTTAGTCATAGAAAAAAATCGAATACATTGTAGATGCATATTTGGCAAAAAAAAATAGTGTGAATTTTAATAAATTGTAATCCACCTGTGATTTGTGTTTAGTTTTCTTCAGTTAGACGGTTTCGAGCTACATATGTATGTACATATTAGCGATATTAGTGGAAGTGTTGGAGTTTACAATTGTTTTCGTGTCGCCTGTTTAAAATATGCCAGTGGCAAACTTGGATATGGTCGTCTTAATTTGCGGTCTCCACCTGACATAAAATGACTAACTTTAACATTAACTTCAAGTTAATGTTATGTGTAGACTGCTCAAGTTAATGCTTTTTTGAAGTTAAAACATTATTGTTAGTGCATTTGTTTTAACAACTCATTTATAACTTCAAGTTACAGCAAAATTTCATGTCAGGTGGAGACGTAGAGTAACGAGTTCCTCCATACAATTAGACATTCGGATACGGCGCATAATATAATTTTAATCCATTCTTAAATCCTAGCGTAATAATTTACTATGTAAAATTGTTTCAGGCCATGTTCAATTTTGCCACTTACATACACACATATGTACATATATGTATATGTATGTAAATATGCGATCCGGCATTAATATAAAACATACATACATACATATGTACATGTTTTATAGCAGCAGCGACCGTTGAAAAATTTTTAAACGTGGCCTTAAAAGATATTTAAAGCAAATTGTCTTCAAAATGGAATTTATTGGAAGTACAATAATATAATAAACATATCTTTGTAAGTAACAAGAATAAGAATTGAGAATTAGCTGAAAGCCGAAGTTAAATAGCCGCATAAATTTAATAAAATAAAGTAATGGGTTCCTCACCTGTTACTGGACTTAATGCAAGTACTTCACTTAGGATTTCGGCTCATAATATATATGGGTATTTCCATGAAATGATCCACCGTGACTTAAAAAATCAAAACGCTCGCATAATTTTTTTAAGCACAGCAAATTGAAAAAAACTATTGAGATTTTACTATGTAAAAAAAT
Organism: Nowickia ferox; assembly: GCA_936439885.1. Lineage (NCBI taxonomy): Eukaryota > Metazoa > Arthropoda > Insecta > Diptera > Tachinidae > Nowickia > Nowickia ferox. The sequence goes on from OW387025.1 coordinate 12,816,083, forward strand.
TTCAGCTTATCATAATTTTAAATGCAAAAAAAAAGGTATGTAAAACGAATGACTCTTTAATTCAATTTAAAAGCTGTAACTGTCATTGCTGCTGACGAAAATAATATATATGTAATATCGCAGTTTGGTATATAAGTAATTGATACAACAACAAATGAATATAAAAATGTGAGATGAGAGCAAACTGTGCATCAATAACGGAGTATTTACATTTTTTTTCCGCCAACATTCTTTTGTCACGTTAGTAATGCAAAAGAACCACATAGTGCCATTAGTTGCTCATTATCGGTTGAAGTGTCTTGTTGTTTAGTTTCTAGTGCAAGTTTTTTGTTTGCTGAAATAATTAATTGAAATTAATAGCCTTCTACAAATAGTAAATTTTTATTGGACTTTTGAACTTTGTCACGCGCGTAATAGTAAGTACGAAAAATTTAATGCTTTTAATTTATGTCCATTTGATAAATATTATTTCAATTTAACAATACATATTAGATGTCAAGTAATGCTAAAAATCAAGAACGGTGAGGGAAAGGCTTAAGCAGGATGAAAACAAGCTTAAAGAACATAAAGAAAAACAAGCTGAAAGAATGCGTGAATATCACAAGAGAAAAGCGTGTGAGGCCAAAAATAAATCAAAAATATTGAAAGAAAAAAGAAATAGAGATCGCGTTCGACAACAAAAGTGTAGAAAAAGAAAAATTCAAGTACCCAATTCAAAAGTGGTTACTTGTGTAAACAAACACTAAGCAAAGCTGTAAAGAAGGTAGAGAGAATAAATATATTCTCAAAAGCATTCCTTCTTTTGTTAGCGGATTTGGCTGTAAGCATTTAGAGTGGAACATCTTTGCGACTTCGCATGGCAAAGGCGCAGTCGATGGAATAGGCGCTGTGGTGAAGCGAAAAGTTTGGCAAGCGGTCATCAAGGGAGTTCGTCTGTTATATATCTCAGCAAAGGAGATTGAAGATTTCTCTCCACCATTAAATGAAAAATGGAAAATTGTCCGCTCTATTCCAGGAATACAAAAAATGCATTGCTTTTCCTACCAAGATAAAGAATATATAAATGTTGCTCGAACAGGATACTCACTTAAGGAAAAAATTAAGTTGGATTGATTTTGTAGTATATTTTTATTTTTTATTTTTCATAAATAAAAGTTTATTTATTTATTTATTTATTTTTGTTAAAAACTTCTGAAAATATATGTAAAATTACTAAAATATGTATGAAGGTAAAAAGTGTCACGTGCGTAATCAACAATTTTTTTTTTCTTAGCGAATCTATGCATAGTTGTTTTTGAATAGAACATTATTATAAAGGTCCATTATTAACATTTATAAAAACATTTTTTCCGAAATAAAAATCTCCTACAATTCGCTTACTTTCGCACTTTTTCTTACGGCTCTAAAAGGCACTTCCATTTTTTGTCACGTGCGTAAGTAAACTTTGATTGCAAGAAATTTGGGTATCCAGTGCTCAATTTTCCAATATATAACTTTTTTGAAAGAACTGATCGCATACAATGTAACGATTCTAAAATTCCATTCTAAAATTGTAATCCATTTCTATTTTCACAATATTCAAAGACAATTAAACGTGTACAAATGTCACGTGCATAACCATGGAAACACCCATATGTACATATGTATGTATAAGTAGGTGTGTATGTAGTCTATTAGGTGTAGTTTGATCTGTTGTTTATAGTTTATTTCAATTTAGTTTTCTATTCACAATCTTATTTCGGTATTTTAAGTGCATTCAATTGTCTTTTTGCAGTCGGAGTTTAAATTTTTTTTTATTATTTCTCTCGGCTTAAAAAGCAGTGCATTACTTTCTTCAAATTGTCTTTTTGCAATGGTGTTCGTTTGATTGTTGGCCAGATGGTGTAAAAGTAGGAGCATGTACTTTACAGGAGAAGTTAAAAACATAATAATAAACAGTACAACTGCTTTGTAAAACTGTTTGTAAAAGTATTATTTTTTGCAATATTGCAATAAATTTTTGTGACGAAGTGACTTGTGTGAAATGTATTGGAATCACGGAAATACTCAATTCCCTATTATGACTTGCATTCGATTTTCGATCTTCGCTGGGTATCTAATCGAATGTTAAATTCATATTAAGACAATCGAAAGTTTCGCTGAGCATTGAATCTTCTATCGAACAGAATTTAGCTTTCGATGAAGTATTTTAATATGAAATATTGTTCAAAAATCTAAGTGTCAAACAATGTTTATTTTTAAGTATAAAAACACAAATTTTTAGGCTATTTTTGTCGATTTTATTCACAATAACGACATTTTTTGTCGAATGCTCGTCATAATACCATATGAAAATTCGTTCGATCAGTACTTTCGACTACAGTCGAAGATCGAAAGTTGCTCATAATAAGGGCCTCAAAATCGTGAAAATACGAGTTAGAGACTTTCTAAACGAAAACTCAAAATGGACTTCTATAAATTACCTCACCAAAGTACCTACATTATGACAAAAAAATCTGACTTCTACAAAGAAAAATAGCGTATTCGTAGAGAAATGATTGACTCCTTCTGGAAAATGTCATATTAATAAGTTAATTATCTTCTTTTCATTTTTTTTTCATTTTTATTCTTAAAAATTCAAATTATAATAATAATAATAATAAAATACTTGTACTTTTTAAATGTTTAAAAATAGCTTTGCTTTTTCACTATAATTTCAATAATAATCAGGTACATATGTGATGGAAAATGTTCGTATTCAAAACGATTTCAAGCCGATCATTTTGAAAAGATGTGATAAATTCAAATCGATTTTATGTATCATTTTTAAGCCAATCTAAAGCTACTGACTTTTAAAATTAGCACTAGAAGATAAAATATAAACAATATAGTAGCGATGTGAATATAAATTTCTCAATAATTGATGCAATAATTAATAAAAGGAAAATTTAAAATGATTGACAAAACGACTATAGCAAATACATCACATACCTGAATAATTTTTATTATAATAAGAAAACATTATTGTTTTTAACATATTTAACAGAAAATATAATTTTTGCAATGAAAATTGCATCGTTATAATAATAAAAATTTTATTATATTAAGAGCCTTATTTATAAAAATTATTAAGCCTCTATAAAGGGGTTTTAAAACAAATTTTCATAAATTTATTTTTGTTTTTATTAAGCCTTAATAATTTTTAACGCCCGACCAAAAAAGGGCTGTTATAAGTTTGTAGTGTGCGTCTGTGTGTCTGGCCCTGTCCACGTTCAGATCAAATGGATTTTGATTTAGTTTTTTCTGCTTGAAAGGTGACTTAATCGAGAGGGTTCTTAGCTAGAGGGTTCTTAAGAAAATCGGTCCATCCGCTTAAAAGACATCACATCTTTTCTAGATATATCGGGGTTTTTTAAAATCTTTAATTTTTGTTATTATAAATAAGCCTGTAATATAGGGTGTTTTTTTAGAGGTATAGAACTTCGAATTGAAATAAAACACAAGAAAATCGTTTTAATGTCCATCAATTTGGCTTTATTGGAAGGATAATTTTATGCCATTAACGTTTAAATATGATTTCGGGCATGTGGCCGCCGCGGCTGGCTCGAATAAAGCCAATTCTACAGGTCCAATTTTCAACCACTTTTTCGAGCATATGGGGCCGTATGTTGGCAATAACGCCACGAATGTTGGCTTCCAAGTCCCCTAACGTTTCTGGTTTGTTGGCGTAGACGAGCGACTTCACATATCCCCAAAGAAAATAATCCAATGGTGTCAAATCACACGATCTTGGTGGCCAATTCCATGGTTAACCGAATTAATTGCTCTGATGGACGATTATGTCGACCATAAAATGGACGGAGCTTGCGGTAAACTTCGCGAACTGAACCATTATTTTCGAAATAAATTTGCACGATTTGCAAGCGTTGTTCTTTTGTCAACCTGTTCATGATGAAATGGCAAACCAAACTAAATATTAATCACTTGACAGCTGACAAAATGGCCGCCAGTTAAAAAAGTGATGCCAACTTAAAGTTCTATACCTCAATAAAAAACACCCTATATTATTAACAAACATTCTTATATTAAAAAATGATATTAAAAAATACAGCATTTTTAAAATAAAAACGCAAAATTCTTGATAGATTTGTTTTTTTTTTTAACATAATGCTAGGAACACAACTGGGACGAACTAAGAATTTCGTCCATGTCGACGAATTCGTCGATAAGAGTTCGCTGCGTAAATTCGTCGTGTGAAGCACAACAACGACGAATTTACTCAGCGAATTCTTCTCGGATATTTGATAAAGTTGGTTATTGTGTGTGCAAAGACAGAGAGAAAGAGAGAAAAAATTGTTTTTTCGTCGTTCGCCGGCGTAAGAAATAGAAATAAATCTATTGCTACTTTCGCCGCGTATGACGAATTTCGCCCTACGCCATGATTGTGTGCATTTTCATATTCACCAATGTGTTTTATTTTTGACGACGAATATTCGCGACGAAAAGTTCGTCGTTCGTCGCAGTTTTGTTCCTAGCATAATACAACGGAAGACGGCGACGGCAATACTTGTCATTGTTTGTTTACATTTTTATTAATTTATTTGTGCATACATTTTTATAAAATTTTCCAAAAAATTTACTGTTTGCGTTAAATATTTTGTAATGGCAGTAAATAAAAAAATTGAAGCTATTAAAAAATTTTGTTAATTTGGTAGAAGCCACATTTGATTTATGTATGTGTGGAATGTGTTTTTCAAAACATGCTTGCAGCAGATTGAAAGCCAGGATGAGGAACATTTCCATCTAGCAACAAGAAGGAAACAGCTGATCGATATTGTTATGTGAAAAGTAATGGTAATGGTTATAGAGATGTAATGTAACGTAACCTACTTTTCATATAAAAATATCGATCAGCTGTTTCGGCTAACTGAGACTTAACGCAATTTAACTGTAATGTAGGAAACAGCTGATCGATATTTTTATATGAAAAGTAGGCAACGTTACATTACATCTCTATACCGCTCTGCGGTTTTTTACTTCAAAATCAAATCTTCAGAGTCTAATAAGATATTACTATTTCACACCAAAAAAACGCCATTTATTTTGTTGTTGTCTTTACAAGTACCAATCGGAGATCACTTAAGTTTTTAAGGCAATCGGGTAAAAAGCAAGGATTATAACAACTCGAATTGATACCAGGTGGTCTTAATTTGCAACTCTGCGTATTCGCCTTGTATATTTGTTAGTGTAAAATTTCCTGCTGTCAAAATATTTCCTAGCGTTTTGCATTGATTGACAGCAGAGAAATTATGTCAGCTGGTGAATTAGGATCACCTGATGTGAATTCGCCTTGGATTATAATAAAATCGTTCTTTCAGAATGTCCATGTCTCTATTTTCAGCTAAAATTATATTAATTATTTAATACAAACCCACAATGACTATTACCACCTGCTTGTCAGAGTGAATAAATAATATAATATATAATTGATAAATGTTTTTTTTAGGAAAGATAGCCACATTATAAATTTAAAATTATATTAGGTATGTACATATTTTCTTAACATGTGGCTTCATTGCCAAAATATTGTAATGTCTCATGAAATCTAAAACTTTTAGAGAAAAAAAGCAACAATATTGGCTTAACTAACTTAGCTAAAATGCATTTCAAAACCATTAATATGTTTTTTGTTTGTTTATTCAACTAATTAACACGAACATCGAAAAAATTACTTATACGAAAGAAATAAATTAAAAAAAAAACAATAAATGAAAACATAAGTTAAACATAACTGCCCCAGTAATTATTATAGCAAATAAAATATACCTGTTGCTGAAATGAAAATAAATATACAAATAGATAATAACATATGTGCGAGTTTTTTTACTATCGACGATAGCCTCGGAGCCCAGGTAAAAAACGGATCAAATCCTATTTGTTTTAAAACAATGCTTGATAAAAATATTGCTATTTTCAAACCAAAGTTGAAATTATTCACTGATGGATCCTTTCAAAATGGTGCATCATCGTTTGCTATAGTAGAAGAAGTTAATACATCCAACTATTTAACTATAAAGCAATCACGTCTGCCCGACAATTCAGGAATATTTACAGCTGAAATTGCGGCTATAAAGGATGCTATATCTTATGCCATCGAAATGAATCAAACTACAATAATTTGCTCCGGCAGTCTCAGCGCCATTAGGGCCTTAAAACGAAACCAGAATGGTATATACGACAATATCTTGTTACAAAATACAAGCCAAGAAATTTTAATTGTTTGGGTGCCATCGCATATTGGAATTAAGGGAAATGAGAAAGCAGACATTGCTGCAAAAGAGGCATTGAACATTCCACAGGTTAACTATACTGGCAGCTTCCCGAAAATTATCACAAACGCCTTTAAAATTTTTAAAAAGTTTCAGAACCCCACTATTAAAAGACCCCATTATGATAAATCCTTGACTAGAAAACATTGCATATCGCTGGCTCGGCTAAGAGTAGGCAAAGCCTTCTTCAACACAAGGCATTATTTCGAGCAGACGGAGCCAGTAAAATGCTCCCAATGTAATGTCACCCTTACAGTACCGCATATACTAGTTGAATGCCCAATGTCTAAAATAAACGAATCACTGGATGATATTCTCAGTTGCGCAAACAACAAGTTCCTGCCCTCAATAGCCAGAAGTCTACGAAAACACAACATTGAAAATATTTGATAGCATTTTTCTCCCAAAATTTAGTTTTATATTTTATTGCAACATTTTATTAAAATTTTTCTTCTCTCTTTATTTTACGTTTATCCTAGTCCAAAATTATAATTTATTTTTCATATATCTTTCTAAGATTAATTTTTTCTGTTTGTAATAGTCATTCTTGTCTATGTGCACATGGTCTAGTTACCCGGCACATTTTTTTTATGTATATTTTACAAATTTATTTGTAAAATATAATTGAAATAAATAAAATAAATATGTGCGAGTTTATTGATTTTTGTAATTGTTAAGTGGCATATAATTACATACGAGATCGAAATGCATGTTACTATTTCAAATAAAGGTATGCATAGATTCATTTGTGCCGAATCTTATATGCCTTTCACTAGAGATCCTCTGCTAAGTATTTAGTGTGATATGTCTCAATAGGAAACTCACTCCGTCACACTCGTCACTCTTTTTGACGAGGCCACTCTTTCGTACTCCTTACACACGTGGTTTCAACAGGATGGAGTGACTGCACACACAGCCAGAGCTTCGATGAATTTGCTTCAGGAAAATTTCCACCGAAGTCGCCCGATCTAACTCCCATGGATTTTTTTATGGGGTACCTCAAAGGGAGGGTTTATAATGACAATATTCGTCGAGAAATCAGCTCAATTGGATCAAGTTTACTGCAGTGTGTGGCGCAGAGTACAAGGCTCCGTTTTGAACAGTGTGTTCAACTCATTCAATGCTCTTAACATACTGTCCACACCTGATGATTTTATATCATAACTCGTAATATGACGCCGGCAGAGCAACTGCCATTTTTTCATTAATATCAACACCAAGGGGTAGACGTTGATGATTTTATATCATGATGAATCAAACAAATATTTGAAAAATACTTGCCAAAAATATCTAATTTGCGTGTTGTTTAATTTTTTAGTCACAAATAATTGTTGCGCCGTCTTTTTTTAAACGAAAACTGTTTAATAAATAAACGTTAAATGCCCAGTAAAGGCCGTGATACACTATCATAAAGGTCGTGCGATCTACGAAAAAGTACAACCCTGGTGTGATGAATTGTTATTGTCTTTTGAAAATTTTCATAAACTCCATCATACCAGGATTGTATTTTTTCGTAGATCGCACGACTTTGTATGATAGTGTATCACGGCCTTAACACATGAAGTGACATTAGATATCAAGATGAATTTATCAGGCCGTGAGCTCTGATGATTATATCATAACGCTGCTATAATATTAATAAATTGCTTCTATACGTGATGAATTTTCATTATGACATTCATCATGATATAAATTCATCAGGTGTGGACACTATGTAAAGGCCGTGATACACTATCACACAAAGTCGTGCGATCTACGAAAAAATACAACCCTGGTATGATGGAGTTTATGAAAATTTTCAAAAGACAATAACAATTCATTACAACAGGGTTGTACTTTTTCTTCACGACTTTGTATGATAGTGAGTCATGGCCAGCGTTAGCGTTTGTGCGACTAAAGTAGCAATTTTCCACTTTTTTGAAGCCTTGACACTTTTGTTGTCACTTTTTCAAAAATCCCCTTTTTTGCCACTTTTTTTTATAAATAAATACTTTATAATTTAACAATAGTTTCGGCTTGAGGTCATCCGTGCGAAATAAAAATTCAGAAAATTCAAACATTCCAAAGGTCAACTATACGTTAAATTATCTAAGTACTTAATATTTACATAAATATTTACATATGTATATGAATTTGCTTTTATGTATCTTCTAAAGAATTGTTGTTTAGTTTTAATGTTAATTATTATTATATTTTATTTTATTATTTTACCGCTTTTATAGAAGAACTGATTGTTTTCTGTTATGTTTTTGTTAATTTTTACTAAATTCCAATGTTTTGCCTTTATGAAAACGTTGCGACTTTTTTTTTTCAAAATCCCCTTTTTTGTGCCACTTTTTTATTTTAAATCTCCTTTTTGTGCCACTTTTTGAAATTTCTCAACGATAACGCTGGAGTACCCATTAAAAATACCCATCTTTGATTTGAGAGGGGAAACAAAAACTTTTTTTTTCAGTAAGTCGATTTAGTATACACACATAAATACTTAAGGCTCAGTTAGCCGACTGTAATGTAATGTAACTGCAACAGTAGGAAACAGCTGATCGATATTGTTATGTGAAAAGTAATGAAAATGGTTATAGAGATGTAATGTAACGTAACCTACTTTTCATATAAAAATATCGATCAGCTGTTTCTTACATTACAGTTACATTGCGTTACAGTCGGCTAACTGAGCAAAATATTTTTATTTACTTAACAATGCAGTTAATGTTAACTTTTTCGCTTCTATTTTAGAAAAGCCTAATATGATTTAGATTTGTTTTTATACAACAAATATCTATGTATGTATGTATGTATGTCTGTATGTACGAATATATTTCAAACAAAATAACTTTTAATTAAAGAGCAACAAGCCTTGAGAGTTTTTTATTTTAAATAAATACTGGTATTTATTAAATTTAAATATTTGTTATTTACTCAAAACTGCTCCTCATTTGGCAGCATAACATACATATCGTCGCCTAAAATACAAAAGTCCGTAAGTAGACTTTTTACTTTTTTTTACAGGAGAAGCAAAAAACCTTATAAATTTAAGACTATTTAGGGGCGGCTTATTGATTATCGATTAGAGATTAAATTAACTGAGACAATTTTTTTTTTTTTTTAATTTTTAGTTGAATTATAGTGAATTTTAATCACAAATAATTTCTTAGACGGGCTTAATTAAGTTCAGTAATTTCAATACTTGTTGAATGAAATATTTTTATTAATTAATGTGAGTTTCTAAAGAAGAGAAGAAAAATTAAATTAGACTTTATTAGCTGGGGGGAAATACCGATATTTTTCTGTGCAGCCACGCACTTCATCAGCACCCAAGTCTATCTACTGGGGTAGAGATTGTTATTAACACCAGCATAACTTCGTGCTAGCCTGAATAGAAAATGAAAAAAACGGATAAACAGAAAATGAATAGTGATACTTACAAATGTGTTTACCAAAGGTAAATCAATAACTGTATACACAACATTTCTCATATTCCATTTCATTGAAAATTTGCGTTAAATAGCTGATGAAGAAGCTTCAATTGTGATTTTTGGTTAGTCGATTATATGGTTTTACTTGCTGCTTTAAGCGGCCAATCGTGGTGGTTTAATCTTACATAAATATTGACAATATGCAATTGTGAAACATAGAACTTTTTGTAAAAATTATATGATGAAATAATTTAAAAAAAAAAACACATAAATAAATAAATATATTTCATATTATTTATATATTTCCTTTAACACGCGCAATATTTTACTTTTTTTTTGTATTCTGTTTTCCAAATGGAATAAAAAATGGCAAAGGCACGTGGCCAAAGAGCCAGGGTATTCCACGTGTAGAAGCTTCCTTCGGTTGCTGCGAACGACCTATGTATAGGAAGTAGGAGTTTCCAAGATCTACTCCTAGAGTTTTTTATGGTCTCCACCAATTAAATCTTATTAAAAATGTTTGCACTTGATAATGGAAAATACCACAAAATGACTAACTGTAAACGATACAATTAGTTGCGGTACCCATTAACAAGTGCGAGTGAGACGCAAAACTATCGAAGGCCAAACAACACACACAAGCCTGACCGCACTTAAGAAATAATTACGATGACGCGAGAGCTGTTCCCCAACCCAGAGCTGCTTTACGACTGGTGCAATATTTTACTTGTAAATAAAAGAAAATATGGCAGTTTCTTCTTCTTCCCACAAAAAATCAAAGTGTGTTGATAACATGTATGACTTTTGCACAGAAAATGTTGCCACTATTTTGTTCCTCGTTATGGTAATACTACACATAATAAGAAGATTAAACTACAACTCAAAAACATCAAACTCAGTTAAGAGAGATTAAGTTAATTTTCGGATTAGTTAATAAGAGATTATTTCTCTAATCTTAATCTCGAGCCCAAAAAGTCGCCCTTATTTGTTAGGTGGCAAATTGAATAATGAATAAAATAGGTATTTTTTAACATATGTATGTGAGTAAAATATTAAAGAAAGATGTATTTTGGTTAATCACATCATAATCAATTAAAAAGTCTATATATTTTGAATTTTTTGGTTGTTACTGCCTTTTGGATTTTAGGTGACGATATGTACATATGTACATACATACATACATACTCGTACGTAATTTATGTTTGAAAAATAATGCTACATTCATAGACTTTCTGCTTAAAGTTTATAAATACAGCAGTTAAGCATTTTTTTTGATCTAAACTGAATTCAGAGTAATTGAATATTGATAATTTTGAATTGTAGTTAGTAATAGAAAAAACCTTCAAGAAAAATTAACATATTCATATGAGTTGATCTTATTTTTTTCTTTCTATTTTCGCTATATTTAAGTATTAAGAAATATATCGTTACCTTAATATAGAAAGGCGCTAACTCATTATTATTATTTTCTTTAATCAAGTTTTTTGTATATACATATGTACATATGTATTTCCATAAAAGAACATCTATCTAATGTATAGAAAAAAGCAAAAATCGCAATTTCTAAAAATAATGAGTTAGGGTCTTTCTATATTAAGGTAACGATATGTAGATATATAGTACATATCGCACATTCAGTTCAATAGTGTCATAACTCAAAAAAAAGCTAGTTTCGCAGAAAACACGTTTAAAGTTTTCATTTTACATACATATCCATACATATCTTCGTATACAGACTGAATGTCTTATTTTATTTCTTTGAATGCAATCACAAAAAACCTGCATATTGTTGTCAATCTACAAAATTTGGGAAAAAAACAACGCATGGCACACTTGAAAGTAGAGATGTGCACGTGAGCGGTTTTTGACTCACGACACGCACGCTCACGCAGAAAAATATTTTACTCACGCACTTTCACGCACAAATGATTTTGAAAATTTTCACGATCACGCACGCTCACGTATAAAATATTCTTAATCACGCACGAGAGGTGTACAACTAATCACGATCACGCACGCTTACTAAAAATATATAATTAATTTTGTTTGTTTGTTGGTTGAAAAATAGGTTCTTACACATACATACATATGTACATACATACGTATGTATGTATGCATTATGTTTGCAGGCTCATTCTACAATTAACTATCAAATTGACTACCGCCTAGGGCATCTCAATGTTAAAATAGTCAGTTGATTACATTAAAAAGTAATCCAAGTGTCAGTCAGTACCAGTTGCAAAATAGTTAGCTTAAAGTTAGTTTAAAGTTAACTGAATTTCCGACAGGGTATGTATGTATATACATGTGTATGTACATAGATCAGAGCTGGCCATCGAGAGAAACACGAGAGTAATGTATTCGCGTATGTGTATTCATTTGTATAAGAAGCCGATAGATGTTCGGCACTCTGGTGCTACTTTGGGCAGCTCAGATATAAATTGTAGTATTTATTATAAGAAAATTTAAAATTTTCAATACAGCTTATATACCCACGCAGGAGTGTTATCTCATGAGAGCGTGAGAATTCGTGTGTGATTCTTAAAAAAAAAAACTCACGCACGATAACGCACGAGTAATTTTTTTTAAGTCACGGTTGATTAATTATAAATTTGATCACGATCACGCGTGACACTATAAAATCACGACATTTGCACATCTCTACTTGAAAGAGATGAGTGCTGGGAATTTTATTGCCTGCATTGCTTGCTTTATATCAATGTTCACTGGTCTTGTCAAAAGCAATGAATACTCACTGAATGGTGCGAATACTTTTCACTGTGATTGAACACAACGTAGTATTGTAAACGTATGTATGTATACTCCTACATTAGTATTAATTAAACACGATATCGATTTGAAATGTATTTTATGTAAAATTTTATATGAAACAGTTACATATTGAAATACATTTTAGATCTATTTTACTTTTTCCAAAATTTACTTTTTGTATTTTCTATTTTTCTAACAGCGTATACCTATATCGGCATTAATTTTTTCTAAAATTTACTCCCTCACACTGAATTTTTTAATTTATAACCATTAAATCACTTAAAATAAACTTATTATTTAAAAGTGATGTATAAACGAGCAGCGAATGCTGAGTGAATGGTATGAAAGAATCACATTCATTAATGCTGCATCACCTGATTTCACTGCTTGTATTATAACGGCATATTATAATGACAGAGTGCGTCTGTGCAATCAACAAATCACAATGAATCGTATCACAGCAAATAACATTTGCTATTAGGTCCGTTTGTTTACTTTTCTAGTAAAATACAATAGTTCAGTAAACTTTGGGTAATTTGAACATTTTACTCTCGAGAATGTCTCTTGCACCATGATACAATTATACAAGGTACTTGCACGACTACAACAAAATTGCAACACCAAGAAACACACGTATATATTTTGTTGGTAGAAACATACCTATAATTGTCAGAAGCAGATGTCTTTTGTTTTTAAAAATAACAATCACAGGGTAACTAAAGTACAATTGCAGAGGCGGCATTCATGCATGATTATAGTCATTCAGTGATGCCAATATGTGTGTAATACACACTGTGTAATTTTTACTCTCATCTGTAGACCATGTAATGAGATTCATGTATAATATGTGTGTAATTCTACTTTGGGTTCTATTTTTATTTAATTTTGTTTTAATTTTAATCTACACAAAGCATGTGTAGTGTAATTTTCTTCAATGTGCAAATTCATTGGCAACACTGTAATCATTTTATTCACACACATACACTAACATTTTTGCAGCTTGTAAACAAAGTTTGACAACTTTCTGCATTGTATACATTAACAGGCTGGGCTTGTGCAAGTACCTTGTATAATTGTATCATGTCTTGCACAAAAAAGTACGTGAGCGGAAAAATCGCACAAATTTGCAGGTTAATTCAAACAGCTGATCATAGTGTTGTATTTCAGTAAAATATAGTACAAAATTGCACAAATGTTGGGGTAAACAAACGGACCTATTATTGTCGAATAAATGCATGGCAAAAGCAACGAGTTTATGAATTGTTAGCAATTGTGAATGGTTTCATTTTGTACTCTGTTACATACAACTCAATGAAGGCATGAACAAATATTCTTCTCTCAGGAGGTGATAGTACAAGCTGCTTTATAGGAAATTTTACGAAATGCATTATTATTCTGCACTTTTACCTGAAAAGCCGATTTTGAGTTATGACACTATTGAACTGCATGTGCGATATGCATTTACACGCATACATTTGTATGTACATATGTATGTACATACTCATACATGCGTATTGAGTACTTTATTTTTAACACACTACACTCAAAACAAAATTTATCTAAAACTTTGGAAAATGTTTTAAATTTGAGTAAAAAAAAAAGTTGTCGTATGGTGCCAAAGCTGTTTTTTTACTTGAAACCAGTAAAATATTTACTAAAATTTCTAGTCCATTAATGAACTAGTTTATAGTAATTATATTTTTATACAGGGTGTCTAATAGCAGATTCATATTTTCAAACTTAAATAAAAAACGTAACAATTGACACAAAGTTTTATTAAGGCCATGACCAAAGTAAATTTATATAAAGTATATGCAAGTACTCAGGTGATTAATTTTTTTCTCGTGTAGTGAGAATGCCTGAATGTCAAAAGTTGTTTAAAATTTTCGTACGCCATTTTGTTTTATTTTTCTTTGTTATACCCAATTGTGTATACTGAAAACGTATGTGAAAAAGTTTAAATAAATTTTTACTTAAAAAATGTGTTACAAAACATTTAAAAATAATTATATTTTATTATTAAAGTACATATGTATCTTTTATTATACTTATTTCACATATTAAAGGTTTATCAATTAATAAATTTACATTGGTTTTGTCTATCCATACATTTCCTTTTTGTTGTATGCAGATCTGGGACTATTGCATTAAATAAGCAAATGCATTGACCATTTTCCCATACTAAACCAAATCAATGCAAATGCAAATTTATTACATTAGCACTAACTTTAATAATATTAGTCCAATTTTTCTTGCATATTACTAAAATCCCTTCAAAGTAATTCATCAAAATTGCATTGTTATTTTTAGTGCACTATTTTTTGTACCACTAAACACATTATGAATAGTATTATTGCATTATCAGTGAAACATATAGTGCAAAATATAACGTAAATGTGTACACACATAAAAACATACGTACATACATAAATATGTAAACTTTTTCCTATGTACATATCGTCATCCAAGACGAAAAATCATATCACTACGTTTTTTATAATTTTTCGAGAGAAAGACAAAACTTGATGAAATTGTTTCAAGCGGTAGAATTTTTCGTTTATAAAATAACCATTTTTTAAGATATAACTTTACAATAAACGAAAACCTAAATTCTGATCTTTTGTCAATTGCACGGATTTTCAAATAAGCTCGAGATGCAACGTACTTGAAGTATGAAACTTTTTATTTTTTTTTAAATTGGTTCTGTAATCTAGTTTGTATTTATATTCACATTTTTTTTTCGTTAATTTGTATGTACGTACTTATAAAAGTGCCCTCAATGAACTTTACTGAATATTATATTTTTTATTTGTGCTATCTCCTAAAAATATTTTCACGTTTTATTCAATTTTACTGTGTACAATATGTGATAGTGCAATAATATTGCATCACTTCATGATGTGCTTAGTGGCAACACAAAATTAGTGTATTTTTTGTCATGCGATTAGCTGCTAATGCAATATTAATCCATTACTTTTAAGAGATTTTATTTAAGTGCAAAAAATAGTGCACTACAAGCATCAAAATTAAATTTGCACTAAAATTTTTGTTTTTCAATCAATGCTTATGCAAAAGTAATGCAAGTTGCCCAGGTCTGGTTGTATCCATCTGTTTTTGACATTCATCCATTATTCTTACACAAACAAATCGCCTGTTGTTTTTGTACTTTCTTAGTTGTTGTAGACCTGCATATACTTTATGTAAATATGCTTTGGCCATGACCAGCGTTACCGTTGAGAAATTTCAAAAAGTGGCACGAAAAGGGGATTTGAAATAAAAAAGTGGCACAAAAAAGGGGATTTTGAAAAAAAAAGTCGCAACGTTTTCATAAAGGCATTTATTTTAAACAAAACATTGGAATTTAGTAAAAATTAACAAAATCATAACAGAAAACAATCAGTTCATTTATAAAAGCGGTAAAATAATAAAATAAAATTTAATAATAATTAACATTAAAACTAAACAACAATTCTTTAGAAGATACATAAAAGCAAATTCATATACATATGTAAATATTTATGTAAATATTAAGTACTTAGATAATTCAACGTATAGTTGACCTTTGGAATGTTTGAATTTTCATTTCGCACGGATGACCTCAAGCCGAAACTATTGTTAAATCATAAAGTATTTATTTATAAAAAAAAGTGGCAAAAAAGGGGATTTTTGAAAAAGTGGCAAGGCTTCAAAAAGGTGTAAAATTGTCACTTTAGTCGCACAAACGGTAACGCTGAGGTACTCCCTATCGATAGTATCGATAGTTTGGTTTCGATAGCTTTTTCTCGATAGCGATACTATCGTTGAAAACAATTATTAGTCCTAATTTACACTATGCAAGTCTTATTGCTAAGCTGATTAGTTTGTTAGGAAAGAGGGACGTGGGGAAAAGAAACGTTACTGTTCCCCTCGTCTCTCTCTCTCCGTCAACCTAATCAGCTTAGGAATAAGACTTGCATAGTGTAAATATGGACTTACCAAATTGGCACTAAAGTCGATAAAATTTAACATATTAGTTTTCTTTTATTGAAAATTCATATAAGTACATATCGCTCATTTAGTAACTCCACTGAGTTGTATGTAAATTGAAAACTATACTAATTTTTTCAAAACAAGTTTTTTGAATTATGACTTTGTTTAAATAAATGAGCACTTGCAATATAATTGTGCAATTTTTCGTATTGTACAATAATATCGCCAATGTGTTGTCATATTCGAAGGTGGTACAATATATTGGTAAATATCAAAAGACTTTTAATTTTTATTGTACACAATCAAGACAATTGTATAATGTTGAAATTGAACAATGTTGCCACCATTCACGATTCGCGAATATTGATTGAACTATAAAAAATTTCTAAATCTTGTGAAATATTTTTATAGCAAATTACCGGCAATTTATCTGAACTGGCTATCAAAACAAAATTATTATATACATAAATATATACAGGGTGGGCCAAAAGTTACCAGGGGGTTTAAAAGTTTAATAACTTTTTCGTTTATTAATTTTTTTTTTATTTTTTTTTTCTCAGATTATATAATATACAAAACGGAAATTTTTTTTACACTAAGTATGAAAAATAATGTCTCTTAAATGACCACCGTTTTCAGCTTCGCACTGATGGCGATCATTTTCATTTGAATGGCTTTGTTAATAAGCAGAACTGTAGGTTCTGGGGTTCTGAAAATCCAAGAGCCATTCATAAACGCCAATTGCACCCCATTAGGTGTACAATATGGTGTGGGATCACATCTGAAAATATCATTGGGCCTTACTTCTTCGAGAATGAAGATGGAAGTGCTGTAACCGTAAATGGAGAGCGGTATCGGTTTATGATAGAAAATTTTTTACGTCTTGCTCTTGAAAACATACCTGATATGTGGTTTCAGCAGGACGGAGCCACTGCCCGCACTTTTAAGTCAAATTTTTGGAGAGCGAATAATTTCCAGAAATTCGGAAATAATTTGGCCCAGCGCGATCGTCAGTTTTGACAGCACCCGACTATTTTCTTTGGGGTTATTTGAAGTAGCGAGTGTATGTGAACTCAAGGCAAACATTGTTGCAGAAATTCGAACGCTACAGCCACAAATTTTTAAAGATGTTATGGAAAATGCTCTAAAACGATCCCATCAGTGCGCAGCTGAAAACGATGGTCATTTAAGAGACATTATTTTTCATACTTAGTGTAAAAAAATTTTCCATTTTGTATATTATATAATCTGAGAAAAAGAAATAAAAAAAAATTAATATACTAAAGTTATTAAACTTTTAAGTCCCATGGTAACTTTTGGCCCACCCTGTAGTTGTAAACATTAAACAAAAAAAAAAAAATAAATAAATGTGCGTTAAAAATTAAAAAAAAATAGAATCAAATTAAACATACAATTTATTATTTATAATTTTTACCGAATTTGTTTTATCCATCTATATATGTACATCAAAAAGAAATGTCAAACGAATCACGAATGCTTCGTGTGAACGGCATGATTTGCAATCGTGATTCAGAGGCCGAACCAAGTGGTTGATGTGTAAATAAAATAATAAAATCGATTAAATAATTCGATAGTATCGATGGTTTTCCAAAATACTATCGAAAATATCGAATAGCGTGACTATCGATAGTTTGCCAGCTCTAGTACTCCCAAAACATTTCAGGGGTCTAGCTGGACCGTGTCTAAAAAATGTATACTTTTGAAGTTTTTTGCATATTTTCGTATTTTGTCCCCAGACAACGTATTAAAAAAAAAATACATACATCACCTGTACAAGCAGTTGTACAGTTTCTATTATGTTTTTGCCTTAAAGTTTCTGTAGAACTTTGCCCTCATTTTAAATTTTAATTTATTTAAAAATATTCTATACATACATACTCGTACATGCTTTGATTTTGTGAGAATTTAAAAAACGTGTATTTTATGTTGAGCTTTTCCGTACTAAAAAGCACATGTTTATTTTGATATTTTCGTCACTATATTTGTTTAATAGCAGAATGAGTTTTGTATGACAATAATACGTGCATATGTATGTGCCCTTAATTATAAAAGTGGTGGCCTTATAATTAGAAACGATGTCTTGAGAAAATAGAATCGCAGTGCATCTCTTTTGAAAACATGCACTGTAAACTATAAGTTCCGTTATTCGACTAGTTAATAATTCAACATTGTTGTCGCTGCAAAACACGTGGAGTTTAAAGTTTATTTATTAAAAAAAATAATAATAATATTTTTCAAGTAGTTATTTTTGGCTGGACACGTAATTAGAAACGTAGAGTTTTTGCTTTAATTTCTGAATTTCTGACAAAGTGAGTGTAATTTGAAAAGCAATAGATTAACATACAGTCAAATCCCGATAATTCGTACCCCGATAAATCGTAATTCCCGATAATTCGTAATAAACTGTCGGTCCCTTGAAAAAATCTCGTTAATTCGTAAGATTTCCATACATTTTGGTCCCCTCGCTAATTCGTAATTTTTTTTTTAAATAAAATCCTCTTTACCTCTTATAAATCGTAATTGTGTGCTAACTACCACTTATAATTCGTAATAAAAACAACAGAAACATGTAAAAAATGATTTTTTGTTTACCGCTATTTTTTTGCGTGGGTTTTTGCTTTTGCTTGTGTGTGTGTTTATTTTTTTAAGATCAGTTTGTTACATGAATAATAAAGAAAAATGTCAAAGCGCATAAAACTCTGTCGGTGTTACAAAAACAAAAAATTTTTGTTTTTTATGTTTTTTTATAATTTTAGTAAACAAATTGAAAAACCCCGTTAATTCGTATTTATTTTATTTTAACCCCGTTAAATCGAAACCCCACTAAATCGAAAACCCCTATAAATCGTAAGAAATGGCCGGTCCCTTGCAATTACGAATTATCGGGATTTTACTGTATAATAATTTTGACATATGTAGTTTAGCTTCTCAAATGGGCAAAAATAAGTCATGTACTCCAAAAATGAGGGAGTTAATTGTGCAATGTTATCAAAATGAAAAACTCTCAATGTCGGCTATTGCACAAAAGTTTTCTTGCTCTAAAAAAATGGTATTTGGCGCAATTCAATTGTACAAGAAAACAAAACTGTTTGAAGCCCCAGCCTAGGGAAACCTAGGGAGCGAAAAACCACTCCAGCAGAAGATAGAGTGATATGTAGAGCCAGTAAGAAAAAACCATTCTTGTCTTCGCGCGAAATAAAGGCTGAAGTTGGACCGCAAATAAATGTGGATGTATCCACACGGACAATAAGAAGGCGCTTGCAAGAGTCGGGAGATGCATTTTACAAAAAAAAACCCGAATGAGTCAAAAAAAATATTAAGAAGCGGTTGCAGTTTGCAAGAGAAATGCTGAAAAAAGATCCACGTTACTGGAATAGAGTGACGAATCGAAGTTTAACTTGTTCGAGTCTGATGGAAAAACGTATGTAAGACGTCCTCCAAATACACGGTGAAACTCGGTGGCGGATCGATTATGGTTTGGGGTGCTGTTGGCCCGTTTGTGAGAATACGGGGCATAATGAATCAACATCAATATAAAAGCATTTTGGAAAATGTAATGGAACCGTATTCCTTTGAGAATATGCCTGTTCATTACGTTTTCCAACATGACAATGACCCAAAGTACACTTCAAGATTAGTGAAGTGTTGGCGTGTGGATCAAAATATTGATGTACTGGACTGGCCGCCACAAAGTCCTGATCTCAATCCAATTGAAAACTTGTGGGCAATTGTGAAAAGAGATCTCAAAAACCCACGAAATAATGATACAGCAAAGCTGGGAAAATATATCGGTCCAAACATGCCGACGTTTAATACAAAGTGTTTACCAAATAGACTGGCGAATGTTGTAAAAAATAAGGGATATCCAACAAAATATTGAATAGTTTGTTTAAGTAACAAAGATATTTTTAAGTTTTATTTAAGTATTTTTTTTTTGTTGTTTCTAATTATGTGACCAATGTAATTTTGCTGTTTTTTCTGTTTAGTTATTTTTCTTAAAAATGTTATTCATGAAGTGAAATCTTTTTTATTTTAACTAAATGATGAATTGTTACTTTAACATTTTTAGTTATTAGTTTGAATTTACTTAAACAAATTTTTCAAATATATCAACAAATACTATATATGCCGCGAAGTCGTTTCTAATTATAAGGCCACCACTGTATGTCTTTGGTAGAGATATTTAGTAGATTTTATTATTATTATTTAGTTAGCACAAGTAAGAAAAAGTTCTACTCCAAAGAAAGAGCTTCGAGAGCTTCGATATTTAGTAGATTACATTTGAACAAATCAATATTAATTTTTATATTATGTAAGATTTTAATTAAGAGTGTACTAGTATCGATCGATGATTAATTTAAATTTTTTTAATATTCATTAAATGTTTGTTGAAGTTTTTTTAGGATTTATTTAGAATTTGCAATCAAAAACGCACATGACTTAGACTGCTTTCATAATTAAAGGCACATATCTGTTGTTTTCATTAATAACAAAGTGTGTTATAAATACAAAGAAATCCAAAAGAAATCACCCTATTGGAAGATGCTCCTATTTTTGCAAATGGCGGCCAATGTCAAATCTGTTTTGACATTTGTGAACTAGACAGATGTAGAATACAAGTGAACAGGCCATGGAGCGATACACTCCTCAAGAACGTGGAATAACCGTGTCGTGGCGTTCCCTGGTCGCCTTATCTCTCGTTTTGGCGATTTACACTTGCCCGCAAGATCGCATGATTTAACCGTTCCAGACTTCTATTTGGGTTTTTTTTTGAAGTTCCATGTTTACGTGAACAAGCCTGAGACCCTGGAAGCCCTCAAGGACAACATTCGACACGAGTGCGAGAATCTGTCGCCCGACGTTCTCGCCGAAGTGCTGAAAAATGCCATAAAACGAGCCCGTACAGCAATCAATTGTGGCGGCGCCCATCTCCTCGTCTTGACCAATAAAATTTTAAAGGTTCAAATAAACATAATCAAAAAACAGAACCGAAGTTTTTCATTTACATAGAAAAAAAAAATGAGAGCCAAACAACATCGGATGACTTCTTTTGGCCCTTTCTTGTATATTTCTCCTTTCGAGTTTATTATATCAAATTTGTATTTTTTAAATGCTTTTTAGAAAGTATGGACGCATGTATGTACATCATATTTTTTCTAAAACAACAACACAACTTCTACATTTTTTTTTAAAATAAGCTTGAAAAATAACTTTTTCTGGCTCTACTGAAGAAATTTGATTTTTGGACATACGCTGTTATTAATGAAAACCACAGATATGTACATATGTATGTACGTAAATATGCATTAGCACATCGTTTAGCTGAAATGCAAAATCACGTAACTACACTTTTTTAAATTTTATGGGAGAAAAATTTAAACAAAATTATTCAAGTGACAGAAGTAGTTTCTTTTATTTTTCAGTGTTAATTCGGATGATTACACGAACATTTTTAAGGTACATTAAGGGTCTTAATGAGGTATTTAGATTGCCTAGACACGTTCAGATTACGTTGATGTGTTCACAAAATTTGTCCAGCTTTACCTTAGCAAAAAATCAGGAATCGCTGGAAGTTATTCTGAGAAAAGTAAAAAAAAAAAATTGCCTTCATTTTTGCAACAAAAAAAGTGCACGAAGGCATATTTTTTTTGGCATGATTATTCGATTTAATTTAAGATTGTATAAAGAAAAAATAATTACCGCAGGGGTACATATGTACATATTTCTTCAAATCTTAAAAATAGTTTTCTAAATGTATGTACAGTACATCAAACCGAAAATCGTACACTAAGCAAAAACAATTGGTTCATACAATATATTTATATCGAAATGTATTACGAAATTATCTTTACCTAATTTGTATACAACGTTAACCACTAGAATAGAATAGAATAGGGGGAAAGATCTGGTCCAAAGACCGGCACTGCGACACCTGATGGATCTTTTGTACCATAGATCTATGAGTTTATTTAATTCAATCTCTGTATGACTTTCCTTATGAAGGTCAGTACAGATATTGGAGAAGCCCGCCTTATATCATCTGAACACAGAAACTCAGAATGAAAAACACGCCTTCTACTGTCACATAATACGATACAATCACAAAGAATGTGTGTCGTCGTCTCGTTATCTTCCAAGCACAAGCGACACAAAGGTGAACGAACTTGGTTACTTTTCCACAGAGGATAGTTCAGTCCAAAGTGACCAGACAGAAAACCAGTAACAAGCCGTAAATTATTCCTGTTGAAGTTCAGGATGCCATTATATGTAAATGGCTGCATCAAAGCTTTGGCCTGCCTTAAGCCAGAAGAAGACAGCCAGAACTCCTTAGCGGTCGCAGTGACATCTTCTTTAATCAGAGACATTACAGTCGACCGACTTACGCCACAAAACGGCTCAGGGCCCATAAAAAAAAACGTTAACCACTATATGAAACGACAAAAGTCAACTTTGAGATATATCACTATTTAGCAGGATAAAGGTAATTTTTACAAAAAGTGGCAACCTCCAACGTCAAAGCAAAAATCGTACAGTTCATACATATTCTTTTCAAATGACGTTAACTTCATGATATTTTGCAAAACCCGTTAGAAAATTCCATAAAACTTAATTAATTTAAGAAGTTCCTTGCAATCTCTGTTTAATTATAAATTTTGTTTAAAAACAGTCCGAATACCGACTAGTGTTGAAGTGCGAAAATTAGTAATAGAACATTACGAAAATCAAAAATCACTTCGAGAAATATCGCAAACAGTCGATCGAAGTCGATCAACTGTTCAGTATATAATTAAAAGATACAAAAGTGAAAATAGAATTGAAAATAAGCCCAAGGTAGCAAATAGCAAAATTTTTTCGCTGCATGAAAAGTAATATATTCAACGGCTGGTCAAGAAGGATCCATTTTTAAGTGCACCAAAACTAGCAGAGATATGTGAAAAAAAACTTGGGGAAAATATGTTGTCCCCAAACCATAAGAAACATATTACACAAGACTGACTTTAATGGTAGGAGAGCAATAGTTAAGCCCCTCATTAACAAAGTTAACCAAAAGAAAAGGCTGACATTTGCACAGGAACACCAGGAAAAAGATTTTTCATTTTGGAAAGGTGTACTATTTACGGGTGAGAGCAAATTCAACCTATTCGGCTCGGACGGCAAACCTTACGTGTGGAGAAAGCCTAATGAAGCGCTTCTTTCTAAGCATATGAAACCAATTGTAAAACATGGCGGAGATTCAATAATGATGAGGGGATCATTTTCTGCATCTGGTTTAGGTATTTTGCATTTCATTGAAGGTATTATGGATCAGCACATGTACCTCAATATTTTGGGAGAGAGCTTGCCTGTTTGTAAGGAAAATCTTTGTCTTGGTGAAAATTTTTATTTTTACCAGGACAACGATCCCAAACATAAGGCCTACAATGTACGCTCTTGGTTGTTATACAACTGCCCCCATGTAATGGAAACACCGCCGCAGAGTCCGGATATTAACCCGATTGAGAATTTGTGTAGCTATATGGACAGAAAAATACGCCAGCACCACATCAGTTCCAGGAGCCAGAGCCAGGTTTTTTGTGAAAAACTTGTTCAAAGTATGCCTAAAAGATTAAAAATGGTAATAAAAAGCAGAGGCATGCATACAAAATATTAATTGTTTTGTGATAAATAATAAACTGTAATATTAAATGTAGTGTACGAATTTATCTTTGGTATCGAAATGTGTTTATTTTATGTTTAAGTTTGTTGAAAAAACTTAGTTGAATTAAATATTTAAGTTTTACATTTATGTTAAATAACTCATGAAATGAACTAATAAAAATTATAATTTTTACTTTTTTAAACTGTATTTTATTTGATTTATTAAAAGGTTAACAACATTTTCTTTAAGTGTACGACTTTCGGTTTGATCTACTGTACTAACTTTTTCAATAACTCTATTAAATGTGATTTTAATTTTACCTCATGATGATGTAAACAAATCGAAAATTATTTGTGGCTTTCTTTCCTTGAGAGATATTTACTATTTGTAATGAGAAATTAGTGCTACCAGATAACACACATATGCACATGTAATATGTTGTACATAAAAATAACGGTTTACGGCTTTGTAGAAATTGCAACAAATGCCGAGTACACACTATGGCATTTTGTGACATCGCAATAGTGTGCACTAGTGCCAACGTTTGTCATTTCCGATATTTTTCATTGTATGGCATTACCTCACAAACTGTTTACGCATCTGATGTAGACAGTTGTTACCAAGTCAAAACTTTGGCATTAAAAATATTAACTTTGAAATCGTAAAGAAAACACTAATTAGTCTGGCAACTTTACTGTTGCTCTATTTGTTAATGTCAGCTTTATTTGTTTTGCTCTTTTTGTTTTTGTTTGTTTACTGATTAACTGCGATAAAAACAAAAACAAAAACAATGTAATTAACTCTCCAACATCCCATCTCCTCCTACTTTACACTTATTCGCCATTATTTGATTACCACTTCGAATTGGTTTCTCTCTACTCAGTTAATGTTACATAAACAAAACAAAAATGTGCTTTTTGCTTTTAGAGAACTTAAATGAGTTTTATAAAAAATGCATACATACATATACATATATTTACATACATACATACACATGTTCATACACATATCGCATTTATACTTAAGTAAATACATATGTATGTACATATGCATGTATTTCGTATACAGTAGAATCCCAATAATGTGTACCACGTTGCATATCAATAATTCAGAAGTATTTTTCTTATTTTAACTATGTGCGATTTCAAGTAATCGGTATTCAACTGTATTTTTAAATTCACCACACTGATTACTGTACAGAATTTAATTTAATTCGTTTAAAGTCAGCTGAAAGTTCTATTTGTACCACATAAATGTGATCATCAACCACGACATGAAGATAAAAAAGAAATCAAATACCATTATGGTTATAAAACAATCTTTCGATGGGCACTCAGTAAGAGAGAAGCTCCCACCTTCTCTAATCATTCTAATTAAGTACTAGAAGAAAAATAATTAAAATAAGGTATCTAGATTTAAGATACATATTTCCGAATTTTGTTTAAATTCTCAATTATGCCTTAAACCAGCTATGAATTATAAGTAATAATTGTGTTTATAAACAAATCAAACAAGCATTTTCTGGTTCGGTTGAGGATCACTAAATTAATCAGTAAATTAATTAAGCACATGTTTGTCTACATTTGTATTTTCAAATCAAATCTCACATACTACATACTTTGAGTAGAACGAGAACAAAAAATAATTATAAACAATTTGCGGCACAGTTTGATTCAAAATAATTCTCAATTTGACATCAAACCTGTTTGTGACTGGGCAACTTGTACCAGTGATGCTAACCTTTTAATTTCAATATCTGTATAGCCTTAAATAAATTACCGTTTTTTTTTTTGGTAAATTTGCTTTGTCACTAGAAATCGTTCGATTAAATACTTATATTGAAAACAACAACAAATTTTCTAATGTTATTGTTGTTTGCAATACAAGTTGTCGATCGAACGTTTGCTGGTGACATCGTGGGACAGGCCATTAATGGGTAAAATTTTGTACAAAAATAATAATATTTTACTATTAAAACAGATTTATATATGTATGTATGTATATCCGATCCACTGCCAAGTTAAAGGCTAAATTATGTTTTGCAATAAAACAGGCAACTTGCAATTCGTAACTTAATACGTTAGCTAAGGAGGTCCGAATCTTCATCAATGTTGAAACACCCAAAACTCACCAATAGAAATTGAAAATTTTAGAGTGATAGAAAAATGTACCCTTCTTGTTATAAAAGGAAAATTTTTTTCCATGAAAAAGTTTTCTTTCTGGGGTTTTTATTGAAAGAATCAGAGATTACAATACAAATAACGTCTCTTTACAGCGTAGTTTACTATATCGAAAAAGCTTTCAATGACTAGTTATGTTAAAAGTGTGATTACCGACACTCTTATCCAATCCTTAGCACAGTTTCAAGTGGAACAATCAATAATTGATTGGGTAAATGTCACGCTGGGCAACAGGTGAATAAGCTGCAGTATGCACTGTGTAAACGTTAGGAGTATAGTTCAGTGTGGAACGCCTCAAAGAGGAATAATTTCACTCCTTCTTTGGTTAAGCACTATGCACAGCCTGCTAAGTAACCTGACCAATGCAGGTTATGAACCTGTTTGCTATGCGGACGGTGTCATGATACTTCTAAAAAGCAAGGACCTTAATCAAATTTGCAGGGAAGCAGCAAGAACTCTCAATATTGCGCTAAGCTGATCTCATCCGGGAGGACTGAATATTTAACAAAAAAAAAAAAAAACGGAGACATGGCTTTTCGCCAGGAAGACAAAGAACATGCAGTATATCGACCCTAATTTTCAGGGAAAGACTATCTATCTCCTTATCCAACAGGATTAAATTTTTAGCAGAGATCCTAGAGGAAAGAGTCAAGAAGGCCAACTCGTGCTGGTCTCTCTGCAAAAAGGCCATTGGGTACAGATGTGGACACACTGGCTCTATAGGAGTGTGATCAAGCCAACATACGCATCGGTAGTATGGTGGACGTCAATGATAATAACACTAGAATTTTGGAGAAGGTTCAGTGAATGTGCTGCCGAAGTATAAGTGGCGCTATGAGAACTGCAGCCAGCAGGGCATTGGACACCATTCTTTATACTCAGCCTATAGACATTCGAATTAGATACGAATCAGTTCTTGCTGCAAAACGTCTACAAGTGATGGGAGAATGGATCGGACAAGACAACATACCACACCATCAAAACATATGGACGTCACTGTCCGGATATAACCAGAAATTGAAAATATTCGACCGGGTACGTGAGACTAGGATTATAACAGACTGCGAGCCATTGATACCGGAAAGACACTCCTGGGTGAATCGAATTCTATAACAAACACCCGCGGCAGTTTGCTGCTACACGAATGGCTTGAAGCTGGGAGAAAGAACGTACCTAGTTTTCTTCAAAGAAGAACCGGAGACCGAAATTTACTTCCGCTTACCTGACCATAATACAGTCTTCCAGGAGAAAGTTCTTGCAATCACGGAGGTTCTAAAAAGGATCAGTGTAAATATTAGAGCCATGGATGTCAACATATTTACTGACAGTAAATCGGCAATTAGGGCAATCACAATCGAAAGAGTAAACTCTAGGACCGTTTTAGATTGTAACTGCCTTATTCATAAAAAATATTTCAGGTTTATTAAGCGCTTATTTGACATATTTCTATGGGAAATTTGTTAAATAAACCTTTAAAAAACCTGAAATATTTTTTATGAATTAGACCGTAAGAATATAATAACGATTACGCAGTTCATGGTACGGCTTAAACGGAATTGAACGTGCAAATGGACTGATGAAGAAGACAAAATAAGGGGGCTGCTGAAACTAAACAAGCCTGAGAGCTAGGAAAGTTGACCGGCGTCTTAACGAGGCATTCTAATTTACGAGAGCCACAGATAACAATGAATTCAGGGCATGCATGTAGGACATCGACACAATGGAGCACTTTATTTGTCATTGTGTAGCTTTCGCCCAGGCGAGATCTCGTTATTTTGGGGATGACTCCTTACCGGACATTACCCAACTTAGAGGCATTGACTAGAAGAGTTTAAGGGACTACGTAAATGATACTGAGTTCCTATGAAGGTGGGGTTCGTTTTTAATTCACATGAGAGCGCACAACAGGCCTATAACTGGTTTATGTGTCATTACATATGTATGTCCGCGGACATGGGCGTAATGGCTCCTCTCGTCAACATAACGTAACCTAATCTAGCCGTACAAATATTCAAATTACCTCTCTACCTTTTGGGGGTCCAAATTACCCTACAATACCGTAATTACCGTATGGTTAGCATCACTGGTGATAGCTACCATATTTTCTCTTTTTGTTATTATTTTTGTTGTTATTTCAGATTATGTTTTCCATTTTTCTCTTTATACCTACCAGTATGTATTTGTTTCAATTCATTTAGCGATTTTATTGAGCAAGCACGCGCCTGTCAACTGATAAAACTATTGCATTAATAAATGGTAATGAGAGATTACCATCATCAACATTATCATACATACATACACATGCATACATATGTATGTATGTTTGTGTATACATATTTATACAACGTCTAAGCTCACGGATGGACAAGTCAAATTACATATGTATGTATCTATGAAAAGCCAAACAAAATACTATAACAACAAAGGTATTCGATAGAGATACAAAAATCAGCAAACAAAAACAAAAATAAATAAATAACAACAATAAATGACAATGAAGGAAAATATTTGATAAATTGTGTGTATGGATGTATATACATATGTATGTATAGACGTCGTAAAAACGTACAAATGCAGTTTTCTACATTTGCAATTTAATTCATTTAAACAAGGTACACAAACATATCAAGATTTTTTTTTTCTGTTTTACTTCACAAATGAAAGTACAATAAATTTAAAATTAGTACTTAAAAATAGCTGAAACACTTTGGTATAAGATTTTTCTGTTATTTGCGCGTGTATTTATTTACGTGCATATGCATACATACATAAATACATACATATGTACATATGTATGTAGGTACGCACTCTGAAAATACAAATGAAGAACATTTTAATTGATGCTTATTCTTTTAAAGTATTTCTTGTGATATTATTTTCATAAATATACACAAATGCATGCACATGCATACATACATACATCCATATGCATACATACGTATACGCAATTTCTCTTGCATCTACTTACGTATGTACATGGTTGCCATATTTGACGTTTTAACGTCATTTGGACGATTTTGGGTTACAAAAATAGCGTTTGGACGACTGGACGATTTTCGCCTTCAATTCGAGGATTTGTAAATAATTGAAAATTGACACCATTTTTTACAACGTTTATAAAATTTTGATTTTGACCAAGAACATGGCAGCTTTTGCTGCAATATGCAATAAATATAAGAATAAAAGGCAATCAATCTTGATTTTTGTATAAATGATTTTGGAATTAAATGTTTTTTTAAACCTGTTATTGTGCATAATTTACCCACTGAAAGAAACAGCAGAAATATATGTCAAATGCAAAAACTAATAATAATTTTTATTTGGAGGAATAATTGTTTAGACATTGATGACATTTACTTGGGAATATATGTAAGTACGTCCGGGATGTATTTGGAATTAAAAAATGAGAAAATCATTAAAAATTTTAATTTCTTTATAAGATATTAATAAGATTTGACTTGGAAGATAAGTTCAAGGCCTTATTATATTCTAAAAGAGTTTTCACACTTTAATATTAAAGAATGTCAAAGACAAGAAATTTAATACGAATCCACACAATCAAAGTTATTAAGTTTGGAAAAATGTCTCCCTGATAAAAACTTTAAAAATTTCAGAAATTAAAAAAGACACTCTAGTCCTTTATTTCCCACGTTAACTAATTTTATCAAAAAAATTTGTTTTTAGTTTTACCGCGATCTTCAGCAAAAGTAGAAAGAGTATTTAGTCAAGTTAACTTAAACAAAACCAAAGTACGACATGCAATTATATTGCTATTAAAACAACAGTTGATTGCTTTTTTAATAAAAGTTTAGTTTATTTTATACCAGAAAAATGTGTTCATTTTATTCTTGACGAATTTTTGACATTTTCAGAAAATTATTTTGACAATTTGCTCGCTAAATTTGACGAATTCACTCACACCTATTTCATCTAGCAACTATGCGAATGTATATTCTAGATTCTAGAATCTAGAAGTTTCTCATGTGGTAATTTTTAGGCGAAAAAAACTATAAAAGTAAATTATTTACCAATGAAAAATTAACAGGCGGTAGTCACAAAGGCCGTACTATCATAATTATAATCTAGCTCGTGATCGGCTGCTGAAAGTATGTAAGTCCCTTTCGTTATCGAACAGGCGACCATATAATTGAGAAGCGAATTCCTTGGTTTCATTTATGGAAGAGTATTTAATAAAATTTTCGCTTTTGGAGAAGTTTCTTCGAGTACTGATATTAGAGTTGGGTCGAACTCGTGCACTAGTTAATTTTTAACACAGACCGATGATCAAACTCATTTAAATTACATAAAAATCGTCGGTTTGCACCAAAAATAAACTAAACATTGCCAACCTAATTTGCCTCTGCTAGTACCTCATAAAATTAGATCGCCTTAATTTCATGTTTCAGTAATACCTAATTTACATTAAGCATTTTTTTCATGAAATTTCATGAATTTTGTTGCACGAAACTTTGTCTATGTGCTAATTGCAGCGCTACAGAAGAAAATTTTATATAAAAAAGGACGTAGAATGAGTCTCTGATGCATTTTTGGCAACTTTTTTGATATGAGTTGCCTCCTATTGACAAATGGAAAATTTTCATGCAACTAATTTCATGAAAAAAATGCTTAATGTAAATTAGATATAAGTGTTGCCATGCCCAGAAAACGCCTAGAACTTTCACACTGAAAAAAAAATACTTAGTCCTAATTTACACTATGCAAGTCTTATTGCTAAGCTGGTTAGTTTGTTAGGAAAGAGGGACGAGGGGAAAAGAAACGTTACTGTTCCCCTCATCTCTCTCTCCGTCAAACTAATCAGCTTAGCAATAAGACTTGCATAGTGTAAATATGGACTTAGGAAAATCTATAGAAAATGTTTGCCTAAGTTTTAATATAGATAGTAAAAACTAATTTTATTGCAAAATATACAAATTGAAAAGTATTCGACTGAGCCGGTTTGTTAATTATAAAAAAAACCAGACTATATCGAAATTCAAAAATCAACATTTTGAAAAAAAAACCGGTTGAAAAAACGAGTCGATCACCCATTCGATATATCTTGAGTCAAGATGTATGGTTGACAAAAAATTTGTGTTTAATATGTAATTTCAATTCTTCTTCGAATCGATTTTTATATGTATTCTTACAAAGTGTATCGGAGGCCGTAAATTTTACCAAAATCTGTTAAATGGCTCGAGAGGTAGTGTAATCGAAAATTTGCGAAAAAGAAGTGTTTATATTTTATTGCTCCCTAATATTTTTTTATCAAATCGCTTTATTACATTAATTTGTTGTACACTTTAAACCTTGTACACATTTCCTTTAATTTAGAACAAAATTCTCAAAAATTAGGCGAATATTCGACACGACACACCCAACACAAAAGATAACTTCTTTGAAAAAAGTCGTTATACCTACTTGCATAAATTGTGACTACTAAGGTATTAACTCGATGAGTTTTGTTTAAGTTTATTGAATGGTGGGGGGCGGGGGTAGACGGTAAAAAGGAGCTCACAATGTTAGAAACACAAATGATGCTAAAAAAAATGTTATCTCTAAAAGTAATGTAGTAAATCCCCTTCAAGTAGTAAAAGAATTAACAATTTGCAAGTTTAGACGCGCAATGGTCACGCTGTTTGTCTGGTTTTTATTTTCATACGGCTGTAGTAAATGTATACCCAAAGTACCCCAACGCAGTGTCGTTTCTCTTTGTATTTATGTATGCATATGGGTATGTGAGCATACATATACATATATACATATATGTATATACATATGTATATATATAATACGGGTGGATACTCGTGTTTATGGTACGAATAGTTGTACTCTATTCTTCTTTTTTTTTACTTCGAGACTTGCTAAAATATGTTTTTGGTGTTGTACTTAGTACTCGTTCGTTCGTACAGACAACAAATAAATGGCATTGCGATGCCGATGATGTGATGCGATGCGATTTTTGTTGTCGCTGTTTTTATTATTTTTGTTATCGTTTTCATTGTTGTTATTGTTATTATTATTGTTTTTTGATTTGCGGCTGACGGCGTAATTTATTTTGTGCCTTGCAAGCATACGGTTGCGTTTATTCCAATTTTCTTCAAGAAAAAATTAAATGTATAAAAAATATTAATTTTTAGTGATTAAATTCTATAAAAAAGCAAATAAAAAAATAGAAAAAATTTATTGTGCTAAAAAGAGAATACCTGAAACCTTATATAATGTAAAAATACAATTAAAAAAAACAGTAAAGTGTGCATAAATTTGTGTGACTACGTACAAGAAAATAAAAAAAAGTCATTCTTAATAATTGAACAAGTGCAATACACAGATTCACACATATGCATATGTACATATACCTACATACATACATATGTGTGTACGTGCATACTCATATCAATAAAATTACTAAAACGTATTAAATGTACATACATATAAAAACCAATAAATAGGCATTTAAAACGCATGGAAAACTCAAACTTGTATTATGATTAAACATTTTCATACATTGTACATACATACATATGTATGTAACTACAGACACATCACAATAATAGCAGCAACTAAAATAAAACTAAACGTTTTGTGAAATTATATTTGCGTGAATTAAAAACAAAACCGTGCAACAAAAAAAATAAAAATTAAATAAAGAGGACATTCTGCAGTTATTTTTGTAATGTAAGTACCACATGCCTGTGCTAAACCAATATTTTGTACACACATACATTAAGTTAAAATATATTATGTAAACTTTGTAGCAATATACCTATGCACACACATATACATAAATACATACATACATATGTATATAATACATGTATATGCATATACACATGTATGTATGTACATATGTACATAAAAACGCATAAACATTCGTCATAATCTACAGCTTAGCAGCAACGAAATTCATCTAAACGTGTTAAACCAACAACAAATAATTTCTTTTTTAATTCGTATTCATTTTGCCTGGCATGCGTTAAATAAAAGTAAAATACAGATGTATGTACATAGGTATGTACCAAAATATGTATTGAAATAAATTATTTATGTACGCCAAAAAAAAATAAAATTTTTGTTTGGAAATTTATAAATTTCTAAAGAGAAAGAACTTTTTAAATGTAAATTTGAAAGAAAAAATCAATAAAAATTTTAAAAATTTGTAGAAATTAAAAAATTTCGCAAAAACATTTTTTCTCATTTTTCCTTCTTGAATTTATTTTCCATAGGTATCTCTAAAAAAAGAAAACAGCACATTGGCAACGCTGTTCCTTGCATCTCTTAATTTATTGTTGTGAACTGTTACTATTATTTTTTTATAGATACATGTATACATACATACATACATATGTATCTCTCAAATACACAAAATTTGTCACTTTTTTGACGTCATCATTATAAAAAAAATATATAAATACAATAGAACCTCGTTAATCCGCACAGAGAAATCTGTTGCGCTATTTATTCTGCACAAAAATGGTTACATAAACTTTTTCCGAAAAACGCCGCATTTGAAAGTTATGGGGCCAAAAGTGTTTATAGTTTTTTTTTAGTTAAAAGTGCAATGCGCATGGCCGGTTTGCACACTATCAGTGCAATTTTTACGCACATGCCATTTATTATGGCCAGTCTATCAGAAACTGCAGATGGATCGAATAAAATAAATACTTTCCGAATCCCATACATACCTACATATTTTGGGTGGTCTAGTGCACATCCGTTATTCTGTTATTCCAGGGATTGGGTAGTAACACATACATTTTATGGCTAAGAAAATCTAAAGTTATACCAAGACAAAAAGCTATTTTATCCCGGATAGGGTGCCCAGGATTGCCACAGCCGTAATCTACTTTGAGATTCCCCTGATGGGCTCCATCAACTACAGAAGTAAGAAGTTCCCTACCTCCTGCCTACTTGCTCACTACAACTAGACGCCGCTGTACTGAGGTATATAGTCTCTGTGCCGTAACGTTTATAGCTTTATTTGTTTTTTCCATGTTTTGGACTTTATTGAGTCCGCTAGAAATTTCAAAAATCCCTTAGGCTGAAAGGTAATGTAAGCGATTACCAACCCGAGATGTGATGAACCACCGAGGTGCATTACCTGTACCCCTCTCCGCCACCATGGGATGGACGTGTTCGATGGGAGTAAAGTCAAACAAACGACTCCACACGAAAAATTAAAGTTTATGAGTATAAAAGGTTTTTTAATTGGATGGCCCCTATTAATGCAGTGCATTGAGCCTAGACTTAGGAAAATTGGAGAGTAGGATATAGGGAGTAGTGTTGTGGATATTCGAATTTGAAGTGAAAGGAAAGACATACGGATCGTGAGGCTAAAAAGTGAATTCTATCCGCAATAAATATTGCGATTCACTGGCCAAACGACAGCAAATGAATGGCTAAGGATGCGGGAAACAAAATATGCTTTATGTGTGTGTGTGTGTTGTGTGTGTAAATAAAATAGCCCTGTATATATGTATGCATGTGTAGCCGATTAATAGTCAGAGTATTTTTATAATCATGTGATGATGCGTGCCTCATACAATCTATAAATTTTAGTTATAGTTGTTGTGCATATGTACATACATACATATACATATATAAATATTCGGTTTAAAATTAGTGCATGTGTTTGCATACCCAGCAAAAATTACTGCTTACCAGAAGCGTTTTTGTAAGGGAGACAATGTTACAGAATCACTTGCTGTTGCGCATGAATAAGGCATTTTCTTTGATCGAGCTAAAATACATACATTTAGCTTCCAAAAAGCCATACAATTTTTTTTCGTTACTAAAGTGCTCCACAGAAGTAATAATTTATAATTTTTGTGAGAGCCCGCCTTACGTTAATGCTGTAATGTAATGTATATCAAATAAGCAATACATTGCTTCCTTCAGTTGTTAGTGCTTCCAAATCAGATTTTTTTTTGCTGGGTATGAGCGTGTTTTTTATTTTTAGCTGTACGCATTTATAGTTGCTTGACGGCCAATACTCAAAGAGTACTTAAAATGATACTTATGTCATTATCTGGTATGTACTTAAGGCCGTGATACACTATCATACAAAGTCGTGCAATCTACGAAAAAGTACAACCCTGGTGTGATGAATTGTTATTGTCTTTTGAAAATTTTCATAAACTCCATCATACCAGGGTTGTACTTTTTCGTAGATCGCACGACTTTGTATGATAGTGAGTCATGGCCTTTACATACATATGTACATGTTTGCATATATAAATTTTTTCTACATATCGCTCATTCACTCCCGATCGAGACTTGCAATTTTTGTTGCAATCACTTTATTATTTTTTAGTGAGAAAGAGCGAGAAATTAATACAAAATTTGTATACATCATATGTATATCTATTTCAACACTCTTCCACATATTCACGAATTGCTGCAACAAAAATTGCTAATCCGAACCGTAACTTACTTGAACAACTTTATAATTAGTAATCCAAAAAAAATCAAAAAACCCGACTGCGACCAACTTTGAACTGTTCAATATCCTAAACGGCCATTCGAAA
This sequence comes from Nowickia ferox, assembly GCA_936439885.1. Lineage (NCBI taxonomy): Eukaryota > Metazoa > Arthropoda > Insecta > Diptera > Tachinidae > Nowickia > Nowickia ferox. Next base: position 12,851,912 of record OW387025.1, read on the forward strand.
TGAAAAATCAAAAAGAGAAACCTAAAGATGATTTTAAAATATGTACCTGTCGAATGATACCCATTTTGATATATGTAGTTCGCCCACTTTTTATTTTTTTCGTATTTTTTCGTCTGTTGGCCGCCATATTGCATTTTTACTACTGACATTCAGCGTTACCGTTGCGAAATTTCAAAAAGTGGCACAAAAAGGGGATTTTGAAAAAAAAGTCGCAACGTTTTCATAAAGGCATTTATTTTAAGCAAAACATTGGAATTTAGTAAAAATTAACAAAAACATAACAGAAAACAATCAGTTCTTCTATAAAAGCAGTAAAATAATAAAATAAAATTTAATAATAATTAACATTAAAACTAAACAACAATTCTTTAGAAGATACATAGAAGCAAATTCATATACATATGTAAATATTTATGTAAATATTAAGTACTTAGATAATTCAACGTATAGTTGACCTTTGGAATGTTTGGATTTTCATTTCGCACGGATGACCTCAAGCCGAAACTATTGTTAAATTATAAAGTATTTATTTATATATTTATTTATAAAAAGTGGCAAAAAAGGGGATTTTTGAAAAAGTGGCAACAAGAGTGGCAAGGCTTCAAAAAAGTGTAAAATTGGCACTTTAGTCGCACAAACGGCAACGCTGCTGACACCACAAAGTAGACCAGAGGTGACACAGGACGGAAGATAATTGTGTTTTTAGAGGTCTCGCTCACACAGTCATCAAATCCTCTTTACTTTTTCTTTCGCGTGGTATTATTTTAAAGTAATTACATTTTATTCCTTGAGGTCTCATTCGCAGTCTAGTTTTTGTAAATAAATGGTAAAAATTAATATTTGCGAACGAAAATGCTTAAAACGAAGTTTAATCATTCGAAAACAAATTTTAATCACTTTATTAATACTAATAATCCTTTTCGCATTGTGTTTTTTAATTCAATACAACAAATTCCACCATTTAATTTTGTACGAATGTTCATGTGCTCAAGTGTATTTTCAATTTCAACACTGCAAAATCTTTCATTTAATTTTGTAAAAAATTTTCAATTGTTCATTTCACTAAGTATACATTTCTGCTGTTTGTTTTGATTATTGTACTAAAAATATTCAATAACAAACACAATATATTTGTCTCTTTTTAACAGTGATCAAATCAGATGATTTGAGCTTTTTTCTTAAGTCACTTTCTACAACTCTGGTCTCCTCTGTGGCTGACACTCCCGGGATTGAGATAAATCGATTGAAGTAAGAATCATTAAAATCGGTCCACGTGTTCGGCTAAAAAAAAACTAGTTTTACAGAAAATGAGTTTTAAATTAAACTTTATTCTCTCAAGAAGATGATTATTTTATGAAATTTGTGCAAAATGTGAATAACGATATGAGTATTAACTCTGCATTGTATTAACACAGAAATCAAATTTTTTGAGTTATAACATTTTTGCAGTAAATGAGCGATATGTAAGTATGTATGTATGTAGCTGTCAGGAATTGGTTGTTTCTTTTTTTTTTTTTGTATCTATAAGAAGTATTAAACTTTGTCTGCATTTACATATTAACTAGGCATGTACATAACAAAAAATAATCGATTCCGGGTGACTTTTTTCTTTGACTCAGACTAAAATGTGAAAAAATAAAGTTTACACCAATGGTTCAAACAAATAATCTACACTTCCGTACGTAACATTTGTCAATCATACCCATGCAGTAGTACTCGCAGTATGAGGAAGTTAAGAATCAAGAGATTTCTAAGAAGAAAAAAAATTAAGTGTGCATATTATTATTTTTGAGTCATTTACATAAATATAAAAATTTAAATAAAATAAGAAAGTATAAGAAAATTAATTATGTATGCATGTGCTCTCTTTCAGATGCATGCATATGTACATACATACATACATACATATGTATGTACGTATTTCATTGGCCTTTCACACACGAGTCTAATTTTTATGCCGCACAATTTTTGTTCTTTTTAGAACACACGAGACTAATGCATCTGGCATAAAAATGTATACGTGCACACAGCTTTGTGTGTATTAGTGTTTTTTGTATTCATTTTACATTTGCTGTTTTTAAAGTTGTGTGTGCATTGGTTTTGTGCTGCTGATGCGGGATTGTATCTGGTTGAAAAATTATGCCGTACACAAAACCACTCGCTTTGCCCTTCTCACCAACAAACTAGCATTTTATGCCAGCAAAATTGTTCTCGTGTGTGACTGGCCATTTAGGAACATTTTTTTTTATTAAATTTTTATTCTTATTAAAAGCCAAGACGCAACGTTGTCTCTAATAAAATAAATAGAAACGCATACATATGCATATGTACATACATATGTGTATGTTCATACATATTTACATACAAATGCATAATCTTTGTTTCATATAATGAAAATCGTTTCAAATTTTGTGTATTCCTACAATTACTAAAACAAATATTTTGTATACTTTTGAGTTTATAACACCAGTACGGTGTGTCTGTCTGTTCGTCTGTCTGTTCTGATTTGTATGCTAAAACAGAAGAAGAAGAAACAATAGAAAACCGGAAACATATAAAAATATTTAAAGAAAATGAACGGCGACAGTGAGCAGAGTAGCAAGCCGATCAAAATATTTCGGCGGCGGCTGAAAGGCAAATATTTTCGGCGGCGGCGGTTGAACGGCTTAACGCCGAATTTTTAAGCATTTTATTGAATCACCATGTTGTTACATTATTTTATTTGCAATATTTTAAGTATTGCAGTAAGTGATGTCCCAAATGCCAAGAAAAGTACCTTCGCAAATTATTTGATAAATCATAGAAACATATTAGAGACTATAAATAAATTTTACTTAAGCCTTTCGACTTCCCAAATAAAAAATTAGTTACTTTATAACACTGCTAGGGGTGAACGAATAAAAAGCATTGATCAAATCAATGACCCTTATCGACTCTTACTACGACGGTTTTGTAATAGATTAAAGAACACTTGTTGTTTTATCTAGGACAAAACTGTAGTAGTCGAAGTTGTAATACGCCAACCACAAATCAATCAAAAAGTCGCCTGAATGATGTTACAAAAAGCCTTTGTGTAAACGAGCATGGCTTTTATAAGCAACTCAAAGAGAGAACGTACGCGTTGTAACAGCTCTTTCTGTGTGATTTACAATTTTTGCACAACAAAAGCGAAAACAACTATCTTTTAAGGCACTGGCTTCATATTCCATACGAAATATAAATAAAAACCATACGTATGATAAATAGTCACAAAATCAAAAATAATTTAAAAAGGATAAAATGTGAAAACAGATAAAAATCGGCTGAGTATTAAGCCGCCGATAAGCCAAGTAATTCGGCGGCGGCTCGACTTCTGAAAAGAAATCGGCTGACCGGCTAGCCGCCAGCCGCGCCGCTACGGCTTGCTACTCTGACAGTGAGAAGAAGGCTTTGATGAAAAAGAAAAGTAAAAATAATTTATTTATTTTTCTTGACTATTAACAGAGATTCTTAAACTGTTTTTATCCAATAATATCACGGGCTTGGTAACACTGTTATGCAAAAAAAAATTTTTTTTAAATAAAAATATATATATTATATGGACATTGATGTCCTAAATTCAAATCCGTTTTCAGTTTCTGTCTATGACGTGTAGATTTTTTTTATGGGCGTGGCTAATATTAAGCCTTAAACAAGGCGGTCACGCCAAGTTATTTCAATATAACTCGATAACAGTTTGTTCGATTTTAATAAATTAAACACTGAAAGATGCAAAATAATATTAATGTTTAAACCAAACTAATATGTTTCGCTTTCGGAGTTATTCAGAAATTATTAGCGAAAAATATAATTTTAATGCAAAATTGAATTTTTTTTTATTTTTTTTTTTTCAAAACTTTATTAATTTCTCAACCCCACCTCAAGTCTTTTTTAACATGACTGCGGCGCCATAAACGGCTTGGAATTTTCAAACGATTTACATTTGTTTCTCGTTACAAAGTATTACACTTTAAGAATCACTGCTTTTAATGAAATAAATAGACAAACCAAAAATGGGTTGATTGCAACCAGCCCAATGAGGTAGTTTACACGAGAACAATTTTTAAGCCGCACAATTTTTGTTCTTTTCCAAATTATACGAGACTAATTCATCTGGCACAAAATGTATACGTATAAACAGCTTTCTGTGTGTTAGTGTTTTTCGTATTCATTTAACATTTGAGTGTGTGTAAACAACAACAACAAAACTAATCTATTTGCCTCTCTCACCCACAAACTGGTATGTTATGCCAGCACAATTATGCCCGTGTAAATCAGCGCAATCATCTACAATCCAGTTAGCATCTTTGCATTCTTTTTTAGTCATCCTTCTGCTTTCGCTTTAAAACGCTGGTTCTGATATTTTAATTCTCTAGAGGTAACGCTCAAGCCTCATGCTTAAATAAGAGCGGCAACGCTTGTTGCATGTAAAAGAATTGCAAAATGAGAGTAGTCAAAATATCAACAACCCTGCAAGAGCCTGTTTAGATGAAGGGTGCAGTAGCTGGCACAACGCTTACGTTTTTATTTTTGGAGTCCCTTCCACGTCCACGCGCGTTTACATAAAGACTATTTTGTCGCAACAGTCAGGGGACTTTTTGATATTCATTTGATCATTTGATTGATTTTAATCGCTCGTTTGTAGCAGTGTTGCCCTAACTTCACCCTTCATCCAAACCGGCTCTAAACAGTTTTTAAATCTTTTTGGATTGGAAAGTCATAAAATAAAATTGCTTTGAGAAATGTAGCACTACATTGCATCTCATAAGATTGCCTATTCTTGTTTTTTTATAATGCGGATGTTAAAATGGGCCATTTCAAATGATAAAATGCTTTAATTTTTATTTTAGAAAAATCTGCAATTTGTAAAGAGTGCCACACCTGTGAGTTTCTTTGAGTAAATCAATTGTAGTGCCCGCTGTGTAGCATGTGGCTCCGTCCAATAGGAACCACATATCAGCAGTGTTGCCATAAGATGTAAGAGGAAAAGTGCTAGATTTCAGAAATAACAGTGCTAAAACGTTCTACAGCACACACAAAAAAGTGCTAAAATCAGTTAACATGTTTATTTTCTCTTATTTCTTAAGTGGCCCATGCACTTACAATGAAATTGTAAATTTTTTCTATTCTATATCCTCACTAACGTGCATATCATATTCAAAGGTGGCACATTAAATTTTTTCATTTTTATGGTATTGTATTGGCGTGATGTCGACCAATAGTGCCAGAGTAAGGATTATTGTCAAAATTGTGATGGCTGTTGTCCAAGTTCGCAATAATAGAGAGCGAGGTGGCTCGTTAAGCTGGTTGCGCCTGTGGCTGAGTTGTAGCGATGCTAGCCTGTCAGTCCAGAGGTCGCGGGTTCGATTTCCGCCATAGATCCGCAGAAAAATTAATCGCTTCGCAGGTTGGGTTTGTTAAAAAAAAAATTAAGCAAAGAAGCTGCTGATGCGATCATTTCAGCTAATGCCTCTAAATGTTTCAACGGGCTTCGGGACTCCTACAAAATACAATATCAGCGGTCTTGATAAACCCAGGGCTCGTGACAACTAGTCCATAAAAAAGATATCATTTAGGATTGTTGTATGTCCCGTTAACATGGACCGCACCAAACTCGGTTCAAAAAGCTCAATGTAAGACCCTTGTCGCCGTTTTCATTAGATGGACAGCAAATGGTGAATGGCGTCCAAGGCTTTTAGCGCTTTCCGCTTCTTTCGGCAACTATGGTGTCAATTGTAGAATACCTTTGGACCTTAGCAATTGATTGTATTATGGCTTTTCTGAACGCTGGAAAACATACAACACAACCATACCAGAGAAGCTAACAATTGTTGTTTATTCCAAAACACAATTTGGTCGTATATTGTCGTTTTGTGGTGTCATTTTCAAAATGTTTGGAAACACTATTATACTATAATGCTTCGTTCACTATTCATGCTTCACATCCCAATCTTGAGCGAAGCAACTTGCTTCGCCATACAAAATTATGAGAGCGAATCAAGTAGATTCAATATGAATCTACTTGCGAAGCACGTAAAATTGGTATCTTCTCTGAACTACCCAGCGGTAAAACTCAGAAGGCTTTCTTGGTGCAGGCCTTATTAAAGGCCTGCATAGGAATTTTTTTGATTCACACATTCCACACTCCCTTCTATGAGAAGAGAGAAAAGAAGGAGTAACGTGTTTTATTTTGTTTTCTACCAAAGCAAAAGCAAAATCCATTAATTTGAAGGCTTTCCAGAATCTCTGGCGAAAGAAGCAAGAACAGAAGGCCTACCCCGCAATGACAACGCGTGTAAAAAAGATATGAGTATGGAATGGAGCGAGAAGGCCTTGTACATCCAAAAGAACTAGTATAGAGGCCTTATAGAAGGCATCCTTACTCCTTCTTGTTCCCGCTGGGTAGCTATCAAAACAAAATATATATATATGTGTGTGTGTGTGTGTGAACAAATAAAAACATACGTGCGTATGATACGTATTTATGTGTGAATATATGTACATAAAAAAAATTTCAAAACGAAGCACGAATGCACTGTGTAAACGGCAAGATTCATAAACAGATTGAGAAAGCGAAGCACGTGATTCAACTCGTAGTGTAAACATAGCATAGCGCAATATCACGCAACGAATAATATCGGAAAGGAAAAAAGTTGCCACTAGTACACACTATTGCGATGTCACAAAATGCCATAACTTTTAATCAGCATAAGTTTAGTCGACTCTTACACCACCAAACTGAATTGAGTTGAGAACCGTAATAGGATGGCGGCATTAATTTTTCTTCAAATTCTGGCAACGCTGGTTTGCTCAGCAGAATTTTTATGCTTTTTTTATAGAGTATGTACTTTCATCTTCTTATTTAAAAATAAAACAATAGTTCTTTCTCTTCAAAGTTTTCTTCTTTCTATTTCTTACACCACTCTGATAGCGGATTTCTTTAGCACCGTCATTCACTGTCCTTATTGTTGTTGTTATATTTATACTTAAAATGATTAGTGAGTATTTGGCGTTGTTCCCAATAAGCATTTTACTATACATACATACGTGTTGTTTTTGTTTATTTTAATGGTTGGTGTGTCTCTGTATTTCTATTTTGTTTTTGTATTTTTATTTACCGCACTGTAAACGTGAACACATACTAAACAAAAAATAAATATAAAATAAGATAGGAAAATCACGTTGTATTTTTATTATTGTTGTTGTCTCGATTCGTTTGCTGTTTTTATTATTATATTTTTCGTATTGTCAAGAATGCGTTTACGCTAGAGAGTCGTTTTGTTGTATAACTTTCATTTTTTATACATACATACATACATACATTTTTTTTCTAATTTGTGTACGTACATACATACACATGCAGTATTCATATGCAGATTATATTGTAAATATAAATACATTTACTAAAACATTTATTTATTTTTATCTTATCTTGCGTTTAGTTACGAACCTAATTAACCACATTAAATTTAATTTTATTTATTATTTTTCTTGCTTATTTTTGCTTAAGTATAAGTAGATACACATACTGTGAGCGTCAAAAGAAATTAAACACTTTTGTACAGTAATCAATAAAAATTAAAAAGTTTAATTGTAGTTTAAGAAGCGCGTGGAATTCGCACAAAAAATTACTAAACTTTGCTTATAGACTTTTCTGGTAAAACATTTTGTTGTATAGTGATGAGAGCAAATTCGATATACCTATGTATTTGGAGTAAAAAAGCTTCTAAAAATATTGCAGTCAAAGAATGAAGCTTTCCTTGAAAAGTGTCTTACAAGCAACAGTGTTTAAAAAACTATAATGATTTTCATTTCATTTGATTTTGCTTCTGCTTTCAGAATCAAAATCACAAAACGATTTATGGCAAATTGCAAGAAGCAAAAACTCTTGCTTTTAGCAGTTTTAAGCAATCGCAATAAAGTGGAATTTGTTTTTGCTCTTGTCTGATGTGCAAAAACAACAACAAAAACATGACAAACACCACAAAATAGTAGACTGAACCAGCAGAAAGCTTCTAAAAGCAAGAGCTTTTGCTTCTTCGACTGTGACTGTTTGGTTGGCTAGTTTACGTGGCTGCCTACTACACGCAGGCATTCAAGTAGAATCTAGATGATTCCTTTTTGAAAGGACACTCATCGGTGTCAACCGTATCTAAGCATTCTGATACGGTGATCGTTACTAGATCCAACCTGTAGCGTTGAGATATCTGATAAGGTCATTCAACCCAATCTCAGATAAATCTGAAAAATCGTCTAGTACAAAGCTGGACATCGCAAAGAAAGTGGAAGATTGTCTCTTTGAATTCTTTTCGTTTGACTTTTTGGTTTTTGCAAAAGCATACAGACTGTTTATACTTTTACTACCGAAACTAACCAAAAGCAACAGCAAGTCAAATTCAAACTCTTGAAATCGTCGACTGTTGAAAGTACTGCGCAATTGTTCATACATCGTTTGCTGCTTCCGCTTCGACTGCGACTGTTGTTTGTTTTCACAAGCACAAGCAAATGCATTGGTTGATTTTAAACAGTTGGAAAAAGCCAAAGCAGCGAAAAGTAAAAATTTTACGACTTTTGCTACTTCAACACTGACAAGCAACGTCAAACAGTGCAGAGGCTCGGTTATGAACTGGGGCTGCATGGCGGCATCTGGAGTCGTTAATCTAATTCTACAATCAATAAAATTGATTCATTAAATATTCTGAAAGAAACTGTTGCGCACATCGTTGAAAAATTGGTTCTTCTAAGCCACTTTGTTTTTCAAAATGACAACGACCCGCAACATACGACGATAGTTCTTAAGGAATTGTTGTTATACCGAACGCCTAAGACTCTAGAACTTTCTGAGAGTACCTTGAAATATCAGACAGAGGATCATTCCGAACAAGAACGAAGTGCAAAAAATTCGTTTTTTATAGAACGTACAATGAATAAAATAGATTATTTAAAAATACTAAAAGATAATTTAGTACAATTAGAGAACAAATTAAAAATATAATTGGAAATTATTGTTTAGTTCGAGTTAAATACCCGAAGCATTCGTGCTAATAATAAGAGATTGGCTTCCATCAAAGGTAAAAAAAAATTGCAGGCACATTCTCCCTAGAGCCTTGGCCTTAATATTAATTAAATTTTGTGGGCGTTTGTAGATTTTGTGGGCGCGAGCTGTAGATAAAGGGCAAAAATTAACTCAAAAGTTTTCGCCAGGGCATATGGGAGCATATACATACATACCACCCAGTATTACCAAAAACCCAGTTCATTCTAAAGGTAGGAACACACGATTGCCGCAATGCACCTATTATTGCTCCATTTTATATGCCAATCGTGTGATTTCACAATTTATTTGTCCCATACGACAGTCGAGAACAATATTGTGGTGATTTGCCGCAATCAAATGCAGCTCTGGTGCGGCAATTGTGTGAACGGTTGATAGACAACCATGCCCCATTGTGTTCTCGAGCGGAAATCAAAGAAACCAGTACGCGACAACTTCTTAAGTGTTTTTGTATGTACTGTAAACTTCAACTTACTTTATGTATAATTATAACTTATTTGAAACGTTAACATGGAACTGTGATCCAATCTTTAACCCATATACAAGGTGGGCCAAAAGAAATCACCCTATTGGAAGATGCTCTTATTTTTGCAAATGGCGGCCAATGTCAAATCTGTTTTGACATTTGTGAACTAGACAGATGTAGAACGCGGAATAATTGTGTCGTGGCGTTCCTGGATTGCCTCATCTCTCGTTTTGGCGATTTACAACAGACAGACTTTTTTGTCCCGTGTTTACGTGAACAAGCCCGAGACCCTGGAAGCCCTCAAGCACAACATTCGACACGATCTGCCGCCCGAAGTTCTAGCCGAAGTGATGAAAAATGCCATAAAACGAGCAATAATTTGGCCGATATCATCTTCTCGACTTGACCAATAAAATTCTAAAGGTTCAAATAAACATAATCAAAAAACAGAATCGAAGTTTTTCATTTACATAGAAAAAAAAATGAGAGCCAAACAACATCGGATGACTTCTTTTGGCCCACATGGTATTTAGCTTTTATTAGTTTAAAAGAAGGAAAATCGCACCAATTCACCACAATAAAAATTGGGTCAGATTGATGTATGTATTTGCGGCAATCGTGTGATCCTACTTTAAGAGAATAATGTATAAGCTGGTGGACGTGGTCTCATTTAGTACTAATTTTTAGTCTATTACTTCTTTCATAGCTCCTTTCTAAAGGAAAACTTAGTGTACAGGTTTTTTTTTTCTCTTGGAAATAGTGTTATTTTTTAGCATTAAAATAAATTTGTTAATAAAATTAAAGATTTTCATAAAAAGTTGATTGAAAGTTGCCTTTAGTTTTAGCTTAAAATCTCAAAAAGCAACAAACATACTTTGGTTGGAAGAGCGGAGCGTTTTGCTGTACAAGTTTTTTTTTTTTGCTAACTGTACATACTTCTGTACACATGTATGTATGTATGGATGTATGTGTATATATATATTTAACCTACAAATGCAATAACAAAATTATTTTTAAGAACATAACTACAGAAAAATGCCACCGCAGTTTTGAAATTTCTAGTCTACATTTTACGCTTTAGTCACGTCATGATTGACGGAATTATATGTAGCAACCCTGTATTTGTATTAATAGCAATAAATATGGAGATTGATAACTTTGTACTTAGTATTAGTAAGTATTGTTGTATCTAGTACGTAAAAAAAATTTACATATGTACATGCGTGTATTTTTGTGGCCTATTTGATGGTTTGATTGCTGCTAATGATTAGAAACTGTCATTTAGCTATGATAGGTACTAAATAAAAATTTAGAAATATTTATGTAGTACAAAGACAACCTAACATGCTCCAAATTTCAATTCCTCTTGAATCCATACACACTTTTCAATCAGCATACTCATCTACATACATGATTTGGATTTGATCAATAGTTTAACAAAACTCTGTTTAACAAAAAGTTATTATTGATTCTGTTCTGCAAATCACGACATACAACAAAATTAATAAAAGCTAAATCTTGTTTGTGTAACCACTATATATGAGGTGTGTTCAAAAAGTATCGCGAATTGTTGACAGCTGCTTTGCTTGCACGTGTTTTGGATCGTCTTCGATTTTTACCTATTAAAAAAAAAATGTAACAAAGAACCTGTATCAAATTTTGTGTGAAAAACGAAATTAAGTGCGCGGATGCATTCCGAATGTTGACTGTGGCATACGGAGAAACTACCTTGGACCGAAGCAACGTTTAACGGTGGTACAAAATGTTCTCAGAAGCCCGAGAAGATGTGAACGACGAAGAGCGTGCCGCACGCCCGAGCACTTCAACAACAGACGAAAAAATTGATGAAGTGAAGAAAATGGTATGTCCATATTTACACTATGCAAGTCTTATTGCTAAGCTGATTAGTTTGACGGAGAGAGACGAGGGGAACAGTAACGTTTCTTTTCCCCTCGTCCCTCTTTCCTAACAAACTAATCAGCTGAGCAATAAGACTTGCATAGTGTAAATTAGGACTATTGGTCAATCGTCAAATCACCATTAGAGAGTTGGTGAGGACCTAGACATATCGATTGGCTCGTGCCATTAGATTTTTATCAATGATTTGGGCATGAGACGGGTTGCCGCGAAATTCGTACCAAAATTGCTCAATTTCGACCAAACACAGCATCGCATGAACACTGCTAAAGAGCTGTTAGACTCTGTCCGCGACGACCCAAATTCGCTGCAGAGGGTCATAACTGGTGACGAATCGTGTGTTTATGGGTTTATAGAAGACGAGCCAAAACACGTGCAAGCAAAGCAGCTGTCAACAATTAACTGAACATTCAAAATGGCCGAAATTGTCGCCATAAGTGAGAGACATGAGTACCAACATAACGCCAAAAAAAAATAAAAATTCAAATATACGTAACCCGCGAAAAATTCAAAATTCGCGATACTTTTTGATCACAGCTCGTACACAGCCTGCTAAGGGACCTGACCAATGTAAACTATGCTATGCGGACGTTGTCATGATACTTCTAAAGGGGCAAGGACCTTAACCAACTTTGCAGGTAAACGGAAAGAATAGTCAACATTGGGCTAAACTGGTCTCAGCCGAGAGGACTGAATATTTACCCAGAAAAAAACCAGGAAGGCAAAGATCATGCAGTATATTGATTCTAATTTTCAGGGAAAGACCATCTATCTCCTTATCCAATAGGATTAAATATTTAAAAGAGATCCTAGAGGAAAGAGTCAAGAAGGCTAACTCGTGCTGGTCTTTCTGCAAAAGGGTCCAGATGTGGACTCGGCCCTCTTGCGACATACTGGCTTCATAGCAGTGTGATTAGGCCAATTCTAACATACGCATCGGCAGTATGGTGGAGGTCAATGGGAAGAAAGTGCAACACTTAAATGTTGAAAGAGGTTCAACAAATGTGCTGTTTAGGTATAAATAAGTGGCGCTATGAGAACTACATGTACCTGGGCATTGTAGACCACTCTTTATGTCCAACCTATACACATGCGTATTAGATACCAAACAGCTCTTGCTGCTGGAATGGATATGAAGACAACATACGTACCACATCATCAAAAGATATGAACGTCACTGGACGTATACGACCAGAGGTTTTATTATGTAATCCGAATCGAACGGAAATGTGTTCGAATTGTAATGTTAATAACATACAATTTCGAACAGTTTTCTTTTCGAATCGAACTACATAACACCCCAGACTTTTGAAATGTCCGACCCTAGTCTCACGTAGGGTTATAACTAAATGGGTGTTGTTGATACCAGAAAGACATTCCTGGGTCACTTGAACTCTGCAACAAACACCCGTGGTAGTTTGCTGCTACACGGATGGCTGGAAGCTAGGGGAAAGAACGGACCTAGGTTTTTTCATAGAAGAACCAGAGACCGAAACTTACTTCCGCTTAAATGACCATAATACACTCTTGCAAGAGGAAGTGGGTGCGATCAGGGAGGTTTTAAAAATGGATCAATGTGAATATTAGGGCCACATATCGTCGGGTGGTTACTGGTTTGCCGCATCAATAATGTATTCTTAATATCTGTGCGGCAAACCAGTAACCACCCGACGATATGTTAACATATTTACTGACAGCAAATCGGCAATTGGGGCCATCACAAACGAATGATTAAACTCTAGGGCCGTTTCAGATTGCAAAAATATGATTAACTATGACGCAGTACATGGGAAAATTCGTCTTGTATGGGTGCCGGCCCACTACGACGTAATCGGGAATGAACTGGCAAAAACAACCAGAACGTTACGCACAGTAACTGTAATTAATGCAAAGCCTTTCAAGGCAGCGAAGATTGAGTTAAAAAATTGGACGAAGATGGCTCACAGGACATGATGGAATAGTGATACTGGGGGTAATCTAACCAAGTTTCTATAGGCTAACCCGGAGGAAGACAAAAATAAAATATTAAATTTTAAAGGGCGTTACCCGGCGCATTGTGTCTATTTAAGAGCTCAAGGTGTGTGATAAGTTTCGTAAAAGTCGGTTAACAATAATACATTGTAATGGGCGTAGCCACGCCCATTTTTTCAACTTTAAAATTGTGTAATTACAAGAACCAAAGGTATTTGCTAGGTTTCGCAGCAATCAAATAAAATCAAATATAAAAAAATATTGGGCATGTCCCAGCCCACTTTTATTACAATAAGACCAATTGGAAGCTATACCCTCTCAGCCAAAAAAATAATTTTAATAATCGGTCTAAAATGTACCGAGTTGTGAAGTAACAATGTCGAAAAAAATACAAACGAATTGATAACCTGCTCCCTTTTTCGAAGTCGGTTAAGAAGTACAGCTATTCCGCTGAATTAAGTCTTACAATTATTTATTTCTTGTTTACTTGAGAAATACATTTTTGTACAAATGTCGAAAAAGAATTTTTGTAGCAGACTGAAACAACTTAAGACAGAAAAAAAAACTATTTCGAGTAAAAAGAAGAACATCTTGGCAAACAAGTGCGATGTTGTATGCAACAAGATTTTTTCCACCTCTGCAATTCTAAATATAAATTCAAAACAAAAAAATTGATTTTCTTTCTTTATTGTTGTTTGCTATCTGAAAAATAGCAGCAACAACACAAGCAAACTCAAATTTAGGGCAATTTTTGTCAGTTTAAAGTTGTTTTATTTTTATTTTTTATGTACAAACTGCAAAGTAAAGTATTAAAGGTAGCAAGCAGCCAACGCAATTGAAGAAAAAATAACAAATATTCCATGTAGTCGTAGACATAGTACACGAGTATAAAGGCTATTCTGGTTGTAGCAAGAACTAAAACTGGAATGATTTTTGTCATTTTGTAAAATTTGTAGGTGCGGCTAACCCTTCTATTAAACAACAAAATTTTTATTTTTTTTTTACTATTACAGCCTTCTAGATATAAAATACATTACATTTCCTAACGGGAATAACACTGCCATATATTGTCAGATCTGGCAACTTTATTATTATTCATATGTACACTTGTCCTCATTCGGTTTATCATTTCATTGTGAATAGACCAACTTTAGAACATCTTGAAAATTGTGCAAATTTATTAGTGAAACTTATTTTAGGCTCAATAAGAAAATCTATTGCGTTTGGAATGGGAAAAAATACAAAGTAGATTAATTAATGGTCTCTGCTGAGGCAGGCGAAGACGTTACCGTCAAAGACGCACAGTGGTTCAGAATCGTTTTTCATCTTCCAAAACTATATAACTTTTTTTCTAATGCTTTTTTTTAGTGGTTATCCAAGTTTGGTTTCATTTGAATCCGTACAGTAATTGTTGAGAAATTTAAGGTTAAAGTTGAACTTTCGATTTCATTTTTTGCATTTTTCATATAAATGCTCGGTTTTTGTTATTTTGTTTGTTAAAAAAGGCTTCATAACGACAATTAAATATTTTTTTTTTTTGCGAAATGATTTTTCTTAGTTTTTTAAGCTGTAGAAAAATGGACTAAGACCATATCGTCAGCCCATTATTGGTTTGAACCACCGACCATTTAAAAAAATGAGTTAGGTATGGGTTATATATAGGGTCCGCCAGATAACTTTTTTTTTTGAAAACAGGGCGCAAAACATCGAGTGTAGCTTCGGCTGTGTGGCACGTAGCGCCGTCCTGTTGAAACTAAATGTTGCCAATATCCTCCTCTTCATTCGTTCAACATGGCCCGATAACGATCGCCATTACCTGTAACGGCTACTCCTTGCTCATTGGCCCAATTATGCCTCTGTACCAAAATCCGCACCAAACAGTGACTCGTTTTGGGTGCTTCGGCTTTTCAATGTATGCTTGCGGGTTTTCTGTGCCCCAAATGCGACAATTTTGCTTGTTTACATACTCGCCAAGATCAAAATGAGCTTCATCTGAAAATATGATTTTTTTGGGAAAATCGGCATCTTCTGTAAGTCGATCGCAGGCAATATTTCCCAGCGTTGTTCAAGCGTATACACAACCATATTCGTTCAGCGGAAGGATAAAACTAATTACCTGTCAAATGAGTTATGAGCTAAGTGTTACCATTCACGAAAT
The DNA here is from genome assembly GCA_936439885.1 of Nowickia ferox. Taxonomy (NCBI): domain Eukaryota; kingdom Metazoa; phylum Arthropoda; class Insecta; order Diptera; family Tachinidae; genus Nowickia; species Nowickia ferox. The sequence goes on from OW387025.1 coordinate 12,867,497, forward strand.
AAGCGCTAGTTGAAAAAAAACGTCAGATGGCGGACCCTATATATTTCGAATATCTCCTTTCTGAAGCCAAAACATGTTTCGCGAAATTAATTATTGTTTTTGAGATATTTGGCATTCATTTTGCTCAATTTCAACTATTTTAAGGTTTAATAAGTATTGTTTTGCTGCACATGCCACAGTTTGGCGTTTGCCACAAATTCTTCATACAAAAACGAAGAAAATAATGTGATTATTGAGACGCCCTACTCCAAATAAAATTTCTAAGAGGGAGGAGCAAGCAATAGCGAAAGCTTATCTTAAGAAATGTGATATGGAAGAGTTAGAAAGAGATATAATACTGTTGGACATTTTTTTTGGGCAGTTTTTTCTTCTCGAAAACAGTTTTTTTGTTCGATATCGGCAGTTTTTTTCCTCAAACGCATATGGCAACACTGTTTGCTATTCACATTATCTTCATACGGCCATGTCACAGAGCTCAATTCCGTTCGGAAACGGAATTCAATCGACCCCATTTTTGTAGGAGATGGTGTCTAAAAAAGAAAACTAAAATACGGAAATTTGTCAGGTGTGTCAAGACTGTGGGGGCACTGGTTTGCTGGGATATGCTTGAGCTAGGGCTTGACACCTTGAAGTGAATTCGATTCCGTTTCCGAACGGAATTGAATTCTGTGACATGCCTGATAATGTCCACATTTTTCTGTCCACCTAAAATTTTCTTGAATACTGTATTCAAGAGAACACTGAAGATAGGGCATAGTCAAGGTTTTGAAGGCGATATATGCGAGATGACCTACAAAATAACACGAAGAATAATTTTATAATAGGTACCTATAAGTATAGAGTTTTATTGCGGCCTTTTACGCTACTGATGTCAAGTGATTGACATTTTTGGCAAAGACAATTCGTGTAAACACACATATACACATGTGCATACACATAATTGAGTACCTATTTTTTTGTTATCGGTATGTATGTATGTTGTTCACTAGGTGTTACTTATTGTTGTGTTATAAATTTAAATGCTCATAATTATTTGAATTGTATTTACCACTACTGTTGTAAGTATGTCATAGATACATAAATATTTATGTGTGTATATATCTAACTTCAACCCTGCAGTCAGCGTAGGTAGCGAATGTCTAGCTATTTCTTTAAATACCAATCGTTACCATTAACTACCAGTCTAACTACTAGCAATGCACACGACTGACAATTTTAACGATATTGCCACCACCCTTCGTCAGTGATTTCGCTAATCAATACAATTAATTTTTGCAGTGATAAAACAATTAACTATGCATCCTTATCGAGAATAACGTGAAATATTTTCCGTGAACAAAAAATGGTGAACAAAATTAAAGAATAGTATACTGGCACAACAACAACGCAAACATTAGCGATCACAATTTCAGGGAAAGGGAACACATTTCACGTGAACTTTTATTCCCGATAAGGGTGATTAATACATTTTTCAATAAATTGTGCTTTTTCTTTTTCGATGCCAACTTTTTTGGCTCTAAAAGCACATCAGAATTTTAAAAAAGCACTAAAAATCGTAATATTGAGATCTAAAATGCGCAAAAAGCACTAACGTGAAAAACGAGTGAACTTTAATAATGTTTTCTAAGCTATTCTCTGCTTCGGCAATATCATCAATATCTTCAATGAAATATATCAGGCGAAAAAGGTATACTTTGCACTAAACAAATATATACACCAAATTTTTATTAAAGTAATATTAACTCCTCTTTCACACACGTCAAGTTTGACTCGTCAAGTCTTGAGTTTTTAGGAGAGAGAGGAAAAGAAAATGTGGGGGGGGGGTAGTACAGACTTGACCGTACCAGTCAAGTTTGTTTTGTCATTCGTAATACTCTACGACAACGCAAATTGATGAAGCAAACTTGACGGTGTGTATGAACACGAATGCAGGTTTAAAAGAAAATTGATCAAAAACTGAGCAGGTAAACCTGACGTGTGTGAAAGAGGAGTAAGAAATATAAAAATTTCTTAAAAGCACTACTTTGTGCTCTTTCTTAGTTTGGCACTAGCAATAAAAATTTGGCATTTTGAGTCTTCAAAAAGCACTAAAAATAGTGCCAAAAGCACCAAGTTGACAACGCTGGTTGTAATTGACTTCTGCTGCTCGTTTTAACTTTCTAAAAGAAAAGCACTTTTTTCACTAAAAACTACACGTTCACTGACCACGAACTTCCAATTGTAGCTGACGCCAACACAAAATCAAAACAATTATATACTTAAAATAATTAGTTTTTTGTTGATTTTCTTTGGAATAACAGCACAGTTTTTTTTCCACTTGCAAAAAAAAAATTTTTTGAGGTTAAAGGCATTAACATATCCATGAAAGAGAGAGTCAAAAGGCGAACTCTTGCATTACTTGTGGCAACTGTAGTAGTTAGTCGATTTTTCGTTAGGGAAATACCTAACGATTTTGAGTCAATTTCTACTTTTAAAACTGCAGGGTAATTATTTGAATTGTTTTTACCACTACTGTTGTAAGTATGTCATACATACATAAATATTTATGTGTGTATGTATCTAACTTCATGGCTTTGTGCTAAATACAAACAAACGCCTACTGGCCCATGCACTTTTTTATATGTTTGTGTTTTTATGTGTGTGGGCATTATCAACACACATAGATACAAATGTTAATAGTGCAAATGGATTGTTCTTGCATCTGTGTCTGTGTGTGTGCGTGTGTAGTTTTGGTCTAGTCTCGTGGTCGAGTGATTAGTATGGTGCTGCTACTGTCCATTAGTAGTTTGTTTGGTGCTAAAGTCACGAGTTTGTTGTGTGTGATTATCATTAATTTAGGAGGGTATGGCGGACAATTGTTTGTATTTATTATTATATGTACATGCATATGTAGCGGTTTATATATCGACGTCATATGTATCTAGTGCTTGCTCACAATTGCCGCCACATTTAATCACTGTTGCCAGATTTGATTTTTTATACCCATATAACATGACAGAAGTTTTGTTTTATGATTATTTTTTTTTAAATTTTGATTCCACTGTTCTGAAAAAAAAAATTCTTTGAAATAAAAATATGTGTATTATATGGACATTGATGTCCTAAATTCAAATCCGTTTTCAGTTTTTGTCCATGACTTACTGATTTTTTTAATGGGCGTGGTTAATATTAACCCTTAAACAGGGCGGTCACGCCAAGTTATTTCAATATAAATCGATAAAGGTTTTGTTCGATTTTATTAAATTTAACACTAATAAATTTATCAAAAATGGCGACGACAAATTCAAGGTTGTTTCAAAACAATATCGCCATAAAATTTTGTTGTAGAATGCAAATTCTATGTTGACAGTCATCGATAATCTTCGATAATAACAACTGCAATAACAATTTGAAGCAGAGAATGTGCTACGGGCGCAAGGAATGAACCAAGATAATCCTTGTTACATGGACTACCTTTAGTTGCATTGATTTTTATTTGTTTAATTTTTATTTTAAAAAAAACTCAACTTTAGCGATATTATTTCTGAATTTTTATTTACTCCTCAGAAAATAAGAGTTATTTCTCGATTCTTAGTTATTCCTCAGAAAATAAAACTTCAAAATTCATCGTTGCGGAATTTGTCTCCCCGTTCTCATCATATCTAAAATAGCACACTGTTACAGCGATGGCACGATAGTTTATACATACACCTTTTAACGAGAGGTGGTATTTTTTTTGATACAAAAGTAATCACCATTAGTGGTACGGGAACTTCTGGTCGTAACTATTACATAACATGTTTTATTTTCTTGAGGTAAGACAGCTCAAAAGTTGGGATCTTTTATCAATTCTGTCTGGCATCTTTGCTCTCTTTAAGTTTATCAACACGGCTGCCAGTTGTGACGATTTATCGTCATTTTGACGATTTTTGGTGCCGAAAATAGCAAAATGACGATTTGACGATTTTTTCCTTAAAATTTACGATTTTTCAATAGTCCAAATAGGGCAGCTTTTTATGAAAAATCCACTCATATATGCATAACCAATGAAAGATTTTATTGTACTTTTGCAGACTCTTTCTTTATAATTTATTGTTTAAGTAAAAAAAAAATTTATTTGTTAATGCTTTAGGGTTCAATTAAAAGAAATTTTATGTATAGATACATGCATACATATCGATGGTCTCAAATAGAAAGATCCTACCTCGTATTTTTTTTATCAAATTGAGTTTTTCAGTGATTCCAATACATTTCACACAAATACACCTCGTCACAGAAAATTTATTGCAATGTGTAAATTGATATCCTCAAAAACCATAAATGTGCAAAAGTACAAGTTCCTATCAAAAATTTCGGCCATAAAGTACTGGGACCAAAACTTGGACCTGCTGACTTGGGAATATTTTGTATAATTTTACCACTGAGGGGAACAAAGTTATGAGAGAGTAAAGAGAATGAGAATGGCTTCGTGTAAAATTCATGTATTAAAATGATTGTTATACATTAACATTAACAATGTTAAAATTAATGAAAAAATGAAAGTTAAAATAAAACATATATGTAAACATAAAACATAGTACATTTTGATTTGTCCGATTTTTCTGACGATTTTTCGAGTATGATATGACGATAATTTTATATTTTATCGGGATTTCGCCGATTTTTCGATAATTTTATCTGGCAGCCCTGTTTATCAACAATCTAGGAGAAATTATTTAACAAAATCTCTCCTCAAATCGCGAGTGGAAATAAGTTTATATATGTATGTGTGTATAGTCGTATTTTGTATCTGTGTGTGCTTGATACAGCGTTGCCACTTTCTGTGTAATAGTGCAAAATCTGCACTATTTAAAGTGCTTTGCACTATTTTTGCACCATACATTTTTTGTGTAATTTTGCACTATTTTATATGTTTTAAAGCGATAACAGCATAAGTCGACATAATACAAAATTCTACAGACGAAACTTCATCCCTGCGGGAGATCCCCATGTCTCTAACAAAGTTTATTATAAAGATATTAACAAAACAATATTGCTGTAAGTCTTAATGAAAGTCCAACAAAATTTTTAATAAGGCCCAAATTATACTAAACATATTTAGAAGATTTGCTAAGAAATCTCGTATCCTATTACAAACGTACTGCAAACTCCGAGAATTTTTACGATATTTCCCACTAGAGAGCCATACAATCCCGGAACAATATGAAGTATTGAGATTATATTGAAGTTTGGAAGTTTCTAAAGATCATTCAAAAATAACTGAATCAATACTTTCTGCATTAGATGAAAAATCTACAAAATATTATTTGGAGTTCCTTTCACATTCTCTTGGACGTTTAACTAATTTTAATTTAATGTTTTAAAGCGAATCCCTGCTTTTGTACAAATTACTAGCTGAAGTAATCAAAGTTGTGCAAATTTGTTCTTGTCTTTTTACATAAAAGCTGTTTTTTTTTAACAAAATGAGTTATTTTTGGTTGATCAATAAAAACGAGGAACTTGTTATACAGCGAAGTGAAATTTATATTTATTTAGGTGCTTAAAATACTGTTCCGACACACAACGAGTTGTAATGTATAAAGATTTTAGGAAAATGAGTGGCGTGAATATGGATTTTTAGACCATAAAGGACTTAATCTATGCGATAAATTGGATGTTTTGAAATTTACAAGTCCAAAATTTTTCAAAGTAAAAACTGTGTTCTCTTTCTCTTTCTAAATTTAATAGTTGTGATTTTTTTTTTAGTAAACTGAACATAATTAAAACCGATACCCCAAAAATGAGTTATCTGCTGATACAGTAGCATCGATTTTAAAATTGTGGTGCAAATTTTTAGCTTAAATGATATTATTAAAAAAAAAAACTAAAGTATGTACCTTTGAGCACCTTCTTCTCAAACGCCTGAATTAAATAATATTTTATAAAATTTTTGGCAAAATATTAAGAGGAAAGTGGTAAATTATTCTTCGTTGAAGTAAATATTCGTGACTTATATTTTATGATTTTATCAAGTTCGTATCGTTTTTTTAAGCCAAATTACATGTGATAATTATTAATGCACAAATAACACCAAAGTTAGTTGTAAATATTCTGACAAGCACGTAGTTGAACGGAACAACCGGCTGTTTTCGAAGGCCAATAAACCTTCCTCATCAGCGTTCTTGTGTGTGGTGTCAGTTGATGTAGATTTCTGCTTTATATACGCAACCTCTTATTGCAAATGGAATATGTGAATTGTTTTGATTCATCGTATTACAATTGTGGCTGTTAATTTTTTATTGTTCGAACTTCAGTTGTTTCTATATTTTATGATTTTATCAGGCTAAAGGGAATTAGTGAATTTTATCTAATATTTTTAATATTGTGGCACGTTTTTTATAAATTAAAAAAATTATTTTCTTTTAAATTTCAATTAACTAAAAAACTAAGAAAAAAACAAAATTTTTTCTTAGATTTTTTTGCACTATTTCATTTGGTTTTGCACTATTTCAGACTTGCAGCTGTGAATTTCTTTTTCCACTAGTGGCAACGCTAGCTTGATACTATTTCTCTTCGAATTTCTTTTGTAGAAATACAAAATTTATTTTTTATGTACATATATAAATACATAAGTATGTATGTATGCATGTATGTATATTTCTGTTTGACATTTGTTGACATATGGGGATTTTTTCTTATTATTAAAAAAGCATTAACTAAGCAATGTGTTTGTTTTTTTTTAAGTTAAATTATTTTTACATATTATTAACAAATTTTAAAAGATTCATCGTGGTTTTGTTATCAGCAAAATTAATATGTTTGCTTTCAATAATTGATTTCGTAGCCATAAAAATAATAAACTTATTTACATACATATTTTTTCATTTATTTTAGGAACTTGTAACTGTTGACAGATTTCCTTTGTCTGGAAAGTTGATAAAATAAACTTTATTATGTACATATGTATGTATGTAATTTATATAGATGTATGTATGTAGGTACATATGTGTGTATTATGTGCATAGGAAATTATTTCATCTAATTTAGATCTGATTGCTTTTAATGTAATGTGTTGCATATCGTCAGACCATTATTGGTTTGGAGCATATGCAAAAAAACGACAAAGCAGGTTTACTTGAAGATTTCTCAAAGTAGGTATACCCGATAGAATTTTTTCGTATTCTCACCATTGCTTCCGACGCATGTTTGGAAGAAATGTGTAAATTTTAGTGAACTTTCACGAACAAAGTTAGAAGTTAATATTACTTTATTGTAAAACTAAAAATACGTTCTGTGCCGCATACACCAATTTTCTTAATTTATTTTCAAAAAGCAGCTTTTTGTGCTCCATACGCGTACCGATTAACGCCGACCAAGAAGCCGCCGCCGTAATATTTTTAACTACCCTGCAGAAAATGCGAATAGCGAAATTGTAGTGATTTACTAGTGACTTTGTCACCAGTACTACTGACGAATTGTACCCCAGACAATGCTTTTTGCTATAGACATTTAGCATGTACGTGTCATTGAAAAGCAACTACTGACGTTAGTACTACTGAGTACGTATTTTTTTTGGGACCATATCGAGACATTGGAAACAGATAGTCGCTAGTACATTTTAGTAATTCTAATGATAATAAAACTGAATACCTATTTAATTGAAAATTTTTGTTTTAATAAAAAAAGGCAACATTCGTTCAGCAAGTAAGGATTTAGTTTGCTGTTTGTATTGGGTGTTTTTTATTGAGGTATAGAACTTTAAGTTGGCATCACTTTTTTAACTGGCGGCCATTTTGTCAGCTGTCAAGTGATTAATATTTAGTTTGGTTTGCCATTTCATCATGAACAGGTTGACAGAAGAACAACGCTTGCAAATCGTGCAAATTTATTTCGAAAATAATGGTTCAGTTCGCGAAGTTTACCGCAAGCTCCGTCCATTTTATGGTCGACATAATCGTCCATCAGAGCAATTAATTCGGTGGACCTGTCAATTGGCCACCAAGATCGTGTGATTTGACACCATTGGATTATTTTCTTTGGGGATTTGTGAAGTCGCTCGTCTACGCCAACAAACCAGAAACGTTAGGGGACTTGGAAGCCAACATTCGTGGCGTTATTGCCAACATACGGCCCCATATGCTCGAAAAAGTGGTTGAAAATTGGACCTATAGAATTGGCTTTATTCGAGCCAGCCGCGGCGGCCACATGCCCGAAATCATATTTAAACGTTAGTGGCATAAAATTATCCTTCCAATAAAGCCAAATTGATGGACATTAAAACGATTTTCTTGTGTTTTATTTCAATTCGAAGTTCTATACCTCTAAAAAAACACCCTGTATTATATATAAATCAAAAATTCAAGGTTCCGTCGAATTATCAAACACTTACGTATGAATCTGGACTTACTGGACTGGACTTTTTAACTGATCCCACAAAATCTTCTACAGGCTCATAAAAATTTCCACAATTATTTCATTTTAAAATATTTTTATTTTTATAATTACAAAATGGATTGCTTTTTATTTGTCTTTTGCAATTTCTTTTTATTTGATTCTTTGAATTATTTTTTAATAAATTTTTTTATTTGCCTTTTATATTGATTTCGTAAACTAATTTTCATAAAAACTTGAATTTTTCAATAAAACATTAAGAAGAAGCATAGTTGTGTGTATCTGACAAAATCAAAAAACAAAATTTTCTACGCATCAAAAACAATGTTAATATGTAGACGCTCGTTTGACAATGTCACCAATATAGTCGACAAAAGTGGTGACTTGGGGACACTTAACCCCATGTTTTCTGCAGGGAATCGATCCGCTGACACACTTAAACAAGTAAAACAAGTAATTGAAGTGTATTTAATATAAATAATGAAATTAAATTATCTCTGTTAATACTCAAACATGCATAATTAAGGCTTCTTTTATTTTATTTTAGTGTTTAATAAGTTTATGTTAAGACATTTAATCGGCGGCTGCGTCTGGCTGATGATGTTTTTGCATTTTTTATTTTTCATTTCTTAGAGAAATGAAGCAAAACATAAGTTAAATTTACTTCGCATGTTTTTGACGCAAACGCCAAACTGGGGCATGTACAGCAAAGCAATACTTATTAAATCTTAAAATAGTTGAAATTCAGCAAAATGAATGCCAAATATCTCAGAAACCATAATTAATTTCGCGAAACGTGTATTGGATTCAAAAAGAAGATATTCGAAATATATATAACCCATACCTAAACTCATTTTTTTTTAAACGGTCGGTGGGTCAAACCAATAATAAGCTGACGATATGTATACACTTGCTGGAAAAAATATACGTGCGCATTTAACTAGAAAAAACTCGGACTGGGAAATTATAGCAATAACTTGAAAAAATTTACTACCTATCTCTAATTTTAAATTATTATATTTATATATATATATATATATTGGTTCCTTTGGCACCTTATAAAGGTCATGACTCACTATCATACAAAGTCGTGCGATCTACGAAAAAGTACAACCCTGGTGTGATGAATTGTTATTGTCTTTTGAAAATTTTCATAAACTCTATCATACCAGGGTTGTATTTTTTCGTAGATCGCACGAATTTGTATGATAGTGTATCATGACCTTAAGGAGCATAGGGCCTATATTAGTTTATCAATGCATTTGAAAGTTTGTTTAATTTAAAAAAATTTTTACAATAAAAAAAAATTAAAATAATCACAAAATTCACAAGAAAAAGGATTCGTACCTACATAAAAATTAAATTGAAATGAAAACCAAAATTTTAAATAAATTTTCAGGAGTTAGTAACCTGTGGGATATCAGTTACTATTTTTAAGAACCTCTGCTACACGATTTGTCATAGATGCCAATTTTTACCAAAGTACTTTTTTTTCAAACTACTGCTGCTGTCTGCACTTCAAGTCTGCTAGTTTGGTACCGCGCTAGTATAACATACATATGTACATATGTACATTTGTAAGTATGTTGCAAGAAAAAAATCTCATTTCGAAAAACATCACGAGATCTAGTTATTTTTCAATTTATTTATAATTATCTATAAATAAGAAATTTTTATAGGGTACATTTTTATTTTCTTCAAATCATGAATGCAAAAATAATTTGGCAAACCGTAAGAACTTCAGAGCTTATGTATTGTACATAAATGTGTACATATTGCATATTTATGCATATTTGTACCCTGCAGTCGGCGTAGCTAGCGAATGTCCAGCTATCTCGTTAACTACCAATCGTTACCATTAACTACCAGCCTAACTACTAGCAACGCAAGCGACTGACAATTTTAACATGGAGATGACATTATTGATGGTAGTAGATTTCGCTAATCAATACAATTAATTTTTTTTTTATTGATAAAACAATTAATAATTCACCCTTATCGCGAATAAAAGGCGAACATTTTGTTCACGTGAAATATCTTCCGTGAACAAAAAATGGTGAACAAAATTAAAGAATAGTATACTGGCACAACAACAACAACGCAAACATTAGCGATCACAATTTCAGGGAAAGGTAGCACATTTCACGTGCAGTTTTATTTCCGAAAAGGGTGATTAATACATTTTTCAATTAATTGTGCTTTTTCTTTTTTGATGCAACATTTTAATTGACTTCTGCTGTTCATTTTAACTTTCTAAAAGAACAGAACTTTTTTTTCACTAAAAATTACACGTTCACTGACCACGAACTTCCATTTGTAACTAACGGCAACAGAAAACCAAAATAATTATATATTTAAAATAATTTTTTTTTGTTGATTTTCTTTGGAAAAACAGCACAGTTTTTTTCCACTTGCAAAAAATTCTCTCTTCTCTCTTGCACTACTTGTGGCAACTGTAGTAGTTAGTCGATTTTTCTTTAGGGAAATACCTAACGATTTTGAGTAAATTTCTACTTTTAAAACTGCAGGGTATTCATGTGTAGTGTTTTGACACTCGGTATGTCTCGACATTTCAATCACTATTGCAAATAATGAATGATTGATTGATTGATTTAAACGTATCCAGTTGAACATTTATGGAACGAATGAGAGCATCGAGTGCAAAGTAGGGCGTGTTCAAGCAAGGGTCAACTGAAAGCTGCATCATAGTAAGAATGCGGCCGAATAATTCATAATACACAGTTTTTTTTTAATTAAGACCATCCCAAGCATATGTACATATATTGTTAATGCTTATTTTTATTAAATTGTTTGTAATAGTTATCAGCATATGTGACCTGCTCCACGAAAAGGGACCTCTGCGCCGAAAAGAAGTTATTGAGAAAAACGCGTTTAAAAAAAGCGCTTCGAACGAATTGTTTTTGCAAGAAATAACTTTACATGTGATTTGTAAAAAAACTAAAAGACATAGAAACTTGCGGTTTGCGTTATTTGAAAGAGCGTTTTTTTTATAAGAATCACTCAAAAAGTAAAAAAAAATTTTTCGGCGAAGAGGTCCCGTTTTCGTGGAGCAAGTCACATATGATTTTGTATAGCGAGATAATTTGTGTATGTATGTATTATGTTAATTCGAGAACAAATTGAAAACCCATTCAAAGTGATGGTCTTTTTATTGTTAGAGATGTTTTTGCCAATTTTTTTTATGTACATATTTTGCAGATTTTTTAGCCAATTTGTGCAAATTTTTTTTGGTAAAATTTGCTGGCAACATTGGTTGAAATAAAAAAAATCTCTCCAGACCCCATACTAAACCAAACAAAAACAATAACACTATGATAGAGTTCAACACTACAATATGAACAGGGCTCCCAGACTTCTTTCGACTGACATCCCCAATTTTAAAACTTTTATTCCCAAAATTTCCCAAACGGTAATTTGTACTATCCGCAAAAATCCCCACTAAAAATATGAATATTTTATTTGTACTGTGGTTCATATTGCGAGTGTATGTATGTACATATGGTGTATATTTAAGTATAAACATACTTTTATTTGTATTTCATTAGTTAAGCTGATTAATAAAATCAAAAAGTTCAAAAAATATCAAAAGTGCCTCAACAAATTCCATTATTTTTCAAATGTATATTAATTCTTAACAGAGATTCGAACAAAATCGAACTGCATTAATTTTGTTTCTAATTTAAGTTTTTAATAAGTTCCAGCGGCATCTTGACATGACTAAACTTCGTCCCAAAACATATTTAAGTTGTTTGTTATTTGTATGTACGTATGTATATCAAATAAATCGTTCCACCTTATAAATAATCCCCTTTATTGTGAATGGCCTCGCCGACGTCACATCAAGAGGACAGTAAATATTGTCGCTTGTCTTTTCTTTATCGGCAACAATTAGCTCTTATTGACAGTCTCTTACTAATCTCTAAGGCTTTGTAAATTAATGGAGCATTTTAATAGTAATAAATTGTTGTCGACAAAAAGTAGACAAGCGACCACATTTACTGTCGTCTTGATGTGACGTCGACAAGGCCATTCACAATAAGGTGGAATATTTTTCTCCACTTTGACTCACATACATACATATGTATACATATGTACATCTCTTGGAACATCGTTGTTTGCCGCTGATTGTAGTATTTTTATGATTGAACTTTATTCAGGTTATTCTAATGCATTGCAACACATGTTTAAAGCAAATTGTTTATATGTGTTGAAAACTTTGAGATTTGATGGAAATGGAGGAGGGAGGCTACAAGCTTTCGTTCTTCCTCAAAATCGTAATCCAAATTTGAGTACGACGAATTAAGCACCATTGCTGCAATTATTTTCTATATATCTTCTTTATCTCTTTAACTCTCAATAGCTGAAAACAATCAATTTTATTACTTTGAAAATCCAAGTTGAGTCTATTCATTTCGTTTAATATTGGGGATATAAAAAGTAGGTAAAGTCGTGGATGATATGTGCAGTTTTCCGGTCACATTTTTTATTTTAAGCGTTTTTGGTAATATTTTAAATTATTTATGAAGGTACACAGAAAAATATCGGTATTTCCCCCGGCTAATAAAGTCTAATTTAATTTTTCTTCTCTTCTTTAGAAACTCACATTAATTAATAAAAATATTTCATTCAACAAGAATTTAAATTACTGAACTTAAGCCCGACTAAGAAATTATTTCTGATTTAATATTATTTATGAACTAAATAAAACAAAGCAATTGGAATGTGTATTGAAATTAAAATAATCTAAGAAATAAATAAAAAAAAGTATAAAATAAAATACAAATCCTCAAAAAATCTCTTAAAGTCCCAAAACATAAAAATTATCCTTTATCCCCATTTCGTAAAAATCCCCGATTTGGGGATAAATCCCCTAATCACACAACACTGAATGTAAATGTAGTTAGCACATGCACACATACATACATATATACATCCATACAAAAAGTAGCAAGACAGTCATGCAGCAAAAATGTTTACAAAACAAAATGCAAAAGAAAGCATGCAATAAATGACAACAAAAATCAAAAGCAATAATAACGAAAAGTTAAACTCAAGGATTTGTAAATTAATTCGGTTTTATAATAAAATAATTAAATGAGTTATTTTCTGCTGAATAGACAGCGTTGCCACTTTCTGTGTGTTGTAATACAACTGTACTACCTATTAAAATTTTTTAAGTAGGTACCTACTTGGATATGTATATTTTGTGTACTAGTTTGCTTATTTTACAACATATGTAAGTAATTAATGAGAAAAAAATTAAACTTTGCGTAATCGACAAGTAGTAAAAAATTAACTTTTTTCATTGAAATTAAAATTTTATGGGCCACCTACCCATAGTTTAGAATTATAAATACCTAGGTAGGTATATTGATAACTTTTAAAATACAAGCTGTAAAATTTTATCGCAAGCTACAATTTATATATGTATGTAAAACATATTTTAATATTATAAAAAAAACCTTGTCCTGAAAAGTTTAATTTTTACCGCTTCTCAGCAAAAAAAAATTGGAACTAGTGCCAAAGGTTTACTTACCACTTTCATTGCATACAAATCACTACAGGTACTGAATTCAATATTCTATGGCTGTTGTGTACATCAACAGTTTTTCTAGACAACCTTTTAAGCACATACCATTCAGTTATTTGGATCACTGCCGTCCTATAACAACCATGTGGCAAATTCATTCATTTTTCACCAGAAATATACATAACTACTTGGGGCTGAGTTCATTAATGCTGTAGCTGATGATTTGAGTGTTAATTTTTTTCTGGGTTACGATTAAATCGAAGATAAAGCTTAATTTACTAATTTAATATCTTTCTTCAGAAAATACTGTTTGTATAAATATTTTCGTTTCTAAAAAAGAATTGATGTGATACCTACATACATGCATACATATGTATGTATGTACATATTTAAATTTAATTTAACTATAATTATTTCTAATCAGGAATAATTTCTTAATCAGGCTAAATTCATTGGCTCTACTCTGTAATTAGATACGAAAGAAAATTTTTTCTAATTTCCATGTAAATAACATACAAATTCAAAAGTATTTTCTTTTGTTTCGCATTACAGAGTAGAACCCCAGAAATATTTTTTATTAATTACTGTGATTTTCTAACAATAACAATTTATGCCCAAGTAATAGACATGGATGGGTGCTGATGAAGTGTGTGGCGGTAAAGAAAAATCTCGACATTTCACCAAAAGTCTAGTTCAATTTTTCTTCTCTCCTTTAGAAAATTACATTAATTAATAAAATTATGAAATATTTATATAATAAATAATACGAATTGAAAATACTCATTAAAGGTTGGATTTTGTAAATACAAACGATTTTGTCGTTTTGAAATTTAAATAGTACCAACAAGTTTCAACAATTGCACTTTTTTTACCTTAATTGTACTAAAAGATTTTTTTAGTTCAAATTACATATTTTTATTTGTTTTTATTAAAACAATCGTCGGTAGCCAGAACAAAGGCTTAACGAATCGTATTCACAAATTTACTTGTGAGTTCATATGTTAAAACATATGGCTACACTGTTTAAGTTAAAATTTAAAATATTCAAATTAATAGCATGTGCTCTAGCATCCGAATTTAGAAAAAAAATAATTTGCGTTGCGTTTTACTTTCACAAGTGACAAGAATATGAGTATCATATTGACAAATATGTACACAAATTTCTCTTTTGTACTATGAAAATTAATGCGGATTGAAATTACTAAAACTGGGGAGATTAATTAAATGTACTATATTATTGTACTTTTCGGGTACAAAAGTACAATTGTACCAACTTTGCCATCCCTTATACAGGGTGCGTACGAGAGAGAGAGAGAGTGTTGGAAAGCAATTTGTCTAATAGGTATAAAGAGAATTTTTATTTCATTATGTGAGGTCGTTTTCAATTGTTTGACATTTTTTGCACTAGACAACCTGGATTTTTTATTCACCATTTGAAATTAATTTATAAAGATTCCAAATAGTTGTAATCTTATATACATAAATTTGGAAAAATTTAATACTGCATTGTATGTTTTTGTATTCCAATAATAATTTTGTATGTACACACATATCGCCCATTTACTCAAACATCATAACTCAAAAAACTAGTTTGCCAGAAAATAAATTTAAATGCCAGTATATAGAAGACAAGTGAAAATTCTCGTCTGTCTATTTATATTGCAAACAAAAACAAATTTGAGTGCTTTGTTTTTGTTTTAAATATAAATACCTAGGCAGACGAGAATTTTTGCTTGTTTTCTATAAACTGGCAGTAAAGCTTTCAATTTACACACAACTTAATGGAAAAAGAAAATTTTATTCTGCTCTCAAGAAGAACGACGAAATGAGGATTAATTCCGCATCAATAACTCAAAAAGTCCATTTTTTGAGTTATGACGTTGTTTGAGTAAATGAGCGATATGTATGTATGTATCATCGATTTAAATTTGTACTACATAGTTAATTTCAGATAAGAATTAGCTGGCTACACTGACTGTTTTATTTCTTATTTTCATTTTTCTTATAAGAGTTTCAAACAAATCGCATTTAAAAATTTCTCTTGTGCTCTCTGGCGTAAACAAAAGCATTTAATGTAGTGGTAAGGGAAAACGCAAATTGAGCTTGTATTGAGCAAAAACGCATGTTTTTTTTGAGACAGAGATTTTGTTTTAAAATTTAAACAAAAACTTGAAATGAGAGAACAAATCAGTGTTACCATATGTAAGGATTTAACTTATTTAAAGACTTAAATATTTTTTAGCTAAAAAACAGGATTTTCAAAAATTATATTTGGTACATACTTTTAGTGTATTAGTATCTTATTTAGTATATTATTTGTTATTTCACTTGAAACCAAATAAATTTTAACTGAATTTAAACTGAGTAAAATCACGGAAAAAAGATTTTTAATAAAAAAAAACAAAATTTTATTTTCGTCTTAGAAGATTTTGAAAAACAGTATGGCAACACTGGAAGAACAAATGTTTTGTTTTGCTTGTGTGGGACAATAACAAAAATATCAATATAAGCAACTCATCATGTTAACCGCCAGGGATGGGAAACTCAGTACTCTTGTAAATTTTTAAGTATATGTATTCTGGCTAACTTGAGAATAAGCTTATAAAAATAGTAAATTTTAAGCTTTTCGTAATTAATTTTGTAATAATATTTGAGAAATGTGAATTCACAAACAGTTTTTAACAATTTCTGCGAAAGTCCTGTTATACACAACTTTTTGTACAGTATGTTTATAAATGACATATCGTCGGTTGGTTATTGGTTTGCAACCTTTTATTTAAATACTCATAAGAATCACACTGCAGTGTAACTAATAGAAAAAATTTTCGCAAAATTTGCCATTAACAAACTAAAGTGGGGTACACATTATTGAACATGAGTGATAGCCAATAATGCATCAGTTTTGAATGATACTGTTGGCTGTTCAGACTATCGATCATATTCGACACTCAAACCTTCATTCAAGAAAAAAATTAGACACACAAACACAGAAAAAACACAAATTGGATGCGCATTATTGCTAACAACATTTTTTTATAATGAATTATTTTAATGTTTTCTTATCTTTAACAACTCCTCGTAATATTTTGTCTTTAACATCACACACGGCCTTACATTTCATAAAAATATGCAAATTCCTTAAAAAATAGTTTCCCGTCCATCTTGTGTTGTGTATGCTACAAAAATATCTCTTGACTGACGCTTTTTGGTACACACTGTCAGTCAAAAACCAATACGGCCGCTGAATGTTACTCAACCACAAAAAATTCTGTGGTTGACTGTTGACTGACGAAATTCGTGTTCACACTATCGATCAATGTAAAATTTGAGCAAAACTGTCACTCATGTTCGATAGTGTGTACCACACTTTAAGATTTTACATCTTTACGCTAGAAACAGGAGCAGCTACCTACCTTGAATTAATTTCCACTTTTTGCACATAGTTCTTAATTTACCTTATATCTGGAGTACCCGCTCTACCGACCCTATACTGTCAGTTTTTTTACATAACTTTGTGTCACGTCTTAAAACTAACTCACACCAAATTTGAAGCCTCTTACTATCATAGCTTTCTAGATAGCAGATTATTTTGAATTATTTTATTTGAGAAGTACCCCTTCACCCGAACCTAACTCGCCAGATTTTTGCTGAATTCTATATCCTGTTCCAAAATTAACTAATAGCAAGTTTGAAGCCTCTCACTATTTTAGCTTTCTAGATATTATATTGTTATTAATTAGTTTGTATGGGGAGTAACCCTTCCCGCAGTCCTATCCCGCCAATTTTTTGCTCAACTTCGAAAATTGCTCTCTTTAAGTGATATTGACAAAGAAAAAACATTAAAATAAATAAGGAAAGTCACCACGAATTAATTCCCACTTTAGCCATCGAAAACCCCACTGTGTGTTGATGGCAAAACTCAGTTCTAACATATTCTATTTACCATCTCTGTTAACAACACTCATGGCTATAAACATGCCCATATAAATGTACATATACTAAAAAAATAAAAATAAAACAAAATAAAGGGAAGGAAAAATATGTATGTGTAGAAAAAAGTGCCAACTCCGTACACACAGAATGAATTGAAAATTTGTTTCCAAACAACGACGATAATCATTACAAAAGGCGTCGTTGTTGCAAAAACAACGTTTTCACCGTACTGTCTCCTAACAATTAATAAAAAAAAATAGTTCATTTGTAGGGGAATTTAAATTAATATTTTTGATAAATTGTTTTATAAAAACAAATTTGTTAATTTTTTTTTTTTAATTTCATTAAAAGCGAACAAAATTCAAGCTGATATTTTCCACATTTAAGAGAAATACAGTGCTTGTAAAATTAAATAACTAGCTATATTTAAAATTTTATTTAGTGAAAAAACGTGTTTTTAAATGATTATAAATCAAGTGAAAAAATTATTGATTGTTATAAAAAAATTCATACACATACAAAAAGTACATACATACATGCATACGTGAATAAATAGTATATTGAAGATAAAGCTAACAAATAAACATGTGGTTTTGTATCAGTGCTTATAAAAAGAAAATAGGCGATGCCTTTTTAAAAAGAAATACATAATTAAAAAAGAAAAATAAATGTGTAGTCAAGAAATATAAAATTTGCAACTAAATAAATATTGGTTTTGTAAACAAACTTAAATAAAACAAATGGATTTTAAAACAAAGTAGGTAAATATTAAACATATACCTATTTTTAATAAATTTATTTAATGCAGAAAACAAAAACTTGTACATACAGACATAATACCTACTACATAAGTATTTAATTAAGTAAAAGAAAAATTAGTCAAGTGCTTTTGTTTTTGGAAAATCATAAATATTTTTACAGTTCTTGTCTCTTTCACTACTACTGCAACTGCTGTTAACTTTGTACACTACTACTAACGCAGTAAAATTAGCAACGGCAACAACAAAAACAACAACATTTAAATGTTGAAAAAAAGCATAAAAAACGAACAACAAAATATGAGATACTTTTCTTAACTATACTGTCAACAACAAATTTTGTTTTTCTTTTTTTTTTGCCGCGGCCTTGTAGATTTATACATTTTAGATATTTTTAATTTTTTCTACAATTGTTTGCAGACGTGTGCTAATTTGATTATCTATGTGTATTTTGTTTTTTAAATTTAGAATAATTTTGTGCTTTCGATGAAAACATTTTTTTTAAGTTGTTAGCTTTGCGTTTATTACGCAAAAAAGAATTACAACAAGCAATCCAAGTTCCAAATTGCGAAATTAATAAAATCCAATCGCCAGCATTTGTGTGATACGAGTATATGTATGCATGTATGTATGTATGTACATGAGTGATGCCACCTGTAATTTTCTGGTAATCAAGAATAAGAATAACACAGGTATTTGCTTTACCGCTATTACGCACAAACATCGTGCACAAATAAATATCAAGTTAAAACGAGAAGTTATAGTAGTATTCTAGTATAACTACATTCGTTTTTGCGAACATTGTTGTTCACATTTTACGAAGAGATAATGTTCTATTAAGTACTATCCCCCCATATTTAGTAATGTATGTATGCATGTATACTTTGTACTCAGAAGAAAAAATAAAAGACAATGAGAGGGTAAAATAAAAATTGGGGCTTGCGAGTGCTTGGAAGTAGTTTTTTTTTTACTTTTTCAAATGAAATTGTTTTTATGTGTCTTATTTTGAATGATATAAATAAATATGTATGTATGTAACATTTTGTCCATTAACTTCAATAGTGTCACATCTCAAAAGAACTAGTTTTGCTGAAAACGTACATACCTACCTACATAGTAACAACTCAATTAAAACATGAAAAATATTCTTCTCTCAGGAGGTGGTAGTAAAAGCTATTTATGTGTATGAAATTTTCACACAAGATAAAATACAAAATGCAAAATACAAAATATTTGTTGAGTTACATACATATGACATTATTGAAGTAAATGAGCGATATGTAGAGTTAGGTATAGCTATTTGCAATTAAATTGAAAACTCTACCTCTAATGTATGTCATTCATAATGTCTAATTAGTTTACAGAAATTTGCATATGGAAACATTTTAATTAATCACGGAAATTTTCCCACGTTCATACGTGCGTCGTAATTAAAACATCATTTCGAGATTCATGCGAATAGAGTGAACATTGCCCAACTCTAACATAAATACATACATATGTATGTACATACATAGACAAAATAAATTTTCTAAACACCAACAATACACTAACAGTTTAAGATCTGTATTGATTACATATCGTTATCTTAATACAGAAATGCCCTAACTAATTTTTTTTGGTATCGAGTTTTTTTTTTGCATATTTCGATACAAAAAATCTCTATTTAAAAAAATGAGTTGGGGCCTTTATTAAGGTAACGATATATAGATAAGTAATACCTATCTGTGCACATGTTTAAATAACAGAATTTTCAAAAAGTTTTGTTAATAATTTTTAAGTTAAACAAAATAACAATGACAGCTATTAGTGATGGAGTTCTACATACTAAATTATAAATTTTATTTAAATTGATTATCTTGATATTATTAACTAACTCAAACAACGCCATAACTCAAAAAAAGTAGTTCGCCAGAAAACGAATTTGAAGTTTTCAATTTACACACAACTTAAGGGAGAAAGAAATTTTTTTCTCATGAGCCGAGTAAACAATATAGGTATTTATACATATAAAATTTTGACACAATATGAAGAACGACATGAGGATTCATTCTTCATCACTTACTCAAAAATTCCATATTTTGAGTTATGACGGTGTTTAAGTAAACGGGCGATATGTACATGTCTGCTGATAAAAAATTCAAAAAAGCTGTTGTAGGAATGTACATATGTACATGATACAAATACATACATAGGTACATAATGTATGTACAGTGGCTCAAATGTATAATTGGACACTAGGTATGAAATTATTGAAATGCGGATTTTCGCACTTCAATAAAAATAATTTTGAAAAACTTTGATGCAGAGTTGAACATTATTAAAAAATCTTTAAAACAATGTATAATATTTAGCATGTTTTATTCAAAATCATTTTTAATGTTAAGAAAGAAAAGAAAACCAACAAATTTCATGTCAAACGCATAATTGGACATGTAGTGTATATAACAAGTTATTGTTGTAAAACGGTTTTTTGGACCGTTATTTTTTCTGATGAGTGAGTTCATGTTTATGCTAATACAAATGATGAATCATTATGCAAGTGCAGTGTTAAAAGTGCAGATCAAAGTTGCAATGAATCAAAGAAAAAAACAAACAACTTCGGAAACTCGGCATTTAATTATAAGGTTACATGGAGAGGGTAAATCAGTTCGTCAAATCGGTGAAATTGTTGATCGATGCCCGTCCACAGTTCATGCTATTATTCAAAGGTATCGACAAAAATTTCAAGTGGAAAATAAAAGTCGTATTGGCCAAGGAAAGAAATTAAATGATAATGATGAGAGGCGGATTTTGAGGGAAATGAAAACAAAACCATTCACGACGGCGAATGAATTGAAGAATATGGTTAAAACGGAGTTGAAAAAAGATGTTTGTGCCGAGACCATTCGAAACGTGTTAAGGAAGAATGATTTACATGGAAGAATAGCCCGAAAAAAACCATATATCAGTAAAAAAAATAAAATTGCACGGGTGAAATTTTGTAAGGAATACTTGTTAAAAGATTCTGAGTTTTGGAACACGGTAATATTGCATAAACTTGTTTCATTTGATTATTTTTAACCTTGTGACTTATTTTATAGGTGCTCTTTACTGATGAGAGTAAATTCAATCTGCATGGATCAGATGGAAAACAATACGTTTGGCGTAAGCCAAATACTGAGTTTTTGCCTAATAACACTCGGGCTACAGTCAAGCATGGGGGAGGCTCGGTGATGGTGTGGGGATGTGTTTCAAGTGCAGGAGTAGGGAACATTCATTTTATAGAGGGTAAAATGAATAGATTCCAATATTTGAACATTTTGAAACAAAATGTGAAGCAAAGTGCCGATAAATTAAACATATTGGACACATTTGCTTTTTATCAGGACAATGACCCGAAGCACACTTCACACGCTGCGAAGATGTGGCTCATCCATAATTGTCCAAAATTATTACAAACACCGGCACAGTCCCCAGATCTCAATATTATTGAGCATGTTTGGGAAGAACTTGCCCGTAAGCTTTATAAATCCACCTTCAACACAGTGGATCAGCTGAAGCAGGGAATAACACGTGAGTGGAACAACATAACTTCAGAATTTTGCGCAAATCTCGTGCAGTCGATGCCCCGACGCTTGGAAGCAGTAATAAAAGCAAAAGGTTTTGCTTCCAAGTACTAAAACTGTATATTATATATGACTGTCCAATTATGCGTTTGACATGAAATTTTTGAGTTTTGTTTTCTTTTTTGATTTTTAAAATAATGTTGAATAAAATATGCTAAGTATTATACATTGTTATAGAGGTTTTTTAATTATATTCAACTCTGTATCAAAGTTTTTTTAAATTATTTTCATTAAAGTGTAAAAATCTGCATTTGAATAATATCATACCCAGTGTCCAATTATACGTTTGAGCCACTGTATGTATGTACCTACAAAAATATGGACTTATTACATATGTATGTATGCACATACATAATTGTATATTTATATATAAATATAAATGCATACATACATACCTGCATATAGATAAGTATGTAGATATGTATGTAATATTCTTAAATAAAAAGAATTGAACATGTAGTACCTATACTGACTACTGGCCAAGAGAACTATGTACCCTGTCGGAAACTAAGTTAGCTTTAAAGTAACTTTAAACTAACTATTTCGCAACTAGTGCTGACTGACACTTGGATTACTTTCCAATGGAAACAACTAACTATTTTGACATTGCGATGTCCTAGGCGATAGTCAATTGTCTCACTCTGAAACTAACTTAAAGTTGATTTGTATCATCGCACGTTGTATATTCAACGCGCTTCTACCCAGCTAAGGTAGTATCTAAAACAATAACAGCAAAATGTTAACATAAAATTGAAATGAGTTCCAAAGTAGCTGAGATTAAATTTGTTGGCTCTCACCAAATTCTATTACGTACTCAACTTAAGAATTAATTTTGGATTTGTTCTGGATGACATTGTAGTTAGCTTTTAGGTTAGTCTAATGCCAACCAAGTACACATCTGGTACATACATATAATTACTAATGAAAAACTGTTTTTGTACTCGGCATAAGAAAAGTAAAATATAAGTTCATTATTTTTGTAGTCAACCACACATTCTCCGACAGGGTACCTATACTTATGTAAATATGTACATACATATGTAAGTATATAAATATGTATCTATAAAAAAAAGTTCTCTGTCAATTGCACGATTTTTTCAACCAATATTTCGAAGAGAAACTGCTGCAAATAAGAAAATTTCATGAATTAATTCTTTTAGAAATTTTTGCTTGTTTTTTGGTTAATCAACGTCTTCTGTTATATGCATTTATTTTCTGATTATGGAACTCAACCCAAAATTTGTTGAAATTAGCTAAAAAAAAAATAATCAACAAAAATTTAGAAATGTTCCCAACAAAAAGTTCTAACCCCAAACAGAAATCCTAAGTATGGCAGCTTTGTCCAACTATTGATAAAAATGTTTTTATTCAGCAATGCATGCATGTATGCATGTGTGTATGCATGTGTGTATTTATATAAGAAAAAAACCGTGTTCGCAAAACTTTCACATGTATGTATGCAGGTATTTACATATGTACATACATATATGCATTTACTGTATGGATGTGTGTATGGCTATTTGCCTGCATATATCTCTATAGTTTATATTATAAAGTTTATACTATATAGGTACCTAATATAAACTTTATAAACATTTGCAATTGACTGGAATATTAAATATGTACATACATATGTAGGTACATATGGATTTTATGCTCTTTGAAACTTTTTTGTTGGTTCATACATAGATACACACATACATACATATGTAAATACCTATATATGCATCTCCAAATGTAAGTGGTGTCTATGTATGTATGTATTAGGAAAATTTCATAAGCAAAAAAATCTTCAGACCTAATTTATATGAATTTATTGAATTAATTTTATTAGCTTCTTACTACTTAATAAATATGTACGAATGTAGCCCCGGCAATTTGTATTGCCCCACACCAGACAAAAAGTACCGTTAAAACACTATAAAAAATTAAAACGGCCTTTGTTTTCTCAATCTTAACCTTTTTCTCTCCTTTTTTTATAAACAGACAAGAACAAAAACATGAAAATAAAATTTGTTTACATCACCAAAAGTAAGTGTTGCCGTATTTTATTTCTGCATAAAGAACCGAAGAATCTCAAAAGCTCAAAAATAATTGTACCGGAACCAAAACAAAATCGAAGTTTTTGACATTCTTCATCTCATGGAACAAAAAATTATCAGCTGAAGTAGCGCTGCCACCTGGTTAGATGCACCTTGAAGTCGACCAAAAAAAAATAATATTTTGTCATTAAAAATCTTTTTGTTTTTAATAACTTTATTCAAACAATATTTAGGTATATACCTCGAGTTTACTGCATTCTAATTCAGTTAAAATTTAGTTTGTTTTAAATGAACTATGAACATATGTAATTAGAAAAATAAAGCACATATGTATGTATATATCTACATTCTACATACATATGTATGTACATACTTTGTGCATATGCTCGCGGACTTACACAAGCTGTCACAAAAAGGAGACAAATTATAACATTCGATATTGTGCTAATTTTCCTAAAATTTTAGTTGTGTTGGACGGAAGTGTCGATCGATATCGAATGCCGTCATATGCTCCCAGATTTAAGGGAATTATTTCTTAAAAAAAATACGAATGGCTTAGTGGAATGTGTGCTTGATCAATAAAAACGTCCATCACAATCATCTTTTGTCATCGTTAATATTAAAAAAAAAATTATTTATATTTGTTTTTATCGATTAAACTATGTTGCGTCACTTTCATTTGCATTCTCTAAATATCAACCAAGCTCCATGTATAAATTTTTTTTGTTGATTTTAGTTTTATATGGAGGTTGAAATAAAAGCTGCCTTATGGGCTTACCTTGTTTGAGTGTACCCTGGTAATTTAATGTGTACAGGGCTGTGATATTGTTGAGATATTTTTCTGTTGTTATGTTTTGCTACACCGTCAACTGCGTCGAGGGTTCTTAAAATTTTTGTTACTGAAGTAATTTTACATACACATGTATATGTAGTACATATGTATGTGTATGTAATTTTTCATGTAAAGTATGTAGAAAATGTAGACATTGAATTCATATAAATTTATTACTATTTTTATTTTTTCTCCGAAATAAAAAATAAGATAAATCTTCAAATACGGTAACCCTGCCAAAAGATACCATTTCTGCTCCCTCTCACTGCCTGTTTATTTTTTAACTCACATACACATCCATATGCATATATTAATTGATAAAGTGAGTTGGTTTTGTATCTGAATTTTTTGTTGCCCTCACTTCAGTGTTGCCACATTGAATGCTTGTTTTCACAGATTCTTTTGAAGTGGCGGATGTAGGTTAAAATATCTATTGGTTTAAAATTGTGATTTGCGTCAACAATCTACCTACATATGTACATATGTATGTGCATATATGTATGTATATGGAAGTAGCATTTTTGTTTGTTTGTTTTCATGGACAGATGACAAAGACAGTGAACAGTTTGCGGGAAAAAGGACGGACGGACGGACCCTACGTAATGAAATATGTACATATCTATGTAATGTTGCTGAAATCGTAAATTAGAAAATCTCTAATGTCGAGTACATAGGTAGTATGTCTATGGAATGTTTTTTTGTGTTGTCATTTTCAAAATGTGTGCAACGCCGTTCCCATTGTATAATGGGAAATAACGTATATTGCCACCAGTATACACTATTGCGATGGCACAAAATGCCATGTTGTGTATTCGGCATAAGTCCCAGTTTACATTGTGCAAGTCTTATTGCTAAGCTGATTAGTTGTTAGGAGAGAGAGAACAGAAACGTTTCTTTTCCCCTCGTCTCTACCTGCTAACAAACTAATCAGCTTGGCAATAAGACTTGCATAGTAAACTAAGACTAAAGGCTCAGTTAGCCGACTGTAATGCAATGTAACTGTATCTGATCGATATTTTTATATGAAAAATATATTACGTTACATTACATCTCTATAACCATTTTCATTACTTTTCACATAACAATATCGATCAGCTGTTTCCTACTGTTGCAGTTACATTACATTACAGTCGGCTAACTGAGCCTTAAGCAACATGAAAATGCAATTTGTGAAACACTACATACTTACATATGTTATAGATACATTCATAATTGATTTGTGTATTAATGGGGTTTGTTTTTATCTTGTTATGCACTTGAATATGTACATACATATACATATGTACATATTATTTACTAACGGTCTAATTCATAAAAAATATTTTAGGTTTATTACAGATTTATTTGACAAATTTCCCATAGAAATATGTCAAATAAGAGCTTAATAACCTGAATTATTTTTTATGCATAAGGCAATAAGTGTTAGCCTTGTTTGTAAAAGTGGCTTAAAACATACATACATACATACATATGTATGTATACATATGTAAATATATATATAGTTATGTATCAGGCATGGCAAAGTTGGTACAATTGTACTTCTTTTGGTACCATTCAAACTCGGTAATTACAATAGTACACCAGTGGCTAATTCAGTACACTTAAGGAATCTACCAGGTTTCTTTTCAAACGATTGCATGTGTCAATTTTCACTTTTGAACAATGAAACTAATATTCTTCTAACTTGAAAACAGTCTTGTGAAAGCCGAACGCAGCGAGAAAATAAAAAAGTGTGAACTTGTCCATTTCCAAATCTTTTTTCTTCTAAATTCGTATGCTAGAGCACATGCTATTAATTTGTATATTTTAAATTTCAACTTAAACAGGTGTAACCTGTATGCTTTAATATATCCCAATTTACAAGCAAATTTGTGAAAAGTATTCGGTTAGCTAGAACAAAGACAATTATTCTAATAAAAACAAATAAAAGTATGTAAAAGGTAAAAATAGTACAATTTTTGAAGGTTGTTGGTACAATTTCAAAATTCTCAATGCCGTCCCTGTTATGTCTGTACGAGTATGCACATATACAATAGGTTTGTGATTGTGGGGGTCTGTCTGCTAAATCCATACATGTAAAGTTGTTGTAGGTTTTCTTTGTTTGATTGCGTACATGTGTTGATATTTTTTTAATTTAATTTTTTTTTCGCAGTTAAACAAACTCGCACCCCAAAATGGGTGCTGTTTATTAAAGAGAGTTACGAAAATAATTAAGAGCATATGGTGTTATTATGAGACTTGAGATGTAATTTATAAGCAACATTGTTGCCATTTTCAATGGTAGATTTAGTATTTTGCTTCGTAAAAAATCATTAAAGTTTTCATAAAACTTTTAAAAACAAATGTAAATTTAAAATTTAGCACTTAATTACTTCTTCTGTGGAATATTTTACCACATATTTCGGTCCGATTTAGCATTCTCCCATCATCATTTTCTGGCAACACTGATGCGCACATATGGTAAAGAGGAAACACGTTATTTATAGTCATATACATAGTGTCATTTATGTATGTGTTGGTGAAACTAACAGCGATAAAGTGCATAGGAATCAGTGATGCCAACTTAAAAAAAAGTACTAAAACTAAATTAATGTGTAATATGAGTGTCGTTGTTTTTCTAAAACTTTTAAAATTATTCGAATAAAATATGTTCTTTGTTTGTACGAACTAAACTTTACAATTACTCGTGTATTCGAACGAAAAAAAATATCATGGAATTTTTTACTACATAAGTAAAATAATAATTTGAGATTATTAGTGCGTTAACAAATGTTAAACTTATAATGGAATATTATTCCAACAAGTACCTATAAAAC
This sequence comes from Nowickia ferox, assembly GCA_936439885.1. Classification (NCBI taxonomy): domain Eukaryota; kingdom Metazoa; phylum Arthropoda; class Insecta; order Diptera; family Tachinidae; genus Nowickia; species Nowickia ferox. The sequence continues at coordinate 12,895,386 of OW387025.1, forward strand.
ACGAATAATTGATAACACTAGTAATTATCCGTAATCGGCAATATGGGCAGTATATTTATTTATGATTTTATGTTTACATTAATGTATTTTTACATATTTACTATTTCGGTATGTACATGTGTACGTATTTTATATAAGTAAGTTTTGTGTAACCATAGATAGGTATGTATGTAACCACAAGAATACTCACTTTCATATAAACAACATCAAAATTCTCTTGCTTTCCATTGCGTTTCCGCAGTTTTTGTTAATGTTTTACTCATTCTTGCGCTCCGTATTTACTATAAAAAAACTGAACTTTGCCATAAGTTTTGTTTATGTTTGAGTAACTATGGTAACTTTAAATGTTTCCCTTTTGTTATTATTTACGATTACAAAAGTATAGAAATAACAACAAAGCAAATAAATACACATACCTATGTACGTTTTGTTGTCATTTTCAAAATGTGTGGAATAACGTTCGCATTAGCTCTATTCACAATCACGTGCATTTGAGATTGCAAATTTATGCAACTGTAAAAAAATCCCATCATTTGTGAATGAACACTGATTATTGATTATTTACTTTGCAATAGTGATTGCAAAATACAAAATCCCTTTTTATTCGCGTTTTAATTACTTTATTTATATATTTTGAATTTTTTTTTAAATTTATTTATTTTTAGCTGTCAGTTCGCATTTAATTGTTGCATAGGCATGTACTTAGAGTAAATATAAACTATGGTTTTGAGTGTTGTACAGGGTGGCCCATTATATTTTTTTTATTGTAGCTACGCTATTTATTGCGCGATACAGGAGTTAGGACGTGATTTTTGTCACAAAAATAATCGATACTATTACAGTTATAAATTTATTTTTGTTTAGATTTCTTTGTACTAAAGAGCCGAGTACGAAAATAAACGAAACAAATGGTTTGATTTTGTTTTGTTTCGGTCTTTGAAGTGAGTGAAACAAAAACAATGAGAAGGATTGCTGAATTTGTTTTTGTATTGTTTTTGCACAAGATCACAAACCAGAGAACACAGCCGGTCGGCTGTAAGTGGGCTACCAGCCGTCACCGGACACACACAATACATTAATTTAATCGTACGCCGCTAGAAAAGAAAATAGTGGAAAATAAATGGAAACTTTTTCAAATATTTGCGGCGAAGTTGGCATCATCATATATGTAATATAATTTTATTGCATTGTTATTTAACACATGAAATTTGTTTTGTACAACTAAGCAGCGTAGCTACAACCGGGTGTCTTAAGACACCTCTCTTCTTTTTTTTTTCTCTTTTCAGTATTTTGTAAAGAAGACTTGGGGAATTTAAAATGGAACAGTACACAATTCAACAACGATATCTAACACCAGTGATGGAAAGGGTGAAACCGTGTTCATTTCCAAAAAAAAATAAATAAATAAATATGGGCTAATTATCATTTCCGACGAACCACCGCACCAAACGGTACACTTAAGTGGGTGTAATTCTCGCTGTTTAACTATTCTTGGATTTTTCGTAGCCCAATTAATTGAAAATGGGCTTCGTCGCTCATAATTAAATTATGAATAAAATCATTATTTTCTTCTGCTTTTTGACGAAAATAAATTGCATAATCAAGTAGTTGATGGTAATCGGTCGGTTTCAATTGTTGGACAAATTCCCCAAGTCTTCTTTACAAAACACTCAAAAGAAAAATTATAATAAAAAAGTTATAAAGAAGGAATTCAAACCCTTCGGCCATTCTGGACCACCCTGTATATTTACACAAAAGTAGCAAGAGCCTTTCTGTGTATATTAGAGTAAAAATACGTTACGGTAAATGCTACGATGCAACACCATTTGCACAAGATTGTGAATTGGGTTAAAACATTCGTATGAAATAATATTAACAAAAAAAAAAAAAGAATCTGAGTTAGGACTCTTTTGCAGCAAATGCTCTATAATATAATCATAATCAATATTTTTTAAACTTTAGTCTAAAAAAACGTGTAAATCGGAAATGGCTAAAAGAAGCAGGTTGGAAAACGACGCATAATTGCGTGTGAACATACATATGTATGTGTGTACATACTTATGTATGTATGTGTATCATTATTTGTGCATACATACATATGTACATATGTAAATTTACGCAGTATATGAGCTTATCTTATCTATCAATTATTTTATCTGACTGCTTACTGGAAAAAATGTGTACGATTATTTTGTACTCTAGAAATGTATATGTAATAGAAGTAGTATGTATAATGTTGTATACTTACTAGGGATGGGCGCGTGTCGAATTTTTCCAACACGACACGACACGAATACCAAGACGCTCAAGCGAAAAATTTTGTCAACAAGAGTCGCTTTTCAAAATATGGCGCCGAGTTGGTACTGCCAGCTGATACACTCTGCCACCACAGCTGATACTATCTGTTTACGTACAGAACTTTAAGCTTCAAAATCAAATTTTTTGCCACCAACACTTCGTGTTGAGTCGTGCGTTTTTTTTATGATTTGAAGTTACTCCGTGCCCCCTTGTTATTACAAGGGATGGGAGATTTTATTTGGCCGAACAAAAGGGTTATAACGCCAGCAACAATTTCTTTATTTAGGAGCCTCCTCCAAGAAAATTCCAAACGACATATACCGTCGCATACGAAGCCGGAAATCCCAAAATTATTCTCCTTATATGTCCAAAAATGAGTTTTTGTTGGGTTCTCCAACCAATTTCCAATATTTATTCTTTATAATTATTTTTGCATGTGGTTAATGGAAACCAACGGGATACCGCAAGGAGTACCGCTAACCGATGCCAACCACTAATCACATGCGGTGTGAAACGTAAAACTCTCGAAGGCCAATAAACAACAGTGGCCTGGTTGCACTTAAGAGACAATTGCCAACGACGCTTGATGTTGACTCGCCCAGAGCTGCTTTACGAAAGGACACAGATGTATTTTTGTTTAGCTTCTATCAAACAATCTTCTAAAAGTTGCGTTAGCTCAAAAGCGAGTTACCAGATTAATACTAAGTAACAGTTTTAACAATTAACAAAAAAAGGTTGCCAAATTTTTTGTCGCCCACTGTATATCTATATATTTATGTGTAAAGCTAAGTTTAGACGATATGTTGAATCAGCATATTTACGCTGAAAAATTTGTTACAACTGCCAGCATATCGTGTAAATGCTAAATTTTTTCAGCATACGCATGTTTCACAACGTTTGTTAGGTTTATGTTGACAATAGAAACAAACGTATGTTGGTAATTTCAGCATATCGTCTGAACAGCATAAAATATGCTTGGCCTTTATATGCTGACAGATATGTTGTTTGTTGAAAATGTTATTTAAACTTTTCAACATATGCCAAATTTTTATGCATATGTGTCGAATAGCTTAGCCGAGCCGCCGTTAGTTTCTTTTTAGTGTAAATACAATTCGTGTCGAAAATGTGCATTAAAGCACACACATGCCAAAATAAAATGAAATTTATTTGAAATTTAAGCAATGCGAAACTCTCAAATCAAAAAATAATAAATGGTTTGAAAATTTACAATCAACGGCAAGGCGATTAATTAAATGCTCACAGCCGGATTTTAGCTGACGTCGCATTTTTGTTTTCAACGGCGGCAAACGTGCAAATTAATGGGCATAAGTATTCGAATGTCAGTGGAGTATGTAAACATCAAACAATAAATTATAAAATACCTTTTTATTTGCTTTCCTTTTGTTTTGCTGCTTTATTTTATTTCTTGGTAAGTTCTGCAATATTTTACTTTTATGTTGTACAATAATAGTACTATTTTTCTTCATGCGCACATCCATACATGTGCACATACATAGCAATGGATCCAATTAAGGAAGAATACTTGGAAAACTTTGGCGATGTGGAAGAAATTCTTGAAACACAAAATACATTGCCGCCAGAAACAAAAGTGAGAAAAAAGTGCACACAAATTAGACCCAAAGTACACACCGAATGGACTCACGAGGATATAGTTAAATTAATAAATTCCGTGGAAGAACGCCCAACGCTTTGGGACATTAGTTCTTCGCAATATAAATTAAATTAAATTATAAATCATCATCAAAAACTATCGCTGTGCAAACAATAGCTAAAGCAAGTTCCTCTGATGACATTATTTTTAAATAAATAAATAAATAAATAGTAATGTCAAACTCACTAATTTCATAAACAAATGCTCATATATGCAGCATATATATTACCATATAAATTTCAACATATCGTATAAACACAAAAATCGTATGCTAACTTTTATGTTGACATTCCATTTGCTGATATATGCTGACATTAAAAAATTTGGTAGTTTCAGCATATGGTGTAAACACCTAACATATGATATATGTTGACATAGGAATTTGCTGCTACTTTTAATCAAATGGGTGTCAGCATATATATGCTTATTCAACATATCGTCTAAACTTAGCTTAAGGATGTGTGTACAAATGTGTATTAAGCCTACAGTACACGGCATGTAAAAAACGACATGTGCATGTGGTTCTGACGTAATTTTGAGGTCATCACGAAGCTACATTTGCTGCATGCCGTGTACTAGTAAAGCACCCTATACACGATTCAATTCAATTTTCAATTGAGTCGGTTGTTGTCCAAATCAAAGCGTGTATGGCTCTGTCAATTGATTAGTTTGGCAGTTGCCGAGTTGGTTGAAGAAAAATCAAAAGATTTTGATTTTTCATGTTGACTAGTAAATCTTTCAATTCGATTGTGCTCTGTAGCTTTATTTTGCATAGAAAAAGTTATATATTTTTTAAATTGTATTTAATTTCATTGAATTTTAAGTAAAAAATATAAAAATTAATGAATGAATGCAATAGAAGTTTTAAATTTTTAAATTTGTAATTGTGAAAACAGTATAATTTTGGCACTTAAATGAAAATCTTTCAATTCAGTTTATGAAGTGTGTGCCCAAGAATCAATTCAATTGACAATTGAAATGAAACGTGTGTGGGGTGCTTAACATATGTACATGTAGATATTCACATGCTTACAGATGTGCTGCCTCAGAAAATGTGTTCGATTCGGCTACATGTGTCACACTTGTATTTTGGAGCAAAATACTATCAAAATTTTAAGGCCTGTAGCCACTACTAGTAATTTAAAAAAATGCAACCAACATGCTGAAAATTCCCGTGACGTCATCGCCACATACACGTGGCTTTTTACATGCCGTGTAGTGTAGGCTTTACTTTAATACAAACAAATGTAGATACATACGTATTACATATGTAAATACATAAGTACTTAATAATCATTATCTTAGTGCTGCAGTATCCAAACACTATTCTAGCCAAAAAGTAAAATTCTTATGTTGAGATAAATAAACAACTGATAAAATCCAAATATGCTGGAGCGATAACCGCAAAATGGGTCTTTTCAAAACTGAATTATTTTATTCTTAGATAAGGTGGCGATAAAGTTTTCGTAAGTGTTTAGTTTATTTTATTTATTTTTTGTTCTTAATTGCTTTAATTTCTTATGCTACTAATATGTAACGTAATTAAGTGCGTCCTTTCTGTAAGTTGTGAGTAGTTTTCGCATTCTGAAATATCAAGCAATGATTTATATTGGTTGTCCCATTTTCTACAGGTTGAAAAAAATTTTTGGTTCAAATGAAATTTTTTAAGTGTAAAGTTTTGTTTTTAAATATTCTAAGTGCAGTGGATAAAACTCATAAAATTCACTGCATGTGAACTAAATAAGTAAACCTTTAACGAATGTAACGATCGGGCTGGGATAAATTAAATCTCTCTAATTAAAAATAAAATGGCTACTAATCACAGCTTCAAAAATTTAATACGCCTCATTCAACACCAGAGGCGCTGCAACAGTGCAATATTAAAAACCGTGCCTTTCTTTCTTTCTTCACCACCTGTCTTCTCTATCACTATCCCTTTCCTAAAGAAGGTAACACCTACTAATAGTAGTAGGCATTCATTGCCTGAGTGGTACTTCTCTTAACAAAAAAAAAAAAAAAATTTTAAATTTTAAAAACTCCGATATATCTAGAAAAAATATGATATCTTCTAAACGGCTCTCGATGAAGTCAACTTTCAAACAGAAAAAAATAATCAAAAATTAAAATCGGTGCAGCCGTTTGGTCTGTACGTGGACACGGACAAACACACAGACACACACTGCAAACTTATAACACCCCTTTTTTTAGTCGGGGCTTAAAAATATAAAATAAAAAAAAAAAATTGGAATTTCAAAAAATCATTTTCAGACAATCTGTAATATAAAAAAGAAACAAACAACTTTAGTTTTAGAGGGAATATTCTTCCCACCAAGAAAAATTCTTGAATAAAAAACAATGTGCAAGGTAAGCAAAAAATATGATGATTTTAGATATAAATCTACGAATACTAGAAGAACTTGCCATATATCGCCACGTGAATTCGAAGATATATGATATACATACATATATACCGATTTCGCTTGCAGTTCCGAAAACACCTGTTTTACACAATACCCCCTTCGAAAAAATCATATATAGGGTGTTTTTTTAGAGGTATAGAACTTCGAATTGAAATAAAACACAAGAAAATCGTTTTAATGTCCATCAATTTGGCTTTATTGGAAGGATAATTTTATGCCATTAACGTTTAAATATGATTTCGGGCATGTGGCCGCCGCGGCTGGCTCGAATAAAGCCAATTCTACAGGTCCAATTTTCAACCACTTTTTCGAGCATATGGGGCCGTATGTTGGCAATAACGCCACGAATGTTGGCTTCCAAGTCCCCTAACGTTTCTGGTTTGTTGGCGTAGACGAGCGACTTCACATATCCCCAAAGAAAATAATCCAATGGTCTCAAATCACACGATCTTGGTGGCCAATTGACCGGTTAACCGAATTAATTGCTCTGATGGACGATTATCTCGACCATAAAATGGACGGAGCTTGCGGTAAACTTCGCGAACTGAACCATTATTTTCGAAATAAATTTGCACGGTTTGCAAGCGTTGTTCTTTTGTCAACCTGTTCATGATGAAATGGCAAACCAAACTAAATATTAATCACTTGACAGCTGACAAAATGGCCGCCAGTTAAAAAAGTGATGCCAACTTAAAGTTCTATACCTCAATAAAAAACACCCTATATGTACATATATAATCTGTCATTGCCATAGTTAAAAAAATATACTGTATTCCTTTCAATTATTGTTGCCATATCGAAAAAATAACTGCAATTGATAAGTTACCTTACCAATGAAAAGAAAAAGTTGATGGGAAAAATATTCCCTCTAAATGATTCATGATAAAAAGAAGGATTAAGGGAAACGTTTGTAGAGAAAAATTACTCACGATTACAATTTTGGGAAAATATTTCGAGGGAAAGAATGTTCTCACGATAGGGGTGAATAATCTTAAAATCATTTTTCAGTAAAACTATTTTTGAAAAATATAAAAAATGTGTAAAATTTGCCACGCACGTTGTATGTATGTATGTATATCTGTATGTATCTATACTAAAATAAAAACTTTTTTTCTTTGCTTTTTGGGGACTTAAATTTGTTTGTTTTGTTAAATTAGTGTGTATACATATGTACGTTTAGTGTTTCTATTAAATTTTGTCTTTCTTTTTTTTCATAAAAATATGCGTAAATTGTTGCTGTTGATGTGGATGTTTTTATTTTGAACCAAACTGTATTGATTGCAAAAGTTTTATTTTTTTTTGTTATTTAAAACAAAAACGTATCACATAAAGAAACAACAAAATAAAAAAAAATAATAAAATAAAACTAAGAAAAACACTTGACTCGCTCGCTAAAACTGTTCTAATTTTTTTTCAGTTCAATTCAGTTGACAATTTGACTTGCAGTTGCTCTTTCTTTTACACAAAACAACCAGCCAGCAGCGAATTTTTGGTCATAAACATTAAATGGCAAATACAATTAAAAAAAAATAGAAGAAAGGCAAATTAAACAAAATGAGAAATAGTATAAAGTAAAGTAAAGTCAAGAAAAGAATATTGTTTAAAAATAAAACAAATACATTTTTTGTGTATAAGTTTTCTTCTTCAAAAGCTACAAGCGTGCATAAATATTTATAGCATGGAAAGTTTACTTGCATATCGGTGTCTTAATATAAAAAAGGTGTATCATTTTTTTCCGAAATGGCATTTCTAACTTTTTTTTTTTGGTAGCCAACAGATAATTATATCCCCCTCAAAGAATTAAGTAGTTAAGTTAAAGTTAAAATTAATATTGCATTTAAATGCTTTAGTTTTTATTCAGTTGTTTCCTTCTCCTGTAAAATTCGGAAATTCGTGTTACACCTTTCTTATAGGTATTAAGCCGTCGAAACTTACATACATATGTATGCATAGTCATAGCAAGTCTGAGTTTATGAAAGAGCGGGGAAAGAAGAAAGAAGAGGGGTACTGACTTGCTTGTACAGAAAAGTTACTTCAATTCTCTTTTGTTATTTCATTCGCTGTATTAAAACAACAGCAAAATTGAACAAGAAACCGTCTTGAGTGTAAACAAACCAGCAATTTTAAAAGAGAATTGAAGAGAACTGCTTCAAGAAAAACTGCCGAGTCTAAAACAAGACATACAACTACATGTGTGCGTTTGTGTTTGTATATAAAATTATTTATAGGAATTTGTTGTTGTTATCGTTCATTTGGTTTTGTTATTATATAAATAAACAAGCAAGCTAGTGTTTGTTAAAAAAATAAAATAAAAAATGAATCAATTAAGTAAAACACTAGTGTTGATCATTTTACAACTTAATGTAAGAAAAAACAAATTAAATTTCACATTTATTTATATGTTGTTTCTATGTATGTATATACATATCTATAAATACATATGTATGTATGGCTTTATGTATCTACATTAGAGCCACTCACAGAAAAAAATAGTTTTTTTTCGGTCTTTTTAATTAGGATTCCCAAAATATTTGAATGGTCTGGCGATGAACGTTCGTCAGCCGTATGGTCAGTGTTGCCAGAAAATTATGATGAGAGAATGCTAAATCGGTCAAAAAATTCTGCTAAAATACTCTACAGAAGAAAATGCCAGATTTAAATGTAGATAAAATGATTGAAATAGCTTTGAATTTCATGTTTATACAAACACATACAAACATAAAATAGTTAATATTTGGTAATTTTTAAATGTTACAATTACGTTTAAAACTTTTTGAACGCACTAATAATCCCAAATTATTATTTTACTTATTCAGTAAAATATTTTTTTTTTATTAAAAATACCTACATTGAAATTGATTATTGGGGGTTAGCTGGATCCTATGCGCATTTCACTATTGGTAGTGCAGATAATCAGGGAACCTTTACACTGCAATACATGTACATACATACATTTATGAAAAAATCCTCTATGCAGAAGAATTTTTTCAATAAATTAATTTTTTTTTTATTTCCCACAAATTTTGCCAGAAAGCATTTAGCAGAATTTTTTGAAAGTTGAATGATTTTTAATTAATGAAAATGCCAGATCTAGCAGTGAAAATGCTAAAATGGCCACAATGCTTGCTTGCATATTTTCCTATTTTCTCCCAGGACAACATATTAAAATAAAGTGCAACTTTGACTCGCACACGAAGGATTCTTTCGTACGGACAACACATATCGCTCATTTACTCAAACAACGACATAACTCAAAAAACCAGTTTGCCAGAAAAAAAATTAAGGTGCTAAATTTTATATGGAAAAATTTTAAATTACAAAAACAAAATATGTACATGGAACATTTGTCAACGCTAAGCGTTGCGTTTTACAAAATTAGGCTCTAAGTAGATGGTAAACTTTTTTTTAGGTTTTGGGCGATTTTTTTAGTTTTGGCGCTTTCTCTTAAGTGTCCAGGAGACGTCAATCACATATGTAGTTGTGTGTGCACTGATTGATGAGAATCAAAACATTTTGATATTTTTATTTGACGACTGATTACTTGAACGTCACCAAATTTGAATGACGAAAAAACGTCATTTGCTTTGTGTTACTTGTTGTGTGACGACATGGAGAAGTGCACGGATGAAAACAATTTATTTTGCATTTTATTGAATATGTTATCTGTCATTGATGCTCGCATTACAGTATTTTGTTTTTCTATTAATGGTTTCACCATGAATAGAAAGAAGTTCATCAAACGTTTCCGAATCCATTCTAAAAAAATTTTTGCAATCATCTTGGCATGTTAATTTCTATTCACGTAAAGATTTTCTTGTGTAAAACTGTTCCTTTTTTTATACCTACCATCCAAATTTCTTTTTCATACTTTTTCTTTTTTTGACAACACTGCACAGGTAGTCAATAACAAAAAATCATCATCCGATCACGACATACGAAGTCAAAACACAAATGCTGATTGACGATTTTATTTGTATTTACGTCTCCGAAAAATCATCAATTAAACGACACTAATACATTCTCACAGATTGTTGGTTTTATTTGATCGTCGTTTTGGTGGTTTTTCTTCGTTTTGGCCCTTGGCGTTTTCGGCGATTTATTTTAGTTTTAATGATTTTTTTAAGTTTTGGCGCTTTTTTAGTTTTTGGATATTTTTTCGGTTTTTTGGCGATTTATTTTAGTTTTAGTGATTTATTTGTTTTGGCGCTTTTTTTCGTTTTGGCGATTTTTTTTCGGTTTTTTTGAAGATTTTTTCGTTTTGGCGATTATTTTGTTTGGCAATTTTTTTATTTTAATATTTTTTAGTTTTATCGTTTTTGAAAATTTCATAAGTTTGCCTCAAAATACAGCAAATTGTCAAAACTACATTCCATTACAGTCGGCTAACTAAAGGCTCAGCTAACCGACTGTAATGTAATGTAACTGCAACAGTAGGAAACAGCTGATCGATATTGTTATGTGAAAAGTAATGGAAATGGTTATAGAGATGTAATGTAACGTAACCTACTTTTCATATAAAAATATCGATCAGCTGTTTCTTACATTACAGTTACATTGCGTTACAGTCGGCTAACTGAGCCTTAAGCCTTACTTATCTTTCTACAATTTTCATATTCCAGCATGTCTATTGCACACGCACACACACACACACACACACACACACACACACAGAAATACACACACACACACAGAAATACACACAATATAATCCTAATTGTGGTAGTCAGAAATTTACAAAGTCTGTCCTAAAAATGGCAACATTCCTAAAGACTTCTCCACCCCTAAAATATGTATTGTCTAATTTTTCAAGTCGTTTGACTTGTAAATAAACCTTTGAAAAGTATAAACAATATTATAGTGCATAAGAGAGAATTTAAGAGAGAACTTAAGAGAGACTGAAAGAGATTACATTCCGTTAAATTAAAACTATTGTATAAAAAGAAGAAACCATTAATTTTCTATTTTGCTTCAATTATGATTCATGAATTTTTCTTTATATTTTGTTTACACTTCTAGAATGTCGCTAGACAATCCTACACAGATATTGACGACTCATGATTTGAGCCAATTACGTACCTTGCAACAAACTGTGACAACAGCCACTGTTGTAGCGGCAGCTTCAAATGGTCTAAGACATCATACGGCTGTAACACAACAACAGCAACGTCAACAACATCAGCAGCAGCAGCAACAACAACAACATCAACAATTGACAAATAACTTAAATATCACATCTTCAGCAGCAGCAACAACATCTACAATATCTGCACACACAACCACGGCAAATAATTTCAATAACCTTTTGGCAGCCGCCACAAAGGCCACATTTTTAAATTCCTCCTCAGCAACAGCAGGTTCGTTTAATGCCACAGCCATGCCCGCCACTTCGAAGTATGTTCTGTTGCAACAAAACCGTAATGGCCATTTTACAGCTTACGACGGCACTACCACCTCCATTACCGCAAGCAATGGCACTAGCAATAACAATGCTATATCCCAGGCAACCGGCAATATCGTTCTATTAGCAACAGAACCTTTAGATGCCACCACAGCAAACAACAATGTACATCAACACCAGCTTCAGCACCACCATCAGCAGCATGTGATTACCACAACAACTACAAATGATAACGATGAGGAGCTGCGTTCTCTTGCTTGGCTGAATAATTCCAATTTAATAAAAGAAATTGTAACGACAACTCCCACCACAAACAATAGCGGCCACCCAAACAACAGCAGCAGCAACCCTCAAAAACGTCCCCTACTCAATAATACCAATATTTGTATCGTAAATGCCGCAAATGCGCATGATTTAATTGAAGAGTTGCCTCATCATGTGGCCGGCGAAGAGCAAGTAATTTCATCAAATGCCACAGGTGGCTGCACAACTGAAATGCAGCCGGAAACAAAAATAACAACCTTGAGTGCCAGTGATTTCCAACAACAATTTAAACGTTTCAGTGCTGTCGACTTAAAAGATACGAAAATTTATGGCAATATTGCTGCCTTGGGTGGTGCTACCACCACAGTGCATGTGGGTCCTAGTGGCACCACCACTGTGGTGGAATACAAGGCTGGCACAAACTTCCTGCCCACCAGTCGTCAAATCTTGAGCAACTCGAATGGTGACGGCTCCCACATCAACGTCACCACCACTAATTTAATAAACAGCAATAGTCATTCAAATAATAACAATTCTTCCCTAGTGCCTTCTTCTTCTTCTTCTTCTACAACATCAACTTATGGTTCTTCAACTGGCAATAATGGCGCTGTAACAACAACGGTGGTGGTAGCCAACACTCCCACTGGGCCCAAACAACTAACACTGCCCAGTACTACTTCGATTGTTGCCAATGGCAATAGTGTTGTCAATGGCAACAACATAGCAAACTCGATTACAACAAGCAATAGCAATCAAGTGACTACTAACACAGTTTATCAAGGTCATAAAATGCAGCTGCAACAGCAACAGCAACAGCAACAACAAAACAATGGAGCTATTACTTCAACACCAATGACAATTAGCAGCACTGGCAGCAGCAGCAGTAGTAGTACTACCCATCATCCCCATAAAAAATACTTAAGAGAGAAAATGAATGTCATAGATCAGGGTGGTGGTGGTGGTGGTGGTGGTGGGGGCAATGTCAGCACTAATACCACCACCTTAACACCTAATACCTATAATAGCAACAATAACACTTTTAACACGTCTCCCTTGTCACACACGTCAGCACAAATTGCTTCGTCAATTGCTGTTGGCTCTGCTGTAACCGTAGTGTCTTCACCTGCCTCCTCAAATACTTCCCTATCCTCCTCCCTGTCGACGGCAGCTATTAATGGCGGCAATAGTCCTCCACTAAGTAAGACCTCGTACTTTACTCTAAGTGGTTCTTCGACGCCTATAGCGCTAAACTACAGCAGCTCGAATTCATCAGCCACAGCACCCTTTATAACGGTTTCTTCGACAAATTCCTCGTCATCGGCTGCTTCGCCAACAACACTGACAACAAGTGGCATACCGCCCGGTTATACACTAGTGAGTCATCCAGCTTTGCCGCTCGTTGCCAATTCTCCTGCAGCTACGACGCATCACCAACAGCAACACCAGCAACAACATCACCATCATCAAGTAGTGGTGTAAGTACATTCACTTCATTGATTTCGTTTGTGTGTAATTTTATCGTGTTGACATAAGAGCAAAATTTATGTAGACTTACATACATACATACATATATGTATGTACATATGTATTTACATAAATATGCATACATTTGTATGGTGGGGTGTCACAAAGCCATAGGACATAAAGCCATATGGCGTTAAGTCCCATTCCATTGAGACATAAGGGCATATGCCATTAAGTCTCATTATAATGGGACTTAACGCCATAAATTTTTTTCCGAAAATGAGACATAAAGCCATATTTTTAATAATGATCGCATGTCACCCTATTCCATATAAAAAATATATTGTTGTTTCATGTCGCCCTGTTTTCTGTCAAAAATGCATTTTTCTGTCAAAATATTGTTGGCAATCAATCAAATTCCGACATTGCAGGTGGTCCAAGTGTTTATAGATTTATATAATATGGAAAATTCGGAAGATATTTTTGAATATAATATAATATCCGGATTTAGGAAGAATAGCCATTTTTGTTTTTTTTCTTCATTTGAATGAGAGATAAAGCCATCATGGCCTTAGCTCACATTAGCAATATTAGAAAGCGGCTTTATCTCTCATTTCAGTTCCTGAGACACTAAAGTTAAGTTGAAATCTGGCTTCGCATACTAAAGTTTTTCTGCGTGGCGGCCTACGGCCGCGCTTAGAAGTTTTTTCCTCCAGTAGGACGCGGCAGGTGGCTTCGCTGAATAAAGTTTAACTGCGTGCGTCACAAGAATAAAAAAAGGTTTTCCAATGATAACTAAGGATTTTTCCTTTCACAAAATGTTTGCAGCTGTAATTCCTGGAGCCTAGAAATTTTGGATTTTTTTAAATCATTAATTTCATAGATAAATAGGCATATTTAGTGAAATAAAGCATTTGTAACGCAAAACATCAAATGGGACATATAACCATAATGGCTTTATGTCCCATTTCACTAAAATTGACATGAGACTTAAGGCCATATCAAAATTATGGCTTTATGTCCGTTTGGATTGAGACATAAAGCCATTATGGCATAAAGCCATTATGGCTTTATGTCCTATGGCTTTACGACACCCCACCATTTCTGTATGTGTACTATAAATATATAACAAGGCAGCGGGTATTTGGTGCATAAAAGTTAGGGCCAGGTTTTGAGAGGGATAATAAACTTATTTTTTTCTAGATATTAATTAATAATAGAGTCCTACATATGTGCTTATTTTCGAAAAGTCAACATATTAAATTGCTGCATTTAGCAAAAGCGTTAAAAATCCACGAAAAGTCTCAAAACTACCCCTGACCCGCTCCTAGAAATGCAAAATGAAAGACCGACCGACCCTCATTTATTCTTGCCGATGGTTGTGTTTACAAAAAAGTTTATTTTCTGCAGACCATATTTTGTGATATGAATAACTCTTTTATTATTTTATTAAATGTATGCGAATCATTTATTTGTTTTCTTTTGCTATATGCAGTTCCTCGCCAACTCTAATGGTTTCGCCAGAAATACAAACGCAACCTCAACATACAACCAAAGAATTTTATACACTTACTAGTACACCTCAACAATTGCAGCATCATTTACAGCAGCAGCAGCAACAGCAACAACAGCAACAACATCAGCAGCAACAGCATCAGCATCAGCAGCAGCATCAAACACTACGCAGTCCTACCTCTTTTTCCAGTTATGATAACGATTCTCTTAAAGATTTCGATATAACCAATAGTAATTCAAACATTTCAAACCAAAGAATGAATAATTCCACACCTCAGCAGCAACAGCAACAGCAACAGCAGACGCTACTCACACCAAAATCATCATCTTCCTCAGCGTTAACAATCAATACCAGCAACAGCAACAGCAACAGTAACAGTAACAATAACAATAATATACAAAATACATCACAAAAACAGAAACATACCAATAAAGTGCCATATGATCCCCTGGTGCATACACACAATAAACCACCATATAGTTTTAGGTGAGTAATCAGCACAGCTGGCCAAATGTGTTTTTGTACGTATCTTCATATCCTTTTAATTTGCTTTTACAGTTCCTTAATATTCATGGCAATAGAGGGATCACAAGAGAAGGCTTTGCCTGTTAAAGAAATCTATGCTTGGATAGTGCAACATTTTCCCTATTTTAAGACTGCACCCACTGGCTGGAAAAACAGTGTCCGTCACAATCTTTCACTGAACAAAAGTTTTGTGAAAGTCGAGAAAGCTCCGGTAAGTAAAATTACAGTTGCTGGTAAGACGAAAGTTATGAATTTTTCCTCTATAGAACATGGGCAAAGGATCGTTGTGGCGTGTGGAACAGCAACAAAGACAAAATTTAATTCAAGCCCTCAATCGTTCACCGTTCTTTCAAAATTCATCGGCTGATAAAATTAGCCTAAAGAGTCCGGGTAGCGGTTCGTTGGGCTCATCACAGGGCTACGATATGGTAGATGGTGCAAAATTATCATCGACTACTACAACAGCATCACATATCAATTCACGCTTCGATCCGCATCTATTTCCCAATCTATCGAAAGCCTTTAAAGACATCAGTGATGTGGTGCCCGACGTTCCTGATGATGAATATCCGTCCGATTATAGTACAAGCAAAACAAACCATCACACCAGCAACAACAGCAATAAATTTAATTACTCTGCAAATAATCCACAAAATGTTCAAACCAATGCCAATTCCTCTCACGCCAATAATAGTAACAGCAACAAAAACAACAGCAATGCAAACAATACGAATAGTCCCCAGGCCGTACTGGGTGCTTTTAGTAACTACGAAAGCATGGAACGCTTGGCCAGGGATTGTGGTGCCGACAGCATAGATGATGTTAATGCCGCAACTGCTATGTTGGCTCTGAAACATGGACCAAAAGTTTTTGCTGAAACTTTCCAAAATGGGTAAATTAAGTTATTCGAAAAATAATGATTTTCTCTAACAAAGTCTGTTTTATCTTATTAGATCACCTGTTATCACTTCTTCCCCTAGTGAAGATCACACATATTCGGCGGGCGGTGGCGGAAGTGCTGCTGGAAGTGGCGCTTCTACGCCATTAACTAATTGTAACTCATCTTTAGTTTCAAATGGCAATGGCCAAATATCTCATCAAGGCTGTGCAGATAATCAAAGCAATTGCGCTTCTTCAGATGCTGCCTACGAAAGTAGTGAGGAATGGTGAGTAGACAAAAAATTTAAAATTAATTTAGGAAACAGAGCAATACTCTATTAAATCTGCATCGTGTGTCTATACTGCGATGTAGACTATTTGGGCATCTTCAAAGTACTTAAAATGCCAGAAAATACCCTGAAGTTCGTAAAATAGAGCAAATATGCCGGCTCCTTTTGGAAAAAAAAAGTTCTTTTGAATGAACTTTTTAGATGAAAACAAAATCTGGCAACACTGGCGATCTGTATGACATCACATACTTCCCTGCTTTCTTAGGACTAATAAATTAGTGCAAGTTTAAAAGCCTTTCCAAGCGCATGATCTTGTTAGAAGAACTCACTCACCATCCGTAATTGCACTATCCATTTTCGACTCTCAGGTAATACAAAGGAACCTGTTATTTGGACCCAAATGAGCTGAAAACTTACTTTCTCTTCTCAACCTAACATAACCTAACAACAACAATAACAACAAAATAATATAAAATTGTGCAGCAATCATTCTCCTAAATTTTACAATATGTGTATGCTGCAATAATTCAAATTTTTTTAATCTTTCCGGGACACAACTTCATACAACGACTCCATGCACTTTACAATTTTATACTGATAATCTGCTCATGTTGTACACAGGTCGCAAAGTGTGTGGCTTGCATAGAAAATATGCATGTAATTGCAAATACTTAAATGTAACAAACAATAACAGCTATACATTGCTTTTGCAACAAGATAGTGTTGCCAAACAAGTATTTTTGTTCCAGTGCTGTCAAGTAAATAATTTGTGTTTTTTTTTTGGGAATTGTTAGTATTTTTATCGAAATTAATTTATTTCTTGTTCAGTAAAATATTATTTGTTTCTTAAAAAAAATTTAAATTAATGCACATCTCACTTATGCTAAAGCATATCATCTGGAGACTTTTATTCAAAAATTTCTTAGAAGACCTAAGATATTATTTTTAAACTTTCATATAAAGAAGAGGGTGCTCTTGGCTGAAGTAGTTACTGCGTCGACTACATGACGGTTTTCGAAAGCCCGAGTTCAAACACAAGCCAGACACAGTCATATCAACATCATATCGCTCATTTACTCAAACAACGTCATAACTCAAAAATTCCATATTTTGATGCAGAATTAATCCTCGTATCGTTTTTCATATTGTGTAAGAATTTCATGCACATATCTTGAATACTCAACTCTTGAGAGAAAAATAAAATTTTCTGGCAAACTAGTTTTTTTTCTTGAGTTATAACCTTGTTTGAGTAAATGAGCGATATATTTTTTTTCGGTTGGGTAAAATCAAAGATTAATTTTAGTGGTCGTAGCCCCATAATTTTTTTTTAAAGCATCAAACAGCAGGTATACCCTGTCCGACAAATACGAAATAAAAAACATTTAAAAAAAACAACCGAATTGATAATCTTCACCTTTTTGGCAAACCCTCGTTGCTTAGCAGATAAACTGTAGTACTGAAAATTCCCAAAATGTCAGAGCAAAAAAGAACATGACAAAAATGGGATCAAATCATGGGTTCAAGTGATGTTTCTGTGGGAATTTAAATAAATCGCTCTTCATTAAAATGAATGAATCGAAATGTTCTCTGATTCTAGGTTAGGTTAGGTTAGGTTAGCAGGCTGCTGGTAAGGAAAAGGTGAAATTTAGAGTCCAGCTCACTTGGGTCCAATACAATGATCCCTTTGTGTTACCTGTTAGTTGAAGAGAAGATAG
Organism: Nowickia ferox; assembly: GCA_936439885.1. Taxonomy (NCBI): domain Eukaryota; kingdom Metazoa; phylum Arthropoda; class Insecta; order Diptera; family Tachinidae; genus Nowickia; species Nowickia ferox. Next base: position 12,913,827 of record OW387025.1, read on the forward strand.
TCAGAGAGGGTGATAGGGAAGGGATAGTGATAGAGAAGACAAGTGGTGAGGAAGATGGAGGAAAGCTTCATTCTTTTACAACTCTGCTTTTTTTGCACGCTTTTTTTGATAATGCAGTGTTGCAGCGCCTTCTGGTGTTAAATGAGGCGTATGAAATTTTGAAGCTGTGTTTAGTAGCTATTTTATTAGTTATTTTACTTCGCCAATGATTCTGCTACACAACGAAGGAGGGCCGCTCTGATGTTACATTAGGATTAGTATCTGATGATGCGGGTGTAGTTTTTAGTGACCAGTCCTTATGCCTGCATCACTACAACTTTTCCCACAACAACTGATACAAAGGACACTAATGCACATCAGAAAAATGCGTGGTGTTATTATTTTTAATGACTGTCGGAGACCGGGCTCGAACCCAGGATCTTAGGTTTTGTAGTCAACGTGCTAACTACTTCAGCCAACGCCACCCTCTTCTCTGATTCTAAGACGTTTTATAAATCGGTAATGAACCAGAGCAGGGGATCTACCCTGCATTTCGAAACGAAAGAAAAGGCTTTAGAATTTGTGTGTTATGATGAATATTACAATTCGAAAGCATTTGCTTTCGTTTCGAATGTTAATTTTCATCACTTACGACGAATTAATTCGGATTTTTAAATGCTTTAAAGACGAATGCACTTATTGTAATGATTAGAAAAACGTGAAAATAACAAGCTTTTTGAACTATATGAGGGCAATTATGAATAAAATTCTGTGAGAAATTTTTCCCGGGGAACAATTCCCACTAAGGGCAAGCAATAGGGAAAACAAAAAATTCTAATTGGAAAAGGGAGAAATTTCTCGCTGAATTTTATTCATAATTGCCCTGTATATTTTTTTTTGCTGGGTACCCAAATGACTCTTGACACTGATTATTATCAAAAATGTTTAAATTAAATTGTTTTCGAATTTAAAAAAAATATTTGTTGATGGTTTATCATGTCACTTCAGTAGACATCAACCACCATTCGAAAAGTTACAAAATATCAATGCTTATAGCAAAAATCTCAACAGATTGTTGAGAATTACAAAACTACAATTATAGTAGGCTAAGAAACTTTTTCAAAAACATCAAATATTAATATTCAGCATGTGCTGCCTATTTAAATTTTTCTACTTTATAATTTCGTATTCATTTTGACACGTGTTGAATAAAATGAAATTGTTTTCTTTTTTCCGTTTTAGTCACAACATTACACCGGAAGAATTGGAAGATCAACAACGCCACCGTGACGGCGTAGATGCCTTACTATCTCTTTCACTCTCCTCAGGTATTGATACTAGTTCTACTACCACCAGTAGTCAAAATTCCAGTCTTAGCTCCAACTCACCGATTAAAAGACCACCTTCTACCACCGTTGAAGAAGAGCATACCATATCCACTTTGGATAGAAATACCAATTATCAACACAACCATCATCATAACCAGCAGCAGCAGCAGCAGCAGCAGCTACACCAGCAGCAGCAACAGCAACACCAGCAGCAGCTGCAACATCATTTAACACAGCAACCACACAATATGAGTAAAATGGCCTTATTGAGTACAGCTGCTGCAAATCTATCGTATGTCGCAATAAATACCAATTCCAGTCGACATTCGAACAATAACAATTCATCACTGTTCGATGAGGGTTACAATACACAAAGCTATTTTGGCAACACTAACAGCAACAGCAACAGCAACAACAATAACAATAACAATAACAATACAAATGGTATCAATCATCACAATAGCCATCATAATTTTGCTGGCATGCACCATGCGTTGACACCCCAAAAGAAACCAAAAAGCCTGAGAAGTTTGCGCACCAAAATTAAGCGTAAAGCACCCTGGATGAGATGAACTTGGTAAATTCAAAATAAAGGTAATTTTTTAATTTTTATATGTATGTTATTTATACACACTAAACAAAAAAAAAAAAAAATACACTATCAGAAAAAAGTATACATAAAGAAATATAATTAAAATTAAGGAAAATTAAATTAAATTTGAATGAAAATTGAAATGGAGAAAATTAGCTGCCTTTTGAGTTGCAAATGCATATTTTTATTAAATAAAATAAAAGAAGAAAAGAAAACTCCCTCCTCTTCCCACTTCCCCTTTTACCCAACACTTCCAACCCTGTTACAAAAATTATATTTAAGCAAACAACTTAGAAAATCTATTATGTATATTAATATGTATTAAACATATTTTAAGTACATACATACATAATTTAAAGGGAAAACAACAAAATTTGTTAAACAAAAAATGTAACACAACAATTTTTTTTTAATATTTAAGTGTTCAAAGAAATTATTATTTTCTTAAATTTACTTTTTTTAATTTCTTTAAATATACTTAAACATGAAAAATATTAAATATTTATACATTTACATATTAAAGTTTAAATAAAATAAAACTATTTGTTTGTTAAACATTACATTTAAAAGTTTCAATATTTAAAAGTGTTAAAAACGCATTATTATTACATATTATTAAAGGAAAATGAAAAAAAAAACAAAGTTTATTAGTAAATTAATACTGCTAAGTAAAAGAAATTATTATATTATTATATACTACAACTATATATTAAATATATACGCATACATACTATACATATGTAGAGTATATTTAGCGCCTTATGCCAATCTAAAAGAGAAATATTAACTAAATTGTAAACAACAAAAATCAAAAGAATTAAAAAATAAACTAAAAGTAAAATAAATCATTTACATACATATAAATTAACCTGCTCAGCGTCCTTACATAATAAAAAAATAATATATATAGCATATATATACATAGAATACATATACATAAAATGCATATAAAAAAATATTAATTTTAATTAATTACCACACTCAGTCTTAGTTTAATTTTCCATATAATTTTCTTTTTATGTTTTTAATGTGTATAAAAGATACTCTTTTGTTGAAAACAAAGGATCAGAACAAAAGTAAAACAAAAAAAAAGTAATAATAAACTGAATACACCAAATTAAAATCAAATTTAAAACTACTGTGCTCCAAAAAAATACCAGAAAACATCTAAAAATAATTAGAATTTTATTTCTAAGCCTAAATGTATGCTTCAGCTAAAAAAAAAAGATTGTTTTTAAGCTTAAGTTAAACTTGATTGTTACAAATTGTTATATGCCCGCATACCTTTAGGCTAAAAACTTTTTTCTTAATTTAAATTTTATTATTGTTGAAATTCTTTACTGTTTCAAAACTAGAAAGAAAGAAAAATATATATAAAAAATTGCTTATTTTAATAGTTAATTTGGTTTTTGTAGACTTCATTTTATTATTATTATTATTATTATCATTATTAATTATTATTTTATTTTAAATCGTTATTTGTCAATTGACTTTTATTAGCTAAATTAAACTAGTTTTAAACCTAAACAATATAAATATAATTATGTAACTAAAAAAACAGACAAATATTAAAGAGAAAAACCACAATAAATCTTACAAAAGAATAATTAAAAATTTTGTTATAAAACAATGTGACGTTACATTACAAAAATGTTTTTTTTTTATTCAAATGTGTCACACGAACGAACATAAGGCTGGCGAAAGTGCAAATATACCCTCGCATCTACTCTGGCAACATTGTAGAGCATACATAAAATTTGTCATGGTAATGTTTAATTAATTTTGTTGTTGAGAATGTGGCATTTTATGAAAGAATTCAAGCATAAATTGCGTGTCCGTTATATCTATTGTATTTACAGCACGAAATATGTTGTATGAAACTTCATTTGCCGATATGAAGAGCTAAAAAGCAAATTAGATTTGAAAATGCCAAAAGCCAGGGGGGCAGGGTGCTTACTCGAAATTAGAAAATATTTTTTTTTTTCATATCAAAAAATTTGGTTTGATTTCTTTGGTGTCCATTTTTTTAATTAACCTTTCTTTTGATTGCAGCTTTTTTAAGCCAATATAGCAAGCTTGAACGTTGTAGGTATTTTAATTTAAAATTTATTTACACATGTATATTTTGATTACTAAAACACAACTTCGAAAAATAGCAAAACGCTAGCAAATCGCGTGTTTTTTCGTTTTTGAAACTGAAAGCGTTTTGAAAGCCATGCGTTTTTCAGAAAATGTACGATTAAAAAATTACCAAAAATCCTCCAAATATTCATGCTTTTGCAATTTTTCTATTCCTCTGACAGTGACGCAATTCCGTGAAAAATTTTATAGTTTGAATTCATCATGTTTTTCGCAAAATATTTCCCTTATCGTGGTAGTTGAGGTATTTTGACTTTGAAAACGACGAATTTTTAATATACAATTGTTCTATAAAACAGCACCAAAATTTCGCAGTCGAATTCGAAATACGCCACTAACTAGCAGCAATGAAGTGAACATGAAATATATAAATAAAATCATACACAATGCAAACTTGATGAGATTTGTATAACTTTTTGTATTTAATTTATTAGACGTCCCTTTAAAAAGACTAATAACAACCGTTATTAACAATTATTATAGAAAATGCCTTCACACAAATCTGTAATAAAATAGCAACAAGTGCCATCTCTGAACAGCTGGGTTTAAATATTGCGCAATTGTTTGAAGAATCCAGAAGTATGGAAATTTGCAGTGAAGTGTGTGTTATATAGTTATTAGTGTTAAACAAAAAGGAAATTTATTTTAAATAGAAAGATAAATAATTTTTGCAACAGAAAATATAGAAAGTGCAACATTTTATCATGATAATTGTTATTTTAGTAATATGTAAATACATGAAATATTTTCTGCAAGGACAAAACACGAAGAGTTGATTTTAAGTGTTGCCAAGCTAGTTTTAAATTTAAAGTCAGATTTTGCGTTGAAACAGAAAAGTTTTACTTTCAACATAAATTTTCTTTTGTCTGTGCTGAAAACTACAATAATTATTTTAAAATACAAAACTTTCGAAATGAACGAAAATATTTGTTCGTTTACTTTCAACAGGCAGCAAAGTGCAAAACATCTGTGGTTTTCATGAATAACGGCGTATGTTTGAAAATCGTTTTTTTCAGGTGAGACAAAAAAAAAACAAACATTGAGGACTCAAAAAGAAAAATTATACACATTAATTGATACTCATTAAAAAAACAACACAACGTTATGAAAAGGGGAAAAAGTATTGGAAGAAATGTTAAAATATGCTCATATGTATGTATGTATATTTGTGGTTTTCATGAATAACAACGTATGTCCAAAAATCAAATTTTTCAAGATATAGGTTCATACTTTTTTAATTTTTGTTAAAATATAACAATTTCACATCATAAACTCGAAATGAGAAAAATTAGACACAGGTTTTTATTCATGAAAACCACAGAAAATATAACAACATATCGTGTCATAACCGCCAAGAAAGCTTAAGCGACATAGTTTCGAACTTAATTTTTGGACCGAAATCGATTATTTACGATCCTAAATAACCGATTTTCGTGAAAAAACGAGATCCAAAAAATGTGTCGGTTAAGTTTTTTATTGGCGGTTATAGCGCGATATATGTATATCGTTAACTGAAATGCAAAACCACGCAACTAACGAAAAATTCAAAAATGTATTTTTAATTAATTATTGAGTCTTATATCGAAACACATGTTATTAAAAATTTTCTTAATTTTATACTAAAAATTAGCCGAATTAAACAGGCTTATCCTAAATAAAATTTAACATGGAAATTTCCGAACGTGTGAATAATCGGTATCAAAAAACTTCATACGATTGCGAAATAATCTGATAATTTATGAAAAAAATCATTCACATAGATTTGTCTGTTGGAAAAAGTGGAAATATGTTGTTAGTTTTTAATTTTATTGGAAGTGATTAAACGAAATTAAAATCCTTGTGAACAAAAAATTTGATTCGGAAATTTTCACATGTGGAATCCATGATAAGGCTGAAAAACTTAAGTAGCTTGAATAATTTTGTTCAGTATTTTTCCCTTTCCTATAAAATTGAGAAAAGTGTAGTTACGTGATTTTGCACTTCAGCTAACGATCTATAGTTATATATACAGATACATGAATATGCATTAAAACCCCTTTTTGGAAAACTTTTTTAAATGTATTTGCAGCAGCTAAAAATGTTTTCGTTTTCACTGTCGCACGTATTTGTTTTAAGTGGCACAATTGAATGAATAATTTTAAGCGTTTTTTTTTTTACAATTTTGTAAGAAAAATTGTAAAACTGTTAAAAGTACATGAAAAAGCCTTTTATTGGAAACCAGTTATTCTTTTCCTACAAGCGAAAATTATGGCATTCGATATCGATCGAAACTTTAAAATATTTCCATATAAGTTTTGAAATATTTTGAAATTTTTTCTTTTGATATCGAGTGCCGTAATTTGTCGCCCAGGTTTTGGTTTCGATTTTTGTGTATTTCATATCCAATATGTTCCAGGAACTAACTATGAAACAAAAAAAAAAAAAAACTTTGCATATTGTGCGAAACTTATTTGCTTTAAAACGTATTTAACCAAATAATCAAAGCTCAAGCTTATTGCATTCATCAAATTTAAAACTACTTTATTTGAATACAAAAAAACGAAAAAACAAAACAAAAAAAAAAGATTCTTAAGAAACACAAATTTTAAAGGAAATCATAATTTTACAAAGCTTAATAACTCTTATAAGTGTGTCTTTTGTATAAATTATATTTTGAAAAATAAATATTTAACTCTAAAGTAAAAGTGCCTATATACACAATATAAAATATAACATAAAAATATAAAACAAATACATATTGAGAAAAAAAACATTAAAAATAAAAAAAAGGTTAGCAAGAATATTAAGTAAGAAACCACTAAGTAAACCAAAAAATCGCCAGCATATATCATAAAATACATACATACATAAATATGTGCGTTTGTAAGCATTCTACTGAAATAATACCATATTATCAAATTATGTTAAGAAATTGAATGAAATAATAAAAATAAACGCAAAAAATTAACAACATGTTTATTTAAATGGTTTTGTTGTTACCGCATAATTTTTATTTAATTAAATAAAATTAAAAGCTGAATAAAATTCATCAATTAATATAAATTGAAAGCAAATCAGAAACTGAATTTATACAAAAAAAAAGCTAAATAAAAAATAAAATTTAAGTTCATATGCCAGCTGGTTTTATGCAAATACGAGTATGTAGTTAATACATTTTCGAAAATTGTGAAACTTGCTGACAAATGGATAAGACTGTATATTTTAATTAAAGTAAGTGGATAAATACACAACTAAAACTGTTAATTACATGAAGAAAAAAATAAAAACCCGACTTTTGATTTATCTTATATAATCTAGGCAATAATTAAAAAAAAAAATAAAGTTCAAGTACCGTGAAAACTGAAAGTACTCGCTTAAAGTGCACAAAATTCTACATCACTAAAAAAATAGGTAACGGTGCTTTTGTACGCTGTGACGCTTTAAAATTGAACATTGTGAGGAGAAAACTGTAAAAATAAGCAGAAAAAAGCTAAAGGCTGTAATGGAATGTAACTGCAACAGTATGTGAAAAGTAATGAAAATGTTTACAGAGATATAATGTAACGTAACCTACTTTTCATATAAAAATATCGATCAGCTGTTTCCTACTGTTGCAGTTACATTCCATTACAGTCGACTAATGGTAGAATTACTGAAATCGTATCGTGCTGTTGCGTGTCAGCTGACAAAATCCGTAACATTTAATAAGCATGTTGATGCTTATTAAAAATGTGTTGGCAACTTTTGGCTTACATACATACACACACACGTATAAAGCAAAGTAACAGCTGACACTTTCGCTGGCAGCCTCACGTTTTTACTAACTAACATACAGACTTAAACGATACGACAACTTCAAAAGTAAGACGATACGATTTGACTAACGAAGCCATAAAGGCTCAGTTAGCCGACTGTAATGTAATGTAACTGTAATGTAGGAAACAGCTGATCGATATTTTTATATGTAAACATTTTCATTACTTTTCACATAATAATACCGATCAGCTGTTTTCTACTGTTGCAGTTACATTACATTACAATCGGCTAACTGAGCCTTAACTAAAAAAACTAACTAACTAACTTAACTAAAACTAATTACAATTACTTTGTGTAATTTAAACGTATTTACCCCTTAAATAATTTTGAAAAAGTAATAAATCTAACCATCAAGTTCAGCTATTTATTCAACTATTTTGCTTAAATTTGTTACACAAATTATTGGTGGAATTGCTTTTGTATTTTAATGTTTGTATTGCAAGTGCAAAAAAATAATGGTGTATATTCTGGAATACGCGTCGACTTGATGAAAGTTACATGGAAAACAAAAACAAAACTGTGTAAATGTAAAAAAAATGTTTTTGTTTCTCATACAAAATTAACCGTTTTTAAAAGAGAGCGAAACGCGTTGAAATTCTCACGTTTATTTCATTTTTGAAATGTATGGCAAACAAAAACAATTTTTGAAAATTTGATTTTGTTTTAATGTAAAGTTTCACTTCTTCGACGCGTTTTCCAGAACAGCCCCCAATATGGATTTTTATTAATTGGACTCAATTAAGAAGAAATTTAATTTTTAAAATTTATGCTGTGTATCCTTTGCGGCTCAGAAGTTAAGTATGTACGAATTAGTAATAGTCTCACGTGTTGAGCTTGCCAATAATAAGCGCTTAACAACTTCTGCACTTTTAATGCTGTTGTTTTCGTCATTCACTCTTATTCCAGTTGTCAACATCGACGTCACTTCAAGACAATACCAAAAAATTGGGCTTGTCTACTCGCTCTCAAGAACAGTTTTGTGCTATTGACAGTCCATTTCTGTACCCTAAGGTCTAGAGAATAGCACGAGCTTATTTACATAAAATCCAAATCTTTGATATTGTACTGACGCGACGTTGATGTTGACAACTGGAATAAAGGTTTGTTTTATGTGCTTTCATTAGAAATTAACAAATTTAATGATTTGTAACGCGTGAGTCACACTAGTCACGTGTGAGTCACGTGTGATCGTGATTGTATTTTTACACATATATTAATGTTTTAAAATAAAACGTGTGTGATTTTAGTTTGTTAAAAAATCTATTTTTGGATAATTCGTATCCGAAGTCATTCAATGGCAGGCAATTCATCAGGAGCGTGAATAAAAATTTCATGCATTTTTGCTTGTTTTGGTGGTTAAGCATCTGCTTTCGGTATTTCTTAAATAAAAAACCTTGTTTATTAATTAATAAATAACTGCTTTCAGTCGTAAAGCAGCTCTGGGCGAGTAAACATCAAGCGTCGTTGGCAATTATCTCTTAAGTGCAACCAGGCTACTGTTGTTTATTGGCCTTCGAAAGTTTTGCGTCTCGCTCGCACTGGTTGACTGATCTGCCACGGATAACCGTATATTCTTGCGGTTCTTCTGTGGAATTTCTTTAACAACCACGTTGCTACTTCCTATGTGAAGGCATAGGTCGTGTACAGTCACAAAACCTTTTTAAAATACTGTTAATAACATCTTGGGCATATGGTCTAGTTATTCCGCCCATATATGCAAATTTATTTTGTATAATATGTATAAATAAATAAATAACTGCTTTGTATTTGGGGTACCCGCCTGCCCGCTCTTATACCGCCAAAAATTTTGGAGGAACATTTCAGTTTATTTTAGAATTTATCCACATAAAATTTATTATGCCTCGTTATTGTAGTTCTGAAGATATAGAGAAAATAATAATTACTTTGCATGAGGGGTACCTGTCTCCCACTCTCCCATACCGCCAAGATTTTGTTGAAGCATGCAGTTTGTTCTAAAATTGGCGACCCTCATTATTGTAGTTGTGGAGTTTCGAATTGATTCGCGAAAAGTGGGACATTTGGCCCCACTGTGCGACGCTCGGTGCTTTTTTTCCATACATAAAAATATCACAAATATGTTATTTTGATGAAAAATTCCAATTCACAAAGTTATTGCTGAAAATTAGTTTTATAAAAGCATGTAACTCCTTTTAGGAAAAAAGTAGTTAAAAAAAATAATATTTTGAAAAAAGGACATTTAAAAAAATACCACTAAAAAGTTCTTAAAAAATGGTTTTCAGAAAGTGCTTTTAATAGAAGCATCTTTTTAAAAATGTCTATTCTAAAAACGTATTTTTTTTTTTAAAAAGTACGGTTTAGGTAATAAAAAAAAGTTCTTTTTTTGTGCAAACTTAAACATTTTAATATGTTGCTATATTAATTAAGCGTTTGTTAAATTTATTAAATAATTTGTATACAATTTTATTGTATTTATTTCTATAAAACAGAAAATATTAAAAAAAATTAAATTTAAATATTAATTATTCTAAAGTTTATGCAAATTTCCAAGGACGAGTATTAAAGTTTCAACTGTTTTACACCACCAGTTTCTGCATTTATGATAGTCAAATCAATATACAATTGGCCATACCGAATTTGGTAAGCAATCTTCCATGGTAGACTTTTTACATAAGGTATTAAATGTGCGATCTTTGGGAAATCCTAATATTTCACGCTCTTCATAGATTCGATAGGTAAATGTGCTTTCGTATGTGCCAATAAAGAAATATGCATGAGAGCATATTAACTGATCTATGATGGCAATACCGCCATCTTTTATTGCAGATTTTTGATGGAGGTTCTCGGTCGTAAAACGTACAATGCGATAACGTGGAATGTATGATTTGAAATTTTTTATTTCAAAAGCAGTTGCATCAGTGGCTAAAAACACCGTGCTAAGATTGTAATTTTTCAACTGAAACTTAACTTGCAATGCAGCGGATTTAAGAGTAGGAGTGGTTTTTTCGCGACCATAAAGAAAATCACCACGTCTTAAATGCACGCATAAAAATGGCCCTCCTAAAGCTTTGCCTTTATGTTTAGAGCTTTCCAACTCCCACATTGGTGGCCTTTGAACGTTGTCCAGTTTATCAGAACTATTTAAGTGGGATAGGCGAAAATCATTGGCAATTTTTACGATGTTGTGAGCAAAACGCATGGAACGTCTAGCCTTCCAAAATTCTCGGTCGCCCCAGTGTTCATGCAAAACTATTTCTGCATTTAAAATAGCTAAAACCTTAGGCAGCTTGTCATCTTCCAAGCTCTTTGTAATACGTTTAACAACTTGTTTCAGTAGATTTGCACTGCCTTGATAGTTTACACATTGTATTTGTGGATCTTTAAGCCAAAGGGGGTCTTCTTTCAGATATGAGCCCTGCAATAAACTGGGATTTTCGTGGCAGTCATGGCTTAGCTCCCATTTATCTTGAAAAACTCCATTCTCAAACATGTCTTTAAAGTGTCTTAATTGTAGCACTTTGTGCACGGGCAAAAAGTTGTTTCCACCAATGCCAAAATTCTTATATTCTGTTAAAAATTCAGGAAAATCCAGCACAGGTGCATAGCGTTTTAAGCTTTCTATGTCAAAGAAGTATTTCCATGGTAAATGATCTTGCTCTATGTGATTAGATCGCCAATGGTACAATCGCCGCCAAGGTGGTAAAACCAAATGTACATTTCTGAAGTCTGTTGTGGCTCTTAGATGGCGCATAAAAACTGCTAAGCGTATATAAACATCGCGTCGTAAATTAAATCCTTCGGGAGGATTAACATCATATAATAAATATACGGTATTGTGTTTGTTTCCTATTGATAATGGACAAAAAGGTTTTGCCGGTTGTTCGGTTAAAAGTTTCAACCATTTGATCAGGCCCACGCAATCAGTGGTTTCAGCATTTCCAATTGTTAAAATTATTAATAGCACAAAAGTATATCCATACGCTTTAAGCATTTTATCTTAATATTAAAACATTTTTTGCTTTTATATGGCGATTTTAAAGCCAATTTTCCGCACTCCTTCCGGTAACTAATGATAAGCTATACATAAACACATAAGTAATTGGGGCTCCATATGTATTTGTTTACATTTTTAGTTGCCGTTTACTGAACGTACCTTCTATAAGGGAGTTGCCACACATTTTGTATTGCGACTACTTTGCGACGATTTTAAAGCTGGTGCTTTTCAATTAATTAATTGGGCATTACAACCATATTCTACTTTTTCTAGGAAAGCTTGTTTTTCCAGTATTAGTGGCTACTTAATACTAAACACTTTTTACGATGCAAACGTAGAATTTGTTTAATGTTATGGTTCTGTGCCCTAAGTTCTGAAAGTCTGGCAGGGATATTTCTAAAAGTCATTGAATTGATACTGGCAACTCTAGTCTTAAACCGGTGCCTTAAACAGCTGGTCATATTAACAGTTGCATGTGTTTGTTTGTGGTAATTTTAAGCCGTGGTATTTTGTTTTTAATATTATATTAAATAAAAAAAAAAAACTGAATCAAAGTGCAATGTTTATCCGACCTATTCAACATTTACGAGCTGTGCAAAGATTGCAAATGCTTCCGCAAAGATTGTTAGCACAAACAGCAACTGGCGGCAATTATGCAATATTTGGAGAAAAATGTGAAAAATTTTCGGCGCCATTGCAATATAAGCCAATAATTTCCTACCGAATTTCTGTGCGCAATGCTAGTCAGCAGCCCAAAGCGAATGAACAAGCTGAGAAGAATTTGAAACATGAATTTGAGCAAGTTGTTGTTAAATTGGAAACAGTTTATCAACACATTGGTTACATTGGTATGGAACAATTGAAGCCTGTAATGGATGTCTTGAAGACAAATTCTGCTTTAAAATTGGCTCATGCGCAAGGTTTATTCCTATTAAATTTAGTTGGTTGCGAAATGCCTGCTCTGACTGCCGAAGAACGAATCTCTAATTTCCAATTTATATGGCAATATTTGCAGCAGTCTGATATGATTACAAAAGATCATTATCACACCATGTTGCAAGTACTGCAGTACAATCGCTCACCATTGAAAGATTACAAAACATTCCTGTTAGAATACGATAAACTTAAAGGTTCCCCCAAAGAAATACTCGCCCAACTGTTAGAGGCAGCTGGGGCAAATGGCAATGTTAAGCAAGCAACTGAAATTTTAACTGAAATGCGTTCCCTAGAGCTACCACTTACAGAACATGACTTTAACTCTTTGCTGTTGGCTTATGGTCGTGCTAACGATATGAATGGCTTACAAACAGTTCTTGAAAGCATGCATGCTACAGGCCTAGCATTAAGTACTGAAACACAATCTACATTGATTGCCATCCATATGGAAAATGGAGATGAAACTAAAGCATATAGTATACTGCAAGAGTATCATGAACAATTTCAAGCTCATGAGGTTTTAAAAATGTTGCAAAGCATAAGTGCATGTAAGGAAATCTCTCAAGATCTTGTTGCCAAATTGGTGAAGGAGTTTAAGGCTGATTATATTAAAGGTCCGGAAGTACCGATTTCAATTAGACATATATGCGTTGAGTTATTACATGAAAAGTAAGTATATTTCAAAGTATACTTGTATGGAATTGTATGATATGATACTTATGATTTTCTGTGGCGTTCAGTTTTTCAAGAGTTAAGGAAAGTACGTGTTGCCAGTTTCGATTTGAGCTAAATATGACACCCAGACTGTAGGTGACACCTATAGTAATGTTTTATTTAACTAAAACTAAATTCGTTTTAACTTCTTAGGCCCTAATTCACGGTCTTATTTAATTAGTTAAAACTGTTGTCATTAGTGAACTGAAGCCTTAAGACCTTAGAGTCTATATTTCAGTAGTCGATTCATATTTTTTGCATAAGTTTTATCTCGATCATTTTATTGCCTATTTTTAAGTCGCCTGATTTATTTTTACGAAATTTTTATTCACACTAAACTTGCTTTCGAAAATTTAATTTTTCACTACACTGAGAAAATTTATAAGATTTGTGTATGGCTACTCTGTATTTCGAAGCGAAAGAAAATTTCGCTTAAGGGATTTTGCCGACTTACTTATGTAAATAAAATTTGCGAAATTCGAAGCAGTTTTCAAATCCGCAAAAAGTAGCCAAATCATGCAAATAAATTTGACAATAAGTTTTATTTATTGTAATTAAAAAAAGAAAAAGTTCGAAATTTTTCTACAACCTTGTCTTATGAAACTCTTAACTGATTTGCATCATATTTACAGCATTCGAAACACATTGGCGGTATTCGATGTTTGATGCAAATTGGCTTGCGTAAGTGCAAATGCAAAAGTTATAATTTCTTTGGATTGTGTGTGTATTTTGTTGTTGGATTTGAAAGAAAAGCTACGATATGTTGCATTTGCACTTACGCAAGACAATTTGCATCAAACATCGAATACCCCCATTATTAAGTCCAAAATATGAATACAATAATCGATTTGCTAAGAATTTTTAAAGTTATAAACAAATTTTTATGAAAATTTTCCACACTATTTCTTTCGAATCAATCGATTTTAATCAGTTTCTTTTGCAATTGAAGTATTTTTGTTTTTGATTTCAAATTATTTTGAAAAAAATATTTTTCGATTACATTATTTTATAAAATTCTCCATACAGTATATCGAATCGATACACACAACTTAATGCAAAAAGAAAATTTTATTTTGCTTTCGAGAGTTGGGTAAACAAGAAATTTTGTAAGAAAATATCAATCACGATATGAGAATTCATTCCGCATCATTAAGTTCTGGTTCACACACATCAACTTTATCTGATCCGTTTTTGTTAAATTTTCTTTTGAACCTGCACTTGTGTTCATACACACCGTCAAGTTTGTTTCATCAATTTGTGTTGTCGTAGAGTATTACGAATGACAAAACAAAACGAAAAAAAAACTTGACTGGTACGGTCAAGTCTGTACTCCTCTCCATTCTCTTTTTTCTCTCTCTCCTAAAAACTCAAGACTTGACGAGTCAGACCTGACGTGTGTGAATCAGGACTAACTCAAAAACTCAATTTTTTGAGTAACTGAGCGATATGTAAAACATCTCAAACATCATCGTAAAAGTAGTCAGAAGAGATTAATTATCATGACCTCAACACGTCTAGATCTGATGAAAACTCGATTTTTAAAAATCAAGGGTGAAATCAGAAAAAAGATTACAAGGAATAAAAGCTAAAAACTTGTAAAAAAAAATACAAAATAATTCAGTACCTCATTTTCTTTTGAGGTACACACGTTAAAAACTACAACTTCCTTGTTTTGGAAGAAAAATAATAAATATCACTCCCAATTTTCTGCCGCCGTTTGTAAAACCATCCTGTCTTAAAAATAAAAGCGACATGTTTACATACATTTGCAATTTACACAATTTAATTTTAATTTAACAACTTTCCATTGCAGCAAACTAGATTATGCAGTGTGCATAATTGATACTCTGCCAGCGCCAAATTTTCAAGAAAATCAAGATATCGATACTTATGCGGTTTTTCTATTGCAAGCGCTCTTTAGAGCCAACTATGAACTGAAGAAGATTATAGAAATCGCCATACGACTAGAGGACACAAATAAAAATGCACGAGCTTTGCACATAGCAGCTGAAATAGCTTTGAAACGCAATCCGCCAGCAGTCTTGCCCATCCTCGAAACACTGGTCAAACGTGAACAGCCATTGAGACCGCACTACTTTTGGCCTCTTATGATGTACAATTTTCGAAAGCAGAATGAGGCGGGCATACTGCGTACTCTGAAAATTATGGCAGATTTCAAGGTCGATTGCGACCATCAAACAATTGTGGGTTATGTGATACCAAGGCTGTCAACAGTTTTAACAAATCCCCAAATGGCCTTGAAACAACTAATTGATACTGGCGTTAAGACATCTCTGCTGCTGACTCCCATTGTTTCGCACATGTTATTACAAAACAAATGGTTCGAAGTTGTCGACCTCATTGAACCCTATACCACAAAAATAAACTCTTCCGAACTTATTGCACCGCTTTGCAGTGTGGCAGTTCATGTGCGCGCCACCAAAAGATATCATCAATTTGCCAAACTTGTTAGTGCCTTGTCGAGTAAAAATATTGATCGAAAACAAGATTTTGTAGGGCAATTTCTAATAGAGTTGCTGTCGAAACAAGCGCGTCTACGAAATGATGTCCACAGCTGGCAACGTTTGATAGGGGAAATGCATAAAATTGATTTAAACATTTCACCTGGAGCCGCAACAATGTTGCAAACCTTGTTAAATCAGAAAAATGAAAATTCTGCCGAAACTGTGCATGCCATAAACCAAAAACTGCAGGAAATGACAAAACGTCACTTGAGTTTACCGAATAGTACAGAAAATGATTCCGTTATGACCTCATCGTTTATTAAACATCCTCGTGATATGACAATCGATGAATTGGAATGTCATTTGGTGGAACTGGAAGCAAAACAAATGAATACACGCGGAGTGCTTAGACGCCTGCTGCAGGTCTGTGTGCGTGACAATCGTTTGGAACGTGCTGTGGAAATCAAAAAGAAATGCGACATACTCAAGGTACAGACTAGTCCCGGCATGTTGGCCAGCACACTTGAATTGTACACGAAATTGGAAGACCTTCTCAATGCTCAGAAAAGCTTAAAAGTATTGCAACAAACATATCCGGGTAAGTTGTGCGCTATTTAGAACCAGTGTAGCCAGATTTTCATAACGACCACCTGATATGGATTCGCTTTGTGTGTTTTGAAGTAGAATATTTATATATCAAGGCGAATTCATATCCCGCACATTTTTCAGAAGAAATATTTTTATGACATTAAAGTATAAATTGTTCAAAGTGAATTGAGCTGAATATGCTTTGACACATGCTTTGATATACATAAATATATTTCGAGATAAAAACATATTGAAAGTCGAGGCATATTCACATAAATTGTACTCGGCTCAATTCGCTGTGAAAACTTTATACTTTTAATGTCAACAAATGTACCGAAAAAGGCAAGACGAATTCATATTAGCTGGTCTCAACCTAGGAGAATTAAGATCAATTCGCCTTGGTTGGTTCAATTGCTCAGGTGACTACTTTCGCCGCTTGTAATTTGAATTTACGTTGTATGTCAACCTCGAAGTGACAGACGAAAATCGCCATATATGGCTTCATACTTGGTAGCCTACATATTTCGTTTCCAATTACGTATATTTATATAGTGCGAGTGGTCTTCGCCACTACTTGTACGGATTCATGGGTTCTGCTCCATTGGACTTAGGAGCTAATGTAATAGCAGAAATCTCTGCAAGCCGTCTTCATTGTCCAGTACCTGTGTTCTGTAACTTGTGAGAAGTTTTTGCGTTGAGAAAAATCAAACAATTATAATGGTTGTCCTGTTTCCCACAGTATGATGCATATAAAACCTGAAATACGCTTAGAAGAAACCTGAGCAGGGAACTAAGTTTTTATACCCTTTACCAAAAAAAAATCCGAATTTCTGTAACTTCTACAATATTCATTTCCAACCACATAAAGTTATATATTCTGGATCCTTATAAATGAGGAGATGTAACAAAACATGTCAGTCTGTTCGTCTGCATAAACGGATTTTCTATGGGTGGCTTGAAAGTGATTTTTTTAAGCTCCTAAAAGAGTTAAAGAGATTGGAGTTGGACTGAAACGACCGCACTTGTTTGTTGCTCATCCTGTGTTTCACAGAATGACAACAAACTTTTCGTCTGGAAAAGTTCTCACCAAAAATTCAGAACATAGGCACTGTAGAGCGAAAGCAAAATTGGCCACTGCATAACCACGGAGTATATTTAGGAACATTAGATCTCCGTATGGCAAAGTGATTTCGAGATCACTGCAGTGTTTACCTTATCAGGTAGATAGAGATCATTGCTGTCAATGAAGTAGCGGATTGAGGGTAAATGTCACTTTAAAGACTGTCATCAACATAAACACTGATAATAGAAACGATATTGTGGTCATAGAATCTCCGCTTCTGAGGACAATCCTCGACTGTCTGTCATCTATGACAGAGCAGTTCAGTATTAAAATCATCTGAATCCCAGGGCTTAGAGCTTGCAAGCCGCAAAAATCTCCAGTTCTGAGGGCAACAAGAACCCACGACATGCCATAAGAATCTACACTTCTAGAACAAAATCAATCCTCGACTGCGGATCATCCCAACGAGGTGGCAGAGCAGTTTAATATTACAATCATCTGGGAACCCTACAGCTGATGAGCTCGCAAGCCATAATGATCTCCACTTATAAGAACTACAGCAACCCTCGACTGCCGATCATCTCTTAACGAGATGGCAGAGCAGTTTAATATTAAGATCATCTGGATCCCACGTCATAAAAGCATGCAGGGAATTTATAAGAATCTCCACTTCTGAGAATGAAAACCCTCGACTGCCGATCATTTCTCAACGAGATGGCAGAGCAGTTTAATATTAAGATCATCTGGATCTCACGGCATGGAGTCGTGCAGGTAACACTAAAGCTGATGATCTTGCAATCCATAAGAATCTAAACTTCTAAGATCTACAACAACCCTCGATCGCGGATCATCTTTTAACGATATGTTACATCAATATTAGTAACATCTGGATCACACAGGGCGATACAGAGAGCTCTTAGGGTTGTGCTGACCGGACATTTTCTCATAGGCAAGCATGCAAATAGGTTAGAGATTGAATATAATGACTTGTGTCGTACTTTGAAAGATATAGATGAAGGTGAGAGAAATTTTTTGCCAGCCCTTTTGAACCATTCTTTATGCCACAAAAAACTTGTCCTGATTATTAGGTTTATATTGATCTCTGGTTGGTTCGAAGTTGGGGACTCCGCTTAAGCAGAATCTCTGTCGTATCACATTGGACCAAAAGGTCTATGTGACTGCCAAACTCTACCTAACTTAACTTAACCTAAATGTCTGCTGAATTCAGCTTAAGTAACCTCGTCAAATTCATAGAGAGACTTGTAGTAAAACAACGAACAGTCTCTAATGGCTCTATTTGAACTATCCCCAGAGGAGAAAATTTTTTCAACCAACCGTGCTCTGGTGATGAAAATGACGGATTTTATTAATGATGAAGAAACTTTTGTAGAATTGAACCAACAACAATTACCCGTGCTCTGCTCATAAACCAGCGTAGCGTTGGCTGAAGTAATTAGCACGTTGACTACAAAACAGAAGATCCTCGGTTCGAGCCCGGTCAGTAACAAAGTCATCAAATAACAACAACACGCATTTTTCTAATGTGCATTAGTGTCACTTTGTGTCAGTTGTTGCAGGAAAGTTCAAGTGATGAAGGCGTAGACACTGGTCGCTTAACTACACCTCGCCATCCTTCGTTGATATTTTTTTATATAATAGAACCAGCAATCGGGGGATAACCCCTACTCATGCAATGCATTGTGCTATAACTAAAGAAAACAGGTTATGGAAAGGAGGATAGAGGGAGTAGTGTCTGTGGACATTCAATTTAAACTTTCCCATGTTGAAAGTGGCCAATCGAGCACAAAAGGTTGTGCGGGTTTTAGGAGCAAGTGTTCTCTAATTTCATTCGCACGCATTCCATTGTAGTAACGATAGAACAAGGAAATGCACCCCAAATTACGTCGATGCTCCAATGAATCAATTGAGTTGGATACCCTACTGTCACCGATAACTGAAGCTCCGGCCATACTTGACAGTTGTATTCCATTTTCGGTCAGATATAAGTGTGGCATAAATAGTAAGAAGATCAGATGGGTGTGAAGTATCGCTTGCACCGCTTCAAAAATCCTAGGCACTTGAATGCTTCTTTTGCTACTTCGAAGATTTAATACGTCCCATTGACACCAGAGGCGCTGCAATGTGCAAAAAAGCACTCTTCTTTCTCCACCTATTTGTCTCCTCTATCACTGTCCCTTTCCTAAAGAAGGTAACACCAGGTAATAGTAGTATTCATTCCTTTCTTGTAGGGTTATTTCTCTTAAAAGAAAAAAAAAATACACTAAATTCTATAAGGTACGATTTTGGCGACACTGATTGTTACTGTTGTTATTTTATTGTTGTTATGTTTCTATTAAAAAAATTCGTTTAATTTTTCTTTAGGTTTCAATATTGATGAACACAAATTCGTGGACTATGCTGCGCTTCTAGTTAAGTGCGGCCAATTAGAAAACGCCAAAAAGATCTTGGAGGAACGTTCTTTAAAACACAAAATTGTGGGCGGAGATTATATATTGAAGAATGTCTGGAACTTGCTTACAAATGTGGCTCAGTTGGCAGCTAATACTAAAGATCTTCCCGTTGAACGTAATCTTACGCGAGAGACTTATGCATTTTTACAAAAACTGGGCTATTGCAGGACACACAATACAATCTTGGGTCCCATAATTAGAGAACGTCTGCTAAGAAATGATCTGCCCGCCGCCATGCAGGAATTCAAACAATTGGCCGAACAATACAAACATACGCCCCTGCAGTTTGAATTACTTTCGCTTACTGTACGCTTAAGTAATGGCAACGAAGAACTGGCGAAAAAGTATCATTGTAACGTCGAAGAAGCACAACAATTCCTGGTCGATGTCACGGAAATTGTAACCAAAGTTCATGGTGTAGTAAATATGAATAGTGGTCTGTTGCTGGCATTTGCCGAATCCGGCTCGGACAACCAACTTAGACGTCTGCTAATAACGCCTGAGTTTCGCATCAATGAAGATTTGCTACTGCGCAATTGCGAACATTTGGGTAAGGAGGGTGCTGTTCAGACTCTCTTGCGTTTGGCCCGTGGTGCTAGAGGCTTAAATCGTGTTATTAATGAACAGAATATTTACAACATGCTGTTGAATAATTTTATAAAATCGAACGATTATGAAGCAGCGCTTGATCTGTACGACAGATTAGAAGCGGATGATGAATTAAAAGTTTCGCAAGAATTTCTGCGAAACTTGGTGCAACTTTTGATAACAAATAATGTTGAAATTCCCAGTAATGTTGCGCTGAGAGCTCATATCATATAAGTAAATTATATTTGTTAGTTTATCACTTGTTACGTTGTATTTGAATTTTAAGCTCTTTACATATTTTTAAGTGAACTTGCTTTTCAACCAGGCCATGCAGTGAAATGATGGTAACCCAAAAGCGAGACTTATATAATAAGTGCTCTCTATAACTTGTTATTCTTCACACGCAGTAGGCTGACCAATTGTCTGGCGACCACGAAAATGCTTTTTTTTCGCTTACTAATGATGCTCCAGCTGCTTAGAAAGTTTTCTGATAAGGATACGTAAAATAAAGAAAACATTTTCGTCATATGGGGATTTGAAAAATTTTCTCCATAAGAGGATTTGAACAGCAAAAAATTTCCTCTAGACATTTTTAAAATAATTTAAGTAGGAGATTAACAAACACAGAGTCAGTGAACTTGTATAAACTTTTAACGATCATCTGCAGTGCTGGTAAGCGGAATTAAATTATGCATGAGGTTCGTTAGCTACAGAAGCAATTCCACAAAAGACGCTAAAAAACTGCCATTCCAAAGAAAACCCATCATACGATCTCAGGATTGCACTAGTATCTGCATTACACATCATTTCATTATATGCAATTAGTGTAAAGAAATTAAAAGAAAAAAAAAACCACAATAGTGAAACAAAAGATATTTATAAGATTTCGATAACATCTGTATCGTAGTGTGGAGTATGGACACACACCAATTTCTGTTGAGCAAAGAAAACCATAATATTGGTGTGAAGAAATTAAAAGAAAAAAAATTCCAAGAATGATTCAAAAGATGTTTGTAAGATAGCGATAACATCTGTATTTCTGTTCAGCAAGTTTTCATATAAGAGAGACAGAGAGAGAGAGAGAGAGAGAGATGTGATGGCTACACTCTTCATTACCTTCAGTTCTCTCTCCCATCAACTGAAAAGTTGGCAACAAAAATTGTTGCATATGAAGCGCCTCAAAAAGTTACGCATACTGATTGCCAAAAAGAGGACATACCACACAAATTGGTTTTGAATTTTCCAAACAATATACACAATACCTAGAACTGTCGTAAGAAGCGTAAATTGATGCCTCAACCTCTTGTATCATAGCAAAAGCTTGCATTTTTGTGCTCATAAAATTCATGTAATGCTCGTGGCTGAAGTAGATAAATCTCTATTCACTTAAAATGTCTGAGTTCATAAGAGAGCGGTGCCAGCAAAGATTATAATCTGTAAATGTTGAGAAGTCAGTGGTATTCTCCTCTCTGGAGACAGTACTACAGGAACAAACAGATATCAAACGGCATAGAATATATATTTGAGTTCGGTAATAGTTATGGCATAGCCGGCCAAAGTGGCACCAGAGTGCTGAACTTCAATCGGCTTTTTACACAAATGAATACACATACACGCAAACATTTCTCTCGGTGGGCAGCGCTGATATATGGTTTGTAAACATTTCAATTGATGCAGTGTTAAGTCAGCGCTATATAAAAGTGACTAAAATCTTTGTCAGTTCCTTTCCCCTCCCGAAAACGGGCGAACCATATACATATACTAATGAGGTTGATTTAAGATGTGCCGCATCCGACAAAAGCTGTTCGAAGTTGAAGTTTTCTGAAGCAAATAATTGCGAGGTTACTTCAGAATAAACGGGCATGTAGTTACTTTAGAACACTCGTGGCCAAAGTGGCACCACAGCGCCGAACTTCAATCGGCTTCTTATACAAATAAATACATTTCTCTCGGCGGCCAGCACTGCTTTAGAACTAGAGTGTAGAAGGAATTTGGTACATGTAGCATGATTTAATTACTTTATATCCAGCATGAATGCAAAATTTTAAAGACTTGCTTAAGTCAATTGCTCTTTCAGTTACTGGAACTAGTATCGGATGACAATGAATGCCTACAACTAGATGATTCCTTTTTGTAAGATCGAGTGGATTGGTCGGTGTCAACCTACATATGTAGAACCGTATCTAAGTATACGGTGATAGGTACTAGATTCAACCTGTCGCGTTGAGATATCTGATAAGTTCATGCAAGCCAATCTCAGATAAATCTGAAAGGTCGTCTAACACATGGTTGCCTAAAAACTTGTGTCTCGAGAGATGCAAAGCTGGACATTCGCAAAAAAAGTGGAAAATTGTCTCTGCTTTGTTTTCTTCTCGACAACTTCGGCAGAACTATCCTATTAGCATGACTGCCGACCGTCCACTGCCCCGTCATGACTGCAACGATCCTCGAGATGTCCCTACGGTTTCTATAGAGATAATGCTTGAAGATGCAGTTTCTACTAGTACCAAATGGCATGGCTACCGATTCGGAGTTGGAGGCATTTATAGCAAAGCCAGCTCTAGCCCGCTTGTTCGTCCGTTCGTTAGCTAAAAAGTTGCTATATGCTGGAAACCAGATGAGGCTGAGGGTGCCAATTAGAATATAGGAAGTGGTATATGGTATATGGTGTTAAGGCAGTGTTGCAGCGCCTCTGGTGCTAATGAGGGTCATTAAATTTTCGAAGCTGTATTTATAGTAACCATTTTATTTGATATTTTACTTCGCCGATCATTCTACATTAGGATTAGCATCCGCTGGAGCCGGTGTAGTTCACAGTGACCAGTGTCTTATGCCTTCATCAACTTGAACTTTCCTACAACAACTGACACAAAGGTACACTAATGCACATCACAAAAATACGTGGTGTTGTTATTTAATGACTGTCTGTGAACGTGGTCGAACCCACTATCTTCTGTTTTGTAGTCAGCGTGCTAACTACTTCAGTCAATGCCTCCTTAGTGGGGGAACTAAGTCTGAAGAGGCTGACAATGCTGCAAACGAGGACATACTTTTGCATTCCGATGAAGATTACCTGAAAATTCACCATCATCCAGGCAGGAGATAATGGTAACGCAATTTAAACTACAAGACAGCTTCAGCTGCAGCGCTCCCCAGAATAAAAGCAAGATGGGAGGAGCTACTACTAGCCCCCAAAATAGTGGCTGCACGATGGCAAATCTTGCGGACTGGGGAAAAACAAGGCTTCTTCACGTCACTGGTGTCGGTAAGATCTCAGCTCGTGTGAGGCAGCAAAAAGCGCATTATATTACGTTTATTCATTCTGATTACAGTGCCGCAAAGACACAGTAGCTGTAGCCTCGAAGCCCGTAGAAGTTGTTATATTATATTATTCTTCTGCTGAAACGAACGTGAATCGCCTCCCAAAACAAATGTATGAGAATGCAAACATGATAAAACAGAAAAACCTGCCGCTTATAATTGGAGCTGACGAGAATATCCACTATATGGCCTGGCACATACCTAAGGTAAGTCTTTAATTGATTTCATTTAAATTATATCATATAAGCCAGCAACCATTCACACCAACAGCGGACGTCTAAAGCTGAGCAATTTAAAGTGGCACCCGAGTGCCGAACATTAATTGGCTTCTTATACAAATGAATACACATACGCGAATACACATCTCTCGTGTTTCTCTCGGTGGCCAGCTCTGGTCTAAAGCTAGCTGCTGGCTTGAGACTGACTGAGCGTTCAAGTTTAGGTTAGGTTAGGAAAGTTAGGTTAGGTTAGGTTAGTAGGTTGCTGGTAAAGAAAGAAAGAACTACAGCTCACTTGGATCCAAGAATATGATTCCTTTGTGATACGTGTGTAAAAAGAAACATATAAGGAGGAGTAGCAGAGAGAAGGGTAAGCTTAAGTCGAAGAGTAATACAGTGTAGAGTAGGAAGAGAGAAAGAGAGAGAGAGAGAGAGAAGTTAGACGAACTAAGAGCATAGACTTCATGCCAGTTAGCTTAAGTGGCAAAATTGAACATTGTGCTCAAGTCCTACACACTTTTATCACCTCCATCTTATCTTATTGCATTTAAAATGCCTTAAATACGGTTTAAAAAGATTAACAGAGTCAAGTTAATGCAGCGAGTTTTGAAATTTATTTTCAAGTGATCCACCCCGCGAAAGTGACAGTATTTGAAATCTAAGCTATACTCGTAATTCCATATAATGCGTTTTATTTATTTTTTGGTATTCTTTAATTTGCTGCCTTTTCTTTTCACGAACCAAATATCAACTGCTTTTATTTTCCCCCGCCAACCCCATTCCATTCATGACCTTATTTTTTTTAACGATTCGAATTTAAGTGTTTTCTTATTCTTTGATTACACTCAATAATAAATCAATGTTCGTATTTATTAGACTATTTAATTAAATCATTATGTTGAAGACAACGAATTCGCCTTTTGGCGTATAGAGATATACATACATACATAAAAAAAATTATTGCTCTCTTGCTTTACAGTCGTTTTATTGTCTTTAATTAATGAAGGAAATTATCTGCCATTATGAGCTTTTAATTTTCCAATTTTCTCATAACATCACATTAATTACATCAAGAAAATGAGGAGAAAAAAGAATAAAATTTATATTTTATTTTATTATCTGTAGCTTTGAGAGTGGAATTTTGTTGTTTCCTTATAGATTTAGGTTTGTGTGCTTTCCTTGTTGTTGTTGTTGTTGTTGAAATAATTGTGGCCATAAATGTTGCAATAATAACTTCGACTATTCTGTTCAATATTTTTTTATTTCAAAACCAAAGCAAACACTTTAATCGTCTTAAACATTAAGGGCGACTTTTTGAGTTCAAGATTAGAGATTAAATTAACCTTAATCTTCATTTGAGATTTTTGGGTAGTCGATTATATGGTTTTACTTGCTAGTTTAAGCGGCCAATCGTGGTGGTTTAATCTTACATAAATATTAACAACATACACTTGTGAAATATATTTTATATTATTTATCTATTTCCTTTAACACGCGCAATATTTTACTTGTAAATAACAAAATACGGCAGTTTCTTCTTCTTCCCACAAAAAATCAAAGTGTGTTGATAACATGTATGACTTTTGCACAGAAAATGTTGCCACTATTTTGTTCCTCAGTATGGCAATACTATACATAATAAGAAGATTAAACTACCACTCAAAAACATCATATTCAGTTAGGAGAGATTAAGCTAATTTTCGGATTAGTTAATAACAGAAATAAACTAATCTTAATCTCAATCCCAAAAAGTCGCCTAAGGGCCTAATTCATAAAAAAATATTTTAGTTTTATAAAAGGTTTTTTAATCAAATTTGCATAGACAATTTGTTTCATAAACCTCTCATTAAACAGAAATATTTTTTATGAATAAGGCAGTAAGTCGATGAAATGTAGCACAGTGATTTGGTTGGACAAAGAAACGTAGGGAAAATTTGTTGAAAGAAATGAAAGTTTAGTTTAACGAATTTAAGAATGTAGAAACTTAAATATCCCAGTAATAGTTAATAAGTTTTCATATGTACATGTGGAATGAAACATTTTTTCAAAATTGAAACGAGAATCAGAAAATGTGTAGCTGTGAAAGGATAACGTGAAAAGTAACAAAGAAAACTAAAATGAAAACTATTTTTTCTCACAGAACGAGAATTGACCCCCTGATGTAGACATTTAAAAAAAATTTAAGTAGCCGGTAAACCTTTTTTGGGTTTCTGGCAATTTATTTTCTTTTTTAGTTTTGGCGTTTTTTTGTTTTTGGCGATTTTTTTAGTTTTAGGAGACATCGTCGGAATTTTTTGGAGCAGTGCTTAGACTTCGGTTGGAGCACTGTATAATAAATTTGGCGAATTACATATTTAAGGTTTAGCGTTTTGTTTAATTTTTTCGCTTTTTCGTTTTGGCGATTTTTTAGTTTTGCCCTTTTTTAGTTTTTGCGATTTTTTTGTTTTGAATTTTTTTTTGGTTTTTGGGGTTTTTTACTTTTGGCGTTTTTTCGTTCTTGGCAATTTTTTTAGTTTTGGCGAATTGATTAAGTTTGAGCGTTTTTTTAGCTTTGGCGCTTTTTTCTTTTGGCGATAATTTTGCTTTGGCGTTTTTTTAATTTTGGGATTTTTTCGTTCTTGCCGATTTTTTTTTAAATTTGGCGAATTTTTTAAGTTTTAGCGAATTTTTAAATTTGGCGCTTTTTTGCGTTTTGGCAATTTTTAGTTGTGGTGAATTATTATAATTTAAACGATTTTTTAGTTCTGGTGCTTTTTTTCATTTTTGCGATTTTTTTCGTTTTGGCAGTTTTTTAGTTTTGGGATTTTTACTTTTGGCGTTTTTTCGTTCTTGGCGATTTGTTTTAGTTTTGGTGGTTTGGCGCTTTTTTCATTTTGGCGTTTATTTTGTTTTGGGGTTTTTTCGTTCTTCGGGATTTTTTTTTAAATTTGGCGAATTATTGTAAGTTTTAGCGAATTTTTAGCTGGCGCTATTTTTTCGTCTTGGCAATTTTAAGTTGTGGCGAATTATTTTAATTTAAGCGATTTTTTATTTCTGGTGCTTTTTTAATTTTTGCAATTTTGTTCGTTTTGGCGAATTTTTCGTTCTTGGCGTTTTTTTGTTCCTGGCGATTTAGTTGAGTTTTAGCGATTTTTATATTTCTGGCGCTTTTTTTTTGGTTTTGGCGATTTTTTCGGTTTATGGCGATTTTTTGGTTTTGATAATTTTATTAATTTTGGGCCTTTTTTACTTTAAACGTATTTGAAAATTTCAACAGTTTGCCTCTCACGGTTTCCAAGATACAACTAGTTGTCAAAATTTGATAGTCAAAATAACATTATCTGATAGAATACCCTTCAATTTTGATTTTTTTTTTAGTTTCAATACTAACTTTGATTAATTAATTTCAAGTGTCTATATTTACATTAGGATTTCCAAATTTTTCGTTGCTCGCCTTAGAACACCCTTTAATTTTTAACTGTCATATATTTTTTTGTAAAACCAAAGTTTTTCTTGGAAAATAGATTCGTAGCTCTTACGGTTCTCAAAAAAAACGGACTGTGACGGACAGACGAACAGACGGACATCGTAGCGAAAACAATAGGGTTTCTTTTCACTTTTGGTGTATGGAACCCTAAAGAAGGCATAAGAGGTCAGGGGGTCTGCTCTGCAACTCGAAAAGAAAGAAAAGGCTTTAAAATTTACATATTATTACAATATAAATTCGAAAGTGTTTTCTTTCCTTTCGAATTACGGAGTAGACCCCAGATGTAGAGATGTGCGTGGCCAGTCAATGTCACTACATATCTGACATCACACGTTCAGGAAGTTTTTAATTTTTGAAACAACTACATTTTATGATTTGCAATATATTATGGCGAACCATTTCACTAAAACCAGTAACTACACCGCACCATTTCACATACATACATAGATATATTATCGAGAAGTTTGAGCACACTTGGCCAAGTGATCATTTCGCATCGAAAAATTACCCATTCTGGGTGCTGCAATGGTATTCATTACACGGATATCGTGTGGATTTTCCGTTTCCGCAAATGTGAAAATTTTGCTTGTTAACGACGACATACAGGGTGAAATGGTCCACGTGGTTCATAAAAATGTGCTTTGAACATTTGAGCGATTGTTTGGCCATACAAATCTTTGACTCAATTCCACTTTATAAGAAAAAACAAAAAAATAAGTACAAATCATATTTCAAAACACTCCGCAAAGTGTTTACACTGACACCGAAATTCCTGAGTGCGATGCAGATCCAAGTAATCTGGCTTCTCGGTAACCTACACTCTCTCTCGCTTCAAATAGTTCATTAATATACATATACATCTTGGGCGTTGATGAAAACTAAAACATCGCTAAACTTAACAGAGAAATAAATTAATTTTATAATTTTTTTTTTTGTAAAAAAACAGATTGACCTCCCTTTTCACAATGTATGATTAAGAGTTAACGTGTACTTTAACTGACTGTTCTTCATACAAAACTTGCCGTTAAAGTACCTGTTAGCTTTTAATTGTGAAAAGGGACGTCTGTGTTGGTAGTTTAAACTCTCAATTTAATCGCTTAGAGATGGCTTAAATACTGTACTGATATTTTAAATCCAAATTAAAGATTAACTTGCATTAATTTATTAGTGCCAACTGTCATAATCTTCTAATTACAACTTCCCGTCGAACAGCACTTGTTTACATTAACTTTCATTATTGCAAAACCCTTTATTTTGTATTAGGATATGTTTCAAATATTGATTTTTCATTTAGATTAACTTATTTAAAAAATTTGGTTTCTTTTTACCCGACTGCGCGAAGCAGAGAAGGGTATTGTGTTTATCAGCCTGTGTATGTGTGTATGTGTGTTGCGGCCTTATATACGGCCATGTCACAGAATTCAATTCCGTTCAGGAACGGAATTGAATCAACCTCAAGATGTGAAGCTCTAGCTGGATCATACCCCAGCATACCACCGCCCCCAACAGTCTGGACACACCTGACAAATTTCCGTATTTCAGTTTTCTTTTTTAGACACCATCTCCAACAAAAATGGGGTGGATTGAATTCCGTTTCCGAACGGAATTGAACTTAAGCCCGGGAGTATCACTATCATACAAAGTCGTGCGATCTACGAAAAAGTACAACCCTGGTGTGATGAATTGTTATTGTCTTTTGAAAATTTTCATAAACTCCATCATACCAGGGTTGTATTTTTTCGTAGATCGCACGACTTTGTATGATAGTGTATCACGGCCTTAAGGGCTAATTAATCAGTGCAAGTTAATCTCTATGTTTGGTTTAAAATGTGTTTAAACTAGCGAACCTATAAATCAATACAGTATTTAAACCATCTGTACACGCATAAAATTGGGCGTTTAAACTACCATTACAGGCCATATGGTTTTGTTACTTACAGACCATATGTTTTGCATTAAGAGAGCACTCAACTTTTTCCAAGTCTCTACTTCTGCTTAAAATCTTGTTCGACCTGTTTTCTTACACTCTATTATTCGTTTATACTATTCTACTTTGCCAAGCATAAATATAATTCCCTTCTCAGTAAAATTTGGCGACCTTTAATTAAAATTTTGTAACTTTTTTGCATTTTTGATTGTGCAAAGAATTGATATCTTGCTGCAAAACAGCTGTTTTTGAAATTTTTTCTAGTGCTGCCACAATATTATTTTTTAAACTACGCATAAGGTATGGTTCACTGATTTACTCCTGTTGAGTTTAAAATACATACAAATCTGAGTTTAGTTTAACTATACGAGCGTTTTAACTTTGACTGAATTATTAGCCCTAAAGTCAGGGCCAAAAAAAATAAAAAGACAGCGAATTATATCAAAATGATTTATTTTTTATTTTTTATTTATATTTTATTAATGTTTATTTAATTCAAACGCATATTACATAGTTAACCCTAAATAAACAAATAAGCATCATTCGACAGGTATTTTAAAATCATCTTTAGGTTTCTCTTATAATTTTTCATTTCGAACGACCGTTTGGGATATTGAACGGTTCAAAGTTGGTCGCAGTCGGGTTTTTTGATTTTTTTAATTACTACTTGTTCTGGTTTCAACTTCAGACGAGTATTCATGAACATTTTCTTATTTCCTTATTTCATTTGTTCCTACTTACTCTGCAACTTTTATCAATCAGAGTAAATGGAAACTAAAATGCTGAAATTAATTAAAATTTTTGGAGATTCCACTATTATCTTTCACTCCTTGTTAGTAAAATTGTTTGTATGTGTGTGGGTTTATTTTCTATTTTTTTTTTTTGCAAAAAAAGAAAATTGATTAAATTGCAGTATCGGTTTAAGTTTAAATGTAAAAAAGAAAATAAGAAGTACGTAAAATTATATAAAAGAAAAAATAAGTCAAAGGAAAGTGTCGAAAACAGAGGAAGAAAACTAAAAAACACTTGAAATTATTAAAGTAGTTTAAAATATTAAATAAGGAATAGCAAAAAGTATAAATATATTAGGTGTAGTAATAAATAATAAATTCTTGATGTTTTATATATCTTTTTTAATAATGCAGTAAAGTGTCTACAGTCTTAGGGGCCATCCACATATTACGTAACGCCATTTTTTCCGATTTTTGACCCCCCCCCCCTCCCCCCAGTAACAGATCGTAACAATTCTTAGGCAACCCTTCCCCCCTCCCCCCCCCCCCTCACAATAACGTAACAAGAACTTTATTTAAATTGTTTTAAGTTTTTATTAAAAAAAAAATTAAATTTAATTCATACACATACATATGTATTTATTTTTAAATAACTTTAAAATAGGGAACTGAAAAAAAGCAAAATTCATTTTATGCACATACATATATTAAATGAGTAAATATATATATCTACATATGTAAGTATGTGTGAATAAAAAGAAAATAATACTGTTATTAAATCATTTCGACATTTTATGGCATTTTCTTAAGTTTCGTTTAGGATTTATGCATTTATTTATTTTATTTATGGGAAAATGCAAGTAATTGAGAATGGACGAATATTCGGGAATTCGAATACTTTTGTTCCTTTATTTTTATTTTCTGTTAGACTAACACAGTGCGTAGACAAAAATCAAATAAGCTTGCAAAATATAAATAATAACAATTATGTATTTATGTACATAAATACATATGTATATGCATATATTTATATCTATTTAACACTCATGATTCTTGATTTATTATGTATTTCTTTGATAAATTAAATACATACATAAATAAATGAAAAATCGAAGTGTTTTTGTACGAAATTAGTAAAATGTACGTTACGTAAAAATTTTAAAGACCCCCCCCCCCTACCCCCCCCCCCCGTAACAAATCATAACAAAACTCGAACCCCCCCCCCCCCCCCAAGGGCGTTACGTAATATATGGATGGCCCCTTATTTCTAAAATTTATTAAGGCTTTAAAAAAGAGGAGGTTATCATTCGTCTGTATTTTTTTTTCGGTTATGTTACTTCATAACTCGCTACATTTTAGACCGATTGTGAAATTTTTTTTGGTCTAAGAGGGCATAGCTTCCATTTGGTTCCATGTGAAAAAAGTGGGCGGAGTTACGCCCACTAATTTTTTTATTTGATTTTATGATATTTTACTATTGGATTTTTCGCTCTCGTTACGATAAAATTTAGAATTTGAAAAATGGGTGGAGCCACGCCCCCTAAAATTAATATTATGTTTCACATGCTTCTAGTGAACGATTTTTACGAAACTTGTCACTCACCCTGATCTCAAAACAAGACGCAGTCTTGTCTTGAAAAAAGTGGGCGGAGCCACGCCTATTAAATTTTAATGTTTGATTTTATGTGCCAATTTTTACAAAACTTGGCACACACCTTAAGCTCTTAAAGAGACACAATATCTAGCAATAAAAAAAAGTAGGCGGGGCCACGCCTATTACATTTTAATATTAAATTTTACGTGCTTCTACTTAACCAATTTTTACAAAACTCTGCACACGCCTTGAACTCTGAAAACTACTTAATTTTGTGTTCAAAAAAGTGGGCTGGTCCATGCCCATTGAATTTTAATATTATATTTCACGTGCTTGTACCTTATCAATTTTTACGAAACTTGGCACTCACCTTGAACTCTGAAAAATACTTAATCTTGTGTTCAAAAAAGTGGGCGATAATAGCCTTCCTTTCTGCTGGTGTATAAGCATGGTATTCAAACAAATGCGAGTTCGGATCAATAAGTCCGTGACTTTTTGAATAAAACACAGTTTTTTTTTTTGCAAAACAAAAATTTATTTTTCAACATAATGACCTTTTAACTCAATCGAGGTCCTTAAAATAGGCTTTTGTTTGGTTAATGATTTCATCGTTGGAACTAAATCTCTTTACACCGAGCCATTTCTTTAGGTTTGGAAATAGGAAGTAGTCACTAGGGGCTAAATCAGGAGAATATGGCGGATCAGGTACCAATTCGTAGCCCAATTCATAGAGTTTTGCCTCATTAAATCGGTCTAATAAGTTGGCATAATTTTCGCTGTTTATTGTTTTTCCCTTTTGAAGGTAATCGATGTGGATTATCCCGCATCAGTGTTGTCAGATTTATTTTGACCCTTGTCGCCAAATGACTTGTCGAATATCGCCAAATATCGCCAATAGAATAAAACATTAAATTGTAGATACAAAAGTATTTTTTTCATTTTGTAATTATATTACAAATATTGTTAAATTTTAAATTCAGCAGGTAACGTCTATCGCAAAACATAAAAATTATACTATATAAGAAAAATTAAGAAAAGTGTTTACATTAACATATAAATAGTGGAGTACAAAAAATAATTAAAAATAACTTATTCCAAAAGATCAATCCGAATAGGATAAACTGAACTGGTGTTCAACCAAGATAATAATTATTATATAAATCTCTTGATAAAACTGAAGTAACATTTACTTAAATGTGTATTTAAGTACACATATCATGTCCTTGAAGTGGTAAGTACCAGCAGAATCGTTGTATTCATACACTCTAGTGCCAGCCATACACTACACAAGTTCACTGCACACGTCTGGCACTGTACAGTGCGTTTGTGTAGTGTATGGGGGTGATTGTGCTATTTACGTAGTGACGATTTTGATATTTCGGCAAGTTTGTAAAACTGTACAGTGAACTTGTGTAGTATATGTTGCAAACGCTCAGTTGTGTCGTGATTTTTTAAGAGTTCAAAACTAGAAATGAGCGCCGAAAAAATATTCTGGACAGAGTTTCTAGAATTATTATACAAAGAAACGCCTGCATTATGGAGCATTAAAATAAAAACTGCACAGTTTACTTGTATAGTGTGTCACAAGCTTATTTTACTCAGTGCCAGACTTCAGCACTGAACTTGTGTAGTGTATGGCTGGCATAGGCGAGAACTCGTGCAGGCATTTTGGTGCTTCATTATCAAAATGTTGGTTCTAATTAAAAAAAAAAAGTTTTCCCACTGTGTTTTATAAATACCAAATGAGATTTTGTGGGCCATATTTTTTAAACTTCTTGAATTTCAGAAAATTTTTTTTGAGATAAAGAGTCACAACATTTAGAATTTCATGCATGAAATATTTTATGAAAAAATTCTTTACAAAAAAAAAATTTCATATTTTTAACATTATTCTATTTTATTGAAATCGTAAAAAATCGCCAAAAATATCGCCAAGTAAATCGCCAATCGCCATTTGAAAATTTTCATCGCCAAAAATAAATTTTCGGCGCCACGTTTGGCGAGATATCGCCATATCTGACAACACTGTCCCGCATGCATCCCAAAAAACTGTTGCCATCACCTTATTGGCCGACAAACTTACCTTGTCCTTCTTCGGAACAAGGTTGACCCGGAGAAACCCATTGTTTATAATGCTGCTTGATCTCCAGAGTACAGTAATGGATCCATGTTTTATCCACAGTTACAAAACGCCGCAAAAACTGATTCGGATTGCGGTTAAACAAACTCTAAGCAATCCTTTGAAGTTATCACACATTTACGTTTATGGTCAATTGAGAGCAAACGCGGCACCCATCTTAAAGACAACTTTCTTAAATCCAGCTGATCACTTAAAATCGAAACCACACTGCCATATGAAATGTCTATGGCATCAACAATCTCACGCACTTTTACTCTTCGATCGGCCAACACCATATCGTGAATTGCGACATTTTCGCGTGTACTGGCCTCAATTGGCCATTCGGAACGTTCTGCGTCATTTGTACTTGTGCGGCCACAACGAAAGTCATTAAGCCACTTTTTTACCATTGAAATCGATGGTGCAGAGTCCCCATAGTATTTATCGAGCTTTTCCTTGGTTTGGTTGACGGTTTTTTTTTCGCAAAAAATAATGTTTAATGAGCACTCGAAATTCACTTTTTTCCATTTTTAGAAAAATACACGAGGTTGTATGTTTTGAACAGCTGTTAAACGTAAAGTAAATGGCAGACGTCGGTTGGTTACTGGTGTGATGTGTGGAACAAAAATGTGTTTTCGAGAAAATCGATGAAGAATGTTTAGTTCATTAGTTTTATAAAAGTACACGATAGAATTTTTTGTTTTATAATAAAAGAAATAGATACATATGTTTTTTAGACAAACTTAAAGTTGATAAACATTTTATATCCAACATGAAAAGTTATTAGGACTTAAAGAAAAAATTACAAACATCTTTGTTAAGGCATGTCCCAATCATAACAACAATATTGTTCACTACTTGTTCAAGTAGTTTAAATTACTGTATATATTTAAGTGGAAAATATAAATTTTATTCATGCAACATGACATTTAAAGAAAAAACAACGGAAGATATAAAAGGCAGTTTGAATATATTTAATAAAAGAAATTTTATTAATAAAAAAATATATATCAATTTCATTTGATTAAAACATAACACAACAATAAAATTTTTGTATTTTGCTTTGAATCACGTTCACGTTCGTTGATATACATCATAACAATTGCGAATAACGATATTAATACTTTTACGTTGGAACTGCGCCACATATCCCAAAAATTGTCGATTGCTGTAAAACAATCTTTTAAATGTTCAACAATTGTGGAAATGGCGCAATGTTGCAGCTCTATATATCCTGATATACTCAAGATATCGGAAAACTGATAACGAATTTGGAAAGAGGACACATTATTGATATACTAGTATAATAAATCAATAACAAATTTTTTTTAAAAATGTTCCATACATCAAACCAGTAACCAACCGACGAGTAGCCTATTAACAGGTAGTACCTACTTGATGGGAACAGTGTTGCATTTCATATAACTACGAGGGAAGTTATAAAAAGTCATGGACTTATTGGTGCGCCCTCGTACATCAAGGCATATCAAACAAGCTACACCCATTCGAGAAATTACTCATCAGCTGATCTTTTGCTTACACTTTCCAACGAACTATTTATTTGACAATTAGTTCGTTGCCTTGCTTGATGCATACAATTTTTTGTGCATGGCATATCAAAAGCACAGAGTTGCATCTAATGCTATTAACCGTATTTAAGGCCGTGATAGTCTACACGATCGTGCGATTTTTGAGAAAATACAGCCCTGGTATGATGGAGTCTATGAACATTTTCAAAAGACAAAAACCATCCATCAGATCAGGGTTGTATTTTTTCGTAGATCGCGCGAATGTGTAGGATAGTGAATCATGGCCTTTAATGTGCAATTACCGCTTGCAACTTTGTTGTGTTATCCCCTTATTTTCTAATATTAGACCAACTTTTATTAATTTGCCTTAGAGGTACTACACATAACTTATTCTGCACAATTTATTTGGGGGTATTTTTTTAAATTTATTTTGCAACAGTAAAACGTGACTTTATGTTTGAATAATTTTTTTATTTTTTCTATTGCATTAAACTAAAAATAAATAAGGAGTTGGCGCACCAAACCAGACTAGTCCCGTTAACTGTTTCTTATGGGACACAGGCAAATTACTGAACTACCTAGATAGAGACTACCAAATAAAAGTCAGTTTTTCGTTATTTTATTCGAGTTTTGAATGAAAATATTTCGTGACTTCACAGATGTGCACCGAAAAAATTTTAGGAAAAAAAAAAATCATTTACTGAGGACATTTCTAGTTTGATTCGCCAGCTCCTCAAATATAAAATAAAATTTTTATTTCCATAAATGCAAGTAAAACTCCTCTGCTGCTTGGCCGTAGACAAAATTAGTTTTAACAAAATTGGTGCAAAATAACTTTGCACAAAGTTTGTTAAATGAAATAGTTTCAAAAAAAGCAAATTCATATAATCAAAAACACGTTCTATGGCACAATTAAAATTAAAATACATACTTACATATGTACATATTATTAAAATTTATTGCCACATTTGGTTGGGTGGTTGGTATACTTGGCTACTTGCCAACTACGAGCAATCTAGTGGAATCGCGAGATTCTGTTTTGATAGATACCACTCTACACATTCCAGTCCTAAGCTTTGAAAAATGTTTGGTTCAAATTTTAGATCCATTCCGTTGCATTGAGGTATGGCATAAGGTCCCCTACACCAATCTGTGATGCCTCCTCTAGTGTAGTCTGTTTTCTAAGAAATTTGTATTCCGTAATGTGCAATGTCAGACACTCGCAGAGCAGGTGAGAAACTGCATCTCTTCAGTGTGTTAATGGGAAGTCCCACCCTACTGGCACATCTGCCGTTCGCCTAGAGACCCGCCAATAGCGCGACCAACCGCGAGATGCTCTTTCTATTTTTGCTTACTCTTTGTTCTGTGGCTTGGAGGAATATATTTGAAATTGAAAAACAACTATGCTGGAGACAAGAAAGGCAAGGTTAGGAAACAGCGAGGAATCAAAATGGATAGAAAGAGCAACACTGCAAGATGGGGGAGATTTTTCCCCTATTCTGTCTTTTCGTTGCTAATAAAATTCTCCTTGAGTTAGAAAAGAAGGAGATAAAAGCCGCAATGTACGCAGGAATGTTCATGGATCTGATAAGCGCTATAATTACCAGTGTTTTGAGTATACCCAGCAACTCTGCCACAGACGGTGGTCTAGAAGTAAACTCTGCTACAAATTCACCATATACTCGTATATCAATGTACATAATTTTCACGGCTTAACACTGTCGGATAGTGTAAAATATATGGGTGTTATTATGAATTCCAAGCTCTCATGCAAACAAGATGTGCAACACGGTGTCAAAAAGATGACGCACAGTGGTTCAGAATCGTTTTTATTCGGCCAAAACTCTCCAACTTGTGAACTATGAAGGATATTTGATAATTCTTTTTAAGTGGAAACATAACGTCTTAAGCTTTTATCCAAATATAGTTTCATTAGAATCAGTACAATGGTTGTTGGAAAATTTAAGGTTACAGTTTCGACTTTTTTTAATTTTTCATAGAAAAGAAAATTTCCCAAGCAATTCTCGAAAAATAAGCTACAAAACTGCAGGCAAACCTTACAAAAAAAAGGTTTGTAAATTGGTTTACAAATGGAAAATGGATGTCCCCATAGATTTTCGAAAAAAAAATTGTAAGACCAAACTGCAAGAAAACCCTTTCAAAATAAAGAATTTTGAAAATCGCTTTACAAATGACATAGTTATGCACGAGGGAGAACATTTCCCCCTCTGATTTTGGAAAAGAATTAAAGAACCAAGTTGCCAGGCAACCCCTTTCAGACAAAAAAAGAATTTTGAAAATCAGTACACAAATGACAGAGTTACGCATGAGGGGAGAAAATTCCTCCATCCGATTTTCAAAACAAATATGGGTCCAAACTTCAGGTAAACCGTTTTAAAATTTTTTTTTTGAAAATCGTTTTACAAATGACAGAGTTAGGCAGGGGGGGCGGCGTAGCAAATTCCCCCCTCCGAAAAAAATGGGTCCAAACTGTAGACAAACCCTTTAAAAAAAATTTTGAAATCGGTTTTCAAATGACAGAGTTATGCACGAGGGGAACAAATTTCCCCCTTCAATTAAAAAAAAAAAATTATCGGTCCAAACTGCAAGCAAACCGTTTAAAATTTTTTTATGAAATTGTTTTACAAACGACAGTTATGGATGAGGAGAGAAATTCCCCCTCCTATTTCCCAAAAGAAATAAGGTAAATTCCCCTTCCGATTTTTTTTACTGCAAGTAAACCGTTAAAAAAAATTAATGAAAATCGGTTCTCAAATGACAGAGATATGCATATGGAGAGCAAATTTCCCTTTTCAATTTAAAAAAAAAATCCTCCTTCGATATAGAAAAAAAAGTATGAAACGAAACTTTGTTTAGAGTTTTGCTTTTTTCATCCCTTTTGATCTTCAAAAGTTATGTACCACTAAACTTCAAATTTTACGAAAATATGGGGGTTTAAAATTTATTACATAGCACATCCCTAACTACAAATTGTACAGAGTGTGCGGATACCATTTATTAAAAACAACAGTTTACCCAACATAACAAAAAAAAAAAAAAAAAAAAAATACGCAGACCTTTATCGATACTTTTTTTTCGAGAAATCATAATTTGGGTGCCCCTATCGCTGAGTTAGCCTGTTAGTCCACAGGTCGTGGGTTCTATTCCCACGGGTGTTTTCGGCAGACAAGCTAATCGTGGGTTGTGTTTGTTTATAAAAAAAAGAAATTCAGATCAAATATGATAAATTCTTTGTTTTTAGCCGCATTCCACGCCCACTACTGGGAATATTTTGATTTAATTTTTTGGCTATCTTAGTTTTTATATGTTGCCTTTCTGATGGCGAATCTATTTCAATAAACAAATTCATGATTTTGGCCAATGAAAATTGATTCTGAACCACCGTGCGACAGTTGCTCACTACACCAGTGCGAATTGAGGCTTAAGCCTTAAAATTTTGCTGATTAAGCGCATAATTCTACAATTAGTTACAAATTTTGATGCCATTACGACTGTAATTGTAGCTAAAATTTAATTTTCAACATTAAGGATATAAAGGAAGTAAACTTCAAAATTATCTGAAAATTACCTTCAAGCATCATCCTAGCAAATTTTAGGTGTCTACTATAACTTTTGAAATTTTTCCAATAGGCCTTATGAGCACATAAAAGCACTGTGCCTCGTTACTTTCATTTAAAAAATGCTTAAAGTTAAAATTTTGGTACAATAATAAGGTATCTTGTGTTGCAGAAAATATCTTTCTTGTCGCTCCACTTGAGTTTATGACAACAGCCTTTTTTTTTTGTCAATAAAACAACAATAATCGCTTTTATTTCCTGCCTCATTTAATTTTAACAACTCCTTAAAATCCTAATGAAATTGTTTTTCTTACATTTCCACTTCATTAAAAAAAATTGGCTCTTTTAAGCCTGTGAGTTATTTTCCAACCACGTTTCTAATTTTGTTTATTACTAATTAATCATTTGTTTATTGTTTTTTTTACGAGAATAACAAGGCTAGATTTAACGACATAAAGAAAAAAAAACTGACCTTGCACGGTAGTAAACCTTAAGGGTGAAAAATGAACACAAATAAAGGGGAATAACGCACACACTATGAAGCAAAGTAAGAGTGTCTCATTTTTGTAAAGTTCACTTAATCAAGGGGTAACTGTAAATAATTTTTTTTTATTATGTTTTATTAGAACAGTTTTTGCGTGAAAATCAAGGGAAGCAGTATATGTATAACAAATTTTTGCTATAAAATTTCCCCTTACAAACTTAACTTTGTTATTATGTAACTGTCATACGAGTACATATTTTTTTGAAGAGAGAAACATTATGTTATATTAAGGAGAATTTAGTACACATTTTTGTTTGTAACAGTATCAGTGTAAGAGTATCAGAGTGACCAGATGCTAAAACTTTTTAAAGTTAAAATTGACTTAAAAAAAATGATAACAAATAATTAAAGTGCTAAAAAATAATTCTTAAATTTAATGCATACATATTTATGTACATACAGAGCCGGAAGAAATATTCACACAGCACCCACCTTTGATTTCGACCTCTTATATGTTTTGAATAAAAAGACACAGCCGGATAAGATTTAAAAAAAAATATTTTTTATATGTTTTATGTATATATATAAATATGTATGAAAAAAAATAGAATTTAGAATGTTGCTTAAGCGAAATAAAAACAAATTTTCTATTCAAGGCAAGAATTCAGGTGGAGAAAAGTACAAGGTGGGCCAAAAGAAGTCATCCGATGTTGTTTGGTTCTCATTTTTTTTTTTATGTAAATGAAACTTCGAAACTTCATTCTATGTAAATGAAACTTCGATTCTGTTTTTTGATTATGTTTATTTGAAACTTTAGAAATTTATTGGTCAAATGGGTGCCGTCACAATTGATTGCTCGTTTTATGGCATTTTTCATCACTTCGGCGAGGACTTCGGGCAACAGATTCTCGCACTCGTGTCGAATATTGTCCTTGAAGGCTTCCAGGGTCTCGGGCTTGTTCACGTAAACACGGGACTTCAAAAAATCCCACAAAAAAAGTCTGGAACGGTTAAATCGAGCGATCTTGCGGGCCAGTGTAAATCGCCAAAACGAGAGATGAGGCGACCCGGGAACGCCACGATACGATTATTCCGCGTTCTCGGGGAGTGTATCGCTCCATAGGTTGGTCACTTGTATTTTACATCTGTCTAACTAGTTCACAAATGTCAAAACAGATTTGACATTGGTCGGCATTTGCAAAAATAAGAGCATCTTTCAATAGGGTGATTTCTTTTGGCCCACCTTGTATTAACACAGCGTGCTGTATTATCTTATGAAATCAAATTTAGAACAAATTAAATTCTGTATAACCTATTCTAGCCTTCTTGAAATGAACATCCATTATTTCTTCAGAAATTTGTTGAGATATGATTTACTGGGGATATGACGCTTTTCCACTCGTCTATCGAATTCATCCGAAAGTTTTTTAATCGGGTAGAATGTACGAGCCCTTGTGAATAATCAATAATCGACAGCAGTTTGTTGAGTTTTCGGGTCGTTCTCTTGTTTAAAATAGAAATTATTCCTAAATAAGCCATTTTTTCCATTGCTATTCGTACTTACAATATTGTTCTACTATAATTCGGTATTTGGCTTTCTTCAAGGCCTCATTTTTCCATCCGCTTGAAAAACATTAAATTTGCTTTCTATCCCAGAAGTTTTCACGTGAATTTTGCAAAACTTTAACGCTTTTTTTCTATTAGTCTTATTAATATCTGGATCTCTTCCTGTAACTCGAGAGCTATAACCGGCACTGTGCCAGGTTCTTCTTAACGTTTTTCAGGTTATCTTATTAATCTACTGTAGATACTCTGTTGTCAATATAATAGACGTAATTTTTTTAATACTTTTTGTTTTTCGAGTTCGATCAGTACGATGGGAAGTTGAGCAGCTAGACGAGTTCTTAAATGTTTTTACGATGCTGGCTACATTAAGTTATCTTCTTTTCACTTTTTTCTAAATTCCACGCATAATCATTTTTGTTCAAGGAGCTCTAATATGTCTTTTCTCTCAGCTTCTGTCATTTTCTTCACTTTATGGGCAGTTTTTAAAATCTGAGTCTTTTAACAACAATTTTTTATGATAAACTTGGCACAAAATGTTTTAAAACCACACTTTCCAATATTATACGATAAAAAAGATTGTCATACACAGAAAAAATTTGCATTTTTGTGGTGCATTCAGCACTAATATCATTTGTGTGAATACTTTTTTGTCCACTTAAAATTGTACTTTCATTTATAAACTAATAAATCTTTTATAATGTAACATGCGAATGACTAGTTTTTCGCATCAACGTTCAAAATTAAAGATTCTTTCTTTTCAAACAAATATTTTTTAAGAGCTTATTTTGCAATTTCTGCTCACATTGCCTTACAAATTTTTATTTCCTGTGGATGAAACAATTTTTTTTTTTAAATAACAAATTCTTTATTGAACATAAAAAGTATTAAAAACAGAATGCAAATATTAATTCACAGCATCTTCCCGCGACTTCGTGCGCATCCAGAAAGAAACTGAAATTGTCCTATAGACTGCAAATTTAGCAAAAACAGAAAAGTACCAAAATAAATTTTTTTCCCATTTTGCCGCTTTAAAAGGACCCTATACTTTTGTTTTGTATGGGAAATCTACTCGAAACTGACTAGATTTTGCTCGAAATCTTTTAAGTATTACCCCCTGTTTCTACAAGCCAGACGATCGACTTGAGTATAAAATTTATATGTAAAGCACTAATTTTTTTGAGTGACTTTCATACAAATTTTCTAGACTAGTCGTCTGCCTGACTTGTGGAAACTGCACATTAGATGATGGCTTTCCTTTTCATTAGCTTATCCTCTCTCTCTTCCATAAGCTCAAAAGTTGCTCAACTAAAATTGCCCTGTGTGAGCCCAGTGAAAGCATTTTTTTGTGAGCAGTGTTGCCAAATCTGCAGATTTATCTGATTTTCGCTTTTTTTACTTAAAGCAGATGTGCAGGTATTTTTTTTTTAATTTTAACAATTGCATTCAGATTAAATAAACCAAATACAACCAGACAAATATGTTCGCGGCTCTAAATATTTTAATGTATTGAAAGTTACTTAAACGAAAGTATTATTGTATGCAAAATTTTGTTTCTGCACTCAAAGATCAGTACAATCAAATAATATTTTCACATTTAAATGTACTGAAAATGCATACCCTGCTGCTAACGCAACGCTTGCCGCTCTTATTTAGGGTTACTCCCTCTTGGTATGCTTCATTACTCATTTTAAACTCTAAAATTGCTTTAAAAACATATGTTCGAAATTCTAAATATTTAAAATAATTCTGGCGAAAAAAGCCCACTTCAATGCAAAGATTTATTAAATTTAAATTTTAATGGGCGTGCCTCCGCCCACTTTTTAAATGCCAGATTTTGTGTTGAGTTTTGTAAAAATCGGTACAGTAGAACATCTTAAAATAAAATATTAAATTTTAATGGGCTTCTATTTTTGAGCTCAAGATGTGTGAGAAGTTTCTTAAAAATCGGTTAAGTAGAACCACGTGAAATATAAGAATAAATTTTAATGGGCGTAATTACGCCCATTTTTTCAACTCTAAAATTTTATAATTACAATAACCAAAGGCGTTTGCTAGGTTTCGCAGCAATCAAATAAGAACATCATAAAATCCAAAAAATTTGTGGGCGTGTCTCGCCTATTATTTTTTGCAATAGAACCAATGGGAAGCTATGCCCTTTCAGTTTTACAATCGGTGTAATATGAACCGAGTTATGAAGTAACACCCGCCCAAAAAAAAAAGAAATAGAGACGAATTGATAACCATCTCCTTTTTTTTGAAGTCGGTTAAAAATTAAAAATATTTGTTGCGTGAAGAAATATTTTCGTTTGCTGAAAGCCTGGTACATTGCACGTCACTTTTTCTAAGTATGCCCTAAAATTTCACTAAAAATATGAAATCTAAGATGTTACGCCATCGCCAATAAGATGTTTTTACACAATTTTTTGTTGCCTCTATGTTCATTTAATTTGTACTTATTAATTTTTTTGTTTTGATTGACATAATAAAAACTTAGTTACATAGA
Source organism: Nowickia ferox (assembly GCA_936439885.1). Taxonomy (NCBI): domain Eukaryota; kingdom Metazoa; phylum Arthropoda; class Insecta; order Diptera; family Tachinidae; genus Nowickia; species Nowickia ferox. The sequence goes on from OW387025.1 coordinate 12,957,494, forward strand.
ATACCTTCTAAATTTTCACACAAACTTGTATGCAGTTGTTTGCTTCATTTTTCACTGTTGTGTGAGTAGCACGTAATGCGCCACAAGGGGTGTCATCAGATTTTAGTGTTTATTTAGTTTAGTTAAACTTTTGCATTAAAATTTTATCACAAAGTTGAACTCTTAGCGCTTTATATTACGCTATTTTTTATTTAAAATGTATGTATATGATATTTTTACCTCCAAAAACTTAAAAAGAAGTGTAAAAGAACTAAGTTTATAATAAAATTTTATGTTGATTTCATTCCAAGTAATTAAATTCACTCACGCACAACATTTGCTTATTTTTCTTTTCTTCATTTTCGTTCTTCCGATTTTTTTTTGTTTTCATGAAAACTGTTATATGTATTTTTATAAAAAATTTTTTTTTTAAGCTCTGGCACGCAAATGTCGGCGAAAATATGCTCAATCCCAGCAAACATTTGAAATTATGATCGCAACGTTCAGAGAACTATTTAATGTGCAATGTGCAGTACTGAACTAAGATTACATAATTATTATTATTTTTTTTCGTTTTTTTATAAAAATGTTTTCGAAAATGATTTCTAACTTTTTACTGCTTATTTTTGAAATCAGTTAAATTTTTTTTAAATTTTATTTTTAAATTTTTAGTGTCAATTTTGTATTCTTTACGGGTGTGGTCACGCCCAATTTAACAAATATTATAAATTCAACATCGCTTCACTTTCAGAGCTCAAGGTGTGTGGACAGTTTCGTAAAAATCGTTCAGTTAGAAATCAAAATATTATTAATCATTAATGGGCCTGGGCCCACCCAATTCTTTAAGCACAAAACGATGTCATTCTAATAGCCGATAGTTTTTGTCCAAGTTTCTTGGAAATCGTATAACCTTTCATGGGCGTAGCCCCGCCCCCTTTTTTGAACACAGGATTAATTATATTTCAGAGCTCAAAACTTGTGCCAAGTTTCACAAAAATCGTTAAATCACAAGCACGTAAAATATAATATTAGATTTTAAGGGGCGTGGCCCTGCCCACTTTTTTGAACACAATATTAAGTATTTTTCAGAGCTCAAAATGTGTGGCAGGTTTCGCAAAAATCGTGAAAGTACAAGCACGTAAAATATACTGTTAGATTTTAAAGGGCGTATTCCCGCCCACTTTTTTGAACACAAGATTTAGTATTTTTAAGAGCTCAAGGTGTGTGTCTAGTTTCGTAAAAATCGGTTAAGAACAAATACGATAAATATTATATTAAAATTTAATAGGCGTGGCACGTGGTAGTATAATATTAAAATTTAATAGGGGTGGCCCCGCCCACTTTTTTGAATGCAAGATGCTGTCTTTTTTAGAGCTCAGGGTGCGTGAAAAGAGATCAGATCAGTAAAATTTTATAAAATCAAAGACAAAAAATTAGTGGGCGTGTCTCCGCCCACTTTTCTTACAATGACACTAAATGCGAAATAAAGAATTTTTAAAATCGGTCTAAAAGGTACCGAGCTATGAAGGAAAAAAAAAACTAAAAATACAGGTCAATTGATAACCGCCTGCTTTTTTTGAAGTCGGTAAAAAAGTTTTACCACGTGCTGCATAAAAAAAACTTGCCTGCAGATGACACTGTCTTCGCCTTCTTTGAACACGACTCTCCCACTCCAGTGCACTAATTTAAAGTGGTGGAACCATGTCTCATCCATGCTTACGAGTCCTAAGAAAAGCACCATTGAAAATTTAATTGAACTTAGCTTTTATGTCAAACAACAGCAAAACTGTGCAGTGGATTCAGTAACTTTTAACGATATCGATATATGTATGTATGTATTTATTCGTTTGCAATAGCGACAATGTCATTCTGTGATTAGTTAATTTTAATTATTATTGTTAGAACTTCATGTATATTTATGATTTAATCAGGCTAAAGTTCGTTTCGCTTTGTAAGCCAAATTACATGTGATAATTATTAATGAACAAATAACATCAAAGTAAATTGTAAATATTCTGAGAAACACGTAGTAGAACGGAACAACCGACTGTTTTCGAAGGCCACTACACCTTCATCATCATATGCGTTCTTTGTCGTTCTGTTATTTTATTTGTTACGAAAGTGTAAAGCTGTGTGAGAGGGCTTGTTCGAAAATGCATCACTGCGCTGCGAATCGAAATTTAAATGTCCTAAAGTTCTGCGCTGAAGTAGATAGCTCATAAATAAATGTCAAATATGAGGTACGTACTACTAAAAAAGGTCATCAGTGAATTTGTATTGCATTTTAAATTAAAGTTTGCTCGTATGATGCAGAGCAGTGATGATGCATTACTCACTATTATAGAATTAAATTTGGCATCTCCGCACACAAAATGTCAAAAAGCATAAAGAAAAATTAAAAAACTTAACGAATTTTTACTTCAATCGCCAGCAAATATTGTTAAAATATGTTATGGCATAGCAAAAACGATAAGTTTTCGTTATATTTGTTATAGAGATACGATTAACGTAATAAAAGTTACTGAATCTAAATATTGATTATAATTTTTTCTCTTTAGAAATTGTTTGCTAAAATTAAAGCTAAAAACTGTGCATTTGGTGAGAATCTCTGTATATATATGTACATAAGCAAAAATATAAAACACTAACTTTGTATTAACTTTTTGACTTCTTTGAAAGTTGCTAAATGTCTTAAAAAATGCTACAGATAATACCCAGGGCGAGGGTTGGTTGGCACGACATACGTACATACATAAAAAGAAAGAATAAAGAAATACATTTTATAATTCAAAAGAAATGATAAATTGTATGCAATTCTCTTACACAAGGAATTCCTGTACATACTTCCTTTTAGGATCACATGTCACATGATAATTTTTTTATATTGTGCTTGTTAAAAATCCTTTTAAATGTCAGGGGGTTAGAGTTTGTGTTCCACATTGTTTTACAATACCTTAAATCGTAAGAATAATTCAAACAATGGAAGTATTTAAATTAATTAGGATTGCTGTAGCTGTTATTGCCAGGCGCTCCCGGCAGCAAGCACCCAATTCGTCCTATATTTCCTGATCACCATTACTTTACAGTCAATGAGTTCATTTCATAAGGCTTTAAGTTTATAGAGAGACAGAGACAACTTTTGTCAGTGAGTCTTTGTTGGCTAAATATTTTTTTTATTGGAATAAACAATAAACATCAAAGTACTGTGAATAAATGATAAAATAATATTTTTACAAACTTTATTGTCCTGTTCACAAATTTATTTTACTAATAAAATGTGATTTTTTGAAACTGAAAGAGCAACACTGCTTTTTAGTGCTATTTTTTTTTATCAACAAACAGTGCGTTTTGCTCTGAAAAACTTGGCATCACTGCAGTGTTCAGACGTGCCATACAATGTTGCCATATGGCTATGGCATTGCCATAACCATAATTATATTTGTTTATGTTTTCATTTGTTTATTCATTTCAATAGCGCAACAACAAATACAGTATGCAAAGTTCGTGTTCGTACAGCCTCAATAAATTAAATTTATTCTTACTTATTTCTTGCACAATTTTGTTTAAGGAGTTTGTATTTCATAAAACATTTAAATAAACATATGTTTTATTAATTTTTTTTTAAAGAAATAGCAGAAATTACCAATTTAAAAAAAACAAAATTCATGTTCGTACACATAAAATTTCTTTAAAAATCAGATTAGAAATCTATGCGATTGCAAAAAAAAAATTAAGCCTTTCTTTATAGTAAAATTAGTTCTTAAAATGCATGTTTAAGATTATTTTAACGATTTTTTCGATTTTAAATTTTGTATGGAAAAAATTTTTTTTAAACGAAATTTCGTTATTTTTCATAAAAATTTGCAAGGTTTAGAAACGAAATTTTTTTAAAAACTCTGCCTACTAGTGTACGAATGTAAACTTTGTTCTTTAAGGATATGTAGTGAATTCCTCTAATTTCTATAAAATTATTGATCGGAATGTCATTTCAATTATTTGATTTTTTAAATAGATCCTTTTTTTAATCAATTCGTACAAGAAAAATAAAAATATTATAGTCATTTATTTAATTACAAGAGTTTTTATTTTCTTTGAAACTTGAGGGTGTACGAATATGAACTTTGTATACTATATTTCTTACCAGCAAACAGCTGTTTAGGGTTAAGGCGAAAAACACAACAATCTAAATGTCTTCTAACCATAGAAGAAGGTTATGGACATGGCGTTATGGCGAGTCACCTATAATCGAATAAAGTTTTGCCTATAAATTAGGTTCGAATAGCTGTTTTGTAAGGTTATGGTTATGGCACGTTTAATTGGTTCTTAAGTTCCAAAAGAACAGCACGGTTGACTGTTTTATAGTTATAAAAATGCATGCCATGCACTCATCTTTCACGTTTTTCTGCTTAACTTTTTTTTTTAAATCGCTCAAAAATCCCCTGATCTTTGGTTTGTAAAACTCAACCAAATTTAATTACAATTTGATTTATTATGATTTGCGATATTAAAAACTATCAGATAATAAATCAATGAAAACTTAATAAATATTATTAAACAAACTTAAGTATAACGATAATAAACCTCATTATTGATAACTTTTATGAATACATGATGAAATTGAAATTTTATATAAAAAAAATAACGCAAATTATTTGATAATTAAATTCAATTAAATATATAAATTATGTATACGCAATGTAACATGCATAGTTTACAAAAAAAATAAAAAAAATAAATAAATTTATAAAAAATTGCATAAATTTAAGCTGCTTAATGTATGCTATATATTGGCCATTAAAGATTAACCTAAAAGTATGCTTTTAAATTTAAGTGAAAAGCTCTTTGTTGCAGCTTTTTTTTTGTATATGAAAAACTTTGAAATTCTGCTCATTTAATTTAAGAATATCTTTTTTGTAAATTTACTACTTGCAACCTGTATCATAAAATCTGTGGCTAAAAGAAAAACGTGCTTAAGTCGAGATAAGCTAATATTGAGTTAATGGCCCGCATGTAATCTTTATATTCAATAGTAAAACTAGGCATAATCTCAATTATTTTAAACGATTTTTCAGGAAGTTATTGCACCATGACTTGCTGCTTATCTTTTTCCACATATACTCTCATATAGAATAATAGCCCTAATTGTCTTGAATATATGTACCTGTCCTATGACTGGTAAAAATGGGAATTATACAAAAAGATCTGAATACTGACTGGTGAAAAGAGGACTTATCACAAAACTAGAACAAAAGTTCTTAAAGAGTTCCCTCACTCACCCTCACATCAGAAGATTTTTAAATTTTTTTCTTCAAGTTTTTTGACTCAAAATAAGGATAGTTCTATTACCGGTTTTTACGAAACCATGAATAAGAATGGTACTAAGGAAACCTCTACAGGACCTTAAGTCTAGGTTCATAATCTTTCATCTTAATTATGTTAATTGATCAAATCTGTGTGAAAAATATATCGAATGACAATGTCATGTTAAAGTTATCGCTCCCTCTAATACAAAGTTCTGGAACTCGCACAGATTCCGTGACGTGTCCTGTGATAGGTTTTATACCCTCTAGGCAGCTTAATTGACCTAACACTTTGGTATATTTCAAATTGAATTTATTAGGGGAAAAATTCATTTAAAATCGTGCAAAAAGGAAAAAAATTTAAATATGAATTTTATTATTTACAAATTTTTAAAATGTGTAATGATTCAGCAATTGTCTGCACATTTTGGAAACATAAAAGTCTCATAGAAAAACATATTTTAGTTTGTTTTACCATATCATCGCCTAATGTTTTTGTCATTCGTTACCTCACATTATTATTTAAAATTATATAACATAACAGTTTCCCCGACAAAAAAAATGTATTTTGTATTTTTTTTTACCATATCAACGCCAATTTTTTAGTCATTTGTTACCTCACTTTATTATTTAAAATTATATTTAATAATTGAGCAAGTGCTTGTAGATTGTGGAAACATAACAGTCTCCTAGAAAAATATTTTTTTTGTTTTGTCATATCATCTCCTAATATTTTTGTCATTCGTTACCTCATTTTATTATTTAAAATTATATGTAATGATTGAGCAATTGTCTGTAGATTTTGGAAACATAACGGAGTAATATTTTTTCTTTTACAGTATCATCGCTTAAAATTTTTGTCATTCGTTACCTCACTTTCTTATTTAAAATTACATGTCATGATTGAGCAATTGTCTGTAGATTGTGAAAACATAAAAAAAAATATTTTGTTTACAATATCATCGCCTAAAGTTTTTGTTTTATTATTTAAAATTAAATGTTATGATTGAGCAAGTGCATATATGTTGTGACAACATAACAGTCTTTTAGAAAAACATGTGTTTTTTTGTTTTATCATATCATCGGCTAGTATTTTTGTCATTCGTTACCTCACTTTATTATTTAAAATTATGTACCACAAAAGTCTACCAAAAAACATGTATTTTTTATATTTTTGTTTTGCTAAATATTTTTGTAATTCGTTACCTCACTTGAGGACACTATGATTTCACCCCTTTGATTGCTTAGAAATCCTTTAAATTAAAGCCAAGAAATAATTAAATAGAATAAGTTGTTTTAAAAGTCATTGCCTTTAGCTTTTCCTTGTCTTTTGCTTATATTCTGCATACCATTCCTCGTCTAGTTTTAATTTTTCTTTATAACGTTTTTGGATCTCTGCACTATTTAATTTGGTTCTCTTTTCCTTCAAAACCCAAAACAATAACAAAAACAGAGAAATCAGATATTAAAAACTACCACAACAAAATCAATACAAATAGATAAGTCACGAATTCTTACATGTTTATTTTTCTTCACTATCAAATTTTAAGCAAATGGTGTGATAAAGATAAATTATTAATTAAATTGAAATGTAATTGGTTTTTTTTTCGAAAACTTTTTGCTTTTATTTCACATTCGGCCGAATTTTTGAACTAAATATTCAAGTAACGAATGACAAATTCTTAGGAAATCGTTGAATCTCATGGTACAAATTTAAAAAAAAAATTTTGAATTTCACATTATTACTCATAGAGTCTTAATTAATTTATACGATTCACCATTTTATTGATTTATTTGATAATGGCCCTAATTATGAGTATCATATTTCGACGACTACGATGATTTTGTACTAGACTGAAGTAGATTGCAACATTTTTTCTTTAATCTGGTATCACAATTGTAATTAGGTCAAATAATATTCAATATTAAAGAGAAAAGTCACGAATGACAAGAAAAAAAATTTGCAGACATGCTGGTGAAACAAACACTAAGGCCATTTCTTTTGAATTTAAGAGTTTAAAAGTGCTGTGTTACAAAACAGCAAAATATGATTTAAGCACTTCTTCCTTATTGTCACAGGAATGTAATCAGGAGTTTTAACATTATGCATGTTCGTAAACATCACATCACACTAGTGCATAATGCGATTAATAATCTGCAATGATTTTTTATTAATCTCTTTGTGATTTTTCTGACTTACTCATCGATTGCAGCAACACATTTTTATGTTTTATTAATTGCAATCGTTTGCACAAACGAAGTTGCGTATCGGACCATTTCACAGCCGCAATAGTGCTGCTTTAAAGAAAACTTTAAAAATACATTAACCTCTTTATGCTTTCATGTGTCACCATTAAAAGTACATGCGGGCTGCTTTCAATCATTTTCATATGCCTGCCTCTCAACTCGAAGGTCATAACATTTAATTACTTCAAATATAACAGGTCCATGCAAACAGAATGCAGCAGAAGTTACTACACATTTTCTCTCATGTCATATTTTGTGAAATATGTATTATATACTCGTACATATTTTTTTTAGTTGCACATAAAATAAATGCAGTGATTATTTTTTTTATATCTTTGAGATTTTAAGTTTAACTTTTTACATTCTATGACAGCCTCGATTTGTCAACATTTTTAAAACAAGTTGTTGGAAAAAATGAGCAAAAAATGAAATTTAATTAAAAATATATGTACAGTTAATTTTTAATGAACAAAAAAAGGAGCAAACAATTATTCTTTAGATGACAGATTTAGTTGCAAACTTCATTATTATTCTGTGGTAATTAATTTTTTCTTAAATTTGCTTCAAAGTGCAAACATACTAGGTCGCCTCTAAGGCCCAACTGATTACAGTTTGTATTTTTAAAAACTCCAAAAATAGTATTAGGTAATACGTGAATGGCCCCTTACTCTTAAAACAACTTATTTTATGTAATTATTTCTTGGATTTGATTTAAAGGAGTTCTAAGCAATCAAAAAGGGCCAAATCATAGTGTCCTAAAGTGCAGTAACAAATGACAAAAACATTAGGCAAACAAATACAAAATACATGTTTTTTTTGGGAGACTGTTATATTATATATATAGTGCGGTAACGAATGACAAAAATACTATCCGATGATATGATAAAAAAAATATGTTTTCCTAGAAGACTGTTATGTTGCTACAACATATATGCAGTTGCTCAATCATAAAATGTAATTTTAAATAATAAAGTGAGGTAACGAACGACAAAAACATAAGGCGATGATATAGTAAAACAAAAAAAAAAACATTAAATTAATTTTTTAAGAGACTGTTAACTTTTCACAATATACACACAATTGCTAAATCATAATAATAATCATAATAAAGGGAGGTAACGAATGACAAAAATCTCAGGCGACGATATGTTAAAAGAAAAAAATATTATACTTCTATGTTTCCACAATCTACAGCCAATTGCTTAATCTTTGCATATAATTTTAAATAATAAAGTGAGGTAACGAATGACAAAACTTTTACGTGATGATTCGTTAAAAAAACATAAAATACGTGTGTTTTAATAGAGTGTTAAGTTTGCACAATATACGGACAATGCATATAATTTTATATAATAAAGTGAGGTAACGAATGACAAAATTTTTTGGCGAAGATATCAAAAAACCGAACAAGAAATGTTTTTCTAAGAGACTGTTATGTTTCCAAAATGCATAGAAAATTTCTCCTTTATTCCATATTTTTTTAAAATAATAAATATAAGCGATCACGTGTGATCAAGTATCAATTTTGTTTAATTGTAACGCTTCTCAAAAATGTGTACCTTATCAAAGAAATGTGCTTCATCTTTTGCCGAAGCCACTTTCTGTGATATTATTATTATGGCTTAAATAACCACTTAAACCAAAAGGTGGAAACAGTCATCCCGTTTAATTATTGCGGCTCAAATTAATTTCCACTTAACCTGCTGTAAAGTAAGGTGAAATATTTTACTTTGTATATTATTGCAACCATTTAATTAAATTGATGCATTTAATTATTTGGAATTGTGGAACACACTGATGATACACTGATGGCCACATGGAAATACACATAAATATTTGCAAGTGGCAAAGAGATAGTGCCACTGTATGAAATCTATATCATGCATCTTTTGGAATTTTTCAATTAGTTAACTCGAAATAAATAATAAAAAAAATAATTTAAATGGAAAATGTGAAAGTTTTTTGCGTGTTTTTATTTATGTAAGTACAGGGTGTTCCAATAAGACGTTTCATTTTCAATAGCCTGCCATTTTTACAGTTGTCATGACGCAACTTGCAACTACTTGACAGATGGCAAATAAAATCTACGCCATTAATAAAAAAATGTAACGTTGTACGCTTCAACAACTTATTGAAATTATTAAAATTTAGTGCAAAAATTGTGAAAATTTCGCGCTCATAATTCACAAAACTGCAGCACCTTCTCGGCCAGCAATTGTGAAACTAGTGGTAAAATTTGAGCTGGTTGGAACAAGTTAATAATGTGAAGAGTCGAGTTCGTGCACTTCGCTCAAGAGCAACAGCGAATATGGTTGCTGAGGACCATATTGTTAAGGATAACCCAGGATTGTCCATTTCTCACCGATCTTTGCAATTATGTATTCCATAAACAACATTACACCGTATTTTGCATAAATCTTTAAGTCTCAAAAGTTTTGAAGTTGAGTTGACACACGTAATCACGCCTACCGATCATTAAAAATGTCATATCTCTGCTGATTGGGTTCTTGAAATAGATCAGAATGATCCAAATTTTCATCGAAAATCATTTTGAATGGGTGAGGCCAATTTTTTGCCGCAAAGGTTGCACCCACAAGTACAATTATCGCCTTTGAAGCTTAAGAATTATCGTTGAGAAGCCTACACATACTCAACATGTGATTGATTGTCTCGTGCGGCTTCATTGGACCTCAATTCTTCGAAAATGAGGCGGGAGCAACTGTTACAGTGAATGGATTGTGCATCGTACGAATTGGAAGATATTGATATGAACGAAGTTCATTTTCAACAAGACGGTAAAGTTTCCTGACCGTGCACTTTCTCGAAGGGGCGATCACAATTGGCCCCCGAAATCTGGGGATTTAACACATTTAGAAGCTTTTCTTTGGGGCCACGTGAAAGAAAAGGTCCTGGCCAATGGCCCACAATCGATTCAAGACCTCAAAGATGGAATTTGTAAAGTTATACAAGACTTACAGCCGCAAATATGCAAAGTGGTGATAGAAAATTTCATGAAAAGAATATATGGTCCTGCGAGTGTAGGCGAGTGGCGGCCATTTGGCTGATATTGAGGGGTGTTCTGTAACTCGCCTAATTTCCAGGAAAGAGCTCAATTAAAAAGGTGACTTATTGTAGCTTTTTAAATAGTTTTAGGATTTTGTGTGTTTAAGATATTTTATACAATCAGCAGAACACTGGCTTTCGTTTTTATAAATCGCATGATTTTAAAACGCGCAATTTACAGAACACCCCTAATTGTCTTCCATTATTAATCGCGTATACTCCTCTTTAAAACTAGATGAACATCCGATGGTTCCGCTTAAAAATACTCCTTTTTTACCATAGGCGTAGAAAAACCATTCAAGGGGGACCATTGCCTCCCCCCCAAGGTTTGCTGTTGCCCCTCCCCCTAGAATTATTAAAAATTATATGTCATTTATTCTCATATTACTCATGAAAATCACCAGTCATAATGTCCCCCCTAGAAAAAATGTATAGCTACACCAATATTTTTTACATATGAAAATGAAACTTCTTGTTGAAAGACCCTTTATTAAAAAAGAATACGCGGGGGTGTTGTTTTAATTTCACCCAACTGCATTTACTGGCAAATTAATCATAAAAATACTCCGTCCCATTATGCAAGAGTGAGAGAGAGAGAGAGGGCAAGACCGAGAGCGTGATAAAGGTCAGTGTTGTCAGATTACGGGATTTATCCCCAAATCGGTGATTTTGTTTTGCAAATGGGGATACAAATTTTGGTTTGGGGATTGAGCAATTCATTTGGGATCATTTTTATGTTTTGGGGATTTTATGGGGATTTGTATTTTACTTAATATTTTTTATTTATTTCTTAGATTATTTTAATTTCAATAAATTTTCCAATTTTTATTAATTTTTAATATTTGTTGTTGGCAAGACTTAAACAAGGTTTATTACAAGACTTATCGAACAGAACAGCGAGTAGCATTGGCGAGATTGCTCATCAGCTGATTTTTTGGCTTACACGTATATAACTTCCAAGTTATGTGGCAATTAGTTCTTATTTAATATATTTGTAACAACTCAAACATAAAAGTTTATTCATATCAAGATGCCGTTGGATCACGGCCGTCTAAAGAACTGGAATGATTTAAAATGTACTTTGTGTATTAAGGAGCAACGCTTTTTTCGATAAGGAACTCAATAAAAACTAAAATTAGAAACAAAATTCAGTGCGAATTGCTCGAATCTCTGTTAAGAATTAATATACATATACATACTTATATACATATATATAAATCATGTGTACAAATAATATGAATCACAGTGCAACTAAAATATTAATAAGAAAATAATTAAATAAATTAAAATAGTATTATTTTTATTAGGGATTTTTGGGGATCAAAATTTTCAAATTGGGGATGACAGTCGAAAGAAATCTGGGAACCCTGATAAAGGTGCAAGTGGGAACTGTAGAGCAGCGATGCCAACTATTTATAACCCAAACGCGCTAGAACGCGCTAAGTTACAGCATTGTAAACTATTTATAGCCAAAACGCGCTATTTTTCTGCGCGCTAAATTAAATTTTAATAAAAGTCGATATATGTGACCTGCTCTACGAAAAGGGACCTCAGCGCCGAAAAAATTTTTTTTTACTTTTTGAGTGATTCTTATAGGAAAAAAAACGCTCTTTCAAATGCCGCAAACCGCAAGTTTCTATGTCTTTTAGTTTTTTTTACAAATCACCTGTAAAGATGAACATAATTAATGAAAAAATTTAAAAATGTGATATAAACAGATAATATATATAATATTTGAAATTTAAAAAAAGTTCCCTTTTCGTAGAGCAGGTCACATACATATGTACATGTGTATGAGTAAATGCAATTGGTTTTTTTAGTAGTTATTTTCAGATTTTATAATATTGTTTCTTCGAAATCATATCCTAAATAACTAAAATCATTTAATACAGAATCCGAATTGCCTTCCAGATAATCGAAATCCTTAGTTTTATTTTTAATTTATTTGTCAAACCTTGTAACAACTTATATGAATTGCCGTATAGTTTTGCAATTCAAATGCTTTTTGTACTTAATAAGTTATATAATTTTTTTTTGGTCACAAGTACGAGAATATATTTTTAGTTGTGAAATTCCAAAATATTTGCCACTCATAGTAGTAAAATGCGTTTTTAATTCTAACCACAGTCAAGGGAGTTTTATTTGCGACAGCTGAATCATTAACTAATTTAAAAAATTTTATGAGTTTTGTATACTAGAAAATTGTTAAATTTGTGCAAAAAAAAAGTAAAGAAATATATATATTGAACTGAAATGATGATTATTTAATTCAAAACGCGCTAACTTAGTCAACGCGCTAAGACGTGCCAATTTGGCGCGTTTAGCATAGTTAAAACGCGCTAAATTGGCGTCGCTGCTGTAGAGACACAGTGACAGAGCTGGGGTTAAAGGTAGAGGTCCATAGCTCGCTTTTTGCGCGTTACGCTTTGTAGAATCAATGTAATAGTATGTGACAAGTTACATTGCAAAAAGCGCAGAACGCTTAGGCGCGTTCAAAGCAAAAAGTAGATCTACTTTCTATTTTTGTACGCGTTACAAGCACCATGAAAGAAATTCAGCTGTTCTTGAATGCTAAAGATATTAAATAATACTTTATTTCTTACGTTATCGATAAATATTATTTTGCCGTGGATAATTTTTTTCTTTATTTTCAATAAAAAAATTTCTTAGTAAAAAAAAACTTGTTTAATAAAATATGTGAATATTTTCATTAATGCGATGTATTTTAATTAACTTTTCACCACACTTTTCTCAGTAACAAATTTTGCATATTAGTTATCGATTACTTTTACGTACTGAGTGTCATCTCCGCTAAATCTGTATTAAATAGCTGCTTAGAAAAGTTATTGCTTAAGCCAATAATGTGCATACATTTATATGTAATTTTCAATTTACTTACATTAAAGTCAACAACAGCCGACAATCTGCTGGAGTATCCCTGGCCGAGTTCTTCTCAAGACTATTTTTTAAAATGCTGAATAAACAGTCAAAGACATCTGCAGACATTCTTGTCGCGGTTCGAAATTGCTCAGGGTCAGAAGTTTTAATTTTTTAAATGTGGTTTCAAAAAATCCACTTAAATTCCGTTCTAAATACAACGGCCGTACCCAAAACCTTTTCTTTTTTTGAAATTGTTCATAGGCATTTTTTGCACATAAAATTAAATATACAAACTCGACTAACTCCACAAATTCTTTTAAAAACTCGATTTCACTCTCCATTTTTTCTTTATAAGTATTTATAAACAAACGCACACAGCTGATCAAAACAAAAATAAAATGGCGCATGAAAAGCAGTGCATGTAACTCAACGCGAACAAAGTATAGAATGAAACAAGAGGATGAAACGCGTGTAAAGCATAACGCGCAAAAAGCGAGCTATGGACCTCTACCTTAAGTTCAACAATCAGGAAATTTTGCATAAAATGAATGTACTGCATAAATTTACAGTCGCTTGTGGTTGTAGCTCCAGTTGTATTTGTACTATAAAATGCCTGTGCAAGAGATGCCTGAGTATTCAAAATTAATTAATAACATGACTTTAATGTTGTTATTCTTGTTTTTTGAGTTGTTCTTTCGCTGTGTGTGTGTGTAATTAATTTATTTTTCTCTGGTTATTGCTGTGTGAAGAGCGCGTTTACTGAAATCAGTTTGCTTTTTTTATTTTAATTGCTTGCAGTTGGTAAAATGCACAATAAATAAGTTATTATCGAGCAGTAATTTAATTTAGCTTATTATTAAAACTGTAGTTTGTCATGAATAACCGCTTATCTCATAAAGATTTGTTGTGAAACTATTTGCAAATTCTATATCTTTTACACTATATATTTTTGAGATTATGAATGGAATATGAATAGTAATATAATAAAATAAATATTAATTTAAAATGTTTTATCAAAATATGAGGGCGAGCCAATAAGTCCCCGACTTTTTAAATTTCCCGCTTGGGAAACACAGCTCCTGTCAACACGCAACTGTCAGTTAACTCCTGTAAAAATTTCAACAAGCTGCTTCATTTACTTTTTGTTTGACAGCCATTAATAGCTGACTAAAGGCTCAGTTAGCCGACTGTAATGTAATGTAACTGCAACGGTAGGAAACAGCTGATCGATATTGTTATGTGAAAATTAATGAAAATGGTTATAAAGATGTAATGTAACGTAACCTAATTTTCATATAAAAATATCGCTCAGCTGTTTCCTACATTACAGTTACATTGCGTTACAGTCGGCTAACTGAGCCTTAACTGAGCGTGACTTGAGAACAAAATGGCAAAGAGCGAATTTAATGTGCTCAGTAAAGGCCGTAATTCACTATCCTAAACAATCGTGCGACTTTTGAGAAAATACACAAGACTGATATGAAAAAGCTTTTGAACATTTTCAAAAGACAATAACATTTCATCAGATCAGGGTTGTATTTTTTCCAGCCTTAAGCATTATTTTTTTCCGATAAAAAAAAACTTCCACTCAAACCAAGGCTAAGCTTAATAAATACTATGAGGACTCAATGGCAAAAAAGTGGTTTACTGAATTTCGTTGCTGTCGTACAAGCGTGGAGAATGGCGAACGTTCTGGACGAGCCTGTGACGTCTATACAGCCGAAACAGTTGACAAAAAAATTAACGATATCGTGTTCGCCGATCGTAGGTTGGAAGTGAAGGAGATTGTGGAAGTCGTACATGGCTCAGTGGTTTAAATTTTTAATCGATCACTTGGGTATAAGAAAACTTTCCGCAAGATGGGTTGGCTCACAGCAAACGCAATCGTGTGACAACTTCGCGTTGTTCAAATGCAATATGGACGAGTTGTTGCGCCGTTTTGTAACTGTGGACGAAACGTGGAGCCTGCACAACACACCATAGACCGAACTGCAGTAAAAACAGTGGGGGTTTCGAGGTGAATCGGCGCCAATGAAATCCAAGATGGGTTTGTCAAACAATACGGAAGAAACTGGAGAGCCGAAATCACAAAATTTTTTATTGTCGCAAATACAAGAATTATTTGATTAAAAAATGGCTGAAATGTTTAATAAAAAATAATTTTTTAACACCCTACCAAAAAAAGGAGTGTTATAAGTTTGTAGTGTGTGTCTCTGTATCTGTGTATCCGTGTGTCTTTACGAGTCCACGTACAGGCCAAACGGCTGGACCGATTTCGATTTAGTTTTTTCTGTTTGAAAGGTGACTTGATCGAGAGTGTTCTTAGCTTAGAAGATATCACATCTTTTCCAGATACATCGGGAGTTTTTAAAATTTTTAATTTTTGTTATTGAAAAAAAAGCAACTAACAAATATGTTTGATAAACTTTTAATAAGTTTTAAATTGGTTTTGGCAAAAAAAGTTGTTGATATAACGTTATATCTGTGGTTTTCATTAATAACAGCGTATGTCCAAAAATAAAAATTTTTCAGTAAACTTAGAAAAAGTTCCTTTTGAAACTTATTTTAAAAAAAGGTAGAATTTGTGTTATTGATTAAAAAAAAAATGATGTACATGAGTCCATATTTTCAAAATGCGTAAAAAATTTCTTAGAACTGTCTAAAAAGCCTTTAAAAATATATTAAAAAATTGAGATCTAAGATTGTGTACAACCTTTTTTTTTATCACAATTTAATAATTATTTGACAAAAGTAGAGGTTTGAAAATTGTGCAAAAAATTTGTGATAATTTTTTTTTAAAATTCTCTAAATATTTTTGAAAGCTATAATTTTTTTTCTTCTTAAAAATTTTAATAGAAGAAGATTCAATAAAAAGAATTTTAAAGAAATTTTGGATTTCTTTATATTTGCACCCTACGTCCAGCATTGGTCGAAGACAGTGTTTTTTTTTGTAAATTTCATGTTATTGCTGAAGAAAAAAAAATGTGCCATCGAGTTTTCTAAATCTTTATTTAATTGGGCTTATAAAGTCCACTCGCTATTCGAAAAATGTAGTCGCTGTAGAAGATTCAATTGAAAAGTTCAAAATGTTCGAATATGTATTTATATTAATATGCTAATTAAATAAAAGATAAGTTAGGGCCTTTTAACTTGAGACCATGGATATCTAAGTATATATTTTGGAAATGAGTGATTGCGTATGAGAAATATATTATTATTCATCAGCATTACTCATACGTACAAAAATTGCCAAAAAAGTAAATGGCGAATAAATTTCACAATACGAGTCTACCGAAGCTATTTTTATTATTATTAAAAAAAATAGATATGCACAATTTTTTAAATTTTTGTCATACAAATCGATTATGTACTCAAAAACGTCATAACTCAAAAAAATAATGGAATTTTTGAGTTAGTGATGCAGAATTTATACTCATATCGTTCTTCATATTGTGTAAAAATTTCATAAAAATATCTTGTTTACTCAATTCTTGAGAGAAAAATTAAATTTAAATTGAAAACTTCAAACACGTTTTTTGGTAAGCTGTTTTTTTTTGAGTTATGACGTTATTTGAGTAAATTAGCGATTTCTAGAAAACTTAAATTTTATTTTGTAACAAAAATATTAACCCCCCATATTCATAAAATTTAAAATGAATTTGAAATGTATTTTATTTAAAATTTTTCAAACAAAATTTTCCTCAAATAGATTTCAAATTCATTTTGTTTTTTGAATGAATATGGGGGTAAGAATTTATGATTCATGTCATCTCCTGTTTATTAATTTTAATTTTGAAAAATTCATAAAAAAATTAGGCTTGAGACAGACTCAGTTGTGGATTTTTGAAATAAAAAAATATTCATAAAAGCCAGAGCCAGCTGTTGAGAAAATACTGAATTAATTTGTGTATCTGCAACTAAAACCCGGAACAAATTTTTGGACGCCATTTATTATTATTTAATAGACTCATTTAATTGCTTTTTTCCTTTGTAAATTGAAGCCATTTTTAAATACAGTTTTAAAGCAGTTGTACATACATAAATAAATATGTATGTTTATATGTTTATACATACATATGTATCTGCATATGTACATATGTATGTATGTACATATATGCGGCGTATTTTTTTCTTTTGCATTGTAGTAGTTTTTAAACACAGTCAAGTTGAAGTCCTGTGCTTGCCATTTAATGCCACAAAATGATAAATAAGTATATTTTTGCTCATTTGCTTGCTGCTCTTACTTTTACATTTTGTTTTATTTTTTTTTTTTTAAACGTACAACTTATAAACATTTTCCATATGCCTCATTGGAAATGCATGCATATGCATGAACTTACAAAATTTCACAGAACAGCATGTGGTAAAATTGGAAAAGCGAGGTTTTCGTGGTCATATTAAAGTTTGTTCCAATGAATATGAAAGCACAGCGTAAAGATATGGTGTGAAGTACTGTAGTACTCATTAACACAGTAAAAACTTTTACTGTATTATGGAAATATGGCCATATATGTACACTTACATACATATAAGTATGTGTACTTTAATATGTATGTGTATGTACCACAAAATATGTGCATGTAGTCTTAAATACATATGTACTTTCATGCTTTGACATGAGCATTAAATACAAATTATGTTCAAAAGGGTGAACTAATTTTTTAGATAGATTTATTTTAGCATAAAAAAATATTTTATTTATTACATATTTTTTTAGTAAATACTTTAGATTAAACAAAAAAAAAAAAAGAAAAATGTCTTAGGACATGCGGTTCAACCTATGCTGCTCTTATCTTAAATAACAATGCAATAAAATTATTTGTATTTTTAAAACTATTTATTCAATATTCATAAAATTTATTCGCCGCAAATATTTGCGGCCATTTCGCATATGTAAACTCAGACTTAGCACCCCTGTTTTTTTTAAGTTCTTATTAGTAAGTCATCTGGCATCTCCTTTACGAACAGAGAAAACTAAAAAATGTAAACAAAGAAATCAAAACAAAAATACATAAATTTATAACTGTAAAGGCAGAATTAAAGGTAGAGGTCCATAGCTCGCTTTTTGCGCGTTATGCTTTACACGCGTTTCATCCTCTTGTTTCATTCTATACTTTGTTCGCGTTGAGTTACATGCACTGCTTTTCATGCGCCATTTTATTTTTGTTTTGATCAGCTGTGTGCGTTTGTTTATAAATACTTATAAAGAAAAAATGGAGAGTGAAATCGAGTTTTTAAAAGAATTTGTGGAGTTAGTCGAGTTTGTATATTTAATTTTATGTGCAAAAAATGCCTATGAACAATTTCAAAAAAAGAAAAGGTTTTGGGTACGGCCGTTGTATTTAGAACGGAATTTAACATTTAAAAAATTAAAACTTCTGACCCTAAGCAATTTCGAACCGCGACAAGAATGTCTGCAAATGTCTTTGACTATTTATTCAGCATTTTAAAAGATAGTCTTGAGAAGAACTCGGCCAGGGCTATTCCAGCAGATTGTCGGCTGTTCTTGACTTTAATGTAAGTAAATTGAAAATTACATATAAATGTATGCTTAAGCAATAACTTTTCTAAGCAGCTATTTAATACAGATTTAGCAAAGATGACACTCAG
The DNA here is from genome assembly GCA_936439885.1 of Nowickia ferox. Lineage (NCBI taxonomy): Eukaryota > Metazoa > Arthropoda > Insecta > Diptera > Tachinidae > Nowickia > Nowickia ferox. The sequence goes on from OW387025.1 coordinate 12,976,573, forward strand.
TACGTAAAAGTAATCGATAACTAATATGCAAAATTTGTTACTGAGAAAAGTGTGGTGAAAAGTTAATTAAAATACATCGCATTAATGAAAATATTCACATATTTTATTAAACAAGTTTTTTTTATTGAAAAAAAAGAAAAAAATTATCCACGGCAAAATAATATTTATCGATAACGTAAGAAATAAAGTATTATTTAACATCTTTAGCATTCAAGAACAGCTGACTTTCTTTCATGGTGCTTGTAACGCGTACAAAAGTAGAAAGTAGACCTACTTTTTGCTTTGAACGCGCCTACGCGTTCTGCGCTTTTTGCAATGTAACTTGTCACATACTATTACATTGATTCTACTTTTTTCACAGATGCATAGAAAGCGTAACGCGCAAAAAGCGAGCTATGGACCTCTACCTTAAGGCTCAGTTAGCCGACAGTAATGAAATTTAACTGCAATGGTAGGTAACAACAGCTGGTCGACTTTTTTTTTACTGTTTAGGCTTCCAAGATATCTTGAAGTAAATGTTGCTTGTATGTGGAAAGTGTCAACATAACTTTAGTCAATAAAAAAGTTATAGCCTATTGTTCCTTCTAGACCATCAGCAATACGCTGAGAGCAAATTAGCTATATCAGTACAATGGTATTTTTTTTGAAGACAAACAAAAATTTGCACTGTCTGAGAGGCACCACGCCTAATTTTATAATTATGAAATTGTTGCCAGAGACAATGCACTTTATCAAAAGACTTAAGGCCCAACTATAATATGAATAAGCAAACTTAAGCAAATGTGAGATTACATACAATACATATGTGTGCAACTATAATGTACTTAATGAAACTTTTCGTCAAGTTTCGTCAAATGTCATTTGCTTAAGTAAAGTGCCAAACTGAACGCACGTTCCGTGCGGAAACAACGGTTTGTGCATTTTTTAAACTCAAATAAACAGTAGCAGAAAATATTCATTGCTTTTAAATATTTTTTTTATTGATTTTTAATTTGAAACTCAGAAAATAAAGCAAAACTTTAATTTGCACTTATTTTTTACAACATACATATACACACATACACATGTGTTTGCTTATGTATATTCACTGTTGTACTTTTTAGTAGGCAAAGCAAATAAAACATGTAATAAATTGATAGATATAATTATTTGTGAATTTTTAATAGATAAGCACATTATAACAAATTAGATTGAATGGCATTCATTTAGGAGTTTTGAGAAGAAACAAAATTACTTCAAAATTATGAACAATACCTAGATGTGCAGCTATGGCTAAGGAGTGCTTAAGTTCATGTAAGTACATTATGGCCACCTAAAAGTCACATCTGAAATGTTTAATCATTTGACGGGCTTATCGTTCAATTCTGATATCAACTTAAGCCAGCTTATTCATATTATAGTTGGGCTTTTATCCTCACACGTTGAAACTTCAACGTTCTCCCTTTATTAGTTTTTCAGATATCTGAAAGTAAATATTTTCTCTTTGTGGGAGGTGCCACACCCACATGTCCCATGACAATTTTTTTTGTAAGACAACGCACATTGTAAAAATTGTTACTTACACAAAATTTTACGTTTCTTGCTGTATTAGATGCAAAGATATTAAAAAAAAATTTATATAGGGGGGTGCTATGTCCATTTCTTTTATTCGGACTTTTTCTTTCAAGAAATTTATTATTCGACATATTGTCATAATTACATTAAAAGTGAAATTTATTTGCTGGTGGTTAAGCAGTGTCTATATGCATTTCATTGTTGCTGGGTTTTGTATAAGTTTCTAAGCCTACTACGCTTATTTTGCTTTTGTGATTTTCAAAAATATTATTATTTGTGAATTCTCAAATAGTTTTTGGAGGTCTGTGCGTAAGATAAGAGGTTTGTGACTGTTCGGAATGTGTGGTTGAAGTCCACTGACGATTTGTTAATGCAACAATGAAATGCATATAGACATCGCTTAACCACCAGCAAAAAAAAAATTTCGGCTTTTTCTATTTTTAACAACTTATGAGGACAATGGAGTAGCTCCTGCAACATCTCAGGTGTTTTAGCGTATTATTCCCAAGATATTGAAAAATAGACATTTAAAATATATGGGAGGTGCTACGCCCACTTGTAAACTCATTCATATTATTTCTTAAAATTACTATATTTTTTCTTAATCCAGTTGGAATATTTCGGCATGACATTCCACCGCTCTAAAGGCCATGATTCACTATCCTACACAATCGCGCGATCTACGAAAAAATACAACCCTGATCTGATGAATTGTTTATGTCTTTTGAAAATTTTCATAGACTCCATCATACCAGGGCTGTATTTTCTCAAAAATCGCACGATCGTGTAGGCTAGTGTATCACGGCCTTAAGTAAACTGAAGATATTTTTCGATATTTCGGCATACTCATCACTATCTCCCATAATTGTATTTGTTTTGGAGAAAGTTACTTCTAAGATAATCTTTAAGTAATACAATTTCAAAATTATTAAGCAAATTAACCAATTTATTGTGCCACGAGCAGCCGTAAATTATTCTATAAATAATATTTTATTACGCCTGTACAACCGATAAAATTAAGTAAAAAACAAAAAAAAACCAAAATTTTTACACCAAAAATTTCTTTAAGCCTTTGAATTTTGTCAGCTGGGTAACAATTGTACTTTAGTGTTGAATAACGTTGGAATTAAATACAACTGTTTGTACAATTTTTTGTGTTGTTGTTGTTCAATTATAAGTGTTGATAACGTTACTTAGTTTTGCGCGATTTTTTTAAACAAATACACTCATTAATTTTTTAAAGAAAACTGTGATCAAATTTAAAAACAAGATTCTTCTGCACTTATAAAATTCTTGACATAATGTATTTTTTTTTTAAATTCTTGACAGACATATAAAATTCTTGTAAATCAAGATAAAACAAGCCTAGTTCTGATGTTGCTCTATTGATTTCATAAAATATATTTTTATGCACTATTAATTTTCTACCACGTCGATAACCCAACTTTCTTATTTTATGTTAAACAGCTGTTGTTATAATATTTGGAAATTTTTTTAGTGCTACCGTACTTTCAACCTAATTTATTAAGAACTTTAATTAAACACTGAAAAAATGAACTTGTATTTAAATACAAGTTAAATTTAAATAAAAATTAGCTGTTTGTTTACAACAAAATTGCTGTACCCTAATATTGGTGTTCTTGTACTGTTAAATATTAAATAATATTTGTTATTTTTCACCGAAAGCATTTATTTCTTTTCTTTCTTTTTTGCATATGAATTAAATATTTCGCCAAAGAACAACTGTTTTTTTTTTTTGCAATTGTCGCTACTTAACAGTGAAGTGAAGTGAAGTGTCACTGAACAATTTTAAACGGCAGTTGGCAAAACGGTTCAAGGAAAATAAATTTTATTGAGCGTGCAAAAGAAACAACAGAAAATCCTTTGCTTAATTTAATTTGTTTTACTATCAAGTCTGACAATTCAATTTGCAAAAACTTCTTAAAACTATTTTGAATGTTGCTTTAAACTTTAAAACATTTACGAAAGTTTACACCTCTCTTTCTCTCTATTTGCTTCATTAATGTTTATATCTTTCACATGTGTAAGAATTTAATAGCAGTTTCCTTTTTCTTTTATAATGCAATGGCTTTGGATGGCTTAAAAGTTCTTTCATACGTACATACGAGACATATATTTTTTGTTTAATTAAAAGACTTTTATATCATTTTACCAGTTTATTTTGTCTTCTCTTTAATAAGATGTAAAAGATACGATACGATTAAAGAAAATGTTATAAAGAAATAAAACATAAAAAGATTAAAACGTAAGCAGTTATTATAAAGAAAGATTTTAAGGTATGAATATGAAATCATAAGACTTTTATATCATATCAAACCAGCAAATTAACTGATACTTTGTCAGCGAATATTTTGCTAAAATCTTTGTTTTAATGGCTATTAAAAAAATATATATATATTACAGGGGTTTCCATTTAATGGTTCCCAAAGCGCCGGTCTGGCAAGGCAGTCAGCTGTTAAAATAACGCTTTTGTTACGTTTCTCATTCTTAAGGCTCAGTTAGCCGACTGTAATGTAATGTAACTGCAACAGTAGGAAACAGCTGATCGATATTGTTATGTGAAAAGTAATGGAAATGGTTATAGAGATGTAATGTAACGTAACCTACTTTTCATATAAAAATATCGATCAGCTGTTTCTTACATTACAGTTACATTGCGTTACAGTCGGCTAACTGAGCCTTTATCACGAGTTTTTTTTAATTTTACGTATTTTCATTTTAGCGTGTTTTTTACTTTCGGCCATTGTGTTCCTTTCTGGTATTTAAATTTTTTTCGTTTTAGGATTTTTACTATTCTCTGATTTAGCTTAGGCGATTTTTTGTCGTTTTAGTGATTTTCTCCGTTATATTTTTGCATTTTTTTTTCGTTCCATCGATCTTTCCAAGTAAACAATATTTCTAAATGAGGTTTTTCCGCCTTGGAAACTTCAATTCAATGCCGTGATATTTTAAGAGAGATTTTTCGTCACTCTATTTTTTGGCGTCTTTATGGTGTTTGTTTTTAATTTTGGCGATATTGTGCCTTGTATTTTGGCGTCTTTAACAATTTTTAATTTTTTTTTACTTTTCAATCATTTTTAACGTTTTGCGCTTTAGTTTGGTCGCTTTTTTATTTTTGGTGATTTTTCTGTTTGTTTTGGTAATATTTTTCTGCCGGGTTTTAATTAGTGTTTTTTTTTCATTTTGGCTATTTTTCTCTTTTAGCGAGTTTTTTTTTCTTTCGTTGAAAATATATTTTCCGTTTCTACAAATCATGCGAGCCTTTAAATTTTAGCGATTTTTGTCGTTTCAACAACAATTTGATACTGTCGTTTTTAAAGGCTCAGTTATGTGAATAGTAATGGAAATGGTTATAGAGATGTAATGTAACGTAACCTACTTTTCATATAAAAATATCGATCAGCTGTTTCCTACATTACAGTTACATTGCATTACAGTCGGCTAACTGAGCCTTAAGTTTCCGTACACCAAACGTGAAAATGGGGTTCCCATTGTTTGCCATTTAATTTTTATTTTTACCCTTTTACCATTGTGTGGTCTGGCTTTGGCAATTTATACATTTTGGTGACATTCTTCGGTCCAGTTTTAGACCATTTTCTTGCAATTTCATTTCGTTGAAAATATATTTTCCTTTGTAAAACATTTTAATTTTTGTGTTTTTTTATTTTAGCGATTTTTGCTTTTTCAAAAAAAAATTGAGTTTACCGATATTTTTTGCTTTTTAGCATTTTTAATATATCGCGAGATTTTTTTTGTAAATCTTACTTAATTAAAAAAAATAAAAACGTTCACAGCAGTTTATAAATATATGTATAAAAAGAGTTGCCAACTAGCATTTTTTGCTATTTATGTGGTAGAAATGTTATTAATTTAGTCGTGAACTTTTTTTTTCAAAAAGCGAAATATAAAAATTTTAATTTTTGCTGCTAAAATTGAATTTGCACACATAGTGCACTGGTAGCTATTCTTGAAAGCTAGAAAATAAAACACTGAAACTCTGTGCGTCCGATACTGAAAGAGAATTTATTGTAACTTTTCTTAGCAAAAGTCTGCCGGCTTTGAATTTTTAACTAAATATAAATCAAGTTAAAATTTTATTTTTTTCTTAAGAATATCTTTATATCAAATATTTTATAAAATCAAAATTAAAAAAAAAATTCCAAAGAAACCTGCAAACATGTTTGAGCATGTTACAAAAGTGCAATCAAAAGAAAAATTAACTAGTGCATACTTAAAAATTCGAACAGCATTTTTTTTTAAATTAATTGGTTTCCTTACAATTACAAAATTATTCGCTTTGCCAGGAAATTGACTTATTTACATTCATTTCTTGCTTAATCCTCTTCAAAAAGCATATTTCTTTTAATATTTTTTAATGCTTCTTGAGCATGAATTACTATTCATTCCAAGCACACTCACATTACATTGGAGTGGAGGCCCAGACAAAATATGTTTGTATAATGTTTAATGGTGATAAAATAATTACACTGTATAAATACACGATATAAATGCCTACGAGGCAGCTCTGGCGATCCAGTGTCATCGATTACTTTCGATCTTGAGCGTGTAATCGGATTCCTAGAAATTACAAAATTATCTACTAAAAGAAGCCTAAAAAAGCGGTTTTAGGTGTTTTTTTTGGCATACAGTGCTATTATTATTATTAGTTTTTTTTTGTTACACAAAACTTAAATTAGCGCTGTATTAGTAAAAAATTTTTAAGTAAAAGCAACAATTATTTGAATATAGTGAGTTATAGAGAATTAGAGAGAACAAATTATCGTTAAATTAGTTGCTGGTCTTACTCTGCCGATAAAGCCTTTTCTTATTTTTTCCATTTAATGGCAATTCATCAGGATCGTGCGTGAATAAAAAAAATCATGAAATTTTGGTTGTTTTATTGCTTAAGCAACGTTCTTATATAAAAAAAATTATGTTTATCAATTAATTAATCCTGTACCCTTAAGATTTTTATTGACCATGCAGTTTCTTTGTAAGAGCTAACCATATCAAACTCAGTGAGTCTCACTATTGTAGTTGTGGAGATATGAATGGATGCGCGAAAAAACAGCTTTTGACCCCACTGTGCAATGGAACAACACTGTTTTCTTCGCTATTTAAGGTCGTTTTTTGTCTTGAATAAATATTAGGTTAGGTTAGGTTAGCAGGTTGCTGGTAAGGAAAGGTGAAATTTAGAGTCCAGCTCACTTGGGTCCAATACAATGATCCCTTTGTGTTACCTGTTAGTTGAAGAGAAGATAGTCAGAGAGGGTGATAGGGAAGGGGTAGTGATAGATAAGACAAGTGGTGAAGGAAGATGGAGGAAAGCTTCATTCTTTTACAACTCTGCTTTTTTGCACGCTTTTTTGATAATGCAGTGTTGCAGCGCCTTCTGGTGTTAAATGAGGCGTATGAAATTTTGAAGCTGTGTTTAGTAGCCATTTAATTAGTTATTTTACTTCGCCAATGATTCTGCTACACAACGAAGGAGGGCGCTCTGATGTTACATTAGGATTAGTATCTGATGAAGTCGGTGTAGTTTTTAGTGACCTGCATCACTAGAACTTTTCCCACAACAACTGATACAAAGGACATCAGAAAAATGCGTGGTGTTATTATTTTTTGTAGTCAACGTGCTAACTACTTCAGCCAACGCCACCCACTGAATAAATATTGAATCTTTCCAAAAATGTAATCGTTTTCAAGGTAATCGATGTGAATTAGACCACGTGTATCCCAAAAAAACTGTGGCCATAACCTTGTTGGTCAAGCAGACTCACCTTAGCCTTCTTAGCCGGTGACCACTCACCGGGAAAAATTTACTGTTTTCATTGCTCTTTGGTCTCTGGTTTATTGTGATGGATCCATGCTTCGTTCCTAATTACAAAACGGCCCAATAATCCAAACGAGTGGATTGTGTCTGAACATTGCCAAACACTGCTTTAAAGTGGTAACACAGTGGCGCTTATGGTCTAATATGAGCAATCGTAAAATTAACATGATAATACACTTTCAATGGCAAACAAATAAATAGTAGTGATAGTAATAGTAGTTATATGAGATAGCAGTTGACGGTACCAGTCTTGGAATTTAAAGTTACTGATCTGAAAATACAAAAAGTCAGGGAGTTTTAACTATTATCAAAAAATAAAAAATTTCATTTCTTAAAAAATTCATTTTTATTTTTATTATATATTTTTATTTCTTATTTTTTTAATATTAGTTTTTTTAATATTTATTTTTGTTTAACGTGTTAGTAGAAACACAAAATAGGCAAAACATGCTGAATAATACTATTTGTTTGTGTTTTAAACTTGGCAGCACCGCACCCTGTCAAAAATACTTGTGTGGCAACACTCTATTCTTCTGCAAGCAATAGTTGTTATTGTTGTTTTTTTACATTTATTTTCATTTAAGTGCTTCTTACAACTACAATTGGAGCAGAAAAAAATCAACCAATTTAATAATGGTAAAGTAAGAAATTAAAAAAAGTGTTGATTATTGAGTTCTTGTTTTAAAACTTTGATATTGATTGAAATTCTCATTTGTTTAAATGAAAGTTTGACATACATACATACATAATAGCTCTAGTTGTTCTAATACATTTTTTATGTAAAGGTTCCCTGTTTGATCTGTATAAAAAACAATGAAACGCTTACATGATCCAGCTAATGAATAATCAATTTCAATGTATTTTTAAGAAACAATTAATATTTTACTAATATTAATATTAAGAAAAAGTGCGATAAAAATATCAAAACTTAATATTACTTGTTGTTTTTCGAAAAAGTTTCTTAACCTACTGTGATTGTAGTTCTGTAGTTCTGTAGTTCTCAATAATCTCTATAAGCGCTGGGGCTTAGTAAGCTTTTCTGAAGTCTACTGACGAGTTGCTTGTTGAGCAGCAATGAAATGCATCTAAACGTGCTTAACAAACAAAAAATAAAAGTTTTAGAATAATTTTCTTAAATTTTAAAATTTGTTCCTGAAAAAATTTTTTTTGTTGCACTCCATACTTAAAAAAAAAATTAAATTCAAATAAAAGCATTTACCGAATCACTTAAAATATTTGTGAAAATATTATTTTTATAACAAAATCAGCAAAAAAATTTATAAATTCATAAAATTTTCTTAAACTCAAAACTCATAATTTTTTCTCCGAGTATTTTCATAAAAATTCGCCTTCACTCAAGTTTTTTCTTTTTGTCGTTGTTGTTGTTATGAATAATAAAATGCTGAAAAATTGTTTTTCTTGGTTGACGGTAAATTTTACTTATTAAATCAAATATTTTCTTAAAGCAATTTAAACTTCGCAAAAGTTTTAGTTATTTTTGTTCTGTGTTGACGTGACATTTGGTGCGACAAAGCAATATTAATAATATTTTTTAAAAGAAAGTTTTAAAGATTTAAGAAAACTTGTCCAAGAATATTGTCTCAAGAAAGTTTTCTTCCTTTGGATCGTTAAATTTAGGAAAGACGGAGGAAATTATAGAACTTGTTGATTTGCATTTTGACAAGACCACATTATTTTATTTAAGTTTAGAAAAAAATATTAATTTCTATTAAGTTCAGTAATGCATAATAACTAAAGAAAGTCAGAAAAATGCTCGATGTATTTGCACTAGATATGGGGACGTGAGCAAATTTTTAATCATGACAAAAAAGGCTGTACTTATCTACGAGTTAGAACAAATAACTGCAATCACGAATAACTGAAATCACGCTCAGGAAAAATTAAAAAAAACTACAGAATTTTTTTTCTTATTTATATTTTTTAAAACAAACGAAAAAAAAAACAAAACAAAACTTAAAACATGAACTTAATTATTTTAAAATTTTAAAATATGTAATGAACCAGCAAATTGTCTGTAGATTGTAGAAACATAACAGTTTCCTTAAAAACATGTGTTTTATGTTTTATTTTTTTTAGCATATTGCCTAATATTTTTGACATTCGTTACCTCACTTTAGGACGCTATGATTGCTTAGAATTAAAATATGAACTTTATTTAAAAAAATATGTACTAAATGAAAAATCACCGTCTCTTACAAAAACATTAATTGAATGTTTTTTGCTGAATTGCCGTCTAAAAATTTTGTCATTCGTTACCTCACTTTGTGGTTTAAAATTTATATGTAATGATTGCGCGATTGTTTATATATTGTGGAAAGAAAGCAGTCTCCTAGAAAAAAAAGTGCTTTTCTTGTTTTATTATATAAAAGCCTGATATTTTTGTCATTCGTTACCTTACTTTATTATTTAACATTTTATGTAACGATTGAGCAGTATATTGTGGAAACATAATAGTCTCCTATAAAAACATGTTTTTGTTTGTTTTACCATATTATCGCCTAATGTTTTTGTCATTCGTTACCTCAACTTGGGGCGCTATGATTTCACTTTATTTTGATTGCTTAGAACTCCTTTAAATCAAAGCAAAAAATAAAAAAAAAAAAAATTGTTTTAAGAGTAATTCTTTTACCTTTCCCTGCATATCTTCGTTAAGTTTTAATTTTTCTCTATGTTACATTTTTCGATTCCTGCTCTGGTTAATTTAATTTTCTTCTCCTTTAAGTACCAAAATAATAACAAAAGCACTCAAATCAGATATTAAAAATTATCACCACAAATTTCTTAAAAATAGACTAAGTCACGAATTACAATTTTTTTTATATGTTTCTTCACAATCTGCTCTTAGTAATTTAGTTTTTACCCCCTTTAAGGTCCAAAACAATTACAAAAATATATTAAAAGGTATTAAAAGTTATTACAACAAAATCCTTACAAATGGACAAGTGACGAATTAAAATTTTTTTAGACATCTCTTTTTCTTCACAATGAAATTTTAAGCAAATGCTGTGATATAATGAAATTATTTATGGTCAAATTATTACAATTTAAACATAATTTTTTCTTGTAAACACTGTACGTATTTGGACAAAGTTGATTGTTTTTTGAATTTCATATAAGACAAGTTGGGCCGTCCCCCCCTATTAGGTTATTTGAAATTAAAAAAAAAAATATTTGTTCTTTTCGAATCTTTTTAGCTTTTATTTAACACTCACCTGCATTTTTGGACAAAATATGCAAGTAACGATTGACAAATTCTTAGCAAATTGATGAAATTCATGCACACAAAACTTTCAATAAACACTTGAATTTCACGTTTTTAATAGTTTTTTTTTTGCAATTGCAATTTTTACTCATAAAGCCTTAATTGATTTATATGATTAACCATTTTATGGATTTATTTGATAATAATATTCAATATTTAGAAAAAGTCACGAATGACAAACAACTTGCAGACATTCTTTTAGAACCAAAAAATAAAGCATTTTCTTTAGAATTTGCTGTATGAGAAGATATAAAAATGGTTTCTTTTCTCAAGAGGTGCGTGTACGTCTTATGTGAAATACCAAATTGACCCAGGCCATCTCAAGCAATTTTACTAAGAAAAATCACATTTTTCAAAATTTATAATTATAATTAATATTAATTTCTTCTCTTAATTTAGACATGCAATTAATTGAGTCTCAGCTGAAAAAAAAGTTGATATTCTTGATGTTCTTTTTTTCATAAGTTTGTTTGCCGGTGTTGGAAGCAACAACATGCTTAAGCACGGTAGTGACTGTTCTACTTTAAGTGTTTTGTGGCTGTCAGTGCCATCAGATTTCACACTACTTAACCTTGTACTTGTTTGCTTTCTTATATCCTTTTTGTTATCATTTGTTATACAATTTCCTTTGTGGTCAGAAATGCTTTTGCTTTTTCTACCTCCTCCGTTGAACAACAACTTAAGATTTATTTATTTCTCGACGATGTTGAAAGTGAAAGTGCTGCTGTAGTTTTGAGGTTTGAGTGTTTGTTTTTTTATTCTTTTATATTTTAATTTATAAATGCAAAACATTGCTTAAGCTTACAAGACTTTTAATAGAAATTTTTACTTTTTTTCTTTCGAAACATTGTCATAATATTGTTCCTAGAGCGCTTTGTGATCTGAGCTCTAGGGTTCCCACCAAATTCCTTTTCACAAACCCCTTGTAATTTTTTTTGTTGCGCTTCTCCTTTGAACCCGAAGATGTATGTATGTACGAGTATGTGTATTGTTTTTTAGGTTGAATTAAAAATGCAAAAATAGTAAAAGACAAAAACATATTTTATATTTTGATTAAAAACTTTATTATAAAAATTCATAAATAGGTTTGAAAAATTCATAAATAGGTTTAAAAATTCATCGTTTTTATTTAAATATGTGAAACCAAATTTCTAATAATCTTCAAAATACAGGCAAATCCCGGTATAACGAACGATATAATGTCAGGCCTATTCGTTATACCGAAAAATTCGTCATATCGCAAAGTTTTTTTTCAAGTATTATTTTAATTATTATTATTTTAGACATGATACAATACAATAAAAAGAATGAGGGCAATTTGTTTTCAAATAAGCAACCAAATACTAAAAAACGGTATCACCTTTTTTTGCATTTACATTGCTGCTGTAGATTTTGTTTAATATCTTTTTGCGGTTCGTTATACAGAGCACACATTTATAAAAACATTCGCTATATAAAGAAGAACTAAATGTTAAAAGATATATGTTTCTAGCAAGTTTTTGATTTTTATTTTGCGATTTTTTCTTCATCATTCGTTATGTTCAATATAAATTAGGATATTATTCGCTATATAAGGTTGTTAATGTAAAAAATCTGGACTTTCGTTTTATCGGATTTTCGTTAAAGTGAGATTCGTTATACCGAGATTTGCCAGTATTGTCTCTTCTTTGACATATCACTTCATATTCTATCAAACTAAAGGCTCATATTCTATCAAACTAAAGGAAAGTAACTGCAACATAGGAAACAGTTGATAGATATTTTTATGTGAAAAGTAGGTTAAGTTACATTACTTTTCTATAACCATTTTCATTACTTTTTTCACATAACAATATCTATCAGCTGTTTCTCACTGTTGCAGTTACATTCTTCCATTACAGTCGGCTAACTGAGCCTTTAATTAAAATGGCAATAAAAACATTATCAGCTGTTTATTGTGATAGTGATGGCAATACTCAGACAGTGAAGAGTCGGGAGTACTTTATATTAAGCAGTGTGGAGTAAAAGTTCCAACTAATATTTATTTGTTTGTTTTGAAGATTTCGCAATTGGTATTACATATCATTACCTTAATATAGAAAGGCCCTAACTCATTATTTTTTTTTAATCGAGATTTTTGACTTTTTCGATACATTAGATGTTCATCTATCGAAATATACAAAAAATTCGATGGCAAAGAAACGTAATGCGTTAGGACTTTTCTATATTAAGGCAATGATATATAAATTAAAAAAATAAAATAAAATATGAAAAAGTATGTAGAATTAAAATAAAAACACAATTTTTTCTGCTCTTTACGTGGCGGACCCCTTGCATGATTGATACGGATCCCCAGAGGTCCATGGACACCCATTTCAGAAGAGTTGCTCTCTCTCGAGAATTGTTTGCTCTACTTTAAGTAACACATATGTATTCAAAAACATTTATTTAAAAAAAATATCCTTTCCATTTTATTTGTGAAAAACTCCTGCACAAGTGGAATTTAGTACACAAACTTTCCTAAGCTTCAAACAGCAAATATCACTGCTTTTAAGCAAACATTATGGAAGAAAATGTAAATGAATTGCCTGTGCCCTGTCAGCCAGTTCCAAATAATAATAAAAAACCAAGAACTATTCGTAGCAACATTAAACGAAAAAGGGGACAATGCAAATAATGACATTCATATTTAAACAGCAATGGCACTTATCACATACTCGCTCTTATGTATAAATTTGAAACTTTTTTTGGATGCACATGTAAGTGACCCTCTTCGTATGTTTGCTGATGTTTACGGTTACTACCCTGCAGTTCGTGAAGTGGAAAATGTAAAACTTGCTGCACTCACTTCAGAGAGGTTTGTTCGACTATGTTTTAAGACTAAAACAAGTTGATTAATTAACTGATTAAGCTTAACGGCCTGGCCCACGATGTCGACAAGAAAGTTTCTTTCGCTTGTTTTCAATATAAGTAAGCGAAAGAAACGTTCTTGTCGACATCGTGGGCCAGGCTGTAAATCTGTGATTTTAATGCATAACCGCATAAGTCGATTCTTAGCAAATTTTGTGTAATTGATGCCCAATCGTTATATTTGCTATGCGAGTGTCCATTTTTTAAAAATTAAAAAAAAACCGATAAAGTTTTTAGCAAGATGTAAAATTTCAGCATTGCTGAAATTGAAATTTAATGCGACCGTGTGTGTCATAGAAAAATTTCTTCAATACCGTGAAATTATTTGCGAGCGAAACTGAATCATAAAGACTTCTTTCGATGCTAAATTTTTATTGCTGGTTTATGTTTTGTGTTAAGTTTTATAAACTTTTACTTTTCACATAAGAAGAGGAGAAGTCAATAACACAACTTTAACAAGTATTTATGCGAAAAATGTTTACCATATATTTCCCCCAGCTAATAAAGTCTAATTTAAGTTTTCTTCTCTTCTTTAGAAACTCACATTAATTAATAAAAATATTTCATTCAACAAGAATTGAAATTACTGAACTTAAGCCCGACTAAGAAATTATTTCTGATTAAAAATGTTTACCAGCAAACCTTGTTTTAATTTTTAATAATTAAATAAATATATTTATTTCATAAAATTGATACACTCATTCCAATATCAATACAATCTGCCCCATATGCAGAAAAAGTAGTTTTTGTTTACAAAAGAAATTTTGTAGTTTAATTTGTTTGTTATAGCGAGTTTATATATGAGCAAAAACTAGTATTTACAAGATTTCAGGAAAAAAATCTAGTATATTTCTGGTAGACTTCCCATACAAAACAAAGTCTACTTTGTCACTAGATTTTGTCGCAATTTATTTAAATTCTAGTAGAACTTAGTGATGCAAAGTTTTTTCTTTTTCGAAATCATACTATAAAGTAACCCACTGTACTTAAAAAGGTGTGTGGATTAGCTAAGTTGCAGTTGTCTGGTTGTAATTTAGGAAAAATTTCAAACAATGGCTTTTGTCAAATAAATGAATGTCAAAAAAAAAACTTGTAAATAATATAGACTTTGATAAGGATTTCAATTGCAATCTACTGGATTTCGTGCAGATGTAAATGTTCTTTTAAATGATTTGTAAAGTAAAATAATTTCTTTCTGAATACGGCCTAATAAGTTTTGAAGGTATGATCGATATCAAAATTATGTCTGATTAATATGCAACACTTTTATAAAATTGAATTCCCGGTATAAAAAAAATATCCTTCAAACATTGCCTTTTATTCCCTCAAGGTAATGAAGCACGTGCAAAGTTCTAGCAACTTGAAAACTAATCACGGTCTTGCGTTTTATTGTATAAGCCCGACAAGCTTAATTTCTCTATCTTCAGGACTGTCGGAGTTATTGATCATTTCTTTAAAACTAGAGATGTGCAATTGTCGTTATTTTATCGTGTCACGCGTGAATCACGCGTGATCGTGATCAAATTTATAATTAATCACGCGTGAGTGCGTGACCGTGACTTAAAAAAGAAATTACTCGTGCGTGATCGTGCGTGATTTTTTTTAAGAATCACGCACCAATTCTCACGCTCTCACGAGATAACACTCCTGCGTGGGTATGTATTGAAAATCTTAAATTTATGTCTGAGCTGCCCAAAGTAGCACCAGAGTGCCGAACATCAGTCGGCTTCTTATACAAATGAATACGTTACTCTCGTATTTCTCTCGGTGGCCAGCTCTGATCTATGTACATACATATGTATATACTCGTACATACATATAGGTAAAATGAGCCTGCAAACATAATGCATTCATAAGAAACTATTTTTCAACCAACAAATATAAACAATTAATTAAATAATTTTGGTAAGCGTGCGTGATCGTGATAAGTTGTACACCACTCGTGCCTCGTTTGTACGTGAGCGTGCGTGATCGTGAAAACTTTCAAAATCATTCGTGCGTGAAAGTGCGTGAGTAAAATATTTTTCTGCGTGAGCGTGCGTGTCGTGAGTCAAAAACCGCTCACGTGCACATCTCTACTTAAAACTATAACCCAAAAGAAATAACAAGAAATAGTTTTTATATCTCTTAAAATGCTCGTTATATTTAAATGAAATTTCTTGTAGCACAAAGATATCACCACGTCAGCTTTAATAGAAATAAATGCAAAAGAAATCACACATTAGGAAGATTCAATTTTCAATTTATGTACGTCTACTGTTAAAGAATTCAAAAAGGTCGGCAGGTTTTGTATTAAAGTTGTAACTTTTATATCCCTCGAACCTTTCGATTTATTTTAATGCAGCTTCTTTTGTATGAAGGGTACTGATCTCCCCTTCAATAAAAAAGGCTTTTAAATATTGGAAATACAAAATAAAATAAGAAAAATCCGTAATTTTTAATTTACGATCACTCTTATCAACTTTAAAATGGGCGTGGCAAAAAATTCTTTATGTCTAGGATTGTTGCCCATTTGATTTTCTTAATTTGCTCTTTAAAAAAACATTTTTCAGTTTCAGAACTACTGGGCACAAGAAGCTCATTCCTATATGTAACTTAAATTTGCTTAAAAATATATTTTGAAATCTTTAAACTCTATATGTGTTTATGTTGTTGTAGAAAAACTTTGTATTTGTAACTAAACGACAACTTGCTGCAAATTGTAATTTCCTTTACCGAACGCTGATGTGACATTAAGATTAATGGGAAGTAATTTTTTTTCTTCCATCTCTTCGACAACAAATAGAAAGCAAATGCATATTGATAAGACCAAAGTATATATAAAGAAATTCCGCAATTTTAAATAACAATGAAAATAAAGTTGTGCTTTAAAGCGCACCAATCTAACATTTCTCGTTTTTCTCATGGCTAAGGAAAAAATATTGACAAAAAGAAGCAAAGAGCAAAAAGTGTTCTTGCAAAAATGCATTCAATAAGTATTAAAAAATGTTAGAAAAGCAAGAAGCATAAGTTTTTTATTTGGATCCTCTTTTTAAATTGAAATAATGACCAACCATATTCTTCAAAACAGAGCAACAATCTAAATCAGTCAGGCTTCTTAGGGATTATCTACAACCTTGAAGTTTTTAAAGTTGACGAAACGAAATTTCACAGGTTTGTAGAATGAAACTCAAGGATTCTTATGATGAGTTCCAAAAAGCGAAAACGAAATGCATATAGACAATCGCTTAAGCATAAAAACAAGCAAAATTTTCAAATGCGTTTTGAATTTTGTAGTTCTATTATCGACAGAGAAATTAAGATATTGGTATCTGTATTCAAATTGACGTTTATATCTTTCATCAAAAAAGAAAAAAAATCGTTAAAATATACAAGACTGTTCCCGAGATATAGGACCTTAAATTTTATTAAAAACAAGCGACTTCAGGTTTTTTCCATTAGCTGTTACACTTTAAGAAATTTTTCTACAAAAAACGAAATTTCACGGGCTTGTAGAATGGAACTCAAGGATTCTTATGGATGTATTTTGAACTTTACACATCTATTATTAATGGAGATATTAAGATTATTACAACATATTGCATTTTTTTTTTCACTATGACTGGTGGCCACCAGGCGGGCCAAAGGTAGTGCATATAGACGCCAACATTCTGTTCTATCATCTTGCTAAGCAATCATCCAAATCAGTCTACCGTTTATCAAGCTACAGCGTTTCCAAAAAGCAATTCCAGAAATCCATCTGCTCCCGAATTCTGTTGACCTGGTGTTTCACAAAAAAAAAAACAAATTTTTTAAAACTTTCAAAATCAAAACTAGTTTGTGCGTTTTTATAATAACTCCTTTGTTTTTGGAGAGAGTTGAATAAAATTTTGTGCCTTGATAGAAAAAAGAGAATGAGCAACAATCCTAGATATAAGAAAATTTGCCACGCCTATTTCAAAGTTTGGGAAAAGTGGGCGTAAATCAGTAATTGCTTCTTCCTTATGTACTAAAGTCGCGTTCAGACTATTATACTTTGTATTTATACTTGTCAAAAATACAAATAATACGTGCAAGTGTGTTAGTCTGAACGCAAAATGCCATCAAAGTGGCAAATAATACGATAAACATTTTGACATCCCATAAGACTTTTTCGTTTTTAAAAAATTTTCTAAACGATAATACTTTTCATTAGATCAGGGTTGCATTTTCACACAAACCAAATTCCCAAGTCGGCTGTTTCGCCGCCGATAGCGTGTCGTCATTGATGTAATGTTTTGTCATATGCATATCTGCTCAAAATTTTGAATAAGTGAATCGTATGGAAGTATATTTCGCTGACGTAATTTTTTAACGTTTTTGTAATATCTTTTCTTAAATTTTTTCTGTTATTTACATAGAATATTTTTAACTGCCGGCACGTCCCCGCCTACATGAAACCGCTTTGCCGCCGCTAGTCAATGAATAGCACAGACATTTTCATTGAACAGCTGTTTTGTTTTCTGCTTGTATTACACATTTTATTTGAAGTGTAATGGTCTGAACACAATATGTGATTTTACGTTAGATTTTTTGACAGTCGCAACGAATGTATTTAGATTTCTGTATCGTAAAATGTGATCAAAGTATTAATACTTGTATAATAGTCTGAACGGGGCTTAATTTATACTTCGAAAGTTTAAAGGGCATCTATCTAAATATATTGAAGCTGACATTTGTTTAAGGGGCATCTATCTATATTGAAGCTGCCATTTGTATCTTCCAAAAAAAAAATATTCATTAAAATATACCGAGCGGTTCCCGAGATATAGGACTTACAATTTTATTAAAAATAAACAATTTCTCATCATTTCCGTTTGCTGTTACGCTTTAAGAAATAGATGTGCAATTCCGAAATTTCTGAAGCTGGAGAAACGCAACTTCACAGGCTTGTAGAATGAAACTGAAGGATTCTTATGTATGTTTTTTCAACTTTGTAGATATATCTACTGATAAATTAAGATTATTACAACATAGCGCAAATTTTTCACTATGACTGGTGGTGACCAGGCAAGCTGAAGATAGTACGTCTAGAAGCCAACATTCTGTTCTATCATTTATCGAAATAATCATCCAAATCGGTTTACTCGGTCGCGCTATAGCGTTAAAAAAAAAAAACAATTCCAGAAATCCGCTTGCTTAAAAAAATCGAAATTTTGAACATTTTTCAGGCTCAAAACTAGTTTTGGGGTTTCGCAAATAACTCCGTTGTTTTTGAGGGAGATTTGCATGAAATTTTGTGCCTAGATAGAAAATCAAATGGGCAACAAGCCTAGACATAAAGAATTTTTTGCCACGCCTATTTTAAAGTTCATAAAAGTAGTCGTAAATTAAAAATTACGGATTTTTCTTATTTTATTTTGTATTTCCAAAATTTAAAAGCCTTTTTTATTGAAGGGGAGATCAGTACCCTTCATACAAAAGAAGCTGCATTAAAATAAATCGAAAGGTTCGAGGGATATAAAAGTTATAACTTTAATAAAAACCTGCCGAACTTTTTGAATTCTTTAACAGTAGACGTACATAAATTGAAAATTGAATCTTCCTAATGTGTGGTTTCTTTTGCATTTATTTCTATTAAAGCTGACGTGGTGATATCTTTGTGCTACAAGAAATTTCATTTAAATATAACGAGCATTTTAAAAGATATAAAAACTATTTCTTGTTATTTCTTTTGGGTTATAGTTTTAAGTAGAGATGTGCACGTGAGCGGGTTTTGACTCACGACACGCACGCTCACGCAGAAAAATATTTTACTCACGCACTTTCACGCACAAATTATTTTGAAAATTTTCAAATTTGTACAACTTATCACGATCACGCACGCTTACCAAAAATATTTAATTAATTGTTTATATTTGTTGGTTGAAAAATAGTTTCGTATGTATGCATTATGTTTGCAGGCTCATTTTACCTATATGTATGTACGAGTATATACATATGAATGTACATAGATCACAGCTGGCCACCGAGAGAAATACGAGAGTAACGTATTAATTTGTATAAGAAGCCGATTGATGTTCGGCACTCTGGTGCTACTTTGGGCAGGTCAGACATAAATTTAAGATTTTCAATACAGTTATATACCCACGCAGGAGTGTTATCTCGTGAGAGCGTGAGAATTGGTGCGTGATTCTTAAAAAAAGTCACGCACGATCATGCACTAGTAATTTCTTTTTTAAGTCACGGTCACGCACTCACGCGTGATTAATTATAAATTTGATCACGATCACGTGTGATTCACGCGTGACACGATAAAATAACGACAATTGCACATCTCTAGTTTTAAAGAAATGATCAATAACTCCGACAGTCCTAAAGATAGAGAAATTAAGCTTGCCGGGCTTATACAATAAAACGCAAGACCGTGATTAGTTTTCAAGTTGCTAGAACTTTGCACGTGCTTCATTACCTTGAGGGAATAAAAGGCAATGTTTGAAGGATATTGTTTTTATACCGGGAATTCAATTTTATAAAAGTGTTGCATATTAATCAGACATAATTTTGATATCGATCATACCTTCAAAACTTATTAGGCCGTATTCAGAAAAAAATTATTTTGCTTAAAAGAACATTTACATCTGCACGAAATCTAGTAGATTGCAATTGAAATCCTTATCAAAGTCTATATTATTTACAAGTTTTTTTTTGACATTCATTTATTTGACAAAAGCCATTGTTTGAAATCTTTCCTAAATTACAACCAGACAACTGCAACTTAGCTAATCCACACACCTTTTTAAATACAGTGGGTTACTTTTTAGTACGATTTCGAAAAAGAAAAAACTTGCATAGTTGCATCACTAAGTTCTACTAGATTTAATCTAGTGACAAAGTAGATTTTGTTTTGTATGTGAAGTCTACCAGATTTTGCCCTGAAATCTTGTAAGTACTAGATTTTGCTCTAATGAAGAAACAAATGTCCCTACAAATTTTTTTTTAAAACTTTTTAAACCAAAACTATTTATTGGAGTGATTGAATCATTTTTGTGAAATAAATATATTTTATTAATAAAAATTAAAACAAAGTGTGAGGCTAAAACAATGAAATAGAATATTTTTATTTAAATTTATTTTTATTAAGTATAACGATATAAAAATATTTTGTAATTAAATTTCATTCTAGTTCAATTAAATTTAATATGTCTCAATATTTTCTAATCATCATAGAAATATGAATAATTTATCTTGTGTATAAGATGTTGATGTTTTGTTGAATAGTCGCATGATGGTTTTCTGCATTCATGGTGGTCCTTCCAACCTCGTTGTTGGTGTCTCATTGAGATCTGAAAAAAAACAGAATTTAAATATACAATTTATATGCTTTCAATTTGACAGAAGAGTATTGTGATGGGATGGTATTATGAGTGGGGATTTTCTTGAGACTAGAGATTTTCATATGCCTTTTTTTGAAGTTTTTTTTTTGGCGTTTTTTTAGTTTTGGCGATTTTTGTTTTTTTTTTACAATATATATTTTCAGTTTTCAATACAATAATTGAAATTTATTTGCTGGTGGTTAATCATGTCTATATACGCATTTCATTGGTGCTTCAACCAAATCATCAGTAGACGTTTTGGCGTTTTTTTTTTGTATTGGCGCTTTTTTTTAGTTTTTTAATGTTCCTGCGGCGCTTTTCGAATTCTGGCGAATTTTGTAGATGTTTGGCGATTTTTTAATATTGACGCTTTTTTAATAAGTTCTTGGCATTTTTGTTTCGTTTCGGTGATTTTTTTGTTTGTTTTTGGCGATATATTTTTTGTTTTTTTTTGGCGTTACTTTTTATCTTTGATGACATTTTGTTGAGAACTGTAGACAAATAAATTTAGTAAAGAGCGACTTAGGGTCGCACACGAATACACATTAATGTAATACTATATATTCAAGAGATTTATTATTCGACATATTGTCATAATTATACTATAAGTGAAATTTATTTGCTGTTGGTTAAGCGATATCTATATGCATTTCATTGTTGCTTTAACAAAATGTGTGGTTGAAGTCTACTGACGATTTGTTAAAGCAACAATGAAATGCATATAGACATCGGTTAATGTAGAATTTTTTTTTTTAAATTGTTCGTTTTGGAATTTTTTTAGTTTTAGCGTTATTTTTTTCGTTATGCTGATTTTTTCGGTTTTCGGCGTTCTTTTTTAGTTTGAGCGATTTTTTAGTTTAAGCGATTTCTTTTTAATTTTGGCGTTTTAGCGATTTTTTCGGTTTTTGCCGGTTGTTTTTTTACAATACATATTTTAAGTTTTAGTGATTTTTTTTTAGTTTCGGCACTTTATTTCGTTTTTGCGATGTTTTAGTTTAGCGATTTTTTTAGTTTTGGAGTTTTTTTTTCGTTTTGGCTTTTTTTTTAGATTTTTGGTGATTTTTTCAGTGGTTTTTTAATGCGAGCGGTTTATTAATATTGTCGCCTTTTTCCGTTTTAGCGATTACGTTCGGTTCTGGGCGGTTTTTTAGTATTGATTATACTTTAAATTTTTACTATTTTCGTTTTGATGATTTTTTTTTCGGTTTTGGACGATTTTTTTTATCATAAACATTTTAAATTTTAGCGATTTTTTAGTTTTGGCGATTTTTTCAGTTTTTGCCAATTTTTTAGTTTTAGCGATATTTTTTTTGGTTCAGCCATTTTTTTAGTCTTGGCGCTTTTTTCTTTTTGTCTATTTTTTTTTCGCTGGTTTTTTAATTTCAGCGTTTTCGTAGTTTTGGCGTTTTTTAGCGATTTTTTCCGGATTTCGGGGGTTTTTTTTAGTTTTTTTGAAGACCCTTTTACATTTTTGCATTGTCTCCCTTTAGTCGAAGTATCATTAAACCAACAGAGGTAGACCGGGTAGTACCAGTGATAAGCCAATTGCCATGCCGCGAAGTTTCCAAAGCAAAATTGCGTTAAAAAACTGATAGTAAATATTTTGTAGCATTGCAAAAAATTTAACATGAAAAATTCAGCTAAAAACTAGCAAATAATCTCTGTAATAGAAGAAAGCACAAAAACGAACTTTTGAATAAGTAAAATGACACTGAAAGTCACACATTTGCATGGCGAAAACAAAAACGAAAAATCTTTGGATTCAATTGAGAAGAACAAAAAACGTCACTCAACTTTATGTTTGTCCTTTGGTCATGTGATCCAAAGCTGAGTGGTGAACATTGATTTTTTTTCTCTCGTTAGTTGCATAAAGCCTTCTTCCTTTTCTTTTTTGGAATTGTATTCTGTTTTGTGATGAAGGTAACATGACTTTCCAAGGCAATAAAACTGTGTAAAACTCGTTTAGCACAATCAGCAACAGTGGAACAAAAATCTAAATATTTTGCAAATAAATAAATTTTTTTAATCGTATTTCTTTTGGCACGCGTTAAATAAAAATAAAATATTGCAATAAATAAATAAAATTAGTTAAATTAAAATAATTTTTTACTCGTGGCTTCCATCTTTAAAAACTTATATTATATTTTGTAATCGATATACATAAATCGATTGAAAAAATCTGCCTTATCGTGGTTGGCGTATTTCAAATACGACTACGACTGTTTGGTAATAGATTAAAGAAGACTTCAACAGTTTTTCTTTAATCTACTACCAAACAGTCGTAGTCGTATTTGAAATACGCCAACCACGATAAGGCAGAATATCTATTGATGAATAGGCGTTCTAAGGAAAGTTTTTGAAAAAAAAATTTTAAAATTTTTAAAACTTACAAAATGGCGATTTTTTTAATTTGGGCGATTCGCTCTGAGGAAAATCTGATAGTAAAAAAAATTTTAAATTTTTTAAAAATTAAAATAAAATTGGAAATTTTTTAAAAATTAAAAAAATGCCAATTTTTAATTTTTGCAATTTGTCCTAAAGAAACTTTTTGAAAAATACCCTGGATTCAATATGATTCTTCATTTTAATATAAAAGTACAGGAATATTAAATCAACATGAAATAAAGTTATGTATTTCAAAACGAAAAAAATTTCTTCGGAGATTGCTGTAAATCATGTTGAATTAACATGAAACGCATATGAAGCCAAATCATTACCGAAAAATGTGAAATTAAATTAATCGTTTTCATAGATTTTAATATGAATTTTTTTTGAGTACTCTCACTTGGCTGCCCAATCGATAGTCATGCCGTTTGGTACTATTAAAAACTGCATTTTCAAGCCTTGTCTGAATACAGATGGCGCAATATAGACAGACACCTGTAAGGTTGCTAGGGAAACGTGGCCTTGCTACGATAATAGATACGCAATACAATTAAAAAATGGATGCCGTAGGGCCATCTGCAGGCTTGTTCCAATTTTTTCATATTTTATTAACGAGACGTCGATGTCGGTAGTCGGAATAAGTGTGAATAATTCAAATTGGATTTTCTATATGAAATTTTAATTTTTAGATGTTAAAAAAAAAATATAAACAATTAATGAAGTATGTATTTTTGATTAAGATTTTTGGACTTGAAATTTTTAATCTTGTTTTTAAAAGTGAGTGTAGCCTTGGGGGTTTTATCAAGTCCCAGGACAAGGACAATTATCACGTGCAAAAAACGAAACAGAGATAGCATAAATGGCGCCTAGAATTTGAAGTCGAAGTAAAATTCACCAAAGGCAAATATTTAGCCATAGTCAAGTCATGTAGAGAGATATGCTGCATATTGAGGTTGGACTTTAAATGGCGGCAAAAACAAAAAGTGCTGTATTTTGGGGCGTGGCAAAAATATTTTTGTTTCTGTGATAAAAACTTCATTTTGACATATTTTAAATTTTTTTTTCGAACGACTTTAGTAAATAAGATTCAAAACAAACGATTGTAAAGCAAGCACTCTATGCGAATAAAAGCAAAAATCATATTCCGCGTTGCACCGATTGATTACAGATGAAATTTTTAAAATAAAGGATATATGGGACGCATGCATATTTTTCCAGCAGTTGATTTAAAATTTATCAGAAGACTAAAGTGAATAGTTTTAGAAATAGTTACACATTTGATGTAAAATCTGATGGTAATTACTGGCAAGATTTAATTTTTTATATAAAGGATATATGGGAGGTAGGCATGATCTTGCACCGATTAATTTGAAATTTATGAGAAAACTAGAATGATTTAGAAGTTATTTCACATTTTCTTCGAATTCTAATGGTACGTACAGCTAAAATTAAATTTTTAAAATAAAGGATATGTGAGAGGTAGACATATTCTGGCACCGATTGATATGAATTAGTTACAAATATTAAATATTACACATTCTCTTTGAATTCTGATGGTAATTACAGAGAAAACTAAAATTTTAAAATAAAGGATATATGAAGCGCACGCGTGTTCTTGCACCGATTGAGTTCAAATTTATCAGTGGGCTTAATTGTATAGTTTTCGAAATAGTTACAAGCTTTCTTTGCGTTCCGATAGTAATTACAGCTAAAATTAAATTTTTTAAATAAAGGATATATGGGAGGTAGGCATGATCTTGCACCGATTGGTTAGAAATTTATGAGAGAACTAGAGTGAATAGTTTTAGAAGTTATTGCACATTTTCTTCGAATTCTGATGGTACGTACAGCAAAAATTAAATTTTGAAAATAAAGGATATGTGAGAGGTAGGCATATTCTGGCACCGATTGATTTGAATTAGTTGCAAATATTAAATATTACACATTCTCTTTGAATTCTGATGGTAATTACAGAGAAAACTAAAATTTTAAAATAAAGGATATATGGAGCGCACGTGTCTTCTTGCACCGATTGAGTTCAAATTTACCAGTGGGCTTAATTGTATAGTTTTCGAAATAGTTACAAGCTTTCTTTGCGTTCCGATAGTAATTACAGCTAAAATTAAATTTTTTAAATAAAGGATATATGGGAGGTAGGCATGATCTTGCACCGATGGGTTTGAAATTTATGAGAGAACTAGAGTGAATAGTTTTAGAAGTTATTTCACATTTTCTTCGAATTCTGATGGTACGTACAGCTAAAATTAAATTTTTAAAATAAAGGATATGTGAGAGGTAGGCATATTCTGGCATCGATTGATTTGAATTAGTTACAAATATTAAATATTACACATTATCTTCGAATTCTGATGGTAATTACAGATAAAACTAAAATTTTAAAATAAAGGATATATGGAGCGCACGCGTGTTCTTGCACCGATTGAGTTCAAATTTATCAGTGGGCTTAATTGTATAGTTTTCGAAATAGTTACAAGCTTTCTTTGCGTTCCGATAGTAATTACAGCTAAAATTTAGTTTTTAAAATAAAGGATATATGGGAGGTAGGCATGATATTGCACCGATTGGTTTGAAATTCATTAGAGAACTAGAGTGAATAGTTTTAGAAGTTATTGCACATTTTCTTCGAATTCTGATGTACGTACAGCAAAAATTAAATTTTTAAAATAAAGGATATATCGGAGGTAGGCATATTCTGGCACCGATTTGTTTGTAATTTGCCAGAGGGCTAGAGCGATTGTTTTTAAAAGTTATTACACATTTTTTTTGAATTCTGATGGTTATTACAGCTAAAACTCAATTAATAAAAAGAAGGATATATGGTACGCACGCGTATTCTTGCACCTATTGATTTGAAGTAAATGTTTTTGGAAGTAATTACACGCTGTTTAGGATTTCCGATCGATATATATATATAATTTTTAGAAGAACAAAAACAAGTTCTCAAAAAGTTATTTTTGTTTTCATGTAGATATCACTGTGATGAGGCGATTAGGACAATTGGGCCCTTAATATTTCTTATTGTTCGTTATTATTGCATTATATGCCTTTTAACTTGCTGTTTTTGTTTTGACACAAAAAATAAGGGATAGCATTACTAAGCTCTTTATTGTAATTCCTTCTTAATTGCCTTTTTATAGCGTTTTAAGGAAGGCATTTGTTTCACTTCTACTGTTAAATATATACATACATACATACATATATTTTCTCCCTATTTTGTTGTAGTATTTTTTAAAGTGTGTTAATAATTACTTTTTGTCTTTATATAAATTTTATTGTTATTTTTCATCACATCCCATTTATCCTTGTTATCTTAAATCATTGGCATTTCGGGAAATTGCTTTAAGGGTTGTTTTATTGTAAAGTGAACCAATTTATGAATTTCAATTTTAATTTTTAAGTATTTAAGCTTACAAACATTATTTGAGTTTATGTGGCACTAGACATTTAATATATATTTTTTTGAAATTTTTTCCTAATGGAATTTTTTATGTTGTTTATATTATTACGAGACGTAGAATCATCTGGGATTAAATATTTAATTTATTTTTTTGATGTTGCGGTCATTATTTTTTATGCTCGCCATATATCCTTTTTTGTGAAAATGATTTTTTGTAGGTTTTATTTAAAATTTTTTTTTTGCCTTTGGTAATTTTACGCAAAGCCGGGCGCTTAAAATGAGTTTGTTTTTTTTGTAGGGATTTAAAAAAAAAAAATCAAATTGAAATGGAGATAAAATAAAAATTGTACTACTCTGCTGTAAAAACTTACGTTTACTTTAAGCATATTTTGATTTTTTTTTTTAATTATAGTGTACTTTACTTTGTATTTTATTTTAATTTACTGATATGGACTTTTACATTAAATTATTTATATTGCAGATTTTTCTGTTAAACTGGCATTTCTTAAAGTCCTTTTTATATATCCTTTGCTTGCTTCGCTGTAGCTTTGTTTTATGCTCTTTTTTAATGTTATCTTGTTACTGTTATGTTACGACTTTTTTTTTTAATAAGTAACTAATGATTTTGCTTTACCGTTTCCATCCAAATGCAAGTGAAGCGTGTTCAAAGCTCATTGCGGGACTAAAAAACTTCCAAGTGCTTGTAAAATGATTTTGTTGTGCCTGGTCAAGGAAAACAAAACCAAGCAAGCTATTATCTCTTGATTGTAAATTTTCTCTTTTTAATCAGTTCATTTTTTAATATTAAAATGCTGGTTACGAGCAAAAATATCAGTATTTGTCTAAAATACTGGTAAATAGTTAACAAAAAAAAAAAAATCTCTTTTGCTTTTGCTTATTTATTTCAAAGACCAAAAAATAATTCTTCATCTTTGGGAGGGATTTAAAGGGAACCGATGCCAAATATTTGGTGTAGAAATTATAAATAAAATATGGATGTTTTTTCATTTAATCTTCCATCAATATGTTAACTTCCATTATTTAAGAGAACAAAGTGTGGATGATGTGGATGCTAAAAAATTTCCCTTTTCCAGCTAAGAGCAGGAAATTAAATAGAACTTTAAATCTAACAAAAATAACGGCGTCGCTGTTAAATATTCAAAAATTTCCCTTGGCATTTAAGAAAGAAAAACTCTTAAAGAGAGCATAAATAAAAAGAGCATAAAAATAAAAATAAAAACAATATTTAGAATTCAAAAGGACCTCCAATAAAAAGCAGTAATTAAATTTTTTCGTTTTCCTTCGGCTTACTGTGTGAAATAGGCACATACACATGTATCTAGTTCAAAGCTGATCGTGCTTTTTATTAAAAAGAAAATAACGTTATTTATAAGAGAAGAGCTTATAAAAATGTTCTTTATATTTCAATATGTGGCTTTTATAGGAAAATAGTTTTGGTTTTTTTTTACAATAATTTGAAAAATTCTAAAACAGGAATATTAATATCAAATATATTTACATACTAATTTACATTTTTGAATAAAAATGATTATTCGCTGTTGCTACAAGCTAAAGTTAAAAATCATTAAGTAATAATTTTTATTCGAATGTTCACATGCGAATACAATTTTTTTATTCGCTACAACGCCAAATTAAACTTGTTTCAATTTAGAAACTATTCGTTTTTTTGGAAGAACGTTTTTATTTAAATATTTCCATAATATATTTATTCGATTATTTCAATACAATTTTTAGTCGAATACACGCATGCAATATTTAGTTCCATGAAATAATTATTATATTTTATTTAACAAATAAAATACAATATTTTATTCCTCTAATCCAAAAGTAGTACATATATTTATATATGTACAAATTTATTCGAACAAAATTTTTTACTCGTTAATTCGAATCAATTTTTATTAGTAGTCCGTTCAGATTTTTTTTTTATTTATTATGATCCCAATTTAAACTTGTTTCAAATTAGAAATTACTCGAATTTTCGAATAGAGTTTTTTATTCGATTAATTTTTTCAATTAATCGAATACAATCGTTTGTTCAATTAATTGCTTATAATGTTTTTTGAAATTAATTGAATACAATTTTTTATTTCCCTAATATATTTATTTTTATATATTTATTTGTTCTAGTAAAATTTTTCATTCGTTAATTCGAATAAAATTATTTATTAGACTGATTTAAAAAAAATTTTTTTTATTATATTTTTTTAATAATTAAATATTTTTTTCTTTTTGTTTTTGCTTAAAAAAGTTCTAAAAATTATTCGATTATTCGAATAAGAATTTTTACTCAATTGTATATATAAATATAAAATTTACTAGGCGAATAAAAAATTTTAATTAATTATTTTGACACGCATTTTTATTCATTATTAAAATTATTTAATTATAGCAAAAACTATTTTTATTTGTTTTTTATTCTCAAAATTTATTCGAATGAATACTTCATCAATTATTATTATATTTTTTTTAAGTAAAATTTGTCAGGAAATTGTTGTATTCACTAAAATCGCTAATATTAAAAAAAGCTTCTTATTCGACAAAAGGACTCGACAAGGATCTTTCTTACTTTTTAATCGACTTCAAAAACGGAGGAGGTATTTTTTTTTAGTAGACAAAGTTGTTGATTAAAATTGAAAATAAGAATTTATTATTCACCATCACCACAATAATAAATATTCAATATTTATAAAACATTTCAGGTTTTCTTCATGCATGATACAAGTAATTCCAATTCCAATCTATTCAATATTTTTTCATGTGCTTTTATTGTTTTCATATTTATTTTTATTTAAAATTCATGTATGGAATTGATGCAAATTAATGGGGCGTTGGAATGAATGCATGTCTGTGGATGCACTCGCACACATACGAGTACACCACACTCAATTTTACCTATTGTCCTTGTTTGCACAATTGTTGATTTTATTTTGTTTTGCAAGAAAGAAAAGCATGAAATTATAATTTCAACAGCCTTTATCCTTGACATGCTCCACAAATAGAGAAACAGTATTGTAATGCGAGCATGTAAATGAAAAAAAAAAAAAATAAAAAAAAACAAACTGTGTGGATGAAATTTCGCTTGTATTGATGCGCGGTGCAAACAAAAGGAATGTTAATTGGGTAAAAGCTAAAAACGTGTAAAAGTCTAATTGATACTTTCAAGGTTATTGGGGGGGAAGATTTATGCATATTTAAAGTCTTGCAGTATTACGTTGTTTATAATGATATTTGTATATTTTTATATGGCTCTATTACGCTAAGACCTGGCAATGCAATACGCTGCACAGTATATGGTAGTAAAATTATAAATGTATTTCAACATGAAGTTAGATAACACATGTATATTTTAAAGGAAATAAATGTGCGTTATGCAAAATTTAAAATTTAACTTAAAACAACCTAAGCATACAAAAAAAAAAAAATTAAAACATTGATGACATTTTCTTTGGCAAGCCTTAGTTCCAAAAATAAATTATGTTCTCGGACTTACAAGCTATAAAGGACCTTGTGGCCTTAAATCAATTAAAATTACTATATCCTTAAAAAATATAGAGGAGGGCAGGAATATTCTTGAAACGTTTCAATTTTATGAGAATGCTTAATTAAGTGCATAATTCTAAAATAGTTAAAGTTTTTGTTGTATCCTAAACATAGTTTTGGTTAAAATTCAGGTTTAAAATTTAAAAGGATATTTGTGATGTAGACATGTTCTAGTACCGATTGATTTGAAATTTAGCCGAGCGCTGAAGTGCATAACATTACAACTAGTAACCGATTTTCTTTACGTTTTGATCTGAATTACAGATAAAAATTGAATTTTAAAAATAAAGGATATATGAGAGGCAGGCATATTCTTGTACCGATTATTTTTAAACTCAGCAGAGGGCTGTGGTGAATAGTTTTATAAGTAGTTGCACAATTTCTTTGAATTATGATCTTAATTATAGATTAAAATTAAATTTTGAAAATAAAGGATATATGGGACGAAGGCATATTATTGCACCAATTGATTTGAAATTTAACAGAGTGCCGAAATGCATAGTTTTAGAAGTTATAATACATTTCCTTTGAATTTTTATCGTAACTACAACTAAAATTTATTTTTGTTTTAAATAAAGGATATATGGGACGAAGGCATATTCCTAAACCGATTGATTTGATATTTAACAGAGTGCTGACGCGCATATTATTAGAGGTTATTACACATGTTCTTTGAAATCTGTTCTTAGTTCCATATAAAATTAAAAGTTTAAAATAAAGGATATATGGGACGTAGGCTTGTTCTTGCAGCGATTGATTTGAAATTAACCACATGACCGGATTGAATAGTTTTAGAAGTTTTAATAAATTTTTTTTTTTAAATTTGTAATATCATTTAAGATTTTATTTTAAGACTTAGAACATGTGGAAGGTAGGCATGTCCTTGCACCGTTGGAATTGAAATTTACCAGACTATTTCAAACATATGTTACAGAAAGTTTACATTTTCCTTGCATTCTGATGATGTTTACACTTAAAATTAAATTTTTCAAATAAAGGATATATGGGACGAAGGCATATACTTGCACCGATTGTTTTTAAATTCAGCAGAAAGCTTCACTAAATAGTTTTACAAGTAGTTGCATAGTTTCCT
Organism: Nowickia ferox; assembly: GCA_936439885.1. Taxonomy (NCBI): domain Eukaryota; kingdom Metazoa; phylum Arthropoda; class Insecta; order Diptera; family Tachinidae; genus Nowickia; species Nowickia ferox. Next base: position 13,007,947 of record OW387025.1, read on the forward strand.
TGCATTATGTTTGTAATTACAGTTAAAATTAAATTTTGGTAAATAAAGGATATATAGGAGGCAGGCATGTTTTTGCAACGATTGCTTTGAAATTTACCAGAGCTTTAGAGTGTATACTTTTAGAAGTAGTTAAACAGTTTTTTTTTGTATTCTGATCATAGTGAAAGTTGAAAATAATTAAAAAATTAAGAATATATTGAAGGTCGGAAATGTCCTTGTTACGTGTGCTATTACTAATTATATATATTATCTGTGTAACTTTGAAGAATACTTTTTAAAATTGTGAGCGGTAAATCCTTTCGTTAAGTTTTTTTTTTTTAAATTAAATATAGGACAACTGCGTTACATAGTCTTTTTGAGTGGAATGTTCACTTCTTGCTGTTGCTCTAATAAAACCTCAGTATACTTATACATATATGTATGTATGTACCAGAATATGGCCAAGTATTTAACTTTGTTTAACTAGTTTTAATGAGTAAATATGAACTGTTTTAAGAATGAGCAACAGATAAAGTTCCGGTTAAGAATATCAAAACAATTTGCATAAACAAAAGCTTGCAAAGAATAATTTTTTTTTATTCCCAAAATATGGTCGGTAGGTCTTAATTAATAAAACAACCACCATTCCATGTCAAATATCTTGAAATGAGGATTTATAGTCAACTTCATCACTCACACCCTTCAACAGAATTAAACACATCCAAACAGATTATGAATATTGTAGCAAAGTGTTTGCCTAACTTCGTAACAGTGGTTTGGTTTTCATACACAAACACACACAAATACACACACACACACACGCACACAGACACATTCACATACACATACATAAAATCATAAAAGTCAATTGTGCTGCATGGAATTCTCATTTTTGTGGCCAAGAAAAAGGGATTGAAAAAGTTTGTAAGAAACTTCTGTTATAGCCTGATGTTCAAACGTTTGTTGCGGGCTGTACTGTGGGGCCGATGGCAAAAATTATGATAATACAAATGTATGTGTACTCTACTGAACTTTTCACCTACAAAAAAATTGTTTTTCACAAACGCTTTCTTATAAAATTGAGTTCCAGTTTACTTTATTTGAGAACAGACTGTATTCTGAAATCTTTCAAGTTCTTGCAAAGAATGACTTTTGTTGACATAATTCTGCGTCCTGTTCCACTGTGCTCCGCATGGTTGTAAATAATAGTTATAATAAAATTATATGTTTTTTCTTCTTCTTTAACTTTAACACTTTTGTTTATAATATGGTCAATGGAGTGCGAACCAAAAACAGTTTCCAAACACGAACAGCAACACTTACTTACACATGCAACTTGGCCTGGTTTTTCGCAAGCTTTTCTAGTCGGTCAAAAAGAAAAATAAGGAGAAATACAAAAACTTGGCCAATTATATCAAAGTACCAGTATTAACACAAGATTTATGTAAGTTTTGTCATACATAGCAAAATTTTTATAAATAAAAAGAAATAAACGCCACTAGTCAGTCCTTTCGATTGCATGATTTCTTCTGTGTTTATGTGAAGTTTCTAAAACAAAAACACCATCAAAATAGAACTTTTATTGCGCTTTAAGCTAAAAAAAGGACGAAGTATAGAGAAGAACTGCACTTTAAACTTTGTTACGAACTTTTCAGCTTTTAATGCAATATCAGAGATTTACAAAAATAAAAATTGTGATACAAAAACTTTCTCAAAAAAAAAAGAAAAAGAAAATACACAACATGTGCGGTTTTCCCAGCAGAAAGCTACAATACGGCTTGAATTTTTTTCAGTTTGTTTCTTTGTAATTCAATTTTAAAAGTAAATTTTATTTTACTTTATAAGCAATAATAATAAAACCGGTCAATGTCCTTTTAGTCCCTTTTAGAGGATAATCTATGAAATTGAACGCCTTGTAAAAAGGGCAGACATTTTTATTCAAACAAAATTATTCTAATACAAACTGCTCTAATAGATATTGCCCAAATAAAATTATTAACAAAGAAAAGAAAAATGTATAAAAATATTTGCAATAATTTTTTTATTCTCAGAAAGCGTTCAAAATTATTTTTACTCGAATATATCTAATCGGATAATGTTGTGTTCAAAAACTATCAATAATACATTGATTGCAAATTTTTTAATGCCTGAGAAAACTCCTATTCGAAAAATAATTTTTTTAAGAAAATTATTCCCAAATTTTATTCGAATGAAACTATTCGAATCAAAATTATTCGAATACATTTTTAACAAATAATTTTTATTTCTAAAAAGATGTTACTGATGAAGTCATGTGTTTCGAAAATTTTTAATCGAAAAATTTTTGATTCAAAAATTTTACTCGATTAGAAATTCCGTTTATGGTACACACATATATTTTCTTTTCAACAACATAAATTCAAATAGTTTTCAAAAATGATTCTAAGAAGTAAAACTTCTTTAACTAAACTTTTATCTATTCGACTCAAAGTTTTTCTAGAATAAAATTGTACGAATAAAAATAGTTCTTCTTATTCGATTACATTTTTAACAAATAATTTTTATTTCTAAAAAGATGTTACTGAAGTCATGTTTTTCGAAAATTTTTAATCGAATAATTTTAAATTCAAATAATTTTACTCGATTGAAAATTCCATTTATGGTACACACATATATTTTCTTTTCAACAACTTTAGTTCAAATAGTTTTCAAAAATGATTCTAATAAGTAAAACTTCTTTAACTAAACTTTTATCTATTCGACTCAAACTTTTTCTCGAATAAAATTCTACGAGTAAAAATAGTTCTAATCAATACTGTCCGAATGCAATTAAAAAAAAAAATTCATAAAAATTTTGAAATAATTTTATCGAAAAAAAAATTTTAAACACAATACTTGCTCGAATTAATGTAGTCGAATAATTTTTTTGTAACATTTTTGCTCTCAATAATATTTAATTGAATGAGAGAGTTTTTGCTAATTTTTACTCGATTCAAATCGAATCGAAAACTTTATTTAAAAAACAACTATTGAAATCAAAATTAATCGAATAAAATTTTTCGAATAAAAGTACTAGTAGTTCTAATCAATGCTATTTGAATGCAATTATAAAAAATTCATCAACTTTTTTTTAAATAATTCTATAAAAAAATTTATTCAACAGAATTCTTACTCGAATGAATTTAGTCGAAAAAAATTTTGTGTTACACTTTTGCTCTTAACAATATTTAATCGAAATATGGAATTTTTACTCATATATAACTTTGAATCGATAACTTTCCTCGAATAAAACTATTGAAAATTAATCGAATAAAAAATTATGAAATATATTTTATTCGCAAAAAAAAAAAACAACTATTTGAGACATTTGATTCAAAAATAAATTATAATTAAATTTTTTATTGGAATAAAAATTTTACTGAAATAAATTTGTTCGAATCCAAATAGTTCTGTTCAATATTATCCGAATACAAAAAAAAATTAATTAAATGATGATGAAGTGAATGATTTATGATCCGAAGAAATAATACTGCTTTAAATGAAATTTTGCATTCGAATTGAAATTTTACTCGAGTAGTTGTAATCAATACTAAACGAATACAATTATAAAAAAATCCGATAAAAATTCTATAGAATTTTTTAGCAGAATTCTTACTCGAGTAATTTAAGTCGAGAAATTTTTTTTTACAATTTTGTTTTTAATAATATTTAATCGAAAGAGGGAATTTTTACTCATATTTTACTTTGAATCGGTAAGTTTACTCTAATAATATCGAAGTCAAAGTTAATCGAATAAAAAATTTTGTAATATATTTTATTCGAAAAAAAAAAACAATGAGTCATTTGATCCAAAAACATTGTTTAATAACATTTTTTATTGGAATATATATTTTAATCGAATAAAATTTTTCGTATAAAAATAGTTCTTAACAATACTAACCGAATAAAAAAAAACCCAATTAAATAATGATGAGATGAATGATTTATTTATGATCCGAAGAAATAAACCTCTTTAAATGAAATTTTGTATTCGAACTAAAATTTTATTCGAATAAAAATACGAGTAGTTCTAATCAATATCATCCGCAAACAATAAAAAACGATATGTATTTTGAAATAATTTTACCTTAATTTATTTTTTCAGCAAAATTCTTACCCGAATAAAGTTAGTCGAATAATTTTGTTTTGAAATACATTTGCTTTTAATATTATTAATTACAATAGTTTTTAAAAACAGTTGAGAAAACTTTTGCTCATATTTTGTTTTGAATCGAAAATTTTACTCGAATAAAACTACTGAAATCAAAATTAATAGAATAAAAATTTAACAAATATATTTTATTCGCAAAAAAAATGTAAACTCCTTTGATTCGGAAGTATTTAGTTGCATTTTCGATTTTATATGACATATCCCTCCTTTATTGCAACATAGTTGTAAGTCAAAGAAGCCAGTTGTGCAGTTTTCGAAAATTTGTTTCTCTCTCAAGAGTTGAGTTATACATGTAATTTCTGTGAAATATTTACAAATTATCAAATGTGATATGACCAACTCTTTGGCATTATTATTTCTAAAAACTAATTTTTTTATGTGATACATGCTTTTAATGATTTTTATTCGAATAATTTTGGAAAATAATTGATGGAATTTTTAATATGAAAAAGTGCATATAAAAATTTTGATTAAAAAAAAATAATCGAACAAAGTTATTCGAATAATATTAATCGAATAAAATTATTCGAAAAAAATTTAATTTTTTTTATATGTACATATTTGTCAAATGATTAGCATGTGCAGTCAAATTACAATAATTTTTGTTCGAATATTTTTTTATTCGCATAAAATCCTTAAAGAAATATTTACCCAAAATTATTCTTTTATATTTTTATTTTGCTATTACTTCCCATTCACAAGTATATGATATTATATAATATGTATTGAATTACAATCTGTGTAAATAAAGGAAGACAAGAATCCTTTACAAATAACTGCTTCAGTTTTTCATTGTTATGATTTTATTGGCTTTTGTATTGTGGTCTATGTAGACTTTCAATAACAGATCTTAACCAGCCTTTTTAAATCTTTTTATTATTTCTTACATACAAGGATACTTGGTATTCATGTATTTGTATGTATGCACTTACACACAACCATAAATATGTATGGATATACATATTCATGCAATATATTTGGTGCATATTTGGCCATTTCGTTGTTGTTAAGAGCCATAAAGCATGGCTCGTTAATGATGGCTTAAAGATTGTGAACAGTAATTTTTTTTTTGCAATTTTTTCTTTTTAAAATAAAAGCAAAAATAAAATTTTTAAAGCAGCCCTTGAAAGTGTGGCTTCTTGTATGGAATTACATTTTTTTAATCACAATTTTATTCATATTAAAAATAAAAATAATTTAAACATTTAATACTGAAAAAAAAAATTTATGTATTAATTTTAGTGTAGTCGAACATTTTTTGCTGGAAGACATTTTTGTTTCTTTTATAGAACTTTCTACGATGTGTTAAGAACAGAAAACTACGATATCGTATTCTCTTAATTTTTTTAAATGATTTTAATAAATTTTTTTTTGGATTAATCGAATACAATATTTTGTTCTATTAATCGCATAAAATATTTTATTAAACTAACTGAATACAATTTTTTATTCCTCCAATCGAATAGTTTAATTATGTATAGATATTTAATCGAATAAAATTTTTTCCAAAATTTCTTACACATACATACGTATGTATGTATGTGTATGTATGTACATACGACTACCAAGAGTATGTACTGGATATAAATATCATGGGTACTAGTGATGAGCTATTTTTCGAAACCTGTTACTTTTTCACAGCGATTGAAAAATCAGTAATCACAACTGTGACTGAATTTATCAAGTAACTGGTTTTGCAAATGTAGTTCTTTCATAACAAACTGTGAATGCTCTTGCATGCTTACTTTACAGTAAATAAAGCTACCAAATGAATTTATTTGTATACGTTCACCGTTTGTCGAGAAAAAATTGTCTAATCGTGTCAAATCGCCTTTTTTGGCCACCATGTATAGCTCTCACATTTTTGTATTGGCAATTTTACTGTCTCTCTGACTCTCATACGACAATTATCAATATTTGGTTGGGGTTAATGCTAATTGTTTGTTCTTGTCGCTCTTCTTATTAGCATTTATCAAAATACCAATACTAATACATACTTTTAAAGCAGAATAGCTGAAATGTGTTAAACCGTGATCACAGTCACTATTTAGTTTCACAACTGCTCTTCTTATTAGATTTTGTCAAAATAACAGAACTGCTACAAACAAAATACTGCTAAACTGTGATCACAATCACAGTTTAAAAGAACAGCGATTTAGAAATCACATTCACAAGGAGAAACATTATTAAAAAATCACAGTTTCGCTCAGCACTAATGGGTTTAGTTCAGTTCAGTTCAATTGGCGTAAATACATTTACTAAATTTTGCTAAAAATTTTCGAACAGGCCTTTGTAAACGGTTTAACCGTTCTCTCTTAAATACTTCTGTTAATATTCAGCAGTTAATCATTTTATTGCTTCCTTTTGCTTTGCGGAGCTGTGCGTATGTCTGGTTCGTACATCACTAAGTCCGGTCATCAATCTTCGATGCAAAGAGCCACAAGAAAATGAAAGCACTTTAATAAAGCAAAGGGCTGTGCAATGGTTCATAGTAGACAGCAATTCGTTAATATCCTTTTGGGGAAACAAGGCTTTAATTCCCAGTATCAGATTCTTATTTTAAATGTAAATTTTTTTGTATTGCACTACTTTAAAATTTTATAAATATGAGAGAGTAAACTGAAGTTATAATATTTTTTGATGCTTAGTCAAATTTTGTTTATTGATAGTTTACTCAAGCATTTTGTTAAAGTGAAACAAATACTGTAGTTATTTTCGTAAAATTAAATGAATCTTAAGCTAAAATTATTTTATTATTTTTTTAAATTAATTCATCAAAAATAGTACAAAAGAGATAGAGTTGAATAAAATCCTAATTTTATGCACTCTGTGCCCGGTTAAAATGTCCAACACGCATACATACTCGTAAATAAGTGCAAAAATATTATTCTTTGTGTCTAAAGCTATAGTAATGCTCTCTAATGGCTGGAATGACCAAGTTTTACTGCAAATTTTTACACGTGTCTTTGATTTAAAAATTTTTGCTATTCATGGCGATTTTTCATTGCCTGAACACTTGTAAACGTCAGCTGCTACGTGACATTTTGACCAATTTGTATTAATTTTTTCCGCTCTCTAGTCTTCGTTATGTCCTTGTGTGCTTTTGTGGGCGCGAGAAGTTGATTGTTTGTGCCACATTTCTACACTGGTTTAAAATTAATGACTTTAAATTGATACTGACTGATGTTGTTTGTGTGCGTAAGTGAGAATGGGATGGTTGCTTGCAATATTTTTTCATATGCAAAATACGTTGCATACTTTTTGGAGCAAGAAAAGATAAAATTAAATGCTGCTCGTATCGCTTATAAATTGTGACATTAAAATGCAGTAAATGCAAATAAGTTAAAAATATTATCTTAGTTAAAATTAATTAAATGATATAAAAAAAAGATTTAAAATATTGAACTTAAAAGTCTGAATAAGAAAAAAAAATTTCCTTAAATTAATCCTTTTTTTTTATTTGTAACTTTAGCTTTAATTTTTAATGCAATTTATTTTTCTCAGTGACATTTTCAATTTAAATGCATAGAAAGTTGCACTTATTTTTTTTTTAGATCACAATCAAAATATCCAACTGTATTGTCATGTAATTTTTCTAAACCAATTTATTTTGTTGTTTATATCAAAACAAATTAAAATTCAATAGTTGCAGTTCCTTGTTGTTTTAAAACTGTAACAAAATATAGAAAATATACAAAATATGCAACAATATTTGTTATTGTAGAATATAAATAATGAATTTTATGCTGATACCCTGTAGTTCTGAATACGTTGAAATTGCCAGAAAGGAAAATTCATTGCCAACATTGCCTCTCCTAGCATACACTTGGAAAATATATTTTTAAATTTTTAGGTAAAATATATATAACAGTCATGTTTGCCCAGCAAATACTTGGTTTACTCAATTTTTTTTTAGATCTTATAAGATTTTGAGGATTTCAGTTTCGTGTTTTTTTTTGGTTATATCGTCGCTGTTTTAACTAACCGACCTAACTGACATTTTTTTGAAAAATGAGTTAAGTTCTTAACTAGACTTTATAATTCATAATACACCTTGTCTACAATTTTCATGACTGTAAGCATTATTGTTGTGCCTATATAAGTAAAAAGATATCAGACGAAGCCATAAGAATGAATGTATAAAACAACCATAAAAGTTGCTCTCCTGTAAAATTTTTAAAATGTTAGTTAGGTTATTTAGTTAAAACAGCGACGATATGTGCGATTTTTTCGAGACATATTTTTTAAAATTCGTTTTTCATTAAAATCCGATTATTTATGATTGTAAATAATCGATTTTGGTCAAAAAATTAAGGGCCAAACCCACGATGTCGACAACGTTCAACTTGTCGCACACTTACATTCAAAACTAAAACAAATTTTAATATTTTGTTGTTGTTTCAAACGTAAGTGTGTGACAAGTCGAATTTTTTCGATATCGTGGGTCAGGCTATAAGTTCGAAAACTATGTCGCTTAAGCTTTTTTGGCGCTTATGGCACGATATATAAATTTGACGTGAGTATAACATATGCCACTCAATATCATGCGGGATCAGAGAATATTACACATATTTAGGACGAAAGTACAGGGCACAAATCGTCACATCCGTGATCGTGTACGTGACGAGTTGTACGTTCACGGAAGTGACAATTCGATCCCAGATGAGTACGCAATATCAGCAGTAATACAAATTTATCTCTGAGTGCATAAACATATCTTTCGGCGTGAGTACTGTATTTATCACGAGCGAGTAAGCGTGAGAAATTTGTAATTTCGTTTTTATTATTTCAGAAATTTCTTGACTTGGGATATTAGCATGTATATTGTTGGTATATTGCAGGCTAGGACCATGCGTGACTGAGTGTGAGTATGCGTGACTACTCCCAATCGCCATTAATTTGTTTCTTTAGTCATAGAATCGTGAAATTTTAAAAGTTGAATGTGGAGTACACTCGATTTGATAGGAGCACACGTGATCATACATGATAGCCAATAATTATTTTTTTGATTAAACAAGCGTTTAGTTTAAAAAAAATTTGAGTACGGGTGATTAATTATGTGCAGAAAAAATCGCGACTAGTAAAATATTTATCAAACGTGCGTGCGCGTGATAAATTATGTGCTAAGGAAAAATGGCGTGAGCAAAATATTTATCAGACGTGGGTACGCATGATAAGTTATGTGTACTAGCAATGTTTGCCTATAATTTTTTAATTGAAAATATAAAAACAAATACGAAGTGAGTAGAATATATGTACATACGAAAAAGTGAATAGAAGTGATCCAGCGTGAGTATACTTATTTGCTTATAATATCTAATAGTTTTTACTTTTAATTACACAAGCTGAATAGGAAAAAAGGGAAAGCGTAATAAACTATATGCACTAGCAATGTTTGCATATAACTTTTTAATTGAAAATATAAAAACAAATTTGAAGTGAGTAGGATATACGTACGGAAAAGTGAATAGTTCTGATTCAGCGTGACTATACTTATTTGGTTATAATCTATAGTAGTTTTTCCCTTTATTTGCACAACTTGTATTTAAAAAAACAAAACATGACTGGGCGTGAGTGTGGGTGATCAGTTGCAAGTACATCTGAGCACTCATAATCGCAAGTAGTTTTTGACTTTTATTTAGAAAATGTAGGCACGTGTGATAAATTACATATATGCAAAATAAAATTCGTGTTGGAAAGAACATTTATCAAACGTGACTTAAAAAAATCGCCGTGAGCCAAATATCAAGCATACGAGGAAAGGCGTGATAAGCTATATGCACTAGTAATGTTTATCTACATATAATTTCTTAATTGGAAGTATAAAAACTAATTTTAAGTGAGTAGGATATACATACGGAAAAGTGAATACTTCTGATCCAGCGTGACTATACTTATTTGCTTATAATCTGTAGTAGTTTTTCCATTTGATTACATAAGCTTAATTCAAAGAAAAAAATACGTGAGTGGGCGTGGTCAGTTGTGAGTACTCCTGCGAGTAGTTTTTGCCCTTCATTACCTCAGCATGACCAGTAAAAAGTTCGACGTGAGTAGAGTGTTTTTAAATGAGTTTTTCGTGATTGTTTTGATTGGGAGGGAAAATTGGAAATTTTCATTTTTGAAAGATTTAAATTCTTGTGAGAAAGAAACTATGTAAGAAAAACGCGTGAATGCTTCTTGATTGTGAGTCTTTATCAACGTGTTTTTTTTTTCCTTTGCGCTCGTGTAAAATGGTTCGTGCCGTGCTGAAATAAATTAAACCATTTTATGCTTGATTAATATACATACGAGTACATAGATTTATTTCCGAGCTTACACGATTGCGTGTGAAAAGTTGCTCACTATGCCATCTCTAATACAAACTGCCTTATTTTTTATTAGATATTTCGGTTGACTTCATAACAGTGAAACAAATTTATTTAAGTTCTGAAATAGAAAATCATTTATTGAATGAATTTTAAGGCTTATTGTCACCACCTGTGCTAAAGGGTAAAATAAAACTAATTTATTGCCGATATAAAATGTTTTCGCAAATACAAAAAAAAAGTTTATTTATATTTTATTTATAATTTTCATACATACATATGTACTTCGCATACGTTTATTAAAAAAGGTAATACGAGTATGTAGTTTGTTGGTAAACTGTTGTAACATCTGTTATCATTTCCTGTGTTATTTTGTGCAACATTTTTTTATTGCCACTAACCTTTCTCAAGGCACGTAATCTATTCCAATTGTTATTAAAAAAGTTATTACTTTTTTTATAAATAAATGAATAAATTTATAAAAAAAAATATTTGTTTTTTGCTTTTTTACCTTTCAATACTTTTGCAAATGCATGCAATATAGAAAATGGAGAGAATAAAAAATATACGCTATTTAAAATATAAGGAATTATTTAAGGAGCAAGAAAAACAAACTTGTTTTTACGGATCCTGAGAATAAAAACCATAAATATATATTAATGACTCGGGATTTTTGATGGCATAGGAGAAGGAGATTGAAATCCTTTGGGTTTTGCACTATGAAATCCTTGCATTTTAGGTATAATATGTCCTTGGCACTTTTGTATAAAATCATACAGCAAACATATTTGTGAAATATTATAATGCTCTAATTCCTCTTTTTAGGAATATTTTCTAGTCTTTTTCGAAAATGTTGGAAATTTTTGTATATTTTTTTAAAAAGGGGGCCAAAAGTACCCTATAACGGGCATATAATGGGTTAAGATGTTCTACAAAAATTTTAGCCACGAAATTCTGCTATAAATCTTCAAATACGGCTAAGCTAAAAATTTAACTCAAACACCAGAAATTAGTCAAGAATTTAATTAACCCTTAAGTGCTACACCTAAAATGCAAGTGCCCAGGATTAACATTTGCATCTTTTAGGTATAAAAAGTATTTGATAGTTTTGTGTAAAATACTGCTGGGAAAATTTTTGTTAAACAATTTAACCCTCTGGCATTTTCTCTTTATGGGTCTTTTTCGTCTCTTTTGAAAAAGTATCCAAATAAATGCTCTTAAATGGATTAATTGGGATAAAATATTTAACAAAAATATACGCCATAAAATTCTATTACAAGGATTAGTATACAGCAAAGCTCGATTTTCCACTTAAATACCAGAAATAAGTAAAAACATATATTTCTTAACCCTAGTGCGCATTTTTAAGTTTTGACTTATTTCTGAGGTTTAAGTTAAATTTTCAGCCTTGGTGTATTCGAAGACTTAAGTTAAGCAGGATATATACCAGAAGTGAGTGCACGTAATAATTTATATGCAAAAAAATCGCCGTGAGCAGGATATATAACAGACGTGAGTGCTCGTGATAAATTATGTGTGATAAAAATTCACCTTAAGAAGGATATTTACCAGACGTGGGTGCACGTGATCAACTATGCGCAACAAAATTCGCCGAGAGCAGAATATATACCAGACGTGGGTGCGCTTGATAGATTATGTGCAAAAAAAAAATCGGCATGAGATGAATATTTACCAGACGTGATTGTGCGTGATAAGTTAATCGAAAATGTAAAAAAATCGAAGTGAGTAGGATATGTATATAGAAAAGTGAGTAGGCCTGGTCCAGCGTGAGCGTACTTGAGGGATCATTATATTTTAATTGCTCTTTCCTTTAATCACACAAGCTGAATTGAAAAAAAAAATACGTGACTGGGCGTGAGTGAGAGTGATCAGTTGTAAGTAACCCTGAGCATTCATAATCGTGACTACATTTTCTTAATGGCTTTCATTAAGAAAATATGGGCACGCGTAATAAATTACACATATGGACAAAAACAAAAAATAAGTACACGGCGATGTTTTGCTCTTTAATATAAGTTAAGAAATTTTTTTTTATTTTAGCAACAGAAAAAATTTTAACATTAATTTTTGTAACCCAAATCAAATGTAAATGTATTTAAATTTTTACGGTATCAAAGAGAAAATATGGATAAAAGTTAGTGGTCAAAATAATAAGTACATTTTGAATATTATTAAATAATAAATTTAAATTCGATTTATATTGCTCTATTTTGAATATTTGCTTAATATTCCGTGCATCCTCCCTTATTTTGAAAAAAATTTTGCATTCGCCTTGACATACTGTTAATATGTTTGCGACAGGTGTCTAATGCGATATCATACCAAGTTTTTTGAAAAAAATTCGAAAGATTTCTTTATTTTTTTGAAATGTATGCTTTGATATCCTTTGCTTTAGCTCTCCCCAAAGGTTTTCAATAGGGTTTATGTCCGGGGATTGACTTGACCAGTCCAGAAGGTTAACACAATTGGCTTGAAACCAATTCTTCACACAGCGTGAAGTGTGCTTGGGGGCGTTATCCTGCTGAAACATCCATCGAAGCAGTATATATTCTTCTACATTATATAATTTTTCCCTTTAATTACACAAGCTGAATTGAAAAAAATATGACGTGACTGGGCGTGAGTGGGGGTGATCGGTTGTAAGTACACCTCAGCACTCGTAACCTTAAGTAGTTTTAGAATTCCATTAAAAAATGGTACATCGCGTTGAGTAGATAAATTGATCAGTCACTTGAATAATTCCGCTTAGTTTTTTCGGTGTCCTATAAAATTAAAAAGAAAAACTGTGGTTACGTGAGTGCATTTCAGCTAACTATATGTATTGAAGGCGATAATATGTATGACAGAATTAGGGGAATCTTAGCTAAGTTGATGCACTTAAGCAATGATGCTGAGACTCATACTCCCTTATCTGCTAGTTTTCGATCAAGAACCTTTCAACAATTTATCGTAGTGTGAAATGAACCAAGTATGGCTTATGTAAAGAAATGTTACATGTCATCAGGGCCAAAGACTTTTAAGAGGACTTGGTTCTTAACGAGCTTAAGGAGAGCCAGATGTCAGAGTACGTCTTGCAATAAATTTCTTGTAAATTGAGGCCTATATTTCTTTTTTAATTAAAAATTACTATAAATCGTTCATGTTTGATTTTTCATTTAATATTAATTTACTCTATTATTTATCTACGTACAAATATTTCACAATAATTTTACTTAACTTATTTATAATTGATTTTTTCTTTTTCTACCCGGCCTCACGGTCAACACAGAAGGCGGCAGTTCACCATTTAACAAAGTCTTGCCCGATTTACTGACCGCCAACAAACGTCTTTCATGCACTTTGCGATGTTTCGTTAAATGATCAGATCTGGCAAAACATTTCGCACAAAAATCACACTTATAAGGTTTGATGCCCGAATGCGAGCGCCGATGTCGAGCCAATTCATCCGAACGTGAAAATCTCCAAATACAATTGGGCCAATTGCAGACATACGGCTTCTCGCCCAGATGGCGGCGCAAGTGAGCTTTCAGATGAGCCGGCTTGGCATAGATTTTCTGGCAAACGCCATAAGTACAGGGATAACATTTGTCCGCATTATCTGTAGATTTGGCAGAAGAAGTGGTTGAAAGCTTGAGATTTTCAGCGCTTTCCTGCAAAAAGTGATTGCAGTTATCCGTGCACAGGGGAGTTTTTTCCGGCAAAATATCCACCAATTCAGGTATTTCAATATAATTATCCAAAAATTTCTCCTCCCAATCGCACAGATCCTTCGACCAACTGTTAAAGGAAGGCAAATCGCAGTCCTCCAAAGATTCTCGTGTATTGTTCAACAGATAATCCAAACTGGTTTGCAATTGTTTTTCGCTTAAATCCATAATTTGGCGCTCATAATTAAGAGCTGGTGTTGGATAATCCTTAACACATTCATTACTCGTATTGCAATAGTTGTTCTCAAATTCAGTGGCATGCTGCTGGGGCAGTGATTTCTCTTTGGCATATAAAGGCTGCCAGGAATTGTAGTCCTGCTCAATTTGTTCATTTAAATCACAAAATAATTGCTGAAAACCGCCATCAGCAAAAAAATCCATTTCGTATGTATATATGTTGACTGCACGACTTTGTTTAAAAAAGTAACTTGAGTTTTGCTCTAGTCCACAATATTTAAATGTTTGTTTTTTTTCACTTTAAATTCATTTGCGGTAAAATTGAATGAAATTTGGAAAATTTTATCAGCAAGTATTCCAGGAATTTTGATAAATTATTTTCGGAAACTCTTTTTTTTTGTTTTTCAATATATAAAAAATTAATTTTTTTGTCACTCATGCAAGACACTTGTGCTGGCAAAACGGTTGAATTAAAACTAATTCCATAATATGATCTCGTTGAGGCTTTAAATATTTACAAAATATAATTCACAATTAATTTATCAATCTTTGCAAGAAACCCAAATAGTCTCTGCTGTATCATCAAGTACCCGTCTATATGTAGAACAAATATTGTTATAAATGCATTTGTGTGTGACAGTATCCTCCCAAGGGATTAATTTTGAATTTGGTGAACAAATTCTTCCACAATACATCAGCATTTGTAATTTTTTCTTTCGTTTTTGGTTTTAAAATCAGCGCGCATTTGTTATTGGGCACACGTCATTAATGCTTGATGATCATGTATAGATTTAATGATTTACTCTTAATATTAATATTATTATTATTATTGTTGTTGTTGTTGTTGCTGTGTATGTGTGTGTGTGTGTGTCTTTTGATTAAACTGTTCATCGCTTTGATTGCCAGATGTCATATTTGATCGCAGCAGTACCCATCAGTAACAGGCGCTTTGTTTTACTTCTTTTATTAAAAAAAAAACAAATTTTTTGTCGCCAAATTAATTGCTCGTGCTGTGTGTTTTGTTTCAAACGACACTCATGTGTATTATTTGCTTTAATAAAATAACAAGTAAACAAATTAATGCATTAAAAAGAAAAAAATAAATAATGAATGCATTGGATTTTCAGACTAGGAAAATACCTTGAAAATGCTGTGATATGCGATATGTTTATGAAAAAAAGTTCTGTTTTAGAAAACACTAACTGCCTTATTCATAAAAAATAATTCAGGTTTATTAAGCGCTTATTTGACATATTTCTATGGGCAATTTATCAAGTAAACCTGTAATAAACCTAAAATATTTTTTATGAATTAGGCCGTAAAGTAATAATTTAGTAATTGATATTGGATCTGGGCATTTCTGGCAAATTCACAAAGTCTCCGTACGGACACTACATACAATATACATACATACGACAAAACATACGCACTAAGTTGTAATTACTATCATATCGCATCATAACATGGAAAAACTCCATTGAATTGAAATTCCCTCAAAAAATCTCATAAAGTACCAAAAACATAAAAGTTATCGCCAAACCAAAATTTGTATCCCCATTTCGAATAAAAAATCCCCGATTTGGGGATAAATCCTGATAATCTGATGACACTGTCTGTCCTCTACATATCGTCCTCACAAAATTGGTTTAGCCCATACGCCACAAAGTTGGAGGGGAGAAAAACGACAAAGAAGGTTTACATCATGATACAATTATACAAGGTACTTGCACAAGCCCAGCCTGTTAATGTATACAATGCAGAAACTTGTCAAACTTTGTTTACAAGCCGCAAAAATGTTAGTGTATGTGTGTGAATAAAATGATTACAGTGTTGCCAATGAATTTGCATGTAGCTGTGTCTAAAATTACACATTGAAGAAAATTACCCTACACATCCTTTGTGTAGGTTAAAATTAAAACAAAATAGAAGTCAAAGTAGAATTACACACAGACTATACATGAATCTAATTGTAGGCCTACACATGTGTGTAGAAATTACACACTCTGTATATTACACACATATTGGCAACACTGAATGACTATAATCATTCATGAATGCCGCGTCTGCAATTGTACTTTAGTTACCCTGTAATTGTTATTTTTAACAACAAAAGACATCTGTTTTTGACTAAATTCTATTTGTTTCTACCAACAAAATGCGTGTGTTTCTTGGTGTTGCAAATTTGTTGTAGTCGTGCAAGTACCTTGTATAATTGTATCATGGTTTACATGAAGTTTTCTCAAAATACGAGTATACCCGATGGATTTCTTTTGTATTCGCACCACTGCTTCCGACACATGTTTTGAGGAAAATATTTAAATTTTTGTGAACTTTCATGAATGAAGTTAGTAGTTAATATTACTTTATTGTAAAAGTAAAAATACGTTTTGTGTGCCGCATACAGTACTTTTCTTAATTTATTTTGAAAAAGTAGCTTTTTGTGCTCCATACGTATACTTTACTGCTGTGAATTGAGAATTTTTTTGTTTTGTTTATTTTTCTTGCTGTTACCCAGAGAAATAAGTCGGTCGTTTAACGCCGACCAAGAACCCGCCGCCATAATATTTTTAACTATCGATCCGCTTACACACTTACACAAGACAAACAAGTAATTGAAATGTATTTAATATAAAGAATTAAATTAAATGATTTCTTTTGTACCCAAACATGCATAATTAAGGTTTCTCTTATTTTATTTTAGTGTTTAATAAGTTTATATTAAAACATTTAACCGGCGGCTGCGTCTGCATGATGATATTTTTGCTTAACCGACGACGTTGAATTTTTCTTGCGGCACCTTTTTTTATTATTCATTTCTTGTAGAAATGAAGCAAAACAAGAGTTAAATTTACTTCGAACGTTTTTGTACGAAGAATTTGACGTAACCGCCAAACAGTGGCGTATACAGCAAAACAATACTTATTAAAGCTAAAAATAGTGCATATGAAGCAAATTAAATGCTTAATATCTCAGGAACCATGATAAATTTTGTGAAACGCGTTTTTGATTTAGAAAAAGGGTATTCAGAATATGTATATTCCATACCTAACTATTTTTTTTTAAAGAATGTTCGGTGGAGCAAAACTATTCTGAGGCGACGATATAATTCTCTCTTCAAAGATTTGCCAAGTCTCCCTTACTGCTGCTATATACTTTTCCCTCTTCATTGCTTCAGTTGTTTTTTTTTCATCCAGGTATCACACATGGAGGGTTAAATTTTGGCAAAATTTGCACCGAACGTAATTTAACCATGGCAAATCGCTTGCTTAGAAACAATTTCGAAGTGACAAAAATTAACCCACTGCTTGAGGTTGTAACGCTTGGCATGGGGTAAATGTCTAGTCTTGGACTTCGATTCTCTATAACTCTGACATGTACTCGTACGTCAAATTGTCATGCAAATGCAGTGGAATTCTCCATACATTCCCTAAATTTTAAAACCTCCATATCCAATTGGATCTACTTTATATTGTCCTTTTTTCTTATAAGGATGCATCGGTTCTGCTGACGAATTTTGTGTGTGCTATCATCATTCAAATATAACGCGCTAGAGCATGAATACTGGCGGAGTTTGTAAAAAGATTAAAGCAATTTCCCAAATTGTATTGACAATCTTTTGCGCCAACCCCGTTTTACTGAATTAAATTATTCCTCTTGCCAGCATTAAAAGAAAGTAAGCAACAAATAGAACAAACTAGAAATCTATTCTCATCCCTGACTTTCTACTCTCATGTTGTCTTTGAAAAATAAACACACATTTCGTTGGTTTTGCTCTTGTTATCATGTTGCCCTTTTGTGACGTCTAACATTTTTTTCTTTCTTTTGCAATTGTATTTCTATGCAGCAGTATTTCTATGAAAAAAAAATAACTGTGAAAAAGTTAAAATTTATTTCTTTTTGTCTAGTGGAATATTTTTTTAATTTTTTGCTTTAAAGCACCTAGACAAATAATGAGGAAATGGCAAATACACACATAACACTCAATCAAAATCACCTTGAGATAAGTGTGCATTCAAGCCACGGCAATAGTTTGAAGTGTGCGCGAAGTAAGGAAAAATAAATCGATTAGCGAAATGAACAACTCGAAAGAAGCACTTCGCACAAAAATGAAAGAAGATTAGTTGGTATAACGAGTAAAGAAAATAAAAGCTGAATACAGTTTATTTACAAGTGAAATAAGAAGACTACTCTACAAGTAGTGATTTATGGAACTATTTGAAGTTTTGTGGTATGAGTGAGAGCGCACTAGGCGACACAACATTGCATCTTAACCGCGAGACAGTGTTTGTATATCCAGCGATGCGACATATTTTTATATCACATCATACACTGGGTTTTCATAATTTTTGTTGAACATCTTTTGAGTTTATGGGTGAGAGAGGAAAATATGTTGCCTAGCCACCTCATTATATGCTTCTCTCTCTCTATCTCCTAGAAACTAAAAAGTTGCCGAGGGAAAATTGTTGTGTGTGAAGCCGGTCATACAAACGTTATTTGCGATAATTTTTATTGAGTTTATCCCACTAAGTGACAAGTTAGGTGCTTTAGTACGGTAAATAGGGGCTTTACCTGTATATTACAAAGAGACGGAGGGTGAGGCCTGTTCTGTTTTACTTCAAGATCCACCAAATTCATGCTGGAAACATGTTAGGCAATTGTTCAACATCTGTCGCATTCATCTTGAATTTCTTTTTACTTCAAGATCTACAGAATTCATCTTGAACCTGTGGGGTAATTATTACAGGTCTAACGAATTCATCTAGAATCCGTTCTGCTACCGAAGAGCGCCCAACTTACTACATATTAAGGCATAAGTGTAATCCAAAATCAATTCAACCTAACCTTACCTAACCTAACCTAACCGAATATTCAAGATCTGCAGCATTCATCTTAAATGTGTTTTTGTTTTGCTTCAAGATCCACCGAATTCATCTTAAAAACCAGTTAGGCATCTTTTCAAGGTTTAGAGCATTAATATTGAATTTCTTTTAACTTCAAGATCTACCGAATTTCTCTTGAGATCTGTGAGGCAACGGTTCAAGATCTAACACATTCATCTTGAATTTATTTTTTATTTCTAGATCTGCTGAATCCATCTTGAAAACTGATGTAACCCTATTTAAGCTGCAAGTGATGGTCTCGTGGCTCTTATTTTTAAAACAGCTGGATCTTAAACTAAACGGCTGCAGGCCATGATTTTTGGGCAAAATCTTCCGCGTAGTGGAAGCACAAAACATCAACTTCTGCGACCGACGATGAATCGATAAATTTGCATTTTCTTACACACTTCAACGCTTACGATATTGTCTTCATTACGCACATTCCATTCGAACTGTTGGTGTTATTCCAGCATTTGGAGAGTATGGGGTGTGAAATCAATGCGATGACTTGCTTAGTTGGATGATCAAAATGCACAATTTGATGAGTGATTTTCAATGTAAATCTAGATAATTTTGTAGCATGTTTCAAGTGTCAATCTATTCATGATGTCTTATGCCGGATTAAACTGATCTTAAATGTCATAAGGTAGTGCAGTATAACAAGTTTTTTTGACAGTTAATAATTTCTTAAGTTCTGTTTGGGCAGAAAAAAATACCAATGTAAAATCACCATGCAAAAATTTTAATTTCCAATCATATTAAATTTACAAGAAATAATATTTTTTTTTGTTTAAGCGGTATTGGTGTTTATTTACTATGTCGATAGCTGCAATACACTGTTGTGCTTAGTTGTGTGACTTGTTTTTGTATTGTTGTTGTTTATTTTGATGTTTGTAAATAGCCGACCAACTGCTGCTGGCTTGTAGTCGGAGAAACGCAGGTTCGAATCGTCAAAGTCGACAAGTCAAAGTAGCTTCCTTTTTAGCTAAAACTTTTCAAATACATTTTACGTTGAAATGGCAATTAAATAATGTTGAATGAAAACTGTATTCATGATGGTATATTTTCTAAATAATATTTAAAGTTGTTGTGGCTGCAGTGGTAAGCGCATTGACTACCACGCGATGAGTTTCGAGTTCAAATTTTGACCGAAGAAGCCAACTATATACAAACAAAAATTTTTCTGATGTTATATAATTAATAAATCACAATTAATACATTAAATTAAATTCATGTTATTTCAATTTGAAATAACTTTGATTCAACATGATTCTTCATTTTGATTTTAACACTGCGTAAATTTTAAATCAACATGAAATAAAGTTATATCACGAAAAAAAAAATATTTCTTTGAAGATTATTATAAATCATGTGAGATTAACATGAAACACATATGAAGCAAAATTATTGCCGAAAAAGGTTAAATTAACCTTGTTTACGTAGGTTTTAAGTTGAAATTTTTCTGTGTGTAGAAATTAAGCTTCATTCGCGTTTTCATTTACTGCCACTTATGCGTTTCTAAAAAGATTAATTATGCTACTGAAATTTAAGTCGAACAACTCTTATTTAAATTCTTGCCATTAACTGGCTCGAAAGTCTGCTCCACTTTTAATATCCGCAGTAACTTTTTTAACCGTTTCATCATTCTCGTTATTATCATAATGCTTTGAGACAGCAACATTGCTTATTTGAACTCTCATTAAGGCTGCAACAACTTTATACTCTGGCGTCCCAAAGACGATGCCACAATAAAACCATTATCTCTCTCGCTATACCTGTAACCAGTAGCAACCATGATGGCAACCATCATTACAACCATCAGCCAGGACAAGTTTTGTTTTATATTTACCTGCCATTAACTCTAAAAAAAAACAATTCATTCGCTATTTATGCAGCAAAGTCAGTATACAACCCGAAACACCCACACTTAAATAGAGATGAATATCTAAAGGGCAACACAAAAAAAAATAGCAGAACAGTGTGCAACAAGACGTGCAAACTGACAATCGGTTTAAATGCGTTTGTTTGCAATACAACACAAAGTGGCAATTATCTGGTGCAGCAGCAGCAGCAGCAGCAGTTGCACAATATTTCTGCTTGTTCTATTCAACATTTCTTGCTTCATTGCTCATTGGATGCTGAATCTGCTGCTGTTGCCGTTATTTTAATGCCGTAATTATGGACGTTGTTGTTGTAAAACAGTATTTGTATCCGTTTTGCCGTTTCGTTTTGTATGTTTGTAATCGCTGTGGATGGTTGCAATAATCACTTTGTAATTAGCTTAATGTCGAAATGTTTGACGTGACAATCTTCCCAAATAAACTGCAATGGAATGCAAGAAAGCTTTAAGCGCTTATAAACGTATTTAAGCGACATTAAAGTGAGAAGTTTTTAAAGATTCTTTTTATGCAAAAAGAAGGTGTTCTTTTTATGCAAAAAATATAAGAATTTCTTTTCTCCAGCAATAATATAACTACACAGTAATCATTTTAATTTCCATGTAAACCACAAACTATTGAGCTCTATCCCAGCAAACAAAATCAATAGCTTATAACATATTTTTCAATTCTTAATAGACAGTTCCAAATGTTACCTGCAGCAACTCTTACAAAAGAGTTTGAAATTTCCCAATAAAAAGCATTTTCGCTAGTGTTTATTTTACTTAATGTGTGTATTTATCTACGATATAATTCTCATTTGGCTCACATTAAAATTAATATAAGTATGTACTAGGAAAATGTTTTCATAAACTTAATTCTATAAATTCTTCTTGATTAAGGCCGAATGAAACTATTCAGTTTCATAATGCTCGCAAATACAATATTATTTTCGTAGGCGAGAAAAATTATTTTTTTCTTTTCACTAATTAAGGAAATTTTCAAAAAGTAATTCAAATATTAAATAGATCGCACACGAAGGGTTCCCTACTGGCACTACATACATACATATGTATGTTACGATACGAACTTTAGCTGATATGCATAATAAAATATCTTAATTGATGTATAATTTTTTTTATTCAATTTTAAGTAACCGCAAAACTTCTTTTCCTTTTTGGCGATTTTTTTTAATATTTACGCTTTTTTTAGTTTTGACGATTTTTTCGTTTTTTGTTTTTAGTTTTTTTTGTTTTTTAGTTTTAGCGATTTTTTTTAGATGTGGCGCTTTTTTTCCTTCTTGCGATTTTTTTTCATTTTTTGGCAAATTTTTCGTTTTTTGCAATTTCTTCGGTTTTCGGCGATTTATTCAAGTTTTAGCGATTTTTTTTAGTTGCTTCGTTTTCTATTCGTTTTGACAATTTTTTTTCGGTTTTTTTCATTTTAACGATTTTTTTATTTTGTGATTTTTTACTTTTAGCATTTTTGAAAATTTCTATTTTTCATGCAAAAACTAAGTTTTATTAAAAAATTTAATGGACTATATATCGTGCATTTCTTATGCAAAAAATTAAATGAACTATGCAGAAAATTTAATGGGCTATACATCGTCTATTTTTCAAGCAAAAAAATTTTTTATGAAAAAAATTTAATGGACTTAATGGCTTAACAATTTTGTCAAATAGTGAAATTATTTTTCCAAACAATTTTCTTAGCCAAGTTTTCATATCCTCTGGTATTTCAAACAAAACTTAAATTGCAGATTCAAATTTTATCGCTCTCACTATTTTCCAATCTAATATTTTAATACTTTTGTTTAAAATAAAAGCACCAATTAAAGTGTTTTTTTTTTCATTTAATTTAGGCATAAATTTTACACAAATAATAATTAAAGCATTAAATATGATTAAAATAGCGCACAATTTAATAATAACTTTGATGGTAAAATTTTAATGATAATTTAGCATTATTTAAAGAGAAAATCCTTTTTTTACTTAGATGTGGGTGCAGTCATCCAATAAGAGAGATTATATTAAATCAGCCGTGTGGGCTTAAAAACAAGCCACCAACAATCGACATTTGGTACAGTTAGTCGACGAGAAATACCAACCCAAACTTCAAAAGTAATATTTAAAAAACTCTACAAACCGTTCGAAGGAAATGGTTTTAGTGATTGAAAGTAGGCACCGCTCACGTTGGAATGTATAACGTTTCTTATAGAAAAGTCGAATGTGCAGTCACAGCACAGGTTTATTAAAAAAAAATATTGATGGCTGTGTCAGTCACAGCACGCTTTTCTTATAGAAAAATCGACTGTATCACCCACACCACACTTTTGTATAGAAAAGTTAACTTTATTATAAAAGTGGGCTGTGTCAGTCTTCTTAAAGAAGAGTAGACTGTGTCAGTCGCAGCAAACTTCTCTTACTGAAAAGTCAACTGCGTCAGTCATAGCAAAAAAATTTTTTATGAAAAAAATTTAATGGACTATATATCGTGCATTTCTTATGCAAACACTTAAATGAACTATGCAGCGTCTATTTTTCATGCAAAAACTAATTTTTATTAAAAAATTTAATGGACTATATATCGTGCATTTCTTATGCAAAAAATTAAATGAACTATGAAGCGTCTATTTTTCATGCAGAAAATTTAATGGACTATACATCGTATATCTTTCAAAAAAAAAAAATTTTTATAAAAAAAATTTAATGGACTATATATCGTGCATTTCTTATGCAAAAACTTAAATGAACTATGCAGCGTCTATTTTTCATGCAGAAAAAATTTTTATGAAAAAAATTTAATGGACTATATATCGTCTATTTTGCATGCAAAATCTAATTTTTATTAAAAAATTTAATGTACTATATATCGTGCATTTCTTATGCAAAAAATTAAACGAACTATGCAGCGTCTATTTTTCATGCAGAAAATTTAATGGACTATACATCGTCTAGTTTTCAAGCAAAAAAATTTTTTATGAAAAAAATTTAACATCGTCTATTTTTCATGCAAAAACTAATTTTTATTAAAAAATTTAATGGACTATATATCGTGCATTTATTATGCAAAAAATTAAATGAACTATGCAGCGTCTATTTTTCATGCAGAAAATTTAATGGACTATACATCGTCTAGTTTTCAAGCAAAAAAATTTTTTATGAAAAAAATTTAATGGAATATTATACATCGTCTATTTTTCATGTAAAAACAAATTTTTATTAAAAAATTTAATGGATTATATATCGTGCATTTCTTATGCAAAAAATTAAATGAACTATGTATGCAGCGTCTATTTTTCTTACAGAAAATTTAATGGGCTATACATCGTTTTTTTATGAAAAAAATTTAATGGACTATATATCGTGCATTTCTTATGCAAAAAATTAAATGAACTATGCAGCGTCTAGTTTTCATGCAGAAAATTTAATGGACTATACATCGTCTATTTTTCATGCAAAAAAATTTTTTATGAAAAAAATTTAATGGACTATACATCGTCTATTTTTCATGCAAAAACTAATTTTTATTAAAAAATTTAATGAACTATATATCGTGCATTTCTTATGCAAAAAATTAAATGAACTATGCAGCATCTATTTTTCATGCAGAAAATTTAATGGACTATACATCGTCTAGTTTTCAAGGAAAAAAAGTTTTTATGAAAAAAATTTTTCATGAAAAAACTAATTTTTATTAAAAAATTTAATGGACAATATATCGTGCACTTATTATGCAAAAAATTAAATGAACTATGAAGCGTCTATTTTTCATGCAGAAAACTTAATGGACTATTATACATCGTCTAGTTTTCAAGCAAAAAAATTTGTTATGAAAAAAATTTAATGGATTATATATCGTCTATTTTTCATGCAAAAAAATTTTTTATGAAAAAAATTTAATGGATTATACATCGTCTATTTTTCATGCAAAAACTAATTTTTATTAAAAAATTTAATGGACTATATATCGTGCATTTCTTATGCAAAAAATTAAATGAACTATGCAGCGTCTATTTTTCATGCAGAAAATTTAATGGACTATACATCGTCTATTTTTCAAACAAAAAAATTTTTTATGAAAAAAATTTAATGGACTATACATCGTCCATTTTTCAAGCAAAAAAATTTTTTTGAAAAAAATTTAATGGACTATATATCGTCTATTTTTCATGCAAAATCTAATTTTTATTAAAAAATTTAATGGACTATATATCGTGCATTTCTTATGCAAAAACTTAAATGAACTATGCAGCGTCTATTTTTCATGCAGAAAATTTAATGGGCTATACATCGTCTATTTTTCAAACAAAAAAATTTTTTACGAAAAAAATCTAATGGACTATATATCGTTTATTTTTCATGCAAAATCTAATTTTTATTAAAAAATTTAATGGACTATATATCGTGCATTTCTTATGCAAAAACTTAAATGAACTATGCAGCGTCTATTTTTCATGCAGAAAATTTAGTGGACTATACATCGTCTAGTTTTCAAGCAAAAAAATTTTTTATGAAAAAAATTTAATGGACTATACATCTTCTATTTTTCATGCAAAAAAAGTTTTTATGAAACAAATTTAATGGAATATATATCGTCTATTTTTCATGGAAAAAAATTTTTTATGAACAAATTTAATGGACTATACATCGTCTATTTTTCATGCAAAAACTAATTTTTATTAAAAAATTTAATGGACTATATATCGTGCATTTCTTATGCAAAAAATTAAATGAACTATGCAGCGTCTATTTTTCATGCAGAAAATTTAATGGACTATACATCGTCTATTTTTCATGCAAAAAAATTTTTATTAAAAAATTTAATGGACTGTATATCGTGCATTTCTTATGCAAAAAATTAAATGAACTATGCAGCGTCTATTTTTCTTGCAGAAAATTTAATGGGCTATACATCGTTTTTTTATGAAAAAAATTTAATGGACTATATATCGTGCATTTCTTATGCAAAAAATTAAATGAACTATGCAGCGTCTATTTTTCATGCAGAAAATTTAATGGACTATACATCGTCTATTTTTCATGCAAAAACTAATTTTTATTAAAAAATTTAATGGATTATATATCGTGCATTTCTTATGCAAAAAATTAAATGAACTATGCAGCGTCTATTTTTCATGCAGAAAATTTAATGGACTATACATCGTCTATTTTTCAAACAAAAAAATTTTTTATGAAAAAAATTTAATGGACTATACATCGTCCATTTTTCAAGAAAAAAATTTTTTTATGAAAAAATTTAATGGGCTATACATCGTCTAGTTTTCATGCAAAAACTAATTTTTATTAAAAAATTTAATGGACTATATATCGTGCATTTCTTATGCAAAAAATTAAATGAACTATGCAGCGTCTATTTTTCTTGCAGAAAATTTAATGGGCTATACATCGTTTTTTTATGAAAAAAATTTAATGGACTATATATCGTGCATTTCTTATGCAAAAAATTAAATGAACTATGCAGCGTCTATTTTTCATGCAGAAAATTTAATGGGCTATACATCGTCTATTTTTCAAGCAAAAAAATTTTTTATGAAAAAAATTTAATGGACTATACATCGTCTATTTTTCATGCAAAAAATTTTTTATGAAAAAAATTTAATGGACTATACATCGTCTAGTTTTCATGCAAAAACTAATTTTTATTAAAAAATTTAATGGATTATATATCGTGCATTTCTTATGCAAAAAATTAAATGAACTATGCAGCGTCTATTTTTCATGCAGAAAATTTAATGGGCTATACATCGTCTATTTTTCAAGCAAAAAAATTTTTTATGAAAAAAATTTAATGGACTATACATCGTCTATTTTTCATGCAAAAACTAATTTTTATTAAAAAATTTAATGAACTATATATCGTGCATTTCTTATGCAAAAAATTAAATGAACTATGCAGCATCTATTTTTCATGCAGAAAATTTAATGGACTATATACATCGTCTAGTTTTCAAGCAAAAAAATTTTTTATGAAAAAAATTTAATGGACATCGTCTATTTTTCATGGAAAAAATTTTTTATGAAAAAAATTTAATGGACTATACATCGTCTATTTTTCATGCAAAAACTAATTTTTATTAAAAAATTTAATGGATTATATATCGTGCATTTCTTATGCAAAAAATTAAATGAACTATGCAGCGTCTATTTTTCATGCAGAAAATTTAATGGGCTATACATCGTCTATTTTTTAAGCAAAAAAATTTTTTATGAAAAAAATTTAATGGACTATACATCGTCTATTTTTCATGCAAAAACTAATTTTTATTAAAAAATTTAATGGACTATATATCGTGCATTTCTTATGCAAAAAATTAAATGAACTATGCAGCGTCTATTTTTCATGCAGAAAATTTAATGGACTATACATCGTCTATTTTTCAAAAAAAAAAAATTTTTATGAAAAAAATTTAATGGACTATACATCGTCTATTTTTCATGCAAAAACTAATTTTTATTAAAAAATTTAATGAACTATATATCGTGCATTTCTTATGCAAAAAATTAAATGAACTATGCAGCATCTATTTTTCATGCAGAAAATTTAATGGACTATACATCGTCTAGTTTTCAAGCAAAAAAATTTTTTATGAAAAAAATTTAATGGACTATACATCGTCTATTTTTCATGCAAAAAATTTTTTATGAAAAAAATTTAATGGACTATACATCGTCTATTTTTCATGCAAAAACTAATTTTTATTAAAAAATTTAATGGATTATATATCGTGCATTTCTTATGCAAAAAATTAAATGAACTATGCAGCGTCTATTTTTCATGCAGAAAATTTAATGGACTATACATCGTCTATTTTTCAAACAAAAAAATTTTTTATGAAAAAAATTTAATGTACTATTTTTCAAACAAAAAAATTTTTTATGAAAAAAATTTAATGTACTATATATAATCGTCCATTTTTCAAGAAAAAAATTTTTTTATGAAAAAATTTAATGGGCCATACATCGTCTATTTTTCATGCAAAAACTAATTTTTATTAAAAAATATAATGGACTATATATCGTGCATTTCTTATTCAAAAAATTAAATGAACTATGAAGCGTCTATTTTTCATGATGAAAATTTAATGGACTATACATCGTCTATTTTTCAAAAAAAAAAATTTTTATGAAAAAAATTTAATAAACTATACATCGTCTATTTTTCATGCAAAAACTAATTTTTATTAAAAAATTTAATGAACTATATATCGTGCATTTCTTATGCAAAAAATTAAATGAACTATGCACCATCTATTTTTCATGCAGAAAATTTAATGGACTATACATCGTCTAGTTTTCAAGCAAAAAAATTTTTTATGAAAAAAATTTAATGGACTATACATCGTCTATTTTTCATGCAAAAAATTTTTTATGAAAAAAATTTAATGGACTATACATCGTCTATTTTTCATGCAAAAACTAATTTTTATTAAAAAATTTAATGAACTATATATCGTGCATTTCTTATGCAAAAAATTAAATGAACTATGAAGCGTTTATTTTTCATGCAGAAAACTTAATGGACTATTATACATCGTCTAGTTTTCAAGCAAAAAAATTTTTTATGAAAAAAATTTAATGGACTATACATCATCTATTTTTCATGGAAAAAAATTTTTTATGAAAAAAATTTAATGGACTATACATCGTCTAGTTTTCATGCAAAAACTAATTTTTATTAAAAAATTTAATGGACTGTATATCGTGCATTTCTTATGCAAAAAATTATATGAACTATGCAGCGTCTATTTTTCATGCAGAAAATTTAATGGACTATACATCGTCTATTTTTCATGCAAAAAAATTTTTTATGAAAAAAATTTAATGGACTATAATACATCGTCTATTTTTCATGCAAAAACTAATTTTTATTAAAAAATTTAATGAACTATATATCGTGCATTTCTTATGCAAAAAATTAAATGAACTATGCAGCATCTATTTTTCATGCAGAAAATTTAATGGACTATACATCGTCTAGTTTTCAAGCAAAAAAATTTTTTATGAAAAAAATTTAATGGACTATACATCGTCTATTTTTCATGCAAAAAATTTTTTATGAAAAAAATTTAATGGACTATACATCGTCTATTTTTCATGCAAAAACAAATTTTTATTAAAAAATTTAATGGATTATATATCGTGCATTTCTTATGCAAAAAATTATATGAACTATGCAGCGTCTATTTTTCATGCAGAAAATTTAATGGGCTATACATCGTCTATTTTTCAAGCAAAAAAATTTTTTATGAAAAAAATTTAATGGACTATACATCGTCTATTTTTCATGCAAAAACAAATTTTTATTAAAAAATTTAATGGATTATATATCGTGCATTTCTTATGCAAAAAATTATATGAACTATGCAGCGTCTATTTTTCATGCAGAAAATTTAATGGACTATATACATCGTCTATTTTTCATGCAAAAAATTTTTTATGAAAAAAATTTAATGGACTATACATCGTCTATTTTTCATGCAAAAACTAATTTTTATTAAAAAATTTAATGGATTATATATCGTGCATTTCTTATGCAAAAAATTAAATGAACTATGCAGCGTCTATTTTTCATGCAGAAAATTTAATGGGCTATACATCGTCTATTTTTCAAGCAAAAAAATTTTTTATGAAAAAAATTTAATGGACTATACATCGTCTATTTTTCATGCAAAAACTAATTTTTATTAAAAAATTTAATGGACTATATATCGTGCATTTCTTATGCAAAAAATTAAATGAACTATGCAGCATCTATTTTTCATGCAGAAAATTTAATGGACATCGTCTAGTTTTCAAGCAAAAAAATTTTTTATGAAAAAAATTTAATGGACTATACATCGTCTATTTTTCATGCAAAAAATTTTTTATGAAAAAAATTTAATGGACTATACATCGTCTATTTTTCATGCAAAAACTAATTTTTATTAAAAAATTTAATGGATTATATATCGTGCATTTCTTATGCAAAAAATTAAATGAACTATGCAGCGTCTATTTTTCATGCAGAAAATTTAATGGGCTATACATCGTCTATTTTTCAAGCAAAAAAATTTTTTATGAAAAAAATTTAATGGACTATACATCGTCTATTTTTCATGCAAAAACTAATTTTTATTAAAAAATTTAATGGACTATATATCGTGCATTTCTTATGCAAAAAATTAAATGAACTATGCAGCATCTATTTTTCATGCAGAAAATTTAATGGACATCGTCTAGTTTTCAAGCAAAAAAATTTTTTATGAAAAAAATTTAATGGACTATACATCGTCTATTTTTCATGCAAAAAATTTTTTATGAAAAAAATTTAATGGACTATACATCGTCTATTTTTCATGCAAAAACTAATTTTTATTAAAAAATTTAATGGATTATATATCGTGCATTTCTTATGCAAAAAATTAAATGAACTATGCAGCGTCTATTTTTCATGCAGAAAATTTAATGGGCTATACATCGTCTATTTTTCAAGCAAAAAAATTTTTTATGAAAAAAATTTAATGGACTATACATCGTCTATTTTTCATGCAAAAACTAATTTTTATTAAAAAATTTAATGGACTATATATCGTGCATTTCTTATGCAAAAAATTAAATGAACTATGCAGCATCTATTTTTCATGCAGAAAATTTAATGGACTATACATCGTCTAGTTTTCAAGCAAAAAAATTTTTTATGAAAAAAATTTAATGGACTATACATCGTCTATTTTTCATGCAAAAAATTTTTTATAAAAAAAATTTAATGGACTATACATCGTCTATTTTTCATGCAAAAACTAATTTTTATTAAAAAATTTAATGGATTATATATCGTGCATTTCTTATGCAAAAAATTAAATGAACTATGCAGCGTCTATTTTTCATGCAGAAAATTTAATGGACTATACATCGTCTATTTTTCAAACAAAAAAATTTTTTATGAAAAAAATTTAATGGACTATACATCGTCCATTTTTCAAGCAAAAAAATTTTTTTGAAAAAAATTTAATGGACTATATATCGTCTATTTTTCATGCAAAATCTAATTTTTATTAAAAAATTTAATAGACTATATATCGTGCATTTCTTATGCAAAAACTTAAATGAACTATGCAGCGTCTATTTTTCATGCAGAAAATTTAATGGACTATACATCGTCTAGTTTTCAAGCAAAAAAATTTTTTATGAAAAAAATTTAATGGACTATAACATCGTCCATTTTTCAAGCAAAAAAATTTTTTTGAAAAAAATTTAATGGACTATATATCGTCTATTTTTCATGCAAAATCTAATTTTCATTAAAAAATTTAATAGACTATATATCGTGCATTTCTTATGCAAAAACTTAAATGAACTATGCAGCGTCTATTTTTCATGCAGAAAATTTAATGGACTATACATCGTCTATTTTTCAAGCAAAAAAATTTTTTATGAAAAAAATTTAATGGACTATACATCGTCTATTTTTCAAGCAAAAAAATTTTTTATGAAAAAAAATTAATGGACTATATATCATCTATTTTTCAAGCAAAAAAATTTTTTATGAAAAAAATTTAATGGACTATACATAGTCTATTTTTCATGCAAAAACTAATTTTTATTAAAAATATTAATAGACTATATATCGTGCATTTCTTATGCAAAAAATTAAATAAAATATGCAGCGTCTATTTTTCATGCAGAAAATTTAATGGACTATACATCGTCCATTTTTCAAGCAAAAAAATTTTTTATGAAAAAAATTTAATGGACTATAAATAGTCTATTTTTCATGCAAAAACTAATTTTTATTAAAAATATTAATAGACTATATATCGTGCATTTCTTATGCAAAAAATTAAATAAATTATGCAGGGTGTATTTTTCATGAAAAAAAATTAATGGACTATACATCGTCTATTTTTCAAGCAAAAAAATTTTTTATGAAAAAAATTTAATGGACTATACATCGTCTATTTTTCAAGCAAAAAAATTTTTATGAAAAAAATTTAATGGACTATACATAGTCTATTTTTCATGCAAAAACTAATTTTTATTAAAAAATTCAATGGACTATATATCGTGCATTTCTTATGCAAAAAATTAAAAAAACTATGCAGCGTCTATTTTTTATACATCGTCTATTTTTCAAGCAAAAAAATTTTTTATGAAAAAAATTTAATGGACTATACATAGTCTATTTTTCGTGCAAAAACTAATTTTTATTAAAAATATTAATGGACTATATATCGTGCATTTCTTCTGCAAAAAATTTTTTTTATGAAAAAAAGTTAATGGACTATACATAGTCTATTTTTCATGCAAAAACTAATTTTTATTAAAAATATTAATAGACTATATATCGTGCATTTCTTATGCAAAAACTTAAATGAACTATGCAGCGTCTATTTTTCATGCAGAAAATTTAATGGACTATACATCGTCCATTTTTCAAGCAAAAAAATTTTTTATGAAAAAAATTTAATGGACTATAATCGTCTATTTTTCAAACAAAAAAATTTTTTATGAAAAAAATTTAATGGACTATACATAGTCTATTTTTTATGCAAAAACTAATTTTTATTAAAAAATTCAATGGACGATATATCGTGCATTTTTTATGCAAAAAATTAAAAAAACTATGCAGCGTCTATTTTTCATGCAGAAAATTTAATGGACTATACATCATCTATTTTTCAAGCAAAAAAATTTTTTATGAAAAAAATTTAATGGGCTATACATCGTCTATTTTTCAAGCAAAAAAATTTTTTATGAAAAAAATTTAATGGACTATACATCGTCTATTTTTCAAGCAAAAAAATTTTTATGAAAAAAATTTAATGGACTATACATAGTCTATTTTTCATGCAAAAACTAATTTTTATTAAAAAATTCAATGGACTATATAGCGTGCATTTCTTATGCAAAAAATTCAAAAAACTATGCAGCGTCTATTTTTCATGCAGAAAATTTAATGGACTTATACATCGTCTATTTTTCAAGCAAAAAAATTTTTTATGAAAAAAATTTAATGGACTATACATCGTCTATTTTTCAAGCAAAAAAATTTTTTATGAAAAAAATTTTATGGACTATACATAGTCTATTTTTCATGCAAAAACTAATTTTTATTAAAAATATTAATAGACTATATATCGTGCATTTCTTATGCAAAAAATTAAATAAACTATGCAGCGTCTATTTTTCATGCAGAAAATTTAATGGACTATACATCGTCTATTTTTCAAGCAAAAAAATTTTTTATGAAAAAAAATTAATGGACTATATATCATCTATTTTTCAAGCAAAAAAATTTTTTATGAAAAAAATTTAATGGACTATACATAGTCTATTTTTCATGCAAAAACTAATTTTTATTAAAAATATTAATAGACTATATATCGTGCATTTCTTATGCAAAAAATTAAATAAAATATGCAGCGTCTATTTTTCATGCAGAAAATTTAATGGACTATACATCGTCCATTTTTCATAAAAAAAAAATTTTTTATGAAAAAAATTTAATGGACTATCGTCTATTTTTCAAACAAAAAAATTTTTTATGAAAAAAATTTAATGGACTATACATAGTCTATTTTTCATGCAAAAACTAATTTTTATTAAAAAATTCAATGGACGATATATCGTGCATTTCTTATGCAAAAAATTAAAAAAACTATGCAGCGTCTATTTTTCATGCAGAAAATTTAATGGACTATACAAAAAATTTTTATGAAAAAAATTTAATGGACTATACATAGTCTATTTTTCGTGCAAAAACTAATTTTTATTAAAAATATTAATGGACTATACATCGTTCATTTCTTATGCAAAAAACTAAATGAACTATGCAGCGTCTATTTTTCATGCAGAAAATTTAATGGACTATACATCGTCTATTTTTCAAGCAAAAAAATTTTTTATGAAAAAAATTTAATGGACTATACATCGTCCATTTTTCATAAAAAAAAAATTTTTTATGAAAAAAATTTAATGGACTATCGTCTATTTTTCAAACAAAAAAATTTTTTATGAAAAAAATTTAATGGACTATACATCGTCTATTTTTCAAGCAAAAAAATTTTTATGAAAAAAATTTAATGGACTATACATAGTCTATTTTTCGTGCAAAAACTAATTTTTATTAAAAATATTAATGGACTATACATCGTTCATTTCTTATGCAAAAAACTAAATGAACTATGCAGCGTCTATTTTTCATGCAGAAAATTTAATGGACTATACATCGTCTATTTTTCAAGCAAAAAAATTTTTTATGAAAAAAATTTAATGGACTATATATACATCGTCTATTTTTCAAGCAAAAAAATTTTTATGAAAAAAATTTAATGGACTATACATAGTCTATTTTTCATGCAAAAACTAATTTTTATTAAAAATATTAATATACTATATATCGTGCATTTCTTATGCAAAAAATTAAATAAAATATGCAGCGTCTATTTTTCATGCAGAAAATTTAATGGACTATACATCGTCCATTTTTCAAGCAAAAAAATTTTTTATGAAAAAAATTTAATGGACTGACTATACATAGTCTATTTTTCATGCAAAAACTAATTTTTATTAAAAATATTAATAGACTATATATCGTGCATTTCTTATGCAAAAAATTAAATAAATTATGCAGGGTGTATTTTTCATGAAAAAAAATTAATGGACTATACATCGTCTATTTTTCAAGCAAAAAAATTTTTTATGAAAAAAATTTAATGGACTATACATCGTCTATTTTTCAAGCAAAAAAATTTTTATGAAAAAAATTTAATGGACTATACATAGTCTATTTTTCATGCAAAAACTAATTTTTATTAAAAATATTAATAGACTATATATCGTGCATTTCTTATGCAAAAAATTAAATAAATTATGCAGGGTGTATTTTTCATGAAAAAAAATTAATGGACTATACATCGTCTATTTTTCAAGCAAAAAAATTTTTATGAAAAAAATTTAATGGACTATACATAGTCTATTTTTCATGGAAAAACTAATTTTTATTAAAAAATTCAATGGACTATATATCGTGCATTTCTTATGCAAAAAATTAAAAAAACTATGCAGCGTCTATTTTTCATGCAGAAAATTTAATGGACTATACATCGTCTATTTTTCAAGCAAAAAAATTTTTTATGAAAAAAATTTAATGGACTATACATCGTCTATTTTTCAAGCAAAAAAATTTTTTATGAAAAAAATTTAATGGACTATACATAGTCTATTTTTCGTGCAAAAACTAATTTTTATTAAAAATATTAATGGACTATATATCGTGCATTTCTTATGCAAAAAATTTTTTTTATGAAAAAAATTTAATGGACTATACATAGTCTATTTTTCGTGCAAAAACTAATTTTTATTAAAAATATTAATGGACTATACATCGTTCATTTCTTATGCAAAAAACTAAATGAACTATGCAGCGTCTATTTTTCATGCAGAAAATTTAATGGACTATACATCGTCTATTTTTCAAGCAAAAAAATTTTTTATGAAAAAAATTTAATGGACTATACATCGTCTATTTTTCAAGCAAAAAAATTTTTTATGAAAAAAAATTAATGGACTATATATCATCTATTTTTCAAGCAAAAAAATTTTTTATGAAAAAAATTTAATGGACTATACATAGTCTATTTTTCATGCAAAAACTAATTTTTATTAAAAATATTAATAGACTATATATCGTGCATTTCTTATGCAAAAAATTAAATAAAATATGCAGCGTCTATTTTTCATGCAGAAAATTTAATGGACTATACATCGTCCATTTTTCAAGCAAAAAAATTTTTTATGAAAAAAATTTAATGGACTATAATCGTCTATTTTTCAAACAAAAAAATTTTTTATGAAAAAAATTTAATGGACTATACATAGTCTATTTTTCATGCAAAAACTAATTTTTATTAAAAATATTAATAGACTATATATCGTGCATTTCTTATGCAAAAAATTAAATAAAATATGCAGCGTCTATTTTTCATGCAGAAAATTTAATGGAATATACATCGTCCATTTTTCAAGCAAAAAAATTTTTTATGAAAAAAATTTAATGGACTATACATCGTCTATTTTTCATGCAAAAAATAATTTTTATTAAAAAATTTAATGGACTATATATCGTGCATTTCTTATGGAAAAAATTAAATGAACTATGCAGCATCTATTTTTCATGCAGAAAATTTAATGGACTATACATCGTCTAGTTTTCAAGCAAAAAAATTTTTTATGAAAAAAATTTAATGGACTCGTCTATATTTCATGCAAAAAATTTTTTATGAAAAAAATTTAATGGACTATACATCGTCTATTTTTCATGCAAAAACTAATTTTTATTAAAAAATTTAACGGATTATATATCGTGCATTTCTTATGCAAAAAATTAAATGAACTATGCAGCGTCTATTTTTCATGCAGAAAATTTAATGGGCTATACATCGTCTATTTTTCAAGCAAAAAAATTTTTTATGAAAAAAACTAATTTTTATTAAAAAATTTAATGGACTATATATCGTGCATTTCTTATGCAAAAAATTAAATGAACTATGCAGCATCTATTTTTCATGCAGAAAATTTAATGGACATCGTCTAGTTTTCAAGCAAAAAAATTTTTTATGAAAAAAATTTAATGGACTATACATCGTCTATTTTTCATGCAAAAAATTTTTTATGAAAAAAATTTAATGGACTATACATCGTCTATTTTTCATGCAAAAACTAATTTTTATTAAAAAATTTAATGGACTATATATCGTGCATTTCTTATGGAAAAAATTAAATGAACTATGCAGCATCTATTTTTCATGCAGAAAATTTAATGGACTATACATCGTCTAGTTTTCAAGCAAAAAAATTTTTTATGAAAAAAATTTAATGGACTCGTCCATTTTTCAAGAAAAAAATTTTTTTATGAAAAAATTTAATGGGCCATACATCTATTTTTCATGCAAAAAAATTTTTTATGAAAAAAATTGAATGGAATATACATCGTCTATTTTTCATGCAAAAAAATTTTTTATGAAAAAATTTAATGGACTATACATCGTCTATTTTTCATGCAAAAACTAATTTTTATTAAAAAATTTAATGGACTATATATCGTGCATTTTTTATGCAAAAAATTAAATGAACTATGCAGCGTCTATTTTTCATGCAGAAAATTTAATGGGCTATACATCGTCTATTTTTCAAGCAAAAAATTTTTTATGAAAAAATTTAATGGACTATACATCGTCTATTTTTCATGCAAAAACTAATTTTTATTAAAAAATTTAATGGACTATATATCGTGCATTTATTATGCAAAAAATTAAATGAACTATGAAGCGTTTATTTTTCATGCAGAAAACTTAATGGACTATTATACATCGTCAAGTTTTCAAGCAAAAAAATTTTTTATGAAAAAAATTTAATGGACTATATACATCATCTATTTTTCATGCAAAAAAATTTTTTATGAAAAAAATTTAATGGACTATACATCGTCTAGTTTTCATGCAAAAACTAATTTTTATTAAAAAGTTTAATGGACTGTATATCGTGCATTTCTTATGCAAAAAATTAAATGAACTATGCAGCGTCTATTTTTCTTGCAGAAAATTTAATGGGCTATACATCGTTTTTTTATGAAAAAAATTTAATGGACTATATATCGTGCATTTCTTATGCAAAAAATTAAATGAACTATGCAGCGTCTATTTTTCATGCAGAAAATTTAATGGACTATACATCGTCTAGTTTTCAAGCAAAAAAATTTTTTATGAAAAAAATTTAATGGACTATACATCGTCTATTTTTCATGCAAAAACAAATTTTTATTAAAAAATTTAATGGATTATATATCGTGCATTTCTTATGCAAAAAACTAAATGAACTATGCAGCGTCTATTTTTCATGCAGAAAATTTAATGGGCTATACATCGTCTATTTTTCAATATACATCGTATATTTTTCATGCAAAAACTAATTTTTATTAAAAAATTTAATGGACTATATATCGTGCATTTCTTATGCAAAAAATTAAATGAACTATGCAGCATCTATTTTTCATGCAGAAAATTTAATGGACTATACATCGTCTAGTTTTCAAGCAAAAAAATTTTTTATGAAAAAAATTTAATGGACTATATACATCGTCTATTTTTCATGCAAAAAATTTTTTATGAAAAAAATTTAATGGACTATACATCGTCTATTTTTCATGCAAAAACTAATTTTTATTAAAAAATTTAATGGATTATATATCGTGCATTTCTTATGCAAAAAATTAAATGAACTATGCAGCGTCTATTTTTCATGCAGAAAATTTAATGGGCTATACATCGTCTATTTTTAAGCAAAAAAATTTTTTATGAAAAAAATTTAATGGACTATACATCGTCTATTTTTCATCAAAAACTAATTTTTATTAAAAAATTTAATGGACTATATATCGTGCATTTCTTATGCAAAAAATTAAATGAACTATGCAGCGTCTATTTTTCATGCAGAAAATTTAATGGACTATATATCGTCTATTTTTCAAACAAAAAAATTTTTTATGAAAAAAATTTAATGGACTATACATCGTCCATTTTTCAAGAAAAAAATTTTTTTATGAAAAAATTTAATGGGCTATACATCGTCTATTTTTCATGCAAAAACTAATTTTTATTAAAAAATTTAATGGACTATATATCGTGCATTTCTTATGCAAAAAATTAAATGAACTATGAAGCGTCTATTTTTCATGATGAAAATTTAATGGACTATACATCGTCTATTTTTCAAAAAAAAAAAATTTTTATGAAAAAAATTTAATGGGCTATACATCGTCTATTTTTCATGCAAAAACTAATTTTTATTAAAAAATTTAATGGATTATATATCGTGCATTTCTTATGCAAAATATTAAATGAACTATGCAGCGTCTATTTTTCATGCAGAAAATTTAATGGGCTATACATCGTCTATTTTTCAAGGAAAAAAATTTTTTATGAAAAAAATTTAATGGGCTATACATCGTCTATTTTTCATGCAAAAAATTTTTTATGAAAAAAATTTAATGGACTATACATCGTCTATTTTTCATGCGAAAACTAATTTTTATTAAAAAATTTAATGGATTATATATCGTGCATTTCTTATGCAAAAAATTAAATGAACTATGCAGCGTCTATTTTTCATGCAGAAAATTTAATGGGCTATACATCGTCTATTTTTCAAGCAAAAAAATTTTTTATGAAAAAATTTAATGGACTATACATCGTCTATTTTTCATGCAAAAACTAATTTTTATTAAAAAATTTAATGGATTATATATCGTGCATTTCTTATGCAAAAAATTAAATGAACTATGCAGCGTCTATTTTTCATGCAGAAAATTTAATGGGCTATACATCGTCTATTTTTCAAGCAAAAAAATTTTTTATGAAAAAATTTAATCGTCTATTTTTCATGCAAAAACTAATTTTTATTAAAAAATTTAATGGACTATTATCGTGCATTTCTTATGCAAAAAATTAAATGAACTATGCAGCGTCTATTTTTCATGAAAAAAAATTAATGGACTATACATCGTCTATTTTTCAAGCAAAAAAATTTTTTATGAAAAAAATTTAATGGACTATAATACATCGTCTATTTTTCAAGCAAAAAAATTTTTATGAAAAAAATTTAATGGACTATACATAGTCTATTTTTCATGCAAAAACTAATTTTTATTAAAAAATTCAATGGACTATATATCGTGCATTTCTTATGCAAAAAATTCAAAAAACTATGCAGCGTCTATTTTTCATGCAGAAAATTTAATGGACTATACATCGTCTATTTTTCAAGCAAAAAAATTTTTTATGAAAAAAATTTAATGGACTATACATCGTCTATTTTTCAAGCAAAAAAATTTTTTATGAAAAAAATTTAATGGACTATACATAGTCTATTTTTCATGCAAAAACTAATTTTTATTAAAAATATTAATAGACTATATATTGTGCATTTCTTATGCAAAAAATTAAATAAAATATGCAGCGTCCATTTTTCAAGCAAAAAAATTTTTTATGAAAAAAATTTAATGGACTATACATAGTCTATTTTTCATGCAAAAACTAATTTTTATTAAAAACATTAATAGACTATATATCGTGCATTTCTTATGCAAAAAATTAAATAAATTATGCAGGGTGTATTTTTCATGAAAAAAAATTAATGGACTATACATCGTCTATTTTTCAAGCAAAAAAATTTTTTATGAAAAAAATTTAATGGACTATACATCGTCTATTTTTCAAGCAAAAAAATTTTTATGAAAAAAATTTAATGGACTATACATCGTCTATTTTTCATGCAAAAACTAATTTTTATTAAAAAATTCAATGGACTATATATCGTGCATTTCTTATGCAAAAAATTAAAAAACTATGCAGCGTCTACTTTTCATGCAGAAAATTTAATGGACTATACATCGTCTATTTTTCAAGCAAAAAAATTTTTTATGAAAAAAATTTAATGGACTATACATCGTCTATTTTTCAAGCAAAAAAATTTTTTATGAAAAAAATTTAATGGACTATACATAGTCTATTTTTCGTGCAAAAACTAATTTTTATTAAAAATATTAATGGACTATACATCGTTCATTTCTTATGCAAAAAATTCAAAAAACTATGCAGCGTCTATTTTTCATGCAGAAAATTTAATGGACTATACATCGTCTATTTTTCAAGCAAAAAAATTTTATATGAAAAAAATTTAATGGACTATACATCGTCTATTTTTCAAGCAAAAAAATTTTTTATGAAAAAAATTTAATGGACTATAATAGTCTATTTTTCGTGCAAAAACTAATTTTTATTAAAAATATTAATAGACTATATATCGTGCATTTCTTATGCAAAAAATTAAATAAAATATGCAGCGTCTATTTTTCATGCAGAAAATTTAATGGACTATACATCGTCTATTTTTCAAGCAAAAAAATGTTTAATGAAAAAAATTTAATGGACTATACATAGTCTATTTTTCGTGCAAAAACTAATTTTTATTAAAAATATTAATGGACTATATATCGTGCATTTCTTATGCAAAAAATTTTTTTTATGAAAAAAATTTAATGGACTATAATACATAGTCTATTTTTCGTGCAAAAACTAATTTTTATTAAAAATATTAATGGACTATACATCGTTCATTTCTTATGCAAAAAACTAAATGAACTATGCAGCGTCTATTTTTCATGCAGAAAATTGAATGGACTATACATCGTCTATTTTTCAAGCAAAAAAATTTTTTATGAAAAAAATTTAATGAACTATACATCGTCTATTTTTCAAGCAAAAAAATTTTTTATGAAAAAAAATTAATGGACTATATATCATCTATTTTTCAAGCAAAAAAATTTTTTATGAAAAAAATTTAATGGACTATACATAGTCTATTTTTCATGCAAAACCTAATTTTTATTAAAAATATTAATAGACTATATATCGTGCATTTCTTATGCAAAAAATTAAATAAAATATGCAGCGTCTATTTTTCATGCAGAAAATTTAATGGACTATACATCGTCCATTTTTCAAGCAAAAAAATTTTTATGAAAAAAGTTTAATGGACTATAATCGTCTATTTTTCAAACAAAAAAATTTTTTATGAAAAAAATTTAATGGACTATACATAGTCTATTTTTCATGCAAAAACTAATTTTTATTAAAAAATTCAATGGACGATATATCGTGCATTTCTTATGCAAAAAATTAAAAAAACTATGCAGCGTCTATTTTTCATGCAGAAAATTTAATGGACTATACATCGTCTATTTTTCATGCAAAAACTAATTTTTATAAAAAATATTAATAGACTATATATCGTGCATTTCTTATGCAAAAAATTAAATAAATTATGCAGGGTGTATTTTTCATGAAAAAAAATTAATGGACTATACATCGTCTATTTTTCAAGGAATAAAATTTTTTATGAAAAAAATTTAATGGACTATATCGTCTATTTTTCAAGCAAAAAAATTTTTATGAAAAAAGTTTAATGGACTATACATAGTCTATTTTTCGTGCAAAAACTAATTTTTATTAAAAATATTAATGGACTATATAACGTGCATTTCTTATGCAAAAAATTTTTTTTATGAAAAAAATTTAATGGACTATACATATATTCATGCAAAAACTAATTTTTATAAAAAATATTAATAGACTATATATCGTGCATTTCTTATGCAAAAAATTAAATAAAATATGCAGCGTCTATTTTTCATGCAGAAAATTTAATGGACTATACATCGTCCATTTTTCAAGCAAAAAAA
Source organism: Nowickia ferox (assembly GCA_936439885.1). Taxonomy (NCBI): domain Eukaryota; kingdom Metazoa; phylum Arthropoda; class Insecta; order Diptera; family Tachinidae; genus Nowickia; species Nowickia ferox. The sequence goes on from OW387025.1 coordinate 13,050,385, forward strand.
TTTTTTATGAAAAAAATTTAATGGACTATACATAGTCTATTTTTCATGCAAAAACTAATTTTTATAAAAAATATTAATAGACTATATATCGTGCATTTCTTATGCAAAAAATTAAATAAAATATGCAGCGTCTATTTTTCATGCAGAAAATTTAATGGACTATACATCGTCCATTTTTCAAGCAAAAAAATTTTTTATGAAAAAAATTTAATGGACTATACATAGTCTATTTTTCATGCAAAAACTAATTTTTATAAAAAATATTAATAGACTATATATCGTGCATTTCTTATGCAAAAAATTAAATAAATTATGCAGGGTGTATTTTTCATGAAAAAAAATTAATGGACTATACATCGTCTATTTTTCAAGGAAAAAAATTTTTTATGAAAAAAATTTAATGGACTATATCGTCTATTTTTCAAGCAAAAAAATTTTTATGAAAAAAATTTAATGGACTATACATAGTCTATTTTTCGTGCAAAAACTAATTTTTATTAAAAATATTAATGGACTATATAACGTGCATTTCTTATGCAAAAAATTTTTTTTATGAAAAAAATTTAATGGACTATACATAGTCTATTTTTCGTGCAAAAACTAATTTTTATTAAAAATATTAATGGACTATACATCGTTCATTTCTTATGCAAAAAACTAAATGAACTATGCAGCGTCTATTTTTCATGCAGAAAATTTAATGGACTATATATACATCGTCTATTTTTCAAGCAAAAAAATTTTTTATGAAAAAAAATTAATGGACTATATATCATCTATTTTTCAAGAAAAAAAATTTTTTATGAAAAAAATTTAATGGACTTACATAGTCTATTTTTCATGCAAAAACTAATTTTTATTAAAAATATTAATAGACTATATATCGTGCATTTCTTATGCAAAAAATTAATAAAATATACAGCGTCTATTTTTCATGCAGAAAATTTAATGGACTATACATCGTCCATTTTTCAAGCAAAAAAATTTTTTATGAAAAAAATTTAATGGACTATAATCGTCTATTTTTCAAAAAAAAAAATTTTTTATGAAAAAAATTTAATGGACTATAATAGTCTATTTTTCATGCAAAAACTAATTTTTATTAAAAAATTCAATGGACTATATATCGTGCATTTCTTATGCAAAAAATTAAATAAAATATGCAGCGTCTATTTTTCATGCAGAAAATTTAATGGACTATACATCGTCCATTTTTCAAGCAAAAAAATTTTTTATGAAAAAAATTTAATGGACTATAAATAGTCTATTTTTCATGCAAAAACTAATTTTTATTAAAAATATTAATAGACTATATATCGTGCATTTCTTATGCAAAAAATTAAATAAATTATGCAGGGTGTATTTTTCATGAAAAAAAATTAATGGACTATACATCGTCTATTTTTCAAGCAAAAAAATTTTTTATGAAAAAAATTTAATGGACTATACATCGTCTATTTTTCAAGCAAAAAAATTTTTTTGAAAAAAATTTAATGGACTATACATAGTCTATTTTTCATGCAAAAACTAATTTTTATTAAAAAATTCAATGGACTATATATCGTGCATTTCTTATGCAAAAAATTAAAAAAACTATGCAGCGTCTATTTTTCATGCAGAAAATTTAATGGACTATACATCGTCTATTTTTCAAGCAAAAAAATTTTTTATGAAAAAAATTTAATGGACTATAATCGTCTATTTTTCAAACAAAAAAATTTTTTATGAAAAAAATCAATGGACTATATATCGTGCATTTCTTATGCAAAAAATTCAAAAAACTATGCAGCGTCTATTTTTCATGCAGAAAATTTAATGGACTTATACATCGTCTATTTTTCAAGCAAAAAAATTTTTTATGAAAAAAATTTAATGGACTATACATCGTCTATTTTTCAAGCAAAAAAATTTTTTATGAAAAAAATTTAATGGACTATACATAGTCTATTTTTCATGCAAAAACTAATTTTTATTAAAAATATTAATAGACTATATATCGTGCATTTCTTATGCAAAAAATTAAATAAAATATGCAGCGTCTATTTTTCATGCAGAAAATTTAATGGACTATACATCGTCCATTTTTCAAGCAAAAAAATTTTTTATGAAAAAAATTTAATGGACTATACATAGTCTATTTTTCATGCAAAAACTAATTTTTATTAAAAATATTAATAGACTATATATCGTGCATTTCTTATGCAAAAAATTAAATAAATTATGCAGGGTGTATTTTTCATGAAAAAAAATTAATGGACTATATATCGTCTATTTTTCAAGCAAAAAAATTTTTTATGAAAAAAATTTAATGGACTATACATAGTCTATTTTTCATGGAAAAACTAATTTTTATTAAAAAATTCAATGGACTATACATCGTTCATTTCTTATGCAAAAAACTAAATGAACTATGCAGCGTCTATTTTTCATGCAGAAAATTTAATCGTCTATTTTTCAAGCAAAAAAATTTTTTATGAAAAAAATTTAATGGACTATACATCGTCTATTTTTCAAGCAAAAAAATTTTTTATGAAAAAAAATTAATGGACTATATATCATCTATTTTTCAAGCAAAAAAATTTTTTATGAAAAAAATTTAATGGACTATACATAGTCTATTTTTCATGCAAAAACTAATTTTTATTAAAAAATTCAATGGACTATATATCGTGCATTTCTTATGCAAAAAATTAAAAAAACTATGCAGCGTCTATTTTTCATGCAGAAAATTTAATGGACTATACATCGTCTATTTTTCAAGCAAAAAAATTTTTTATGAAAAAAATTTAATGGACTATACATCGTCTATTTTTCAAGCAAAAAAATTTTTTATGAAAAAAATTTAATGGACTATACATAGTCTATTTTTCATGCAAAAACTAATTTTTATTAAAAAATTCAATGGACGATATATCGTGCATTTCTTATGCAAAAAATTAAAAAAACTATGCAGCGTCTATTTTTCATGCAGAAAATTTAATGGACTATACATCGTCTATTTTTCAAGCAAAAAAATTTTTTATGAAAAAAATTTAATGGACTATACATCGTCTATTTTTCAAGCAAAAAAATTTTTTATGAAAAAAATTTAATGGACTATAATACATCGTCTATTTTTCAAGCAAAAAAATTTTTTATGAAAAAAATTTAATGGACTATACATAGTCTATTTTTCATGCAAAAACTAATTTTTATTAAAAATATTAATAGACTATATATCGTGCATTTCTTATGCAAAAAATTAAATAAATATGCAGCGTCTATTTTTCATGCAGAAAATTTAATGGACTATACATCGTCCATTTTTCAAGCAAAAAAATTTTTTATGAAAAAAATTTAATGGACTATACATCGTCTATTTTTCATGCAAAAACTAATTTTTATTAAAAAATTTAATGGACTATATATCGTGCATTTCTTATGGAAAAAATTAAATGAACTATGCAGCATCTATTTTTCATGCAGAAAATTTAATGGACTATACATCGTCTAGTTTTCAAGCAAAAAAATTTTTTATGAAAAAAATTTAATGGACTCGTCTATTTTTCATGCAAAAAATTTTTTATGAAAAAAATTTAATGGACTATACATCGTCTATTTTTCATGCAAAAACTAATTTTTATTAAAAAATTTAATGGATTATATATCGTGCATTTCTTATGCAAAAAATTAAATGAACTATGCAGCGTCTATTTTTCATGCAGAAAATTTAATGGGCTATACATCGTCTATTTTTCAAGCAAAAAAATTTTTTATGAAAAAAATTTAATGGACTATACATCGTCTATTTTTCATGCAAAAACTAATTTTTATTAAAAAATTTAATGGACTATATATCGTGCATTTCTTATGCAAAAAATTAAATGAACTATGCAGCATCTATTTTTCATGCAGAAAATTTAATGGACATCGTCTAGTTTTCAAGCAAAAAAATTTTTTATGAAAAAAATTTAATGGACTATACATCGTCTATTTTTCATGCAAAAAATTTTTTATGAAAAAAATTTAATGGACTATACATCGTCTATTTTTCATGCAAAAACTAATTTTTATTAAAAAATTTTATGGATTATATATCGTGCATTTCTTATGCAAAAAATTAAATGAACTATGCAGCGTCTATTTTTCATGCAGAAAATTTAATGGGCTATACATCGTCTATTTTTCAAGCAAAAAAATTTTTTATGAAAAAAATTTAATGGACTATACATCGTCTATTTTTCATGCAAAAACTAATTTTTATTAAAAAATTTAATGGACTATATATCGTGCATTTCTTATGCAAAAAATTAAATGAACTATGCAGCATCTATTTTTCATGCAGAAAATTTAATGGACTATACATCGTCTAGTTTTCAAGCAAAAAAATTTTTTATGAAAAAAATTTAATGGACTATACATCGTCTATTTTTCATGCAAAAAATTTTTTATGAAAAAAATTTAATGGACTATACATCGTCTATTTTTCATGCAAAAACTAATTTTTATTAAAAAATTTAATGGATTATATATCGTGCATTTCTTATGCAAAAAATTAAATAAATATGCAGCGTCTATTTTTCATGCAGAAAATTTAATGGACTATACATCGTCCATTTTTCAAGAAAAAAATTTTTTTATGAAAAAATTTAATGCGCCATACATCTTCTATTTTTCATGCAAAAAAATTTTTTATGAAAAAAATTTAAAATTTTAAATTTAAAATTAAAATTTAAAAAAATTTTTTATGAAAAAATTTAATGGACTATACATCGTCTATTTTTCATGCAAAAACTAATTTTTATTAAAAAATTTAATGGACTATATATCGTGCATTTTTTATGCAAAAAATTAAATGAACTATGCAGCGTCTATTTTTCATGCAGAAAATTTAATGGGCTATACATCGTCTATTTTTCAAGCAAAAAATTTTTTATGAGAAAAATTTAATGGACTATACATCGTCTATTTTTCATGCAAAAACTAATTTTTATTAAAAAATTTAATGGATTATATATCGTGCATTTCTTATGCAAAAAATTAAATGAACTATGCAGCGTCTATTTTTCATGCAAAAAATTTAATGGGCTATACATCGTCTATTTTTCAAGCAAAAAAATTTTTTATGAAAAAATTTAATGGACTATACATCGTCTATTTTTCATGCAAAAACTAATTTTTATTAAAAAATTTAATGGACTATTATCGTGCATTTCTTATGCAAAAAATTAAATGAACTATGCAGCGTCTATTTTTCATGCAGAAAATTTAATGGACTATACATCGTCTAGTTTTCAAGCAAAAAAATTTTTTATGAAAAAAATTTAATGGACTATAATCGTCTATTTTTCATGCAAAAAAATTTTTTATGAAAAAATTTAATGGACTATACATCGTCTATTTTTCATGCAAAAACTAATTTTTATTAAAAAATTTAATGGACTATATATCGTGCATTTTTTATGCAAAAAATTAAATGAACTATGCAGCGTTTATTTTTCACGCAGAAAATTTAATGGACTATACATCGTCTAGTTTTCAAGCAAAAAAATTTTTTATGAAAAAAGTTTAATGGACTATACATCGTCTATTTTTCATGCAAAAAAATTTTTTATGAAAAAAATTTAATGGACTATACATCGTCTATTTTTCATGCAAAAACTAATTTTTATTAAAAAATTTAATGGACTATATATCGTGCATTTCTTATGCAAAAACTTAAATGAACTATGCAGCGTCTATTTTTCATGCAGAAAATTTAATGGACTATACATCGTCTAGTTTTCAAGCAAAAAAATTTTTTATGAAAAAAATTTAATGGACTATACATCGTCTATTTTTCATGCAAAAAAATTTTTTATGAAAAATTTAATGGACTATACATCGTCTATTTTTCATGGAAAAAATTTTGTATGAAAAAAATTTAATGGACTATACATCGTCTATTTTTCATGCAAAAACAAATTTTTATTAAAAAATTTAATGGATTATATATCGTGCATTTCTTATGCAAAAAATTAAATGAACTATGCAGCGTCTATTTTTCATGCAGAAAATTTAATGGGCTATACATCGTCTATTTTTCAAGCAAAAAAATTTTGTATGAAAAAAATTTAATGGACTATACATCGTCTATTTTTCATGCAAAAACTAATTTTTATTAAAAACTTTAATGGACTATATATCGTGCATTTCTTATGCAAAAAATTAAATGAACTATGCAGCGTCTATTTTTCATGCAGAAAATTTAATGGACTATACATCGTCTAGTTTTCAAGCAAAAAAATTTTTTATGAAAAAAATTTAATGGACTATAATCGTCTATTTTTCATGCAAAAAAATTTTTTATGAAAAAAATTTAATGGACTATACATCGTCTATTTTTCATGCAAAAAAATTTTTTATGAAAAAAATTTAATCGTCTATTTTTATGCAAAAACTAATTTTTATTAAAAAATTTAATGGACTATATATCGTGCATTTCTTATGCAAAAACTTAAATGAACTATGCAGCGTCTATTTTTCATGCAGAAAATTTAATGGACTATACATCGTCTAGTTTTCAAGCAAAAAAATTTTTTATGAAAAAAATTTAATGGACTATACATCGTCTATTTTTCATGCAAAAACTAATTTTTATTAAAAAATTTAATGGACTATATATCGTGCATTTATTATGCAAAAAATTAAATGAACTATGCAGCGTCTATTTTTCATGCAGAAAATTTAATGGACTATACATCGTCTATTTTTCATGCAAAAAAATTTTTAATGAAAAAAATTTAATGGACTATACATCGTCTATTTTTCATGCAAAAACTAATTTTTATTAAAAAATTTAATGAACTATATATCGTGCATATCTTATGCAAGAAATTAAATGAACTATGCAGCATCTATTTTTCATGCAGAAAATTTAATGGACTATACATCGTCTAGTTTTCAAGCAAAAAAATTTTTTATGAAAAAAATTTAATGGACTATACATCGTCTATTTTTCATGGAAAAAATTTTGTATGAAAAAAATTTAATGGACTATACATCGTCTATTTTTCATGCAAAAACAAATTTTTATTAAAAAATTTAATGGATTATATATCGTGCATTTCTTATGCAAAAAATTAAATGAACTATGCAGCGTCTATTTTTCATGCAGAAAATTTAATGGGCTATACATCGTCTATTTTTCAAGCAAAAAAATTTTTTATGAAAAAAATTTAATGGACTATACATCGTCTATTTTTCATGCAAAAACTACTTTTTATTAAAAAATTTAATGGACTATATATCGTGCATTTCTTATGCAAAAAATTAAATGAACTATGCAGCGTCTATTTTTCATGCAGAAAATTTAATGGACTATACATCGTCTAGTTTTCAAGCAAAAAAATTTTTTATGAAAAAAATTTAATGGACTATAATCGTCTATTTTTCATGCAAAAAAATTTTTTATGAAAAAAATTTAATGGACTATACATCGTCTATTTTTCATGGAAAAAAATTTTTTATGAAAAAAATTTAATCGTCTATTTTTCATGCAAAAACTAATTTTTATTAAAAAATTTAATGGACTATATATCGTGCATTTCTTATGCAAAAACTTAAATGAACTATGCAGCGTCTATTTTTCATGCAGAAAATTTAATGGACTATACATCGTCTAGTTTTCAAGCAAAAAAATTTTTTATGAAAAAATTTAATGGACTATATATACATCGTCTATTTTTCATGCAAAAAAATTTTTTATGAAAAAAATTTAATGGACTATACATCGTCTATTTTTCATGCAAAAACTAATTTTTATTAAAAAATTTAATGGACTATATATCGTGCATTTATTATGCAAAAAATTAAATGAACTATGCAGCGTCTATTTTTCATGCAGAAAATTTAATGGACTATACATCGTCTATTTTTCATGCAAACAAATTTTTAATGAAAAAAATTTAATGGACTATACATCGTCTATTTTTCATGCAAAAACTAATTTTTATTAAAAAATTTAATGAACTATATATCGTGCATATCTTATGCAAGAAATTAAATGAACTATGCAGCATCTATTTTTCATGCAGAAAATTTAATGGACTATACATCGTCTAGTTTTCAAGCAAAAAAATTTTTTATGAAAAAAATTTAATGGACTATACATCGTCTATTTTTCATGGAAAAAATTTTGTATGAAAAAAATTTAATGGACTATATATACATCGTCTATTTTTCATGCAAAAACAAATTTTTATTAAAAAATTTAATGGATTATATATCGTGCATTTCTTATGCAAAAAATTAAATGAACTATGCAGCGTCTATTTTTCATGCAGAAAATTTAATGGGCTATACATCGTCTATTTTTCAAGCAAAAAAATTTTTTATGAAAAAAATTTAATGGACTATACATCGTCTATTTTTCATGCAAAAACTAATTTTTATTAAAAAATTTAATGGACTATATATCGTGCATTTCTTATGCAAAAAATTAAATGAACTATGCAGCGTCTATTTTTCATGCAGAAAATTTAATGGACTATACATCGTCTAGTTTTCAAGCAAAAAAATTTTTTATGAAAAAAATTTAATGGACTATACATCGTCTATTTTTCATGCAAAAAAATTTTTTATGAAAAAAATTTAATGGACTATACATCGTCTATTTTTCATGCAAAAAAATTTTTTATGAAAAAAATTTAATCGTCTATTTTTCATGCAAAAACTAATTTTTATTAAAAAATTTAATGGACTATATATCGTGCATTTCTTATGCAAAAACTTAAATGAACTATGCAGCGTCTATTTTTCATGCAGAAAATTTAATGGACTATACATCGTCTAGTTTTCAAGCAAAAAAATTTTTTATGAAAAAAATTTAATGGACTATACATCGTCTATTTTTCATGCAAAAAAATTTTTTATGAAAAAAATTTAATCGTCTATTTTTCATGCAAAAACTAATTTTTATTAAAAAATTTAATGGACTATATATCGTGCATTTTTTATGGAAAAAATTAAATGAACTATGCAGCGTCTATTTTTCATGCAGAAAATTTAATGGGCTATACATCGTCTATTTTTCAAGCAAAAAATTTTTTATGAAAAAAATTTAATGGACTATACATCGTCTATTTTTCATGCAAAAAAATTTTTTATGAAAAAAATTTAATCGTCTATTTTTCATGCAAAAACTAATTTTTATTAAAAAATTTAATGGACTATATATCGTGCATTTCTTAATGGACTATACATCGTCTATTTTTAAAAAAAAAATTTTTTATGAAAAAAATTTAATGGACTATAGTCTATTTTTCATGCAAAAACTAATTTTTATTAAAAAATTTCATGAACTATATATCGTGCATTTCTTATGCAAAAAATTAAATGAACTATGCAGCATCTATTTTTCATGCAGAAAATTTAATGGACTATACATCGTCTAGTTTTCAAGCAAAAAAATTTTTTATCGTCTATTTTTCATGCAAAAAATTTTTTATGAAAAAAATTTAATGGACTATACATCGTCTATTTTTCATGCAAAAACTAATTTTTATTAAAAAATTTAATGGACTATATATCGTGCATTTTTTATGCAAAAAATTAAATGAACTATGCAGCGTTTATTTTTCATGCAGAAAATTTAATGGACTATACATCGTCTAGTTTTCAAGCAAAAAAATTTTTTATGAAAAAAGTTTAATGGACTATACATCGTCTATTTTTCATGCAAAAAAAATTTTTATGAAAAAAATTTAATGGACTATACATCGTCTATTTTTCATGGAAAAACTAATTTTTATTAATAAATTTAATGGACTATATATCGTGCATTTCTTATGCAAAAACTTAAATGAACTATGCAGCGTCTATTTTTCATGCAGAAAATTTAATGGACTATACATCGTCTAGTTTTCAAGCAAAAAAATTTTTTATGAAAAAAATTTAATGGACAATACATCGTCTATTTTTCATGCAAAAAAATTTTTTATGAAAAAAATTTAATGGACTATACATCGTCTATTTTTCATGCAAAAAAATTTTTTATGAAAAATTTAATGGACTATACATCGTCTATTTTTCATGCAAAAACTAATTTTTATTAAAAAATTTAATGGACTATATATCGTGCATTTATTATGCAAAAAATTAAATGAACTATGCAGCGTCTATTTTTCATGCAGAAAATTTAATGGACAAAATTTAATGGACTATACATCGTCTATTTTTCATGCAAAAAAATTTTTTATGAAAAAATTTAATGGACTATACATCGTCTATTTTTCATGCAAAAACTAATTTTTATTAAAAAATTTAATGGACTATATATCGTGCATTTTTTATGCAAAAAATTAAATGAACTATGCAGCGTCTATTTTTCATGCAGAAAATTTAATGGGCTATATATACATCGTCTATTTTTCAAGGAAAAAAATTTTTTATGAAAAAAATTTAATGGACTATACATCGTCTATTTTTCATGCAAAAACTAATTTTTATTAAAAAATTTAATGGACTATATATCGTGCATTTCTTATGCAAAAAATTAAATGAACTATGCAGCATCTATTTTTCATGCAGAAAATTTAATGGACTATACATCGTCTAGTTTTCAAGCAAAAAAAATTTTTATGAAAATAATTTAATGGACTATACATCGTCTATTTTTCATGCAAAAAATTTTTTATGAAAAAAATTTAATGGACTATACATCGTCTATTTTTCATGCAAAAACTAATTTTTATTAAAAAATTTAATGGATTATATATCGTGCATTTCTTATGCAAAAAATTAAATGAACTATGCAGCGTCTATTTTTCATGCAGAAAATTTAATGGGCTATACATCGTCTATTTTTTATGCAAAAACTAATTTTTATTAAAAAATTTAATGGACTATATATCGTGCATTTCTTATGCAAAAAATTAAATGAACTATGCAGCGTCTATTTTTCATGCAGAAAATTTAATGGACTATACATCGTCTAGTTTTCAAGCAAAAAAATTTTTTATGAAAAAAATTTAATGGACTATAATCGTCTATTTTTCATGCAAAAAAATTTTTTATGAAAAAAATTTAATGGACTATACATCGTCTATTTTTCATGCAAAAACTAATTTTTATTAAAAAATTTAATGGACTATATATCGTGCATTTTTTATGCAAAAAATTAAATGAACTATGCAGCGTCTATTTTTCATGCAGAAAATTTAATGGGCTATATATACATCGTCTATTTTTCAAGGAAAAAAATTTTTTATGAAAAAAATTTAATGGACTATACATCGTCTATTTTTCATGCAAAAACTAATTTTTATTAAAAAATTTAATGGACTATATATCGTGCATTTCTTATGCAAAAAATTAAATGAACTATGCAGCATCTATTTTTCATGCAGAAAATTTAATGGACTATACATCGTCTAGTTTTCAAGCAAAAAAAATTTTTATGAAAATAATTTAATGGACTATACATCGTCTATTTTTCATGCAAAAAATTTTTTATGAAAAAAATTTAATGGACTATACATCGTCTATTTTTCATGCAAAAACTAATTTTTATTAAAAAATTTAATGGATTATATATCGTGCATTTCTTATGCAAAAAATTAAATGAACTATGCAGCGTCTATTTTTCATGCAGAAAATTTAATGGGCTATACATCGTCTATTTTTTATGCAAAAACTAATTTTTATTAAAAAATTTAATGGACTATATATCGTGCATTTCTTATGCAAAAAATTAAATGAACTATGCAGCGTCTATTTTTCATGCAGAAAATTTAATGGACTATACATCGTCTAGTTTTCAAGCAAAAAAATTTTTTATGAAAAAAATTTAATGGACTATAATCGTCTATTTTTCATGCAAAAAAATTTTTTATGAAAAAAATTTAATGGACTATACATCGTCTATTTTTCATGCAAAAACTAATTTTTATTAAAAAATTTAATGGACTATATATCGTGCATTTTTTATGCAAAAAATTAAATGAACTATGCAGCGTTTATTTTTCATGCAGAAAATTTAATGGACTATACATCGTCTAGTTTTCAAGCAAAAAAATTTTTTATGAAAAAAGTTTAATGGACTATACATCGTCTATTTTTCATGCAAAAAAAATTTTTATGAAAAAAATTTAATGGACTATACATCGTCTATTTTTCATGGAAAAACTAATTTTTATTAATAAATTTAATGGACTATATATCGTGCATTTCTTATGCAAAAACTTAAATGAACTATGCAGCGTCTATTTTTCATGCAGAAAATTTAATGGACTATACATCGTCTAGTTTTCAAGCAAAAAAATTTTTTATGAAAAAAATTTAATGGACAATACATCGTCTATTTTTCATGCAAAAAAATTTTTTATGAAAAAAATTTAATGGACTATACATCGTCTATTTTTCATGCAAAAAAATTTTTTATGAAAAATTTAATGGACTATACATCGTCTATTTTTCATGCAAAAACTAATTTTTATTAAAAAATTTAATGGACTATATATCGTGCATTTATTATGCAAAAAATTAAATGAACTATGCAGCGTCTATTTTTCATGCAGAAAATTTAATGGACAAAATTTAATGGACTATACATCGTCTATTTTTCATGCAAAAAAATTTTTTATGAAAAAATTTAATGGACTATACATCGTCTATTTTTCATGCAAAAACTAATTTTTATTAAAAAATTTAATGGACTATATATCGTGCATTTTTTATGCAAAAAATTAAATGAACTATGCAGCGTCTATTTTTCATGCAGAAAATTTAATGGGCTATACATCGTCTATTTTTCAAGCAAAAAATTTTTTATGAAAAAAATTTAATGGACTATACATCGTCTATTTTTCATGCAAAAACTAATTTTTATTAACAAATTTAATGGACTATATATCGTGCATTTATTATGGAAAAAATTAAATGAACTATGAAGCGTCTATTTTTCATGCAGAAAACTTAATGGACTATTATACATCGTCTAGTTTTCAAGCAAGAAAATTTTTTATGAAAAAAATTTAATGGACTATACATCATCTAGTTTTCAAGGAAAAAAATTTTTTATGAAAAAAATTTAATGGACTATACATCGTCTATTTTTCATGCAAAAACTAATTTTTATTAAAAAATTTAATGGACTATATATCGTGCATTTCTTATGCAAAAAATTAAATGAACTATGCAGCGTCTATTTTTCATGCAGAAAATTTAATGGGCTATACATCGTCTATTTTTCAAGCAAAAAAATTTTTTATGAAAAAAATTTAATGGACTATACATCGTCTATTTTTCATGCAAAAACTAATTTTTATTAAAAAATTTAATGGACTATATATCGTGCATTTCTTATGCAAAAAATTAAATGAACTATGCAGCATCTATTTTTCATGCAGAAAATTTAATGGACTATACATCGTCTAGTTTTCAAGCAAAAAAATTTTTTATGAAAAAAATTTAATGGACTATACATCGTCCATTTTTCAAGCAAAAAAATTTTTTTAAAAAAAATTTAATGGACTATACATCGTCTATTTTTCATGCAAAAACTAATTTTTATTAAAAAATTTAATGGACTATATATCGTGCATTTCTTATGCAAAAAATTAAATGAACTATGCAGCGTCTATTTTTCATGCAGAAAATTTAATGACTATATATCGTCTATTTTTCATGCAAAATCTAATTTTTATTAAATAATTTAATGGACTATATATCGTGCATTTTTTATGCAAAAAATTAAATGAACTATGCAGCGTCTATTTTTCATGCAGAAAATTTAATGGACTATACATCGTCTAGCTTTCAAGCAAAAAAATTTTTTATGAAAAAAGTTTAATGGACTATACATCGTCTATTTTTCATGCAAAAAAATTTTTTATGAAAAAAATTAAATGGACTATTCATCGTCTATTTTTCAAGCAAAAACTAATTTTTATTAAAAAATTTAATGGACTATATATCGTGCATTTCTTATGCAAAAAATTAAATGAACTATGAAGCGTCTATTTTTCATGCAGAAAATTTAATGGACTATACATCGTCTATTTTTCAAACAAAAAAATTTTTTACGAAAAAAATTTAATGGACTATATATCGTCTATTTTTCATGCAAAATCTAATTTTTATTAAAAAATTTAATGGACTATATATCGTGCATTTCTTATGCAAAAACTTAAATGAACTATGCAGCGTCTATTTTTCATGCAGAAAATTTAATGGACTATACATCGTCTATTTTTCAAGCAAAAAATTTTTTATGAAAAAAATTTAATGGAGTATACATCGTCTATTTTTCATGCAAAAACTAATTTTTATTAAAAAATTTAATGGACTATATATCGTGCATTTATTATGCAAAAAATTAAATGAACTATGAAGCGTCTATTTTTCATGCAGAAAACTTAATAGACTTATTATACATCGTCTAGTTTTCAAGCAAAAAAATTTTTTATGAAAAAAATTTAATGGACTATACATCATCTAGTTTTCAAACAAAAAAATTTTTTATGAAAAAAATTTAATGGACTATACATCGTCTATTTTTCATGAAAAAACTAATTTTTATTAAAAAATTTAATGGACTATATATCGTGCATTTATTATTCAAAAAATTAAATGAACTATGAAGCGTCTATTTTTCATGCAGAAAACTTAATGGACTATTATACATCGTCTAGTTTTCAAGCAAAAAAATTTTTTATGAAAAAAATTTAATGGACTATATATCGTCTATTTTTCATGCAAAAATGTTTTTTATGAAAAAAATTTAATGGATTATACATCGTCTATTTTTCATGCAAAAACTAATTTTTATTAAAAAATTTAATGGACTATATATCGTGCATTTCTTATGCAAAAAATTAAATGAACTATGCAGCGTCTATTTTTCTTGCAGAAAATTTAATGGGCTATACATCGTTTTTTTATGAAAAAAATTTAATGGACTATATATCGTGCATTTCTTATGCAAAAAATTAAACGAACTATGCAGCGTCTATTTTTCATCCAGAAAATTTAATGGACTATACATCGTCTATTTTTCATGTAAAAAAATTTTTTATGAAAAAAATTTAATGGACTATACATCGTCTATTTTTCATGCAAAAACTAATTTTTATTAAAAAATTTAATGAACTATATATTGTGCATTTCTTATGCAAAAAATTAAATGAACTATGCAGCATCTATTTTTCATGCAGAAAATTTAATGGACTTATACATCGTCTAGTTTTCAAGCAAAAAAATTTTTTATGAAAAAAATTTAATGGACTATACATCGTCTATTTTTCATGCAAAAAATTTTTTATGAAAAAAATTTAATGGACTATACATCGTCTATTTTTCATGCAAAAACAAATTTTTATTAAAAAATTTAATGGATTATATATCGTGCATTTCGTATGCAAAAAATTAAATGAACTATGCAGCGTCTATTTTTCATGCAGAAAATTTAATGGGCTATACATCGTCTATTTTTCAAGCAAAAAAATTTTTTATGAAAAAAATTTAATGGACTATACATCGTCTATTTTTCATGCAAAAACTAATTTTTATTAAAAAATTTAATGGACTATATATCGTGCATTTCTTATGCAAAAAATTAAATGAACTATGCAGCATCTATTTTTCATGCAGAAAATTTAATGGACTATACATCGTCTAGTTTTCAAGCAAAAAAATTTTTTATGAAAAAAATTTAATGGACTATACATCGTCTATTTTTCATGGAAAAAATTTTTTATGAAAAAAATTTAATGGACTATACATCGTCTATTTTTCATGCAAAAACAAATTTTTATTAAAAAATTTAATGGATTATATATCGTGCATTTCTTATGCAAAAAATTAAATGAACTATGCAGCGTCTATTTTTCATGCAGAAAATTTAATGGGCTATACATCGTCTATTTTTCAAGCAAAAAAATTTTTTATGAAAAAAATTTAATGGACTATACATCGTCTATTTTTCATGCAAAAACTAATTTTTATTAAAAAATTTAATGGACTATATATCGTGCATTTCTTATGCAAAAAATTAAATGAACTATGCAGCGTCTATTTTTCTTGCAGAAAATTTAATGGGCTATACATCGTTTTTTTATGAAAAAAAATTTAATGGACTATATATCGTGCATTTCTTATGCAAAAAATTAAATGAACTATGAAGCGTCTATTTTTCATGCAGAAAACTTAATGGACTTATTATACATCGTCTAGTTTTCAAGCAAAAAAATTTTTTATGAAAAAAATTTAATGGACTATACATCATCTAGTTTTCAAACAAAAAAATTTTTTATGAAAAAAATTTAATGGACTATACATCGTCTATTTTTCATGAAAAAACTAATTTTTATTAAAAAATTTAATGGACTATATATCGTTCATTTATTATGCAAAAAATTAAATGAACTATGAAGCGTCTATTTTTCATGCAGAAAACTTAATGGACTATTATACATCGTCTAGTTTTCAAGCAAAAAAATTTTTTATGAAAAAAATTTAATGGACTATATATCGTCTTTTTTTCATGCAAAAAAATTTTTTATGAAAAAAATTTAATGGATTATACATCGTCTATTTTTCATGCAAAAACTAATTTTTATTAAAAAATTTAATGGACTATATATCGTGCATTTCTTATGCAAAAAATTAAATGAACTATGCAGCGTCTATTTTTCTTGCAGAAAATTTAATGGGCTATACATCGTTTTTTTATGAAAAAAATTTAATGGACTATATATCGTGCATTTCTTATGCAAAAAATTAAATGAACTATGCAGCGTCTATTTTTCATGCAGAAAATTTAATGGACTATACATCGTCTATTTTTCATGCAAAAAATTTTTTATGAAAAAAATTTAATGGACTATACATCGTCTATTTTTCATGCAAAAACAAATTTTTATTAAAAAATTTAATGGATTATATATCGTGCATTTCTTATGCAAAAAATTAAATGAACTATGCAGCGTCTATTTTTCATGCAGAAAATTTAATGGGCTATACATCGTCTATTTTTCAAGCAAAAAAATTTTTTATGAAAAAAATTTAATGGACTATACATCGTCTATTTTTCATGCAAAAACTAATTTTTATTAAAAAATTTAATGGACTATATATCGTGCATTTCTTATGCAAAAAATTAAATGAACTATGCAGCGTCTATTTTTCATGCAGAAAATTTAATGGACTATACATCGTCTAGTTTTCAAGCAAAAAAATTTTTTATGAAAAAAGTTTAATGGACTATACATCGTCTATTTTTCATGCAAAAAAATTTTTTATGAAAAAAATTTAAAGGACTACACATCGTCTATTTTTCATGCAAAAAATTTTTTATGAAAAAAATTTAATGGACTATACATCGTTTATTTTTCATGCAAAAACTAATTTTTATTAAAAAATTTAATGAACTATATATCGTGCATATCTTATGCAAGAAATTAAATGAACTATGCAGCATCTATTTTTCATGCAGAAAATTTAATGGACTATCGTGCATTTCTTATGCAAAAAATTAAATGAACTATGCAGCGTCTATTTTTCATGCAGAAAATTTAATGGACTATACATCGTCTATTTTTCATGCAAAAAAATTTTTAATGAAAAAAATTTAATGGACTATACATCGTTTATTTTTCATGCAAAAACTAATTTTTATTAAAAAATTTAATGAACTATATATCGTGCATATCTTATGCAAGAAATTAAATGAACTATGCAGCATCTATTTTTCATGCAGAAAATTTAATGGACTATACATCGTCTAGTTTTCAAGCAAAAAAATTTTTTATGAAAAAAATTTAATGGACTATACATCGTCTATTTTTCATGGAAAAAATTTTGTATGAAAAAAATTTAATGGACTATACATCGTCTATTTTTCATGCAAAAACAAATTTTTATTAAAAAATTTAATGGATTATATATCGTGCATTTCTTATGCAAAAAATTAAATGAACTATGCAGCGTCTATTTTTCATGCAGAAAATTTAATGGGCTATACATCGTCTATTTTTCAAGCAAAAAAATTTTTTATGAAAAAAATTTAATGGACTATAATCGTCTATTTTTCATGCAAAAACTAATTTTTATTAAAAAATTTAATGAACTATATATCGTGCATATCTTATGCAAGAAATTAAATGAACTATGCAGCATCTATTTTTCATGCAGAAAATTTAATGGACTATACATCGTCTAGTTTTCAAGCAAAAAAATTTTTTATGAAAAAAATTTAATGGACTATATATACATCGTCTATTTTTCATGCAAAAAAATGTTTTATGAAAAAAATTAAATGGACTATACATCGTCTATTTTTCATGCAAAAACTAATTTTTATTAAAAAATTTAATGGACTATATATCGTGCATTTCTTATGCAAAAAATTAAATGAACTATGAAGCGTCTATTTTTCATGCAGAAAATTTAATGGACTATACATCGTCTATTTTTCAAACAAAAAAATTTTTTATGAAAAAAATTTAATGGACTATATATACATCGTCTATTTTTCATGCAAAAACTAATTTTTATTAAAAAATTTAATGGACTATATATCGTGCATTTCTTATGCAAAAAATTAAATGAACTATGCAGCGTCTATTTTTCATGCAGAAAATTTAATGCACTATACATCGTCTAGTTTTCAAGCAAAAAAATTTTTTATGAAAAAAATTTAATGGACTATATATACATCGTCTATTTTTCATGCAAAAAAATGTTTTATGAAAAAAATTAAATGGACTATACATCGTCTATTTTTCATGCAAAAACTAATTTTTATTAAAAAATTTAATGGACTATATATCGTGCATTTCTTATGCAAAAAATTAAATGAACTATGAAGCGTCTATTTTTCATGCAGAAAATTTAATGGACTATACATCGTCTATTTTTCAAACAAAAAAATTTTTTACGAAAAAAATTTAATGGACTTACATCGTCTATTTTTCATGCAAAAACTAATTTTTATTAAAAAATTTAATGGATTATATATCGTGCATTTATTATGCAAAAAATTAAATGAACTATGCAGCGTCTATTTTTCATGCAGAAAATTTAATGCACTATACATCGTCTAGTTTTCAAGCAAAAAAATTTTTTATGAAAAAAATTTAATGGACTATATATACATCGTCTATTTTTCATGCAAAAAAATGTTTTATGAAAAAAATTAAATGGACTATACATCGTCTATTTTTCATGCAAAAACTAATTTTTATTAAAAAATTTAATGGACTATATATCGTGCATTTCTTATGGAAAAAATTAAATGAACTATGCAACGTCTATTTTTCTTGCAGAAAATTTAATGGGCTATACATCGTTTTTTTATGAAAAAAATTTAATAGACTATATATCGTGCATTTCTTATGCAAAAAATTAAATGAACTATGCAGCATCTATTTTTCATGCAGAAAATTTAATGGACTATACATCGTCTAGTTTTCAAGCAAAAAAATTTTTTATGAAAAAAATTTAAAGGACTACACATCGTCTATTTTTCATGGAAAAAATTTTTTATGAAAAAAATTTAATGGACTATACATCGTCTATTTTTCATGCAAAAACTAATTTTTATTAAAAAATTTAATGGATTATATATCGTGCATTTCTTACGCAAAAAATTAAATGAACTATGCAGCGTCTATTTTTTATGCAGAAAATTTAATAAGCTATACATCGTCTATTTTTTAAGCAAAAAAATTTTTTATGAAAAAAATTTAATGGACTATACATCGTCTATTTTTCATGCAAAAACTAATTTTTATTAAAAAATTTAATGGACTATATATCGTGCATTTCTTACGCAAAAAATTAAATGAACTATGAAGCGTCTATTTTTCATGCAGAAAATTTAATGGACTATACATCGTCTATTTTTCAAACAAAAAAATTTTTTACGAAAAAAATTTAATGCAGAAAATTTAATGGACTATACATCGTCTATTTTTCAAACAAAAAAATTTTTTATGAAACAAATTTAATGGACTATATATACATCGTCCATTTTTCAAGAAAAAAATTTTTTTATGAAAAAATTTAATGGGCTATATATCGTCTATTTTTCATGCAAAAACTAATTTTTATTAAAAAATTTAATGGACTATATATCGTGCATTTCTTATGCAAAAAATTAAATGAACTATGAAGCGTCTATTTTTCATGATGAAAATTTAATGGACTATAATCGTCTAGTTTTCAAGCAAAAAAATTTTTTATGAAAAAAATTTAATGGACTATACATCGTCTATTTTTCATGCAAAAACTAATTTTTATTAAAAAATTTAATGGACTATATATCGTGCATTTCTTATGCAAAAAATTAAATGAACTATGCAGCGTCTATTTTTCATGCAGAAAATTTAATGGACTATACATCGTCTAGTTTTCAAGCAAAAAAATTTTTTATGAAAGAAATTTAATGGACTATATATACATCGTCTATTTTTCATGCAAAAAAATTTTTTATGAAAAAAATTAAATGGACTATATATACATCGTCTATTTTTCATGCAAAAACTAATTTTTATTAAAAAATTTAATGGACTATATATCGTGCATTTCTTATGCAAAAAATTAAATGAACTATGAAGCGTCTATTTTTCATGCAGAAAATTTAATGGACTATACATCGTCTATTTTTCAAACAAAAAAATTTTTTACGAAATAAATTTAATGGACTATATATCGTCTATTTTTCATGCAAAATCTAATTTTTATTAAAAAATTTAATGGACTATATATCGTGCATTTCTTATGCAAAAAATTAAATGAACTATGCAGCTTCTATTTTTCATGCAGAAAATTTAATGGGCTATACATCGTCTATTTTTCATGCAAAAAAATTTTTATGAAAAAATTTAATGGACTATTATACATCGTCTATTTTTCATGCAAAAAAATTTTTTATGAAAAAATTTAATGGACTATACATCGTCTATTTTTCATGCAAAAACTAATTTTTATTAAAAAATTTAATGGACTATATATCGTGCATTTTTTATGCAAAAAATTAAATGAACTATGCAGCGTCTATTTTTCATGCAGAAAACTTAATGGACTATTATACATCGTCTAGTTTTCAAGCAAGAAAATTTTTTATGAAAAAAAATTTAATGGACTATACATCATCTAGTTTTCAAACAAAAAAATTTTTTATGAAAAAAATTTAATGGACTATACATCGTCTATTTTTCATGCAAAAACTAATTTTTATTAAAAAATTTAATGGACTATATATCGTGCATTTATTATGCAAAAAATTAAATGAACTATGAAGCGTCTATTTTTCATGCAGAAAACTTAATGGACTATTATACATCGTCTAGTTTTCAAGCAAAAAAATTTTTTATGAAAAAAATTTAATGGACTATATATCGTCTATTTTTCATGCAAAACAATTTTTTATGAAAAAAATTTAATGGATTATACATCGTCTATTTTTCATGCAAAAACTAATTTTTATTAAAAAATTTAATGGACTATATATCGTGCATTTCTTAAGCAAAAAATTAAATGAACTATGCAGCGTCTATTTTTCTTGCAGAAAATTTAATGGGCTATACATCGTTTTTTTTGAAAAAAATTTAATGGACTATATATCGTGCATTTCTTATGCAAAAAATTAAATGAACTAAAAAATTTTTTATGAAAAAAATTTAATGGACTATACATCGTCTATTTTTCATGCAAAAACTAATTTTTATTAAAAAATTTAATGGACTATATATCGTGCATTTATTATGCAAAAAATTAAATGAACTATGAAGCGTCTATTTTTCATGCAGAAAACTTATTGGACTATTATACATCGTCTAGTTTTCAAGCAAAAAAATTTTTTATGAAAAAAATTTAATGGACTATATATCGTCTATTTTTCATGCAAAACAATTTTTTATGAAAAAAATTTAATGGATTATACATCGTCTATTTTTCATGCAAAAACTAATTTTTATTAAAAAATTTAATGGACTATATATCGTGCATTTCTTAAGCAAAAAATTAAATGAACTATGCAGCGTCTATTTTTCTTGCAGAAAATTTAATGGGCTATACATCGTTTTTTTATGAAAAAAATTTAATGGACTATATATCGTGCATTTCTTATGCAAAAAATTAAATGAACTATGCAGCGTCTATTTTTCATGCAGAAAATTTAATGGACTATACATCGTCTATTTTTCATGCAAAAAAATTTTTAATGAAAAAAATTTAATGGACTATACATCGTCTATTTTTCATGCAAAAACTAATTTTTATTAAAAAATTTAATGAACTATATATCGTGCATTTCTTATGCAAAAAATTAAATGAACTATGCAGCATCTATTTTTCATGCAGAAAATTTAATGGACTATACATCGTCTAGTTTTCAAGCAAAAAAATTTTTTATGAAAAAAATTTAATGGACTATACATCGTCTATTTTTCATGGAAAAAATTTTGTTTGAAAAAAATTGAATGGACTATACATCGTCTATTTTTCATGCAAAAACAAATTTTTATTAAAAAATTTAATGGATTATATATCGTGCATTTCTTATGCAAAAAATTAAATGAACTATGCAGCGTCTATTTTTCATGCAGAAAATTTAATGGGCTATACATCGTCTAGTTTTCAAGGAAAAAAATTTTTTATGAAAAAAATTTAATGGACTATACATCGTCTATTTTTCATGCAAAAAATTTTTTATGAAAAAAATTTAATGGACTATACATCGTCTATTTTTCATGCAAAAAAATTTTTTATGAAAAAATTTAATGGACTATACATCGTCTATTTTACATGCAAAAACTAATTTTTATTAAAAAATTTAACGGACTATATATCGTGCATTTATTATGCAAAAAATTAAATGAACTATGAAGCGTCTATTTTTCATGCAGAAAACTTAATGGACTATTATACATCGTCTAGTTTTCAAGCAAAAAAATTTTTTATGAAAAAAATTTAATGGACTATACATCATCTATTTTTCATGTAAAAAATTTTTTTATGAAAAAAATTTAATGGATTATACATCGTCTATTTTTCATGCAAAAACTAATTTTTATTAAAAAATTTAATGGACTATATATCGTGCATTTCTTATGCAAAAAATTAAATGAACTATGCAGCGTCTATTTTTCTTGCAGAAAATTTAATGGGCTATACATCGTTTTTTTATGAAAAAAATTTAATGGACTATATATCGTGCATTTCTTATGCAAAAAATTAAATGAACTATGCAGCGTCTATTTTTCATGCAGAAAATTTAATGGACTATACATCGTCTATTTTTCAAGCAAAAAAATTTTTTATGAAAAAAATTTAATGGACTATATACATCGTCTATTTTTCATGCAAAAACTAATTTTTATTAAAAAATTTAATGGACTATATATCGTGCATTTCTTATGCAAAAAATTAAATGAACTATGCAGCATCTATTTTTCATGCAGAAAATTTAATGGACTATACATCGTCTAGTTTTCAAGCAAAAAAATTTTTTATGAAAAAAATTTAATGGACTAAAAAAAAACATCGTCTATTTTTCATGCAAAAAAATTTTTTATGAAAAAAATTTAATGGACTATAATCGTCTATTTTTCAAGCAAAAAAATTTTTTGGAAAAAAACTTAATGGACTATACATCGTCTATTTTTCATGCAAAAAAATTTTTTATGAAAAAATTTAATGGACTATACATCGTCTAGTTTTCAAGCAAAAAAATTTTTTATGAAAAAAATTTAATGGACTATATACATCGTCTATTTTTCATGCAAAAAAATTTTTTATGAAAAAAATTTAATGGACTATACATCGTCTATTTTTCATGCAAAAAAATTTTTTATGAAAAAATTTAATGGACTATACATCGTTTATTTTTCATTCAAAAACTAATTTTTATTAAAAAATTTAATGGACTATATATCGTGCATTTATTATGCAAAAAATTAAATGAACTATGAAGCGTCTATTTTTCATGCAGAAAATTTAATGGACTATACATCGTCTAGTTTTCAAGCAAAAAAATTTTTTATGAAAAAAATTTAATGGACTATAACATCGTCTATTTTTCATGCAAAAAAATTTTTTATGAAAAAAATTTAATGGACTATACATCGTCTATTTTTCATGCAAAAAAAATTTTTTATGAAAAAATTTAATGGACTATACATCGTCTATTTTTCATGCAAAAACTAATTTTTATTAAAAAATTTAATGGACTATATATCGTGCATTTCTTATGCAAAAAATTAAATGAACTATGCAGCGTATATTTTTCTTGCAGAAAATTTAATGGGCTATACATCGTTTTTTTATGAAAAAAATTTAATGGACTATATATCGTGCATTTCTTATGCAAAAAATTAAATGAACTATGCAGCGTCTATTTTTCATGCAGAAAATTTAATGGACTATACATCGTCTATTTTTCATGCAAAAAATTTTTTATGAAAAAAATTTAATGGACTATACATCGTCTATTTTTCATGCAAAAACTAATTTTTATTAAAAAATTTAATGGATTATATATCGTGCATTTCTTATGCAAAAAATTAAATGAACAATGCAGCTTCTATTTTTCATGCAGAAAATTTAATGGGCTATACATCGTCTATTTTTTAAGCAAAAAAATTTTTTATGAAAAAAATTTAATGGACTATACATCGTCTATTTTTCATGCAAAAACTAATTTTTATTAAAAAATTTAATGGACTATATATCGTGCATTTCTTATGCAAAAAATTAAATGAACTATGCAGCGTCTATTTTTCATGCAGAAAATTTAATGGACTATACATCGTCTATTTTAAAAAAAAAAAAATTGTTATGAAAAAAATTTAATGGACTACACATCATCTAGTTTTCAAAAAAAAAAATTTTTATGAAAAAAATTTAATGGACTATACATCGTCTATTTTTCATGCAAAAACTAATTTTTATTAAAAAATTTAATGGACTATATATCGTGCATTTATTATGCAAAAAATTAAATGAACTATGAAGCGTCTATTTTTCATGCAGAAAATTTAATGGACTATACATCGTCTAGTTTTCAAGCAAAAAAATTTTTTATGAAAAAAATTTAATGGACTATAATCGTCTATTTTTCATGCAAAAAAATTTTTTATGAAAAAAATTTAATGGACTATACATCGTCTATTTTTCATGCAAAAACTAATTTTTATTAAAAAATTTAATGGACTATATATCGTGCATTTTTTATGCAAAAACTTAAATGAACTATGCAGCGTCTATTTTTCATGAAGAAAATTTAATGGACTATACATCGTCTAGTTTTCAAGCAAAAAAATTTTTTATGAAAAAAGTTTAATGGGTTATACATCGTCTAGTTTTCAAGCAAAAAAATTTTTTATGAAAAAAATTTAATGGACTATATACATCGTCTATTTTTCATGCAAAAAATTTTTTATGAAAAAAATTTAATGGACTATACATCGTCTATTTTTCATGCAAAAACTAATTTTTACTAAAAAATTTAATGGATTATATATCGTGCATTTCTTATGCAAAAAATTAAATGAACTATGCAGCGTCTATTTTTCATGCAGAAAATTTAATGGGCTATACATCGTCCATTTTTCAAGCAAAAAAATTTTTTTTAAAAAAATTTAATGGACTATAATCGTCTATTTTTCATGGAAAAAAATTTTTTATGAAAAAAGTTTAATGGGTTATACATCGTCTAGTTTTCAAGCAAAAAAATTTTTTATGAAAAAAATTTAATGGACTATACATCGTCTATTTTTCATGCAAAAACTAATTTTTACTAAAAAATTTAATGGATTATATATCGTGCATTTCTTATGCAAAAAATTAAATGAACTATGCAGCGTCTATTTTTCATGCAGAAAATTTAATGGACTATACATCGTCTAGTTTTCAAGCAAAAAAATTTTTTATGAAAAAAATTTAATGGACTATAATCGTCTATTTTTCATGGAAAAAAATTTTTTATGAAAAAAATTAAATGGACTATACATCGTCTATTTTTCATGCAAAAAAATTTTTTATGAAAAAATTTAATGGACTATACATCGTCTATTTTTCATGCAAAAACTAATTTTTATTAAAAAATTTAATGGACTATATATCGTGCATTTATTATGCAAAAAATTAAATGAACTATGAAGCGTCTATTTTTCATGCAGAAAACTTAATGGACTATTATACATCGTCTAGTTTTCAAGCAAAAAAATTTTTTATGAAAAAAATTTAATGGACTATACATCATCTAGTTTTCAAAAAAAAAATTTTTATGAAAAAAATTTAATGGACTATACATCGTCTATTTTTCATGCAAAAACTAATTTTTATTAAAAAATTTAATGGACTATATATCGTGCATTTATTATGCAAAAAATTAAATGAACTATGAAGCGTCTATTTTTCATGCAGAAAACTTAATGGACTATTATACATCGTCTAGTTTTCAAGCAAAAAAATTGTTTATGAAAAAAATTTAATGGACTATATATCGTCTATTTTTCATGCAAAAAAATTTTTTATGAAAAAAATTTAATGGATTATACATCGTCTATTTTTCATGCAAAAACTAATTTTTATTAAAAAATTTAATGGACTATATATCGTGCATTTCTTATGCAAAAAATTAAATGAACTATGCAGCGTCTATTTTTCTTGCAGAAAATTTAATGGGCTATACATCGTCTATTTTTCAAGCAAAAAAATTTTTTATGAAAAAAATTTAATGGACTTCGTCCATTTTCAAGAAAAAAATTTTTTTATGAAAAAATTTAATGGGCTATACATCGTCTATTTTTCATGCAAAACTAATTTTTATTAAAAAATTTAATGGACTATATATCGTGCATTTCTTATGCAAAAAATTAAATGAACTATGAAGCGTCTATTTTTCATGATGAAAATTTAATCGTCTATTTTTCAAACAAAAAAATTTTTTATGAAAAAAATTTAATGGACTATACATCGTCTATTTTTCATGCAAAAACTAATTTTTATTAAAAAATTTAATGAACTATATATCGTGCATATCTTATGCAAAAAATTAAATGTACTATGCAGCGTCTATTTTTCATGCAGAAAATTTAATGGACTATACATCGTCTAGTTTTCAAGCAAAAAAATTTTTTATGAAAAAAATTTAATGGACTATAATCGTCTATTTTTCATGCAAAAAAATTTTTTATGAAAAAAATTTAATGGACTATACATCGTCTATTTTTCATGCAAAAACTAATTTTTATTAAAAAATTTAATGGACTATATATCGTGCATTTTTTATGCAAAAACTTAAATGAACTATGCAGCGTCTATTTTTCATGAAGAAAATTTAATGGACTATACATCGTCTAGTTTTCAAGCAAAAAAATTTTTTATGAAAAAAGTTTAATGGGTTATACATCGTCTAGTTTTCAAGCAAAAAAATTTTTTATGAAAAAAATTTAATGGACTATATACATCGTCTATTTTTCATGCAAAAAATTTTTTATGAAAAAAATTTAATGGACTATACATCGTCTATTTTTCATGCAAAAACTAATTTTTACTAAAAAATTTAATGGATTATATATCGTGCATTTCTTATGCAAAAAATTAAATGAACTATGCAGCGTCTATTTTTCATGCAGAAAATTTAATGGGCTATACATCGTCCATTTTTCAAGCAAAAAAATTTTTTTTAAAAAAATTTAATGGACTATAATCGTCTATTTTTCATGGAAAAAAATTTTTTATGAAAAAAGTTTAATGGGTTATACATCGTCTAGTTTTCAAGCAAAAAAATTTTTTATGAAAAAAATTTAATGGACTATACATCGTCTATTTTTCATGCAAAAACTAATTTTTACTAAAAAATTTAATGGATTATATATCGTGCATTTCTTATGCAAAAAATTAAATGAACTATGCAGCGTCTATTTTTCATGCAGAAAATTTAATGGACTATACATCGTCTAGTTTTCAAGCAAAAAAATTTTTTATGAAAAAAATTTAATGGACTATAATCGTCTATTTTTCATGGAAAAAAATTTTTTATGAAAAAAATTAAATGGACTATACATCGTCTATTTTTCATGCAAAAAAATTTTTTATGAAAAAATTTAATGGACTATACATCGTCTATTTTTCATGCAAAAACTAATTTTTATTAAAAAATTTAATGGACTATATATCGTGCATTTATTATGCAAAAAATTAAATGAACTATGAAGCGTCTATTTTTCATGCAGAAAACTTAATGGACTATTATACATCGTCTAGTTTTCAAGCAAAAAAATTTTTTATGAAAAAAATTTAATGGACTATACATCATCTAGTTTTCAAAAAAAAAATTTTTATGAAAAAAATTTAATGGACTATACATCGTCTATTTTTCATGCAAAAACTAATTTTTATTAAAAAATTTAATGGACTATATATCGTGCATTTATTATGCAAAAAATTAAATGAACTATGAAGCGTCTATTTTTCATGCAGAAAACTTAATGGACTATTATACATCGTCTAGTTTTCAAGCAAAAAAATTGTTTATGAAAAAAATTTAATGGACTATATATCGTCTATTTTTCATGCAAAAAAATTTTTTATGAAAAAAATTTAATGGATTATACATCGTCTATTTTTCATGCAAAAACTAATTTTTATTAAAAAATTTAATGGACTATATATCGTGCATTTCTTATGCAAAAAATTAAATGAACTATGCAGCGTCTATTTTTCTTGCAGAAAATTTAATGGGCTATACATCGTCTATTTTTCAAGCAAAAAAATTTTTTATGAAAAAAATTTAATGGACTTCGTCCATTTTCAAGAAAAAAATTTTTTTATGAAAAAATTTAATGGGCTATACATCGTCTATTTTTCATGCAAAACTAATTTTTATTAAAAAATTTAATGGACTATATATCGTGCATTTCTTATGCAAAAAATTAAATGAACTATGAAGCGTCTATTTTTCATGATGAAAATTTAATCGTCTATTTTTCAAACAAAAAAATTTTTTATGAAAAAAATTTAATGGACTATACATCGTCTATTTTTCATGCAAAAACTAATTTTTATTAAAAAATTTAATGAACTATATATCGTGCATATCTTATGCAAAAAATTAAATGTACTATGCAGCGTCTATTTTTCATGCAGAAAATTTAATGGACTATACATCGTCTAGTTTTCAAGCAAAAAAATTTTTTATGAAAAAAGTTTAATGGACTATACATCGTCTATTTTTCATGCAAAAAAATTTTTTATGAAAAAAATTTAATGGACTATACATCGTCTATTTTTCATGCAAAAACTAATTTTTATTAAAAAATTTAATGGACTATATATCGTGCATTTCTTATGCACAAAATTAAATGAACTATGCAGCGTCTATTTTTCATGCAGAAAATTTAATGGACTATACATCGTCTAGTTTTCAAGCAAAAAAATTTTTTATGAAAAAAATTTAATGGACTATACATCGTCTATTTTTCTTGCAAAAAATTTTTTATGAAAAAAATTTAATGGACTATACATCGTCTATTTTTCATGCAAAAACTAATTTTTATTAAAAAATTTAATGGACTATATATCGTGCATTTATTATGCAAAAAATTAAATGAACTATGAAGCGTCTATTTTTCATGCAGAAAACTTAATGGACTATTATACATCGTCTAGTTTTCAAGCAAAAAAATTGTTTATGAAAAAAATTTAATGGACTATATATCGTCTATTTTTCATGCAAAAAAATTTTTTATGAAAAAAATTTAATGGATTATACATCGTCTATTTTTCATGCAAAAACTAATTTTTATTAAAAAATTTAATGGACTATATATCGTGCATTTCTTATGCAAAAAATTAAATGAACTATGCAGCGTCTATTTTTCTTGCAGAAAATTTAATGGGCTATACATCGTCTATTTTTCAAGCAAAAAAATTTTTTATGAAAAAAATTTAATGGACTTCGTCCATTTTCAAGAAAAAAATTTTTTTATGAAAAAATTTAATGGGCTATACATCGTCTATTTTTCATGCAAAACTAATTTTTATTAAAAAATTTAATGGACTATATATCGTGCATTTCTTATGCAAAAAATTAAATGAACTATGAAGCGTCTATTTTTCATGATGAAAATTTAATCGTCTATTTTTCAAACAAAAAAATTTTTTATGAAAAAAATTTAATGGACTATACATCGTCTATTTTTCATGCAAAAACTAATTTTTATTAAAAAATTTAATGAACTATATATCGTGCATATCTTATGCAAAAAATTAAATGTACTATGCAGCGTCTATTTTTCATGCAGAAAATTTAATGGACTATACATCGTCTAGTTTTCAAGCAAAAAAATTTTTTATGAAAAAAGTTTAATGGACTATACATCGTCTATTTTTCATGCAAAAAAATTTTTTATGAAAAAAATTTAATGGACTATACATCGTCTATTTTTCATGCAAAAACTAATTTTTATTAAAAAATTTAATGGACTATATATCGTGCATTTCTTATGCACAAAATTAAATGAACTATGCAGCGTCTATTTTTCATGCAGAAAATTTAATGGACTATACATCGTCTAGTTTTCAAGCAAAAAAATTTTTTATGAAAAAAATTTAATGGACTATACATCGTCTATTTTTCTTGCAAAAAATTTTTTATGAAAAAAATTTAATGGACTATACATCGTCTATTTTTCATGCAAAAACTAATTTTTATTAAAAAATTTAATGGATTATATATCGTGCATTTCTTATGCAAAAAATTAAATGAACTATGCAGCGTCTATTTTTCATGCAGAAAATTTAATGGACTATACATCGTCTAGTTTTCATTCAAAAACTAATTTTTTATTAAAAAATTTAATGGACTATACATCGTCTATTTTTCATGCAAAAAAATTTTTTATGAAAAAAATTTAATGGACTATACATCGTCTATTTTTCATGCAAAAACTAATTTTTATTAAAAAATTTAATGGACTATATATCGTGCATTTCTTATGCACAAAATTAAATGAACTATGCAGCGTCTATTTTTCATGCAGAAAATTTAATGGACTATATACATCGTCTATTTTTCAAACAAAAAAATTTTTTATGAAAAAAATTTAATGGACTATACAGCGTCCATTTTTTAAGCAAAAACATTTTTTTGAAAAAAATTTAATGGACTATACATCGTCTATTTTTCATGCAAAATCTAATTTTTATTAAAAAATTTAATGGACTATATATCGTGCATTTCTTATGCAAAAACTTAAATGAACTATGCAGCGTCTATTTTTCATGCAGAAAATTTAATGGACTATACATCGTCTAGTTTTCAAGCAAAAAAATTTTTTATGAAAAAAATTTAATGGTCTATACATCGTCTATTTTTCATGCATAAAAATTTTTTATGAAAAAATTTAATGGACTATACATCGTCTATTTTTCATGCAAAAAAATTTTTTATGAAAAAAATTAAATGGACTATACATCGTCTATATTTCATGCAAAAACTAATTTTTATTAAAAAATTTAATGGACTATATATCGTGCATTTCTTATGCAAAAAATTAAATGAACTATGCAGCGTCTATTTTTCATGCAGAAAATTTAATGGGCTATACATCGTCTATTTTTTAAGCAAAAAAATTTTTTATGAAAAAAATTTAATGGACTATACATCGTCTATTTTTCATGCAAAAACTAATTTTTATTAAAAAATTTAATGGACTATATATCGTGCATTTCTTATGCAAAAAATTAAATGAACTATGCAGCGTCTATTTTTCATGCAGAAAATTTAATGGACTATACATCGTCTATTTTTCAAACAAAAAAATTTTTTATGAAAAAAATTTAATGGACATCGTCCATTTTTCAGGAAAAAATTTTTTTATGAAAAAATTTAATGGGCTATACATCGCCTATTTTTCATGCAAAAACTAATTTTTATTAAAAAATTTAATGGACTATATATCGTGCATTTCTTATGCAAAAAATTAAATGAACTATGCAGCGTCTATTTTTCATGCAGAAAATTTAATGGGCTATACATCGTCTATTTTTTAAGCAAAAAAATTTTTTATGAAAAAAATTTAATGGACTACATTTATTAAAAAATTTAATGGACTATATATCGTCTATTTTTCAAGGAAAAAAATTTTTTATGAAAAAAATTTAATGGACTATACATCGTCTATTTTTCATGCAAAAACTAATTTTTATTAAAAAATTTAATGGACTATATATCGTGCATTTCTTATGCAAAAAATTAAATGAACTATGCAGCGTCTATTTTTCATGCAGAAAATTTAATGGACTATACATCGTCTAGTTTTCAAGCAAAAAAATTTTTTATGAAAAAAGTTTAATGGACTATACATCGTCTATTTTTTATGAAAAAAAATTTTTTATGAAAAAAATTAAATGGACTATACATCGTCTATTTTTCATGCAAAAACTAATTTTTATTAAAAAATTTAATGGACTATATATCGTGCATTTCTTATGCAAAAAATTAAATGAACTATGCAGCGTCTATTTTTCATGCAGAAAATTTAATGGGCTATACATCGTCTATTTTTTAAGCAAAAAAATTTTTTATGAAAAAAATTTAATGGACTACATTTATTAAAAAATTTAATGGACTATATATCGTCTATTTTTCAAGGAAAAAAATTTTTTATGAAAA
This sequence comes from Nowickia ferox, assembly GCA_936439885.1. Taxonomy (NCBI): domain Eukaryota; kingdom Metazoa; phylum Arthropoda; class Insecta; order Diptera; family Tachinidae; genus Nowickia; species Nowickia ferox. Next base: position 13,083,029 of record OW387025.1, read on the forward strand.
AAATTTAATGGACTATACATCGTCTATTTTTCATGCAAAAACTAATTTTTATTAAAAAATTTAATGGATTATATATCGTGCATTTCTTATGCAAAAAATTAAATGAACTATGCAGCGTCTATTTTTCATGCAGAAAATTTAATGGGCTATACATCGTCTATTTTTCTTGCAAAAAATTTTTTATGAAAAAAATTTAATGGACTATACATCGTCTATTTTTCATGCAAAAACTAATTTTTATTAAAAAATTTAATGGATTATATATCGTGCATTTCTTATGCAAAAAATTAAATGAACTATGCAGCGTCTATTTTTCATGCAGAAAATTTAATGGACTATACATCGTCTAGTTTTCAAGCAAAAAAATTTTTTATGAAAAAAGTTTAATGGACTATACATCGTCTATTTTTTATGAAAAAAAATTTTTTATGAAAAAAATTAAATGGACTATACATCGTCTATTTTTCATGCAAAAACTAATTTTTATTAAAAAATTTAATGGACTATATATCGTGCATTTCTTATGCAAAAAATTAAATGAACTATGCAGCGTCTATTTTTCATGCAGAAAATTTAATGGGCTATACATCGTCTATTTTTTAAGCAAAAAAATTTTTTATGAAAAAAATTTAATGGACTACATTTATTAAAAAATTTAATGGACTATATATCGTCTATTTTTCAAGGAAAAAAATTTTTTATGAAAAAAATTTAATGGACTATACATCGTCTATTTTTCATGCAAAAACTAATTTTTATTAAAAAATTTAATGGACTATATATCGTGCATTTCTTATGCAAAAAATTAAATGAACTATGCAGCGTCTATTTTTCATGCAGAAAATTTAATGGACTATACATCGTCTAGTTTTCATTCAAAAACTAATTTTTTATTAAAAAATTTAATGGACTATACATCGTCTATTTTTCATGCAAAAAAATTTTTTATGAACAAAATTTAATGGACTATACATCGTCTATTTTTCATGCAAAAACTAATTTTTATTAAAAAATTTAATGGACTATATATCGTGCATTTCTTATGCACAAAATTAAATGAACTATGCAGCGTCTATTTTTCATGCAGAAAATTTAATGGACTATATACATCGTCTATTTTTCAAACAAAAAAATTTTTTATGAAAAAAATTTAATGGACTATACAGCGTCCATTTTTTAAGCAAAAAAATTTTTTTGAAAAAAATTTAATGGACTATACATCGTCTATTTTTCATGCAAAATCTAATTTTTATTAAAAAATTTAATGGACTATATATCGTGCATTTCTTATGCAAAAACTTAAATGAACTATGCAGCGTCTATTTTTCATGCAGAAAATTTAATGGACTATACATCGTCTAGTTTTCAAGCAAAAAAATTTTTTATGAAAAAAATTTAATGGTCTATACATCGTCTATTTTTCATGCATAAAAATTTTTTATGAAAAAATTTAATGGACTATACATCGTCTATTTTTCATGCAAAAAAATTTTTTATGAAAAAAATTAAATGGACTATACATCGTCTATATTTCATGCAAAAACTAATTTTTATTAAAAAATTTAATGGACTATATATCGTGCATTTCTTATGCAAAAAATTAAATGAACTATGCAGCGTCTATTTTTCATGCAGAAAATTTAATGGGCTATACATCGTCTATTTTTTAAGCAAAAAAATTTTTTATGAAAAAAATTTAATGGACTATACATCGTCTATTTTTCATGCAAAAACTAATTTTTATTAAAAATATTAATGGACTATACATCGTCTATTTTTCATGCAAAAACTAATTTTTATTAAAAAATTTAATGGACTATATATCGTGCATTTCTTATGCAAAAAATTAAATGAACTATGAAGCGTCTATTTTTCATGATGAAAATTTAAAGGACTATACATCGTCTATTTTTCAAAAAAAAAAATTTTTATGAAAAAAATTTAATGGACTATACATCGTCTATTTTTCATGCAAAAACTAATTTTTATTAAAAAATTTAATGGATTATATATCGTGCATTTCTTATGCAAAAAATTAAATGAACTATGCAGCGTCTATTTTTCATGCAGAAAATTTAATGGGCTATACATCGTCTATTTTTCTTGCAAAAAATTTTTTATGAAAAAAATTTAATGGACTATACATCGTCTATTTTTCATGCAAAAACTAATTTTTATTAAAAAATTTAATGGACTATATATCGTGCATTTCTTATGCACAAAATTAAATGAACTATGCAGCGTCTATTTTTCATGCAGAAAATTTAATGGACTATACATCGTCTATTTTTCAAACAAAAAAATTTTTTATGAAAAAAATTTAATGGACTATACAGCGTCCATTTTTCAAGCAAAAAAATTTTTTTGAAAAAAATTTAATGGACTATACATCGTCTATTTTTCATGCAAAATCTAATTTTTATTAAAAAATTTAATGGACTATATATCGTGCATTTCTTATGCAAAAACTTAAATGAACTATGCAGCGTCTATTTTTCATGCAGAAAATTTAATGGACTATACATCGTCTAGTTTTCAAGCAAAAAAATTTTTTATGAAAAAAATTTAATGGACTATACATCGTTTATTTTTGATGCAAAAAAATTTTTTATGAAAAAAATTAAATGGACTATACATCGTCTATTTTTCATGCATAAAAATTTTTTATGAAAAAATTTAATGGACTATACATCGTCTATTTTTTATGGAAAAAAATTTTTATGAAAAAAATTAAATGGACTATACATCGTCTATTTTTCATGCAAAAACTAATTTTTATTAAAAAATTTAATGGACTATATATCGTGCATTTCTTATGCAAAAAATTAAATGAACTATGCAGCGTCTATTTTTCATGCAGAAAATTTAATGGGCTATACATCGTCTATTTTTTAAGCAAAAAAATTTTTTATGAAAAAAATTTAATGGACTATACATCGTCTATTTTTCATGCAAAAACTAATTTTTATTAAAAAATTTAATGGACTATATATCGTGCATTTCTTATGCAAAAAATTAAATGAACTATGCAGCGTCTATTTTTCATGCAGAAAATTTAATGGACTATACATCGTCTATTTTTCAAACAAAAAAATTTTTTATGAAAAAAATTTAATGGACTATACATCGTCCATTTTTCAAGAAAAAAATTTTTTTATGAAAAAATTTAATGGGCTATACATCGTCTATTTTTCATGCAAAAACTAATTTTTATTAAAAAATTTAATGGACTATATATCGTGCATTTCTTATGCAAAAAATTAAATGAACTATAAAGCGTCTATTTTTCATGATGAAAATTTAATGGACTATACATCGTCTATTTTTCAAAAAAAAAATTTTTATGAAAAAAATTTAATGGACTATACATCGTCTATTTTTCATGCAAAAACTAATTTTTATTAAAAAATTTAATGGATTATATATCGTGCATTTCTTATGCAAAAAATTAAATGAACTATGCAGCGTCTATTTTTCATGCAGAAAATTTAATGGGCTATACATCGTCTATTTTTCAAGGAAAAAAATTTTTTATGAAAAAAATTTAATGGACTATACATCGTCTATTTTTCATGCAAAAACTAATTTTTATTAAAAAATTTAATGGACTATATATCGTGCATTTCTTATGCAAAAAATTAAATGAACTATGCAGCGTCTATTTTTCTTGCAGAAAATTTAATGGGCTATACATCGTCTATTTTTCAAGCAAAAAAATTTTTTATGAAAAAAATTTAATGGACTATACATTGTCTATTTTTCATGCAAAAACTAATTTTTATTAAAAAATTTAATGGACTATATATCGTGCATTTCTTATGCAAAAAATTAAATGAACTATGCAGCATCTATTTTTCATGCAGAAAATTTAATGGACTATACATCGTCTAGTTTTCAAGCAAAAAAATTTTTTATGAAAAAAATTTAATGGACTATACATCGTCTATTTTTCATGCAAAAAATTTTTTATGAAAAAAATTTAATGGACTATACATCGTCTATTTTTCATGCAAAAACTAATTTTTATTAAAAAATTTAATGGACTATATATCGTGCATTTCTTATGCAAAAAATTAAATGAACTATGCAGCGTCTATTTTTCATGCAGAAAATTTAATGGACTATACATCGTCTATTTTTCAAACAAAAAAATTTTTTATGAAAAAAATTTAATGGGCTATACATCGTCCATTTTCAAGAAAAAAATTTTTTTATGAAAAAATTTAATGGGCTATACATCGTCTATTTTTCATGCAAAACTAATTTTTATTAAAAAATTTAATGGACTATATATCGTGCATTTCTTATGCAAAAAATTAAATGAACTATGCAGCATCTATTTTTCATGCAGAAAATTTAATGGACTATACATCGTCTAGTTTTCAAGCAAAAAAATTTTTTATGAAAAAAATTTAATGGACTATACATCGTCTATTTTTCATGCAAAAACTAATTTTTATTAAAAAATTTAATGGACTATATATCGTGCATTTCTTATGCAAAAAATTAAATGAACTATGAAGCGTCTATTTTTCATGATGAAAATTTAATGGACTATACATCGTCTATTTTTCAAAAAAAAAAAAATTTTTATGAAAAAAATTTAATGGACTATACATCGGCTATTTTTCATGCAAAAACTAATTTTTATTAAAAAATTTAATGAACTATATATCGTGCATTTCTTATGCAAAAAATTAAATGAACTATGCAGCATCTAATTTTCATGCAGAAAATTTAATGGACTATACATCGTCTAGTTTTCAAGCAAAAAAATTTTTTATGAAAAAAATTTAATGGACTATAATCGTCTATTTTTCATGCAAAAAAATTTTTTATGAAAAAAATTTAATGGACTATACATTGTCTATTTTTCATGCAAAAACTAATTTTTATTAAAAAATTTAATGGACTATATATCGTGCATTTCTTATGCAAAAAATTAAATGAACTATGAAGCGTCTATTTTTCATGATGAAAATTTAATGGACTATACATCGTCTATTTTTCAAAAAAAAAAAAATTTTTATGAAAAAAATTTAATGGACTATACATCGGCTATTTTTCATGCAAAAACTAATTTTTATTAAAAAATTTAATGAACTATATATCGTGCATTTCTTATGCAAAAAATTAAATGAACTATGCAGCATCTAATTTTCATGCAGAAAATTTAATGGACTATACATCGTCTAGTTTTCAAGCAAAAAAATTTTTTATGAAAAAAATTTAATGGACTATACATCGTCTATTTTTTAAGCAAAAAAATTTTTATGAAAAAAATTTAATGGACTATACATCGTCTATTTTTCATGCAAAAAAAAATTTTTATGAAAAAATTTAATGGATTATACATCGTCTATTTTTCATGCAAAAACTAATTTTTATTAAAAAATTTAATGGACTATACATCGTCTAGTTTTCAAGCAAACAAATTTTTTATGAAAAAAGTTTAATGGACTATACATCGTCTATTTTTCATGCAAAAAAATTTTTTATGAAAAAAATTTAATGGACTATACATCGTCTATTTTTCATGCAAAAACTAATTTTTATTAAAAAATTTAATGGACTATATATCGTGCATTTCTTATGCACAAAATTAAATAAACTATGCAGCGTCTATTTTTCATGCAGAAAATTTAATGGACTATACATCGTCTATTTTTCAAACAAAAAAATTTTTTATGAAAAAAATTTAATGGACTATACATCGTCCATTTTTCAAGAAAAAAATTTTTTTATGAAAAAATTTAATGGGCTATACATCGTCTATTTTTCATGCAAAATCTAATTTTTATTAAAAAATTTAATGGACTATATATCGTGCATTTCTTATGCAAAAAATTAAATGAACTATAAAGCGTCTATTTTTCATGATGAAAATTTAATGGACTATACATCGTCTATTTTTCAAAAAAAAAATTTTTTATGAAAAAAATTTAATGGACTATACATCGTCTATTTTTCATGCAAAAACTAATTTTTATTAAAAAATTTAATGGATTATATATCGTGCATTTCTTATGCAAAAAATTAAATGAACTATGCAGCGTCTATTTTTCATGCAGAAAATTTAATGGGCTATACATCGTCTATTTTTCAAGGAAAAAAATTTTTTATGAAAAAAATTTAATGGACTATACATCGTCTATTTTTCATGCAAAAACTAATTTTTATTAAAAAATTTAATGGACTATATATCGTGCATTTCTTATGCAAAAAATTAAATGAACTATGCAGCGTCTATTTTTCTTGCAGAAAATTTAATGGGCTATACATCGTCTATTTTTCAAGCAAAAAAATTTTTTATGAAAAAAATTTAATGGACTATACATCGTCTATTTTTCATGCAAAAACTAATTTTTATTAAAAAATTTAATGGACTATATATCGTGCATTTCTTATGCAAAAAATTAAATGAACTATGCAGCATCTATTTTTCATGCAGAAAATTTAATGGACTATACATCGTCTAGTTTTCAAGCAAAAAAATTTTTTATGAAAAAAATTTAATGGACTATACATCGTCTATTTTTCATGCAAAAAATTTTTTATGAAAAAAATTTAATGGACTATACATCGTCTATTTTTCATGCAAAAACTAATTTTTATTAAAAAATTTAATGGACTATATATCGTGCATTTCTTATGCAAAAAATTAAATGAACTATGCAGCGTCTATTTTTCATGCAGAAAATTTAATGGACTATACATCGTCTATTTTTCAAACAAAAAAATTTTTTATGAAAAAAATTTAATGGGCTATACATCGTCCATTTTCAAGAAAAAAATTTTTTTATGAAAAAATTTAATGGGCTATACATCGTCTATTTTTCATGCAAAACTAATTTTTATTAAAAAATTTAATGGACTATATATCGTGCATTTCTTATGCAAAAAATTAAATGAACTATGAAGCGTCTATTTTTCATGATGAAAATTTAATGGACTATACATCGTCTATTTTTCAAAAAAAAAAAATTTTTATGAAAAAAATTTAATGGACTATACATCGGCTATTTTTCATGCAAAAACTAATTTTTATTAAAAAATTTAATGAACTATATATCGTGCATTTCTTATGCAAAAAATTAAATGAACTATGCAGCATCTAATTTTCATGCAGAAAATTTAATGGACTATACATCGTCTAGTTTTCAAGCAAAAAAATTTTTTATGAAAAAAATTTAATGGACTATACATCGTCTATTTTTCATGGAAAAAATTTTTTATGAAAAAAATTTAATGGACTATACATCGTCTATTTTTCATGCAAAAAAAAATTTTTATGAAAAAATTTAATGGATTATACATCGTCTATTTTTCATGCAAAAACTAATTTTTATTAAAAAATTTAAGGGACTATACATCGTCTAGTTTTCAAGCAAACAAATTTTTTATGAAAAAAGTTTAATGGACTATACATCGTCTATTTTTCATGCAAAAAAATTTTTTATGAAAAAAATTTAATGGACTATACATCGTCTATTTTTCATGCAAAAACTAATTTTTATTAAAAAATTTAATGGACTATATATCGTGCATTTCTTATGCACAAAATTAAATAAACTATGCAGCGTCTATTTTTCATGCAGAAAATTTAATGGACTATACATCGTCTATTTTTCAAACAAAAAAATATACAGCGTCCATTTTTCAAGCAAAAAAATTTTTTTGAAAAAAATTTAATGGACTATACATCGTCTATTTTTCATGCAAAATCTAATTTTTATTAAAAAATTTAATGGACTATATATCGTGCATTTCTTATGCAAAAAATTAAATGAACTATGCAGCATCTATTTTTCATGCAGAAAATTTAATGGACTATACATCGTCTAGTTTTCAAGCAAAAAAATTTTTTATGAAAAAAATTTAATGGACTATACATCGTCTATTTTTCATGCAAAAAATTTTTTATGAAAAAAATTTAATGGACTATACATCGTCTATTTTTCATGCAAAAACTAATTTTTATTAAAAAATTTAATGGACTATATATCGTGCATTTCTTATGCAAAAAATTAAATGAACTATGCAGCGTCTATTTTTCATGCAGAAAATTTAATGGACTATACATCGTCTAGTTTTCCAGCAAAAAAATTTTTTATGAAAAAAATTTAATGGACTATAATCGTCTATTTTTCATGCAAAAAAATTATTTATGAAAAAAATTTAATGGACTATACATCGTCTATTTTTCATGCAAAAACTAATTTTTATTAAAAAATTTAATGGACTATATATCGTGCATTTTTTATGCAAAAAATTAAATGAACTATGCAGCGTTTATTTTTCATGCAGAAAATTTAATGGACTATACATCGTCTAGTTTTCAAGCAAAAAAATTTTTTATGAAAAAAATTTAATGGACTATACATCCTCTATTTTTCATGCAAAAAAATTTTTTATGAAAAAAATTTAATGGACTATACATCGTCTATTTTTCATGCAAAAACTAATTTTTATTAAAAAATTTAATGGACTATATATCGTGCATTTCTTATGCAAAAAATTAAATGAACTATGCAGCGTCTATTTTTCATGCAGAAATATACATCGTCTATTTTTCATGGAAAAAATTTTTTATGAAAAAAATTTAATGGACTATACATCGTCTATTTTTCATGCAAAAAAAAATTTTTATGAAAAAATTTAATGGATTATACATCGTCTATTTTTCATGCAAAAACTAATTTTTATTAAAAAATTTAATGGACTATATATCGTGCATTTTTTATGCAAAAAATTAAATGAACTATGCAGCGTCTATTTTTCATGCAGAAAATTTAATGGACTATACATCGTCTATTTTTCAAGCAAAAAATTTTTTATGAAAAAAATTTAATGGACTATACATCGTCTATTTTTCATGCAAAAACTAATTTTTATTAAAAAATTTAATGGACTATATATCGTGCATTTATTATGCAAAAAATTAAATGAACTATGAAGCGTCTATTTTTCATGCAGAAAACTTAATGCACTTATTATACATCGTCTAGTTTTCAAGCAAAAAAAATTTTTATGAAAAAAATTTAATGGACTAACATCATCTAGTTTTCAAACAAAAAAATTTTTTATGAAAAAAATTTAATGGACTATACATCGTCTATTTTTCATGAAAAAACTAATTTTTATTAAAAAATTTAATGGACTATATATCGTGCATTTATTATGCAAAAAATTAAATGAACTATGAAGCGTCTATTTTTCATGCAGAAAACTTAATGGACTATTATACATCGTCTAGTTTTCAAGCAAAAAAATTTTTTATGAAAAAAATTTAATGGACTATATATCGTCTATTTTTCATGCAAAAAAATTTTTTATGAAAAAAATTTAATGGATTATACATCGTCTATTTTTCATGCAAAAACTAATTTTTATTAAAAAATTTAATGGACTATATATCGTGCATTTCTTATGCAAAAAATTAAATGAACTATGCAGCGTCTATTTTTCTTGCAGAAAATTTAATGGGCTATACATCGTTTTTTTATGAAAAAAATTTAATGGACTATATATCGTGCATTTCTTATGCAAAAAATTAAATGAACTATGCAGCGTCTATTTTTCATGCAGAAAATTTAATGGACTATACATCGTCTATTTTTCATGCAAAAAAATTTTTTATGAAAAAAATTTAATGGACTATACATCGTCTATTTTTCATGCAAAAACTAATTTTTATTAAAAAATTTAATGAACTATATATCGTGCATTTCTTATGCAAAAAATTAAATGAACTATGCAGCATCTATTTTTCATGCAGAAAATTTAATGGACTATACATCGTCTAGTTTTCAAGCAAAAAAATTTTTTATGAAAAAAATTTAATGGACTTATACATCGTCTATTTTTCATGGAAAAAATTTTTTATGAAAAAAATTTAATGGACTATACATCGTCTATTTTTCATGCAAAAACAAATTTTTATTAAAAAATTTAATGGATTATATATCGTGCATTTCTTATGCAAAAAATTAAATGAACTATGCAGCGTCTATTTTTCATGCAGAAAATTTAATGGGCTATACATCGTCTATTTTTCAAGCAAAAAAATTTTTTATGAAAAAAATTTAATGGACTATACATCGTCTATTTTTCATCCAAAAACTAATTTTTATTAAAAAATTTAATGGACTATATATCGTGCATTTCTTATGCAAAAAATTAAATGAACTATGCAGCATCTATTTTTCATGCAGAAAATTTAATGGACTATACATCGTCTAGTTTTCAAGCAAAAAAATTTTTTATGAAAAAAATTTAATGGACATCGTCTATTTTTCATGCAAAAAATTTTTTATGAAAAAAATTTAATGGACTATACATCGTCTATTTTTCATGCAAAAACTAATTTTTATTAAAAAATTTAATGGATTATATATCGTGCATTTCTTATGCAAAAAATTAAATGAACTATGCAGCGTCTAATTTTCATGCAGAAAATTTAATGGGCTATACATCGTCTATTTTTTAAGCAAAAAAATTTTTTATGAAAAAAATTTAATGGACTATAAGTCTATTTTTCATGCATAAACTAATTTTTATTAAGAAATTTAATGGACTATATATCGTGCATTTCTTATGCAAAAAATTAAATGAACTATGCAGCGTCTATTTTTATACATCGTCCATTTTTCAAGAAAAAAATTTTTTTATGAAAAAATTTAATGGGCTATACATCGTCTATTTTTCATTCAAAAACTAATTTTTATTAAAAAATTTAATGGACTATATATCGTGCATTTCTTATGCAAAAAATTAAATGAACTATGAAGCGTCTATTTTTCATGATGAAAATTTAATGGACTATACATCATCTAGTTTTCAAAAAAAAAAATTTTTTATGAAAAAAATTTAATGGACTATACATCGTCTATTTTTCATGCAAAAACTAATTTTTATTAAAAAATTTAATGGACTATATATCGTGCATTTCTTATGCAAAAAATTAAATGAACTATGCAGCGTCTATTTTTCATGCAGAAAATTTAATGGACTATACATCGTCTATTTTTCATGCAAAAAAATTTTTTATGAAAAAAATTTAATGGACTATACATCGTCTATTTTTCATGCAAAAACTAATTTTTATTAAAAAATTTAATGAACTATATATCGTGCATTTCTTATGCAAAAAATTAAATGAACTATGCAGCATCTATTTTTCATGCAGAAAATTTAATGGACTATACATCGTCTAGTTTTCAAGCAAAAAAATTTTTTATGAAAAAAATTTAATGGACTATACATCGTCTATTTTTCATGCAAAAACTAATTTTTATTAAAAAATTTAATGGACTATATATCGTGCATTTCTGATGCAAAAAATTAAATGAACTATGCAGCGTCTATTTTTCATGCAGAAAATTTAATAAGCTATACATCGTCTATTTTTTAAGCAAAAAAATTTTTTATGAAAAAAATTTAATGGACTATACATCGTCTATTTTTCATGCAAAAACTAATTTTTATTAAAAAATTTAATGGACTATATATCGTGCATTTCTTATGCAAAAAATTAAATGAACTATGCAGCATCTATTTTTCATGCAGAAAATTTAATGGACTATATATACATCGTCTAGTTTTCAAGCAAAAAAATTTTTTATGAAAAAAATTTAATGGACTATACATCGTCTATTTTTCATGCAAAAAATTTTTTATGAAAAAAATTTAATGGACTATACATCGTCTATTTTTCATGCAAAAACTAATTTTTATTAAAAAATTTAATGGATTATATATCGTGCATTTCTTATGCAAAAAATTAAATGAACTATGCAGCGTCTAATTTTCATGCAGAAAATTTAATGGGCTATACATCGTCTATTTTTTAAGCAAAAAAATTTTTTATGAAAAAAATTTAATGGACTATAAGTCTATTTTTCATGCATAAACTAATTTTTATTAAGAAATTTAATGGACTATATATCGTGCATTTCTTATGCAAAAAATTAAATGAACTATGCTGCGTCTATTTTTATACATCGTCCATTTTTCAAGAAAAAAATTTTTTTATGAAAAAATTTAATGGGCTATACATCGTCTATTTTTCATTCAAAAACTAATTTTTATTAAAAAATTTAATGGACTATATATCGTGCATTTCTTATGCAAAAAATTAAATGAACTATGCAGCATCTATTTTCATGCAGAAAATTTAATGGGCTATACATCGTCTATTTTTCAAGCAAAAAAATTTTTTATGAAAAAAATTTAATGGACTATACATCGTCTATTTTTCATGCAAAAACTAATTTTTATTAAAAAATTTAATGAACTATATATCGTGCATTTCTTATGCAAAAAATTAAATGAACTATGCAGCGTCTATTTTTCATGCAGAAAATTTAATGGGCTATACATCGTCTATTTTTCAAGCAAAAAAATTTTTTATGAGAAAATTTTAATGGACTATACATCGTCTATTTTTCATGCAAAAACTAATTTTTATTAAAAAATTTAATGGACTATATATCGTGCATTTCTTATGCAAAAAATTAAATGAACTATGCAGCATCTATTTTTCATGCAGAAAATTTAATGGACTATTATACATCGTCTAGTTTTCAAGCAAAAAAATTTTTTATGAAAAAAATTTAAAGGACTATACATCGTCTATTTTTCATGCAAAAAATTTTTTATGAAAAAAATTTAATGGACTATACATCGTCTATTTTTCATGCAAAAACTAATTTTTATTAAAAAATTTAATGGATTATATATCGTGCATTTCTTATGCAAAAAATTAAATGAACTATGCAGCGTCTATTTTTCATGCAGAAAATTTAATAAGCTATACATCGTCTATTTTTTAAGCAAAAAAATTTTTTATGAAAAAAATTTAATGGACTATACATCGTCTATTTTTCATGCAAAAACTAATTTTTATTAAAAAATTTAATGGACTATATATCGTGCATTTCTTATGCAAAAAATTAAATGAACTATGCAGCATCTATTTTTCATGCAGAAAATTTAATGGACTATATATACATCGTCTAGTTTTCAAGCAAAAAAATTTTTTATGAAAAAAATTTAATGGACTATACATCGTCTATTTTTCATGCAAAAAATTTTTTATGAAAAAAATTTAATGGACTATACATCGTCTATTTTTCATGCAAAAACTAATTTTTATTAAAAAATTTAATGGATTATATATCGTGCATTTCTTATGCAAAAAATTAAATGAACTATGCAGCGTCTAATTTTCATGCAGAAAATTTAATGGGCTATACATCGTCTATTTTTTAAGCAAAAAAATTTTTTATGAAAAAAATTTAATGGACTATAAGTCTATTTTTCATGCATAAACTAATTTTTATTAAGAAATTTAATGGACTATATATCGTGCATTTCTTATGCAAAAAATTAAATGAACTATGCAGCGTCTATTTTTATACATCGTCCATTTTTCAAGAAAAAAATTTTTTTATGAAAAAATTTAATGGGCTATACATCGTCTATTTTTCATTCAAAAACTAATTTTTATTAAAAAATTTAATGGACTATATATCGTGCATTTCTTATGCAAAAAATTAAATGAACTATGAAGCGTCTATTTTTCATGAGGAAAATTTAATGGACTTACATCATCTAGTTTTCAAAAAAAAAAATTTTTTATGAAAAAAATTTAATGGACTATATATACATCGTCTATTTTTCATGCAAAAACTAATTTTTATTAAAAAATTTAATGGACTATATATCGTGCATTTCTTATGCAAAAAATTAAATGAACTATGCAGCGTCTATTTTTCATGCAGAAAATTTAATGGACTATACATCGTCTATTTTTCATGCAAAAAAATTTTTAATGAAAAAAATTTAATGGACTATACATCGTCTATTTTTCATGCAAAAACTAATTTTTATTAAAAAATTTAATGAACTATATATCGTGCATATCTTATGCAAAAAATTAAATGAACTATGCAGCATCTATTTTTCATGCAGAAAATTTAATGGACTATACATCGTCTAGTTTTCAAGGAAAAAAATTTTTTATGAAAAAAATTTAATGGACTATACATCGTCTATTTTTCATGGAAAAAATTTTTTATGAAAAAAATTTAATGGACTATACATCGTCTATTTTTCATGCAAAAAAAAATTTTTATGAAAAAATTTAATGGATTATACATCGTCTATTTTTCATGCAAAAACTAATTTTTATTAAAAAATTTAATGGACTATATATCGTGCATTTCTTATGCAAAAAATTAAATGAACTATGCAGCATCTATTTTTCATGCAGAAAATTTAATGGACTATATATACATCGTCTAGTTTTCAAGCAAAAAAATTTTTTATGAAAAAAATTTAATGGACTATACATCGTCTATTTTTCATGCAAAAAATTTTTTATGAAAAAAATTTAATGGACTATACATCGTCTATTTTTCATGCAAAAACTAATTTTTATTAAAAAATTTAATGGACTATATATCGTGCATTTATTATGCAAAAAATTAAATGAACTATGAAGCGTCTATTTTTCATGCAGAAAATTTTATGGACTATACATCGTCTAGTTTTCAAGCAAAAAAATTTTTTATGAAAAAATTTAATGGACTATACATCGTCTATTTTTCATGCAAAAAAATTTTTTATGAAAAAAATTTAATGGATTATACATCGTCTATTTTTCATGCAAAAACTAATTTTTATTGAAAAATTTAATGGACTATATATCGTGCATTTCTTATGCAAAAAATTAAATGAACTATGCAGCGTCTATTTTTCTTGCAGAAAATTTAATGGGCTATACATCGTTTTTTTATGAAAAAAATTTAATGGACTATATATCGTGCATTTCTTATGCAAAAAATTAAATGAACTATGCAGCGTCTATTTTTCATGCAGAAAATTTAATGGACTATACATCGTCTATTTTTCATGCAAAAAAATTTTTTATGAAAAAAATTTAATGGACTATACATCGTCTATTTTTCATGCAAAAACTAATTTTTATTAAAAAATTTAATGAACTATATATCGTGCATTTCTTATGCAAAAAAATAAATGAACTATGCAGCATCTATTTTTCATGCAGAAAATTTAATGGACTATACATCGTCTAGTTTTCAAGCAAAAAAATTTTTTATGAAAAAAATTTAATGGACTATACATAGTCTATTTTTCATGCAAAAACTTATTTTTATTAAGAAATTTAATGGACTATATATCGTGCAGTTCTTATGCAAAAAATTAAATGAACTATGCAGCGTCTATTTTTCATGCAGAAAATTTAATGGACTATACATCGTCTATTTTTCAAGAAAAAAATTTTTTTATGAAAAAATTTAATGGGCTATACATCGTCTATTTTTCATGCAAAAACTAATTTTTATTAAAAAATTTAATGGACTATATATCGTGCATTTCTTATGCAAAAAACTAAATGAACTATGAAGCGTCTATTTTTCATGATGAAAATTTAATGGACTATACATCGTCTATTTTTCAAAAAAAAAAAATTTTTATGAAAAAAATTTAATGGACTATACATCGTCTATTTTTCATGCAAATACTAATTTTTATTAAAAAATTTAATGGACTATATATCGTGCATTTCTTATGCAAAAAATTAAATGAACTATGCAGCATCTATTTTTCATGCAGAAAATTTAATGGGCTATACATCGTCTATTTTTCAAGCAAAAAAATTTTTTATGAAAAAAATTTAATGGACTATACATCGTCTATTTTTCATGCAAAAACTAATTTTTATTAAAAAATTTAATGGACTATATATCGTGCATTTCTTATGCAAAAAATTAAATGAACTATGCAGCGTCTATTTTTCATGCAGAAAATTTAATGGACTATACATCGTCTAGTTTTCAAGCAAAAAAATTTTTTATGAAAAAAATTTAATGGACTATATATACATCGTCTATTTTTCATGCAAAAAAATTTTTTATGAAAAAAATTAAATGGACTATACATCGTCTATTTTTCATGCAAAAACTAATTTTTATTAAAAAATTTAATGGACTATATATCGTGCATTTCTTATGCAAAAAATTAAATGAACTATGAAGCGTCTATTTTTCATGCAGAAAATTTAATGGACTATACATCGTCTATTTTTCAAACAAAAAAATTTTTTACGAAAAAAATTTAATGGACTATATATCGTCTATTTTTCATGCAAAATCTAATTTTTATTAAAAAATTTAATGGACTATATATCGTGCATTTCTTATGCAAAAACTTAAATGAACTATGCAGCGTCTATTTTTCATGCAGAAAATTTAATGGACTATACATCGTCTAGTTTTCAAGCAAAAAAATTTTTTATGAAAAAAATTTAATGGACTATATACATCGTCTATTTTTCATGCAAAAAAATTTTTTATGAAAAAAATTTAATGGACTATACATCGTCTATTTTTCATGCAAAAACTAATTTTTATTAAAAAATTTAATGGACTATATATCGTGCATTTCTTATGCAAAAAATTAAATGAACTATGCAGCGTCTATTTTTCATGCAGAAAATTTAATGGACTATACATCGTCTATTTTTCATGCAAAAAAATTTTTAATGAAAAAAATTTAATGGACTATACATCGTCTATTTTTCATGCAAAAACTAATTTTTATTAAAAAATTTAATGGACTATATATCGTGCATTTCTTATGCAAAAAATTAAATGAACTATGCAGCATCTATTTTTCATGCAGAAAATTTAATGGACTATACATCGTCTAGTTTTCAAGCAAAAAAATTTTTTATGAAAAAAATTTAATGGACATCGTCTATTTTTCATGCAAACAATTTTTTATGAAAAAAATTTAATGGACTATACATCGTCTATTTTTCATGCAAAAACTAATTTTTATTAAAAAATTTAATGGATTATATATCGTGCATTTCTTATGCAAAAAATTAAATGAACTATGCAGCGTCTAATTTTCATGCAGAAAATTTAATGGGCTATACATCGTCTATTTTTTAAGCAAAAAAATTTTTTATGAAAAAAATTTAATGGACTATAAGTCTATTTTTCATGCATAAACTAATTTTTATTAAGAAATTTAATGGACTATATATCGTGCATTTCTTATGCAAAAAATTAAATGAACTATGCAGCGTCTATTTTTATACATCGTCCATTTTTCAAGAAAAAAATTTTTTTATGAAAAAATTTAATGGGCTATACATCGTCTATTTTTCATTCAAAAACTAATTTTTATTAAAAAATTTAATGGACTATATATCGTGCATTTCTTATGCAAAAAATTAAATGAACTATGAAGCGTCTATTTTTCATGATGAAAATTTAATGGACTATACATCATCTAGTTTTCAAAAAAAAAAATTTTTTATGAAAAAAATTTAATGGACTATACATCGTCTATTTTTCATGCAAAAACTAATTTTTATTAAAAAATTTAATGGACTATATATCGTGCATTTCTTATGCAAAAAATTAAATGAACTATGCAGCGTCTATTTTTCATGCAGAAAATTTAATGGACTATACATCGTCTATTTTTCATGCAAAAAAATTTTTAATGAAAAAAATTTAATGGACTATACATCGTCTATTTTTCATGCAAAAACTAATTTTTATTAAAAAATTTAATGAACTATATATCGTGCATATCTTATGCAAAAAATTAAATGAACTATGCAGCATCTATTTTTCATGCAGAAAATTTAATGGACTATACATCGTCTAGTTTTCAAGCAAAAAAATTTTTTATGAAAAAAATTTAATGGACTATACATCGTCTATTTTTCATGGAAAAAATTTTTTATGAAAAAAATTTAATGGACTATACATCGTCTATTTTTCATGCAAAAAAAAATTTTTATGAAAAAATTTAATGGATTATACATCGTCTATTTTTCATGCAAAAACTAATTTTTATTAAAAAATTTAATGGACTATATATCGTGCATTTTTTATGCAAAAAATTAAATGAACTATGCAGCGTCTATTTTTCATGCAGAAAATTTAATGGACTATACATCATCTAGTTTTCAAACAAAAAAATTTTTTATGAAAAAAATTTAATGGACCATACATCGTCTATTTTTCATGCAAAAACTAATTTTTATTAAAAAATTTAATGGACTATATATCGTGCATTTATTATGCAAAAAATTAAATGAACTATGAAGCGTCTATTTTTCATGCAGAAAACTTAATGGACTATTATACATCGTCTAGTTTTCAAGCAAAAAAATTTTTTATGAAAAAAATTTAATGGACTATATATCGTCTATTTTTCATGCAAAAAAATTTTTTATGAAAAAAATTTAATGGATTATACATCGTCTATTTTTCATGCAAAAACTAATTTTTATTAAAAAATTTAATGGACTATATATCGTGCATTTCTTATGCAAAAAATTAAATGAACTATGCAGCGTCTATTTTTCTTGCAGAAAATTTAATGGGCTATACATCGTTTTTTTATGAAAAAAATTTAATGGACTATATATCGTGCATTTCTTATGCAAAAAATTAAATGAACTATGCAGCGTCTATTTTTCATGCAGAAAATTTAATGGACTATACATCGTCTATTTTTCATGCAAAAAAATTTTTTATGAAAAAAATTTAATGGACTATACAGCGTCTATTTTTCATGCAAAAACTAATTTTTATTAAAAAATTTAATGAACTATATATCGTGCATTTCTTATGCAAAAAATTAAATGAACTATGCAGCATCTATTTTTCATGCAGAAAATTTAATGGACTATACATCGTCTAGTTTTCAAGCAAAAAAATTTTTCATGCAAAAAATTTTTTATGAAAAAAATTTAATGGACTATACATCGTCTATTTTTCATGCAAAAACTAATTTTTATTAAAAAATTTAATGGACTATATATCGTGCATTTCTTATGCAAAAAATTAAATGAACTATGCAGCGTCTATTTTTCATGCAGAAAATTTAATGGGCTATACATCGTCTATTTTTCAAGCAAAAAAAATTTTTATTAAAAAATTTAATGGACTATACATCGTCTATTTTTCATGCAACAAATTTTTTATGAAAAAAATTTAATGGACTATACATCGTCTATTTTACATGCAAAAACTAATTTTTATTAAAAAATTTAATGGACTATATATCGTGCATTTCTTATGCAAAAAATTAAATGAA
Source organism: Nowickia ferox (assembly GCA_936439885.1). NCBI lineage: Eukaryota > Metazoa > Arthropoda > Insecta > Diptera > Tachinidae > Nowickia > Nowickia ferox. The sequence goes on from OW387025.1 coordinate 13,102,181, forward strand.
CTATGCAGCGTCTATTTTTCATGCAGAAAATTTAATGGGCTATACATCGTCTATTTTTCAAGCAAAAAAAATTTTTATTAAAAAATTTAATGGACTATACATCGTCTATTTTTCATGCAAAAAAATTTTTTATGAAAAAATTTAATGGACTATACATCGTCTATTTTACATGCAAAAACTAATTTTTATTAAAAAATTTAATGGACTATATATCGTGCATTTATTATGCAAAAAATTAAATGAACTATGAAGCGTCTATTTTTCATGCAGAAAACTTAATGGACTATTATACATCGTCTAGTTTTCAAGCAAAAAAATTTTTTATGAAAAAAATTTAATGGACTATACATCATCTAGTTTTCAAACAAAAAAATTTTTTATGAAAAAAAATTTAATGGACTATACATCGTCTATTTTTCATGCAAAAACTAATTTTTATTAAAAAATTTAATGGATTATATATCGTGCATTTATTATGCAAAAAATTAAATGAACTATGAAGCGTCTATTTTTCATGCAGAAAACTTAATGGACTATTATACATCGTCTAGTTTTCAAGCAAAAAAATTTTTTATGAAAAAAATTTAATGGACTATACATCGTCTATTTTTCATGCAAAAACAAATTTTTATTAAAAAATTTAATGGATTATATATCGTGCATTTCTTATGCAAAAAATTAAATGAACTATGCAGCGTCTATTTTTCATGCAGAAAATTTAATGGACTATACATCGTCTATTTTTCATGCAAAAAAATTTTTTATGAAAAAAATTTAATGGACTTATACATCGTCTATTTTTCATGCAAAAACTAATTTTTATTAAAAAATTTAATGGACTATATATCGTGCATTTCTTATGCAGAAAATTTAATGGACTATACATCGTCTATTTTTCATGCAAAAAAATTTTTTATGAAAAAAATTTAATGGACTATACATCGTCTATTTTTCATGCAAAAACTAATTTTTATTAAAAAATTTAATGAACTATATATCGTGCATTTCTTATGCAAAAAATTAAATGAACTATGCAGCGTCTATTTTTCATGCAGAAAATTTAATGGGCTATACATCGTCTATTTTTCAAGCAAAAAAAATTTTTATGAAAAAAATTTAATGGACTATACATCGTCTATTTTTCATCCAAAAACTAATTTTTATTAAAAAATTTAATGGACTATACATCGTCTATTTTTCATGCAACAAATTTTTTATGAAAAAAATTTAATGGACTATACATCGTCTATTTTTCATGCAAAAAAATTTTTTATGAAAAAATTTAATGGACTATACATCGTCTATTTTACATGCAAAAACTAATTTTTATTAAAAAATTTAATGGACTATATATCGTGCATTTATTATGCAAAAAATTAAATGAACTATGAAGCGTCTATTTTTCATGCAGAAAACTTAATGGACTATTATACATCGTCTAGTTTTCAAGCAAAAAAATTTTTTATGAAAAAATTTAATGGACTATACATCATCTAGTTTTCAAACAAAAAAATTTTTTATGAAAAAAAATTTAATGGACTATACATCGTCTATTTTTCATGCAAAAACTAATTTTTATTAAAAAATTTAATGGATTATATATCGTGCATTTATTATGCAAAAAATTAAATGAACTATGAAGCGTCTATTTTTCATGCAGAAAACTTAATGGACTATTATACATCGTCTAGTTTTCAAGCAAAAAAATTTTTTATGAAAAAAATTTAATGGACTATATATCGTCTATTTTTCATGCAAAAACTAATTTTTATTAAAAAATTTAATGGACTATATATCGTGCATTTATTATGCAAAAAATTAAATGAACTATGCAGCGTCTATTTTTCATGCAGAAAATTTAATGGACTATACATCGTCTATTTTTCATGCAAAAAAATTTTTTACGAAAAAATTTAATGGACTATACATCGTCTATTTTTCATGCAAAAACTAATTTTTATTAAAAAATTTAATGGACTATATATCGTGCATTTTTTATGCAAAAAATTAAATGAACTATGCAGCGTCTATTTTTCATGCAGAAAATTTAATGGGCTATACATCGTCTATTTTTCAAGCAAAAAATTTTTTATGAAAAAAATTTAATGGACTATACATCGTCTATTTTTCATGCAAAAACTAATTTTTATTAAAAAATTTAATGGACTATATATCGTGCATTTATTATGCAAAAAATTAAATGAACTATGAAGCGTCTATTTTTCATGCAGAAAACTTAATGGACTATTATACATCGTCTAGTTTTCAAGCAAAAAAATTTTTTATGAAAAAAATTTAATGGACTATACATCATCTAGTTTTCAAACAAAAAAATTTTTTATGAAAAAAATTTAATGGACTATACATCGTCTATTTTTCATGCAAAAACTAATTTTTATTAAAAAATTTAATGGACTATATATCGTGCATTTATTATGCAAAAAATTAAATGAACTATGAAGCGTCTATTTTTCATGCAGAAAACTTAATGGACTATTATACATCGTCTAGTTTTCAAGCAAAAAAATTTTTTATGAAAAAAATTTAATGGACTATATATCGTCTATTTTTCATGCAAAAAAATTTTTTATGAAAAAAATTTAATGGATTGTACATCGTCTATTTTTCATGCAAAAACTAATTTTTATTAAAAAATTTAATGGACTATATATCGTGCATTTCTTATGCAAAAAATTAAATGAACTATGCAGCGTCTATTTTTCTTGCAGAAAATTTAATGGGCTATACATCGTTTTTTTATGAAAAAAATTTAATAGCCTATATATCGTGCATTTCTTATGCAAAAAATTAAATGAACTATGCAGCGTCTATTTTTCATGCAGAAAATTTAATGGACTATACATCGTCTATTTTTCATGCAAAAAAATTTTTTATGAAAAAAATTTAATGGACTATACATCGTCTATTTTTCATGCAAAAACTAATTTTTATTAAAAAATTTAATGAACTATATATCGTGCATTTCTTATGCAAAAAATTAAATGAACTATGCAGCATCTATTTTTCATGCAGAAAATTTAATGGACTATACATCGTCTAGTTTTCAAGCAAAAAAATTTTTTATGAAAAAAATTTAATGGACTTACATCGTCTATTTTTCATGCAAAAAATTTTTTATGAAAAAAATTTAATGGACTATACATCGTCTATTTTTCATGCAAAAACAAATTTTTATTAAAAAATTTAATGGATTATATATCGTGCATTTCTTATGCAAAAAATTAAATGAACTATGCAGCGTCTATTTTTCATGCAGAAAATTAAATGGGTTATACATCGTCTATTTTTCAAGCAAAAAAATTTTTTATGAAAAAAATTTAATGGACTATATACATCGTCTATTTTTCATGCAAAAACTAATTTTTATTAAAAAATTTAATGGACTATATATCGTGCATTTCTTATGCAAAAAATTAAATGAACTATGCAGCATCTATTTTTCATGCAGAAAATTTAATGGACTATACATCGTCTAGTTTTCAAGCAAAAAAATTTTTTATGAAAAAAATTTAATGGACTATACATCGTCTATTTTTCATGCAAAAAATTTTTTATGAAAAAAATTTAATGGACTATACATCGTCTATTTTTCATGCAAAAACTAATTTTTATTAAAAAATTTAATGGACTATATATCGTGCATTTCTTATGCAAAAAATTAAATGAACTATGCAGCGTCTATTTTTCATGCAGAAAATTTAATGGGCTATACATCGTCTATTTTTCAAGCAAAAAAATTTTTTATGAAAAAAATTTAATGGACTATACATCGTCTATTTTTCATGCAAAAACTAATTTTTATTAAAAAATTTAATGGACTATATATCGTGCATTTCTTATGCAAAAAATTAAATGAACTATGCAGCATCTATTTTTCATGCAGAAAATTTAATGGACTATACATCGTCTAGTTTTCAAGCAAAAAAATTTTTTATGAAAAAAATTTAATGGACTATATACATCGTCTATTTTTCATGCAAAAAATTTTTTATGAAAAAAATTTAATGGACTATACGTCGTCTATTTTTCATGCAAAAACTAATTTTTATTAAAAAATTTAATGGATTATATATCGTGCATTTCTTATGCAAAAAATTAAATGAACTATGCAGCGTCTATTTTTCATGCAGAAAATTTAATGGGCTATACATCGTCTATTTTTTAAGCAAAAAAATTTTTTATGAAAAAAATTTAATGGACTATACATCGTCTATTTTGCATGCAAAAAATTTTTTATGAAAAAAATTTAATGGACTATACATCGTCTATTTTTCATGCAAAAACTAATTTTTATTAAAAAATTTAATGGACTATATATCGTGCATTTCTTATGCAAAAAATTAAATGAACTATGCAGCGTCTATTTTTCATGCAGAAAATTTAATGGACTTATACATCGTCTAGTTTTCAAGCAAAAAAATTTTTTATGAAAAAAATTTAATGGACTATAATCGTCTATTTTTCATGGAAATAAATTTTTTATGAAAAAAATTTAATGGACTATACATCGTCTATTTTTCATGCAAAAACTAATTTTTATTAAAAAATTTAATGGACTATATATCGTGCATTTTTTATGCAAAAAATTAAATGAACTATGCAGCGTCTATTTTTCATGCAGAAAATTTAATGGACTATACATCGTCTATTTTTCAAACAAAAAAATTTTTTATGAAAAAAATTTACATCGTCCATTTTTCAGGAAAAAAAATTTTTTGGAAAAAAACTTAATGGACTATACATCTTCTATTTTCATGCAAAATCTAATTTTTATTAAAAAATTTAATGGACTATATATCGTGCATTTCTTATGCAAAAACTTAAATGAACTATGCAGCGTCTATTTTTCATGCAGAAAATTTAATGGACTACACATAGTCTAGTTTTCAAGCAAAAAATTTTTTATGAAAAAAATTTAATGGACATACATCGTCTATTTTTCATGCAAAAAAATTTTTTATGAAAAAAATTTAATGGACTATACATCGTCTATTTTTCATGCAAAAACTAATTTTTATTAAAAAATTTAATGGACTATATATCGTGCATTTCTTATGCAAAAAATTAAATGAACTATGAAGCGTCTATTTTTCATGCAGAAAATTTAATGGACTATATATACATCGTCTATTTTTCAAACAAAAAAATTTTTTACGAAAAAAATTTAAGGGACTATATATCGTCTATTTTTCATGCAAAATCTTATTTTTATTAAAAAATTTAATGGACTATATATCGTGCATTTCTTATGCAAAAACTTAAATGAACTATGCAGCGTCTATTTTTCATGCAGAAAATTTAATGGACTATACATCGTCTAGTTTTCAAGCAAAAAAATTTTTTATGAAAAAAATTTAATGGACTATACATCGTCTATTTTTCATGCAAAAAAAATTTTTATGAAAAAAATTTAATGGACTATACATCGTCTATTTTTCATGCAAAAAAATTTTTTATGAAAAAATTTAATGGACTATACATCGTCTATTTTTCATGCAAAAACTAATTTTTATTAAAAAATTTAATGGACTATATATCGTGCATTTATTATGCAAAAAATTAAATGAACTATGAAGCGTCTATTTTTCATGCAGAAAACTTAATGGACTATTATACATCGTCTAGTTTTCAAGCAAAAAAATTTTTTATGAAAAAAATTTAATGGACTATATATCGTCTATTTTTCATGCAAAAAAATTTTTTATGAAAAAAATTTAATGGATTATACATCGTCAATTTTTCATGCAAAAACTAATTTTTATTAAAAAATTTAATGGACTATATATCGTGCATTTCTTATGCAAAAAATTAAATGAACTATGCAGCGTATATTTTTCTTGCAGAAAATTTAATGGGCTATACATCGTTTTTTTATGAAAAAAATTTAATGGACTATATATCGTGCATTTCTTATGCAAAAAATTAAATGAACTATGCAGCGTCTATTTTTCATGCAGAAAATTTAATGGACTATACATCGTCTATTTTTCATGCAAAAAAATTTTTTATGAAAAAAATTTTATGGACTATACATCGTCTATTTTTCATGCAAAAACTAATTTTTATTAAAAAATTTAATGAACTATATATCGTGCATTTCTTATGCAAAAAATTAAATGAACTATGCAGCATCTATTTTTCATGCAGAAAATTTAATGGACTATACATCGTCTAGTTTTCAAGCAAAAAAATTTTTTATGAAAAAAATTTAATGGAATATACATCGTCTAGTTTTCATGCAAAAAATTTTTTATGAAAAAAATTTAATGGACTATACATCGTCTATTTTTCATGCAAAAACTAATTTTTATTAAAAAATTTAATGGACTATATATCGTGCATTTCTTATGCAAAAACTTAAATGAACTATGCAGCGTCTATTTTTCATGCAGAAAATTTAATGGACTATACATCGTCTATTTTTCATGCAAAAAAATTTTTTATGAAAAAAATTTTATGGACTATACATCGTCTATTTTTCATGCAAAAACTAATTTTTATTAAAAAATTTAATGAACTATATATCGTGCATTTCTTATGCAAAAAATTAAATGAACTATGCAGCATCTATTTTTCATGCAGAAAATTTAATGGACTATACATCGTCTAGTTTTCAAGCAAAAAAATTTTTTATGAAAAAAATTTAATGGACTATACATCGTCTATTTTTCATGCAAAAAATTTTTTATGAAAAAAATTTAATGGACTATACATCGTCTATTTTTCATGCAAAAACTAATTTTTATTAAAAAATTTAATGGATTATATATCGTGCATTGCTTATGCAAAAAATTAAATGAACTATGCAGCGTCTATTTTTCATGCAGAAAATTTAATGGGCTATACATCGTCTATTTTTTAAGCAAAAAAATTTTTTATGAAAAAAATTTAATGACTATACATCGTCTATTTTTCATGCAAAAACTAATTTTTATTAAAAAATTTAATGGACTATATATCGTGCATTTCTTATGCAAAAAATTAAATGAACTATGCAGCGTCTATTTTTCATGCAGAAAATTTAATGGACTATACATCGTCTATTTTTCAAAAAAAAAATTTTTTATGAAAAAAATTTAATGGACTATAATACATCGTCCATTTTTCAAAAAAAAAAAAATTTTTATGAAAAAAATTTAATGGACTATACATCGTCTATTTTTCATGCAAAAACTAATTTTTATTAAAAAATTTAATGAACTATATATCGTGCATTTCTTATGCAAAAAATTAAATGAACTATGCAGCATCTATTTTTCATGCAGAAAATTTAATGGACTAGTTTTCAAGCAAAAAAATTTTTTATGAAAAAAATTTAATGGACTAGACATCGTCTATTTTTCATGCAAAAAAATTTTTTATGAAAAAATTTAATGGACTATACATCGTCTATTTTTCATGCAAAAACTAATTTTTATTAAAAAATTTAATGGACTATATATCGTGCATTTTTTATGCAAAAAATTAAATGAACTATGCAGCGTCTATTTTTCATGCAGAAAATTTAATGGACTATACATCGTCTAGTTTTCAAGCAAAAAAATTTTTTATGAAAAAAGTTTAATGGACTATACATCGTCTATTTTTCATGCAAAAAAATTTTTTTGAAAAAAATTTAATGGACTATATCGTCTATTTTTCATGCAAAATCTAATTTTTATTAAAAAATTTAATGGATTATATATCGTGCATTTATTATGCAAAAAATTAAATGAACTATGAAGCGTCTATTTTTCATGCAGAAAACTTAATGGACTATTATACATCGTCTAGTTTTCAAGCAAAAAAATTTTTTATGAAAAAAATTTAATGGACTATACATCATCTAGTTTTCAAACAAAAAAATTTTTTATGAAAAAAATTTAATGGACTATACATCGTCTATTTTTCATGCAAAAACTAATTTTTATTAAAAAATTTAATGGACTATATATCGTGCATTTATTATGCAAAAAATTAAATGAACTATGAAGCGTCTATTTTTCATGCAGAAAATTTAATGGACTATACATCGTCTAGTTTTCATGCAAAAAATTTTTTATGAAAAAAATTTAATGGACTATACATCGTCTATTTTTCATGCAAAAACAAATTTTTATTACAATATTTAATGGATTATATATCGTGCATTTCTTATGCAAAAAATTAAATGAACTATGCAGCGTCTATTTTTCATGCAGAAAATTTAATTTGCTATACATCGTCTATTTTTCAAGCAAAAAAATTTTTTATGAAAAAAATTTAATGGACTATACATCGTCTATTTTTCATGCAAAAACTAATTTTTATTACAATATTTAATGGATTATATATCGTGCATTTCTTATGCAAAAAATTAAATGAACTATGCAGCATCTATTTTTCATGCAGAAAATTTAATGGACTATACATCGTCTAGTTTTCAAGCAAAAAAATTTTTTATAAAAAAAATTTAATGGACTATTATACATCGTCTATTTTTCATGCAAAAGCTAATTTTTATTAAAAAATTTAATGGACTATATATCGTGCATTTCTTATGCAAAAAATTAAATGAACTATGCAGCATCTATTTTTCATGCAGAAAATTTAATGGACTATACATCGTCTAGTTTTCAAGCAAAAAAATTTTTTATGAAAAAAATTTAATGGACTATACATCGTCTATTTTTCATGCAAAAAAATTTTTTATGAAAAAAATTTAATGGACTATACATCGTCTATTTTTCATGCAAAAACTAATTTTTATTAAAAAATTTAATGGACTATATATCGTGCATTTTTTATGCAAAAAATTAAATGAACTATGCAGCGTCTATTTTTCATGCAGAAAATTTAATGGACTATACATCGTCTAGTTTTCAAGCAAAAAAATTTTTTATGAAAAAAGTTTAATGGACTATGCAGCGTCTATTTTTCATGCAGAAAATTTAATGGGCTATACATCGTCTATTTTTCAAGCAAAAAAATTTTTTATGAAAAAAATTTAATGGACTATACATCGTCTATTTTTCATGCAAAAAAATTTTTTATGAAAAAAATTTAATGGACTATACATCGTCTAGTTTTCAAGCAAAAAAATTTTTTATGAAAAAAATTTAATGGACTATAATCGTCTATTTTTCATGCAAAAAAATTTTTTATGAAAAAAATTTAATGGACTATACATCGTCTATTTTTCATGCAAAAACTAATTTTTATTAAAAAATTTAATGGACTATATATCGTGCATTTTTTATGCAAAAAATTAAATGAACTATGCAGCGTCTATTTTTCATGCAGAAAATTTAATGGACTATACATCGTCTAGTTTTCAAGCAAAAAAATTTTTTATGAAAAAAGTTTAATGGACTATACATCGTCTATTTTTCATGCAAAAAAATTTTTTATGAAAAAAATTTAATGGACTATATATCGTGCATTTCTTATGCAAAAAATTAAATGAACTATGAAGCGTCTATTTTTCATGCAGAAAATTTAATGGACTATACATCGTCTATTTTTTCAAAAAAAAAAATTTTTACGAAAAAAATTTAATAGACTATACATCGTCTATTTTTCATGGAAAAAAATTTTTTATGAAAAAAATTTAATGGACTATACATCGTCTATTTTTCATGCAAAAAAATTTTTTATGAAAAAAATTTAATGGACTATACATCGTCTATTTTTCATGCAAAAACTAATTTTTATTAAAAAATTTAATGGACTATATATCGTGCATTTTTTATGCAAAAAATTAAATGAACTATGCAGCGTCTATTTTTCATGCAGAAAATTTAATGGGCTATACATCGTCTATTTTTCAAGCAAAAAATTTTTTATGAAAAAAATTTAATGGACTATACATCGTCTATTTTTCATGCAAAAACTAATTTTTATTAAAAAATTTAATGGACTTTGTATCGTGCATTTCTTATGCAAAAAATTAAATGAACTATGAAGCGTCTATTTTTCATGCAGAAAACTTAATGGACTATTATACATCGTCTAGTTTTCAAGCAAAAAAATTTTTTATGAAAAAAATTTAATGGACTATACATCATCTAGTTTTCAAACAAAAAAATTTTTTATGAAAAAAATTTAATGGACTATACATCGTCTATTTTTCATGCAAAAACTAATTTTTATTAAAAAATTTAATGGACTATATATCGTGCATTTATTATGCAAAAAATTAAATGAACTATGAAGCGTCTATTTTTCATGCAGAAAACTTAATGGACTATTATACATCGTCTAGTTTTCAAGCAAAAAATTTTTTTATGAAAAAAATTTAATCGTCTATTTTTCATGCAAAAAAATTTTTTATGAAAAAAATTTAATGGATTATATATCGTGCACTTCTTATGCAAAAAATTAAATGAACTATGCAGCGTCTATTTTTCATGCAGAAAATTTAATGGGCTATACATCGTCTATTTTTCAAGCAAAAAAATTTTTTATGAAAAAAATTTAATGGACTATACATCGTCTATTTTTCATGCAAAAACTAATTTTTATTACAATATTTAATGGATTATATATCGTGCATTTCTTATGCAAAAAATTAAATGAACTATGCAGCATCTATTTTTCATGCAGAAAATTTAATGGACTATACATCGTCTAGTTTTCAAGGAAAAAAATTTTTTATAAAAAAAATTTAATGGACTATTATACATCGTCTATTTTTCATGCAAAAGCTAATTTTTATTAAGAAATTTAATGGACTATAATCGTGCATTTCTTATGCAAAAAATTAAATGAACTATGCAGCATCTATTTTTCATGCAGAAAATTTAATGGACTATACATCGTCTAGTTTTCAAGCAAAAAAATTTTTTATGAAAAAAATTTAATGGACTATACATCGTCTATTTTTCAAGCAAAAAAATTGTTTATGAAAAAAATTTAATGGACTATACATCGTCTATTTTTCATGCAAAAACTAATTTTTATTAAAAAATTTAATGGACTATATATCGTGCATTTCTTATGCAAAAAATTAAATGAACTATGCAGCATCTATTTTTCATGCAGAAAGTTTAATGGACTATACATCGTCTAGTTTTCAAGCAAAAAAATTTTTTATGAAAAAAATTTAATGGACTATACATCGTCTATTTTTCATGCAAAAAATTTTTTATGAAAAAAATTTAATGGACTATACATCGTCTATTTTTCATGCAAAAACTAATTTTTATTAAAAAATTTAATAGACTATATATCGTGCATTTCTTATGCAAAAAATTAAATGAACTATGCAGCGTCTATTTTTCATGCAGAAAATTTAATGGACTATAAATCGTCTATTTTTCAAACAAAAAAATTTTTTATGAAAAAAATTTAATGGACTATATATACATCGTCCATTTTTCAAGAAAAAAATTTTTTTATGAAAAAATTTAATGGGCTATACATCGTCTATTTTTCATGCAAAAACTAATTTTTATTAAAAAATTTAATGGATTATATATCGTGCATTTCTTATGCAAAAAATTAAATGAACTATGCAGCGTCTATTTTTCATGCAGAAAATTTAATGGGCTATACATCGTCTATTTTTCATGCAAAAAATTTTTTATGAAAAAAATTTAATGGACTATACATCGTCTATTTTTCATGCAAAAACTAATTTTTATTAAAAAATTTAATGGATTATATATCGTGCATTTCTTATGCAAAAAATTAAATGAACTATGCAGCGTCTATTTTTCATGCAGAAAATTTAATGGGCTATACATCGTCTATTTTTCAAGCAAAAAAATTTTTAATGAAAAAAATTTAATGGACTATACATCGTCTATTTTTCATGTAAAAACTAATTTTTATTAAAAAATTTAATGGACTATATATCATGCATTTCTTATGCAAAAAATTAAATGAACTATGCAGCATCTATTTTTCATGCAGAAAATTTAATGGACTATACATCGTCTAGTTTTCAAGCAAAAAAATTTTTTATGAAAAAAATTTAATGGACTATACATCGTCTATTTTTCATGCAAAAAATTTTTTATGAAAAAAATTTAATGGACTATACATCGTCTATTTTTCATGCAAAAACTAATTTTTATTAAAAAATTTAATGGATTATATATCGTGCATTTCTTATGCAAAAAATTAAATGAACTATGCAGCGTCTATTTTTCATGCAGAAAATTTAATGGGCTATACATCGTCTATTTTTCAAGCAAAAAAATTTTTTATGAAAAAAATTTAATGGACTATACATCGTCTATTTTTCATGCAAAAACTAATTTTTATTAAAAAATTTAATGGACTATATATCGTGCATTTCTTATGCAAAAAATTAAATGAACTATGCAGCATCTATTTTTCATGCAGAAAATTTAACATCGTCTAGTTTTCAAGCAAAAAAATTTTTTATGAAAAAAATTTAATGGACTATACATCGTCCATTTTTCAAGAAAAAAATTTTTTTATGAAAAAATTTAATGGGCTATACATCGTCTATTTTTCATGCAAAAACTAATTTTTATTAAAAAATTTAATGGACTATATATCGTGCATTTCTTATGCAAAAAATTAAATGAACTATGAAGCGTCTATTTTTCATGATGAAGATTTAATGGACTTACATCGTCTATTTTAAAAAAAAAAAATTTTTATGAAAAAAATTTAATGGACTATACATCGTCTATTTTTCATGCAAAAACTAATTTTTATTAAAAAATTTAATGAACTATATATCGTGCATTTCTTATGCAAAAAATTAAATGAACTATGCAGCATCTATTTTTCATGCAGAAAATTTAATGGACTATACATCGTCTAGTTTTCAAGCAAAAAAATTTTTTATGAAAAAAATTTAATGGACTATACATCGTCTATTTTTCATGGAAAAAATTTTTTATGAAAAAAATTTAATGGACTATACATCGTCTATTTTTCATGCAAAAACTAATTTTTATTAAAAAATTTAATGGATTATATATCGTGCATTTCTTATGCAAAAAATTAAATGAACTATGCAGCGTCTATTTTTCATGCAGAAAATTTAATGGGCTATACATCGTCTATTTTTCATGCAAAAAATTTTTTATGAAAAAAATTTAATGGACTATACATCGTCTATTTTTCATGCAAAAACTAATTTTTATTAAAAAATTTAATGGATTATATATCGTGCATTTCTTATGCAAAAAATTAAATGAACTATGCAGCGTCTATTTTTCATGCAGAAAATTTAATGAGCTATACATCGTCTATTTTTCATGCAAAAAATTTTTTATGAAAAAAATTTAATGGACTATACATCGTCTATTTTTCATGCAAAAACTAATTTTTATTAAAAAATTTAATGGATTATATATCGTGCATTTCTTATGCAAAAAATTAAATGAACTATGCAGCGTCTATTTTTCATGCAGACTATATATCGTGCATTTTTTATTAAAAATTTAATGGACTATATATCGTGCATTTCTTATGCAAAAACTTAAATGAACTTATGCAGCGTCTATTTTTCATGCAGAAAATTTAATGGACTATACATCGTCTAGTTTTCAAGGAAAAAAATTTTTTATGAAAAAAATTTAATGGACTATACATCGTCTATTTTTCATGCAAAAAAATTTTTTATGAAAAAAATTTAATGGACTATACATCGTCTATTTTTCATGCAAAAAAATTTTTTATGAAAAAATTTAATGGACTATACATCGTCTATTTTTCATGCAAAAACTAATTTTTATTAAAAAATTTAATGGACTATATATCGTGCATTTTTTATGCAAAAAACTAAATGAACTATGCAGCGTCTATTTTTCATGCAGAAAATTTAATGGACTATTATACATCGTCTAGTTTTCAAGCAAAAAAATTTTTTTATGAAAAAATTTAATGGGCTATACATCGTCTATTTTTCATGCAAAAACTAATTTTTATTAAAAAATTTAATGGACTATATATCGTGCATTTCTTATGCAAAAAATTAAATGAACTATGCAGCGTCTATTTTTCATGCATAAAATTTAATGGACTATACATCGTCTATTTTTCAAACAAAAAAATTTTTTATGAAAAAAATTTAATGGACTATACATCGTCCATTTTTCAAGAAAAAAATTTTTTTATGAAAAAATTTAATGGGCTATACATCGTCTATTTTTCATGCAAAAACTAATTTTTATTAAAAAATTTAATGGACTATATATCGTGCATTTCTTATGCAAAAAATTAAATGAACTATGAAGCGTCTATTTTTCATGATGAAAATTTAATGGACTATACATCGTCTATTTTAAAAAAAAAAAATTTTTATGAAAAAAATTTAATGGACTATACATAGTCTATTTTTCATGCAAAAACTAATTTTTATTAAAAAATTTAATGAACTATATATCGTGCATTTCTTATGCAAAAAATTAAATGAACTATGCAGCATCTATTTTTCATGCAGAAAATTTAATGGACTATACATCGTCTAGTTTTCAAGCAAAAAAATTTTTTATGAAAAATATTTAATGGACTATACATCGTCTATTTTTCATGCAAAAAATTTTTTATGAAAAAAATTTAATGGACTATACATCGTCTATTTTTCATGCAAAAACTAATTTTTATTAAAAAATTTAATGGATTATATATCGTGCATTTCTTATGCAAAAAATTAAATGAACTATGCAGCGTCTATTTTTATACAGAAAATTTAATGGGCTATACATCGTCTATTTTTCAAGCAAAAAATTTTTTATGAAAAAAATTTAATGGACTATACATCGTCTATTTTTCATGCAAAAACTAATTTTTATTAAAAAATTTAATGGATTATATATCGTGCATTTCTTATGCAAAAAATTAAATGAACTATGCAGCGTCTATTTTTCATGCAGAAAATTTAATGGACTATACATCGTCTAGTTTTCAAGCAAAAAAATTTTTTATGAAAAAAGTTTAATGGACTATACATCGTCTATTTTTCATGCAAAAACTAATTTTTATTAAAAAATTTAATGGACTATATATCGTGCATTTCTTATGGAAAAAATTAAATGAACTATGCAGCGTCTATTTTTTATGCAGAAAATTTAATGGACTATACATCGTCTATTTTTCAAACAACAAAATTTTTTATGAAAAAAATTTAATGGATCGTCCATTTTTCAAGCAAAAAAATTTTTTTGAAAAAAATTTAATGGACTATACATCGTCTATTTTTCATGCAAAATCTAATTTTTATTAAAAAATTTAATGGACTATATATCGTGCATTTCTTATGCAAAAACTTAAATGAACTATGCAGCGTCTATTTTTCATGCAGAAAATTTAATGGACTATACATCGTGTAGTTTTCAAGCAAAAAAATTTTTTATGAAAAAAATTAAATGGACTGTACATCGTCTATTTTTCATGCAAAAACTAATTTTTATTAAAAAATTTAATGGACTATATATCGTGCATTTCTTATGCAAAAAATTAAATGAACTATGAAGCGTCTATTTTTCATGATGAAAATTTAATGGACTTACATCGTCTATTTTAAAAAAAAAAAATTTTTATGAAAAAAATTTAATGGACTATACATCGTCTATTTTTCATGCAAAAACTAATTTTTATTAAAAAATTTAATGAACTATATATCGTGCATTTCTTATGCAAAAAATTAAATGAACTATGCAGCATCTATTTTTCATGCAGAAAATTTAATGGACTATACATCGTCTAGTTTTCAAGCAAAAAAATTTTTTATGAAAAAAATTTAATGGACTATACATCGTCTATTTTTCATGGAAAAAATTTTTTATGAAAAAAATTTAATGGACTATACATCGTCTATTTTTCATGCAAAAACTAATTTTTATTAAAAAATTTAATGGATTATATATCGTGCATTTCTTATGCAAAAAATTAAATGAACTATGCAGCGTCTATTTTTCATGCAGAAAATTTAATGGGCTATACATCGTCTATTTTTCATGCAAAAAATTTTTTATGAAAAAAATTTAATGGACTATACATCGTCTATTTTTCATGCAAAAACTAATTTTTATTAAAAAATTTAATGGATTATATATCGTGCATTTCTTATGCAAAAAATTAAATGAACTATGCAGCGTCTATTTTTCATGCAGAAAATTTAATGAGCTATACATCGTCTATTTTTCATGCAAAAAATTTTTTATGAAAAAAATTTAATGGACTATACATCGTCTATTTTTCATGCAAAAACTAATTTTTATTAAAAAATTTAATGGATTATATATCGTGCATTTCTTATGCAAAAAATTAAATGAACTATGCAGCGTCTATTTTTCATGCAGACTATATATCGTGCATTTTTTATTAAAAATTTAATGGACTATATATCGTGCATTTCTTATGCAAAAACTTAAATGAACTTATGCAGCGTCTATTTTTCATGCAGAAAATTTAATGGACTATACATCGTCTAGTTTTCAAGGAAAAAAATTTTTTATGAAAAAAATTTAATGGACTATACATCGTCTATTTTTCATGCAAAAAAATTTTTTATGAAAAAAATTTAATGGACTATACATCGTCTATTTTTCATGCAAAAAAATTTTTTATGAAAAAATTTAATGGACTATACATCGTCTATTTTTCATGCAAAAACTAATTTTTATTAAAAAATTTAATGGACTATATATCGTGCATTTTTTATGCAAAAAACTAAATGAACTATGCAGCGTCTATTTTTCATGCAGAAAATTTAATGGACTATTATACATCGTCTAGTTTTCAAGCAAAAAAATTTTTTTATGAAAAAATTTAATGGGCTATACATCGTCTATTTTTCATGCAAAAACTAATTTTTATTAAAAAATTTAATGGACTATATATCGTGCATTTCTTATGCAAAAAATTAAATGAACTATGCAGCGTCTATTTTTCATGCATAAAATTTAATGGACTATACATCGTCTATTTTTCAAACAAAAAAATTTTTTATGAAAAAAATTTAATGGACTATACATCGTCCATTTTTCAAGAAAAAAATTTTTTTATGAAAAAATTTAATGGGCTATACATCGTCTATTTTTCATGCAAAAACTAATTTTTATTAAAAAATTTAATGGACTATATATCGTGCATTTCTTATGCAAAAAATTAAATGAACTATGAAGCGTCTATTTTTCATGATGAAAATTTAATGGACTATACATCGTCTATTTTAAAAAAAAAAAATTTTTATGAAAAAAATTTAATGGACTATACATAGTCTATTTTTCATGCAAAAACTAATTTTTATTAAAAAATTTAATGAACTATATATCGTGCATTTCTTATGCAAAAAATTAAATGAACTATGCAGCATCTATTTTTCATGCAGAAAATTTAATGGACTATACATCGTCTAGTTTTCAAGCAAAAAAATTTTTTATGAAAAATATTTAATGGACTATACATCGTCTATTTTTCATGCAAAAAATTTTTTATGAAAAAAATTTAATGGACTATACATCGTCTATTTTTCATGCAAAAACTAATTTTTATTAAAAAATTTAATGGATTATATATCGTGCATTTCTTATGCAAAAAATTAAATGAACTATGCAGCGTCTATTTTTATACAGAAAATTTAATGGGCTATACATCGTCTATTTTTCAAGCAAAAAATTTTTTATGAAAAAAATTTAATGGACTATACATCGTCTATTTTTCATGCAAAAACTAATTTTTATTAAAAAATTTAATGGATTATATATCGTGCATTTCTTATGCAAAAAATTAAATGAACTATGCAGCGTCTATTTTTCATGCAGAAAATTTAATGGACTATACATCGTCTAGTTTTCAAGCAAAAAAATTTTTTATGAAAAAAGTTTAATGGACTATACATCGTCTATTTTTCATGCAAAAACTAATTTTTATTAAAAAATTTAATGGACTATATATCGTGCATTTCTTATGGAAAAAATTAAATGAACTATGCAGCGTCTATTTTTTATGCAGAAAATTTAATGGACTATACATCGTCTATTTTTCAAACAACAAAATTTTTTATGAAAAAAATTTAATGGATCGTCCATTTTTCAAGCAAAAAAATTTTTTTGAAAAAAATTTAATGGACTATACATCGTCTATTTTTCATGCAAAATCTAATTTTTATTAAAAAATTTAATGGACTATATATCGTGCATTTCTTATGCAAAAACTTAAATGAACTATGCAGCGTCTATTTTTCATGCAGAAAATTTAATGGACTATACATCGTGTAGTTTTCAAGCAAAAAAATTTTTTATGAAAAAAATTAAATGGACTGTACATCGTCTATTTTTCATGCAAAAACTAATTTTTATTAAAAAATTTAATGGACTATGAAGCGTCTATTTTTCATGCAGAAAATTTAATGGACTATACATCGTCTATTTTTCAAACAAAAAAATTTTTTACGAAAAAAATTTAATGGACTATACATCGTCTATTTTTCATGCAAAAAATTTTTTATGAAAAAAATTTAATGGACTATACATCGTCTATTTTTCATGCAAAAACTAATTTTTATTAAAAAATTTAATGGATTATATATCGTGCATTTCTTATGCAAAAAATTAAATGAACTATGCAGCGTCTATTTTTCATGCAGAAAATTTAATGGGCTATATACATCGTCTATTTTTTAAGCAAAAAAATTTTTTATGAAAAAAATTTAATGGACTATACATCGTCTATTTTTCATGCAAAAAAATTTTTTATGAAAAAATTTAATGGACTATAATCGTCTATTTTTCATGCAAAAACTAATTTTTATTAAAAAATTTAATGGATTATATATCGTGCATTTCTTATGCAAAAAATTAAATGAACTATGCAGCGTCTATTTTTCATGCAGAAAATTTAATGGGCTATACATCGTCTATTTTTCAAGCAAAAAAATTTTTTATGAAAAAAATTTAATGGACTATACATCGTCTATTTTTCATGCAAAAACTAATTTTTATTAAAAAATTTAATGGACTATATATCGTGCATTTCTTATGCAAAAAATTAAATGAACTATGCAGCATCTATTTTTCATGCAGAAAATTTAATGGACTATACATCGTCTAGTTTTCAAGCAAAAAAATTTTTTATGAAAAAAATTTAATGGACTATAATCGTCTATTTTTCATGCAAAAAAATTTTTTATGAAAAAAATTTAATGGATTATATATCGTGCATTTCTTATGCAAAAAATTAAATGAACTATGCACTGTCTATTTTTCATGCAGAAAATTTAATGGGCTATACATAGTCTATTTTTCAAGCAAAAAAATTTTTTATGAAAAAAATTTAATGGACTATACGTCTATTTTTCATGCAAAAAAATTTTTTATGAAAAAAATTTAATGGACTATACATCGTCTATTTTTCATGCAAAAACTAATTTTTATTAAAAAATTTAATGGACTATATATCGTGCATTTCTTATGCAAAAAATTAAATGAACTATGCAGCATCTATTTTTCATGCAGAAAATTTAATGGACTATACATCGTCTAGTTTTCAAGCAAAAAAATTTTTTATGAAAAAAATTTAATGGAAAATTTAATCGTCTATTTTTAAAAAAAAATTTTTTTATGAAAAAAATTTAATGGACTATACATCGTCTATTTTTCATGCAAAAACTAATTTTTATTAAAAAATTTAATGAACTATATATCGTGCATTTCTTATGCAAAAAATTAAATGAAGTATGCAGCATCTATTTTTCATGCAGAAAATTTAATGGACTATACATCTTCTAGTTTTCAAGCAAAAAAATATTTTATGAAAAAAATTTAATGGACTATACATCGTCTATTTTTCATGCAAAAAATTTTTTATGAAAAAAATTTAATGGACTATACATCGTCTATTTTTCATGCAAAAACAAATTTTTATTAAAAAATTTAATGGATTATATATCGTGCATTTCTTACGCAAAAAATTAATTGAACTATGCAGCGTCTATTTTTCATGCAGAAAATTTAATGGGCTATACATCGTCTATTTTTTAAGCAAAAAAATTTTTTATGAAAAAAATTTAATGGACTATATATCGTGCATTTCTTATGCAAAAAATTAAATGAACTATGAAGCGTCTATTTTTAATGATGAAAATTTAATGGACTATACATCGTCTATTTTTCAAAAAAAAAAATTTTTATGAAAAAAATTGAATGGACTATACATCGTCTATTTTTCATGCAAAAACTAATTTTTATTAAAAAATTTAATGAACTATATATCGTGCATTTCTTATGCAAAAAATTAAATGAACTATGCAGCATCTATTTTTCATGCAGAAAATTTAATGGGTTATACATCGTCTATTTTTCAAGCAAAAAAATTTTTTATGAAAAAAATTTAATGGACTATACATCGTCTATTTTTCATGCAAAAACTAATTTTTATTAAAAAATTTAATGGACTATATATCGTGCATTTCTTATGCAAAAAATTAAATGAACTATGCAGCGTCTATTTTTCATGCAGAAAATTTAATGGACTATACATCGTCTAGTTTTCAAGCAAAAAAATTTTTTATGAAAAAAATTTAATGGACTATAATCGTCTATTTTTCATGGAAAAAAATTTTTTATGAAAAAAATTTAATGGACTATACATCGTCTATTTTTCATGCAAAAACTAATTTTTATTAAAAAATTTAATGGACTATATATCGTGCATTTCTTATGCAAAAACTTAAATGAACTATGCAGCGTCTATTTTTCATGCAGAAAATTTAATGGACTATACATCGTCTAGTTTTCAAGCAAAAAAATTTTTATGAAAAAAGTTTAATGGACTATACATCGTCTATTTTTCATGCAAAAAAATTTTTTATGAAAAAAATTTAATGGACTATACATCGTCTATTTTTCATGCAAAAACTAATTTTTATTAAAAAATTTAATGGACTATATATCGTGCATTTCTTATGGAAAAAATTAAATGAACTATGCAGCGTCTATTTTTCATGCAGAAAATTTAATGGACTATACATCGTCTATTTTTCAAACAAAAAAATTTTTTATGAACAAAATTTAATGGACTATACATCGTCCATTTTTCAAGCAAAAAAATTTTTTTGAAAAAAATTTAATGGACTATACATCGTCTATTTTTCATGCAAAATCTAATTTTTATTAAAAAATTTAATGGACTATATATCGTGCATTTCTTATGCAAAAACTTAAATGAACTATGCAGCGTCTATTTTTCATGCAGAAAATTTAATGGACTATACATCGTCTAGTTTTCAAGCAAAAAAATTTTTTATGAAAAAAATTTAATGGACTATACATCGTCTATTTTTCATGCAAAAAAATTTTTTATGAAAAAAATTAAATGGACTATACATCGTCTATTTTTCATGCAAAATCTAATTTTTATTAAAAAATTTAATGGACTATATATCGTGCATTTCTTATGCAAAAAAATTTTTTATGAAAAAATTTAATGGACTATACATCGTCTATTTTTCATGCAAAAACTAATTTTTATTAAAAAATTTAATGGACTATATATCGTGCATTTTTTATGCAAAATATTAAATGAACTATGCAGCGTCTATTTTTCATGCAGAAAATTTAATGGGCTATACATCGTCTATTTTTCAAGGAAAAAAATTTTTTATGAAAAAAATTTAATGGACTATACATCGTCTATTTTTCATGCAAAAACTAATTTTTATTAAAAAATTTAATGGACTATATATCGTGCATTTCTTATGCAAAAAATTAAATGAACTATGCAGCGTCTATTTTTCATGCAGAAAATTTAATGGACTATACATCGTCTATTTTTCAAACAAAAAAATTTTTTATGAAAAAAATTTAATGGGTTATATATACATCGTCCATTTTTCAAGAAAAAAATTTTTTTATGAAAAAATTTAATGGGCTATACATCGTCTATTTTTCATGCAAAAACTAATTTTTATTAAAAAATTTAATGGACTATATATCGTGCATTTCTTATGCAAAAAATTAATTGAACTATGCAGCGTCTATTTTTCATGCAGAAAATTTAATGGGCTATACATCGTCTATTTTTTAAGCAAAATAATTTTTTATGAAAAAAATTTAATGGACTATACATCGTCTATTTTTCATGCAAAAACTAATTTTTATTAAAAAATTTAATGGACTATATATCGTGCATTTCTTATGCAAAAAATTAAATGAACTATGCAGCGTCTATTTTTCATGCAGAAAATTTAATGGACTATACATCGTCTATTTTTCAAACAAAAAAATTTTTTATGAAAAAAATTTAATGGGTTATATATACAACGTCCATTTTTCAAGAAAAAAATTTTTTTATGAAAAAATTTAATGGGCTATACATCGTCTATTTTTCATGCAAAAACTAATTTTTATTAAAAAATTTAATGGACTATATATCGTGCATTTCTTATGCAAAAAATTAAATGAACTATGAAGCGTCTATTTTTCATGATGAAAATTTAATGGACTATACATCGTCTATTTTTCAAAAAAAAAATTTTATGAAAAAAATTTAATGGACTATACATCGTCTATTTTTCATGCAAAAACTAATTTTTATTAAAAAATTTAATGAACTATATATCGTGCATTTCTTATGCAAAAAATTAAATGAAGTATGCAGCATCTATTTTTCATGCAGAAAATTTAATGGACTATACATCTTCTAGTTTTCAAGCAAAAAAATATTTTATGAAAAAAATTTAATGGACTATACATCGTCTATTTTTCATGCAAAAAATTTTTTATGAAAAAAATTTAATGGACTATACATCGTCTATTTTTCATGCAAAAACAAATTTTTATTAAAAAATTTAATGGATTATATATCGTGCATTTCTTACGCAAAAAATTAATTGAACTATGCAGCGTCTATTTTTCATGCAGAAAATTTAATGGGCTATACATCGTATATTTTTTAAGCAAAAAAATTTTTTATGAAAAAAATTTAATGGACTATACATCGTCTATTTTTCATGCAAAAACTAATTTTTATTAATAAATTTAATGAACTATATATCGTGCATTTCTTATGCAAAAAAATAAATGAACTATGCAGCATCTGTTTTTCATGCAGAAAATTTAATGGACTATACATCGTCTAGTTTTCAAGCAAAAAAATTTTTTATGAAAAAAATTTAATGGACTATAATCGCCTATTTTTCATGCAAAAAATTTTTTATGAAAAAAATTTAATGGACTATACATCGTCTATTTTTCATGCAAAAACTAATTTTTATTAAAAAATTTAATGGATTATATATCGTGCATTTCTTATGCAAAAAATTAATTGAACTATGCAGCGTCTATTTTTCATGCAGAAAATTTAATTGGCTATACATCGTCTATTTTTTAAGCAAAATAATTTTTTATGAAAAAAATTTAATGGACTATACATCGTCTATTTTTCATGCAAAAAGTAATTTTTATTAAAAAATTTAATGGACTATATATCGTGCATTTCTTATGCAAAAAATTAAATGAACTATGCAGCGTCTATTTTTCATGCAGAAAATTTAATGGGCTATACATCGTCTATTTTTCAAGCAAAAAAATTTTTTATGAAAAAAATTTAATGGACTATACATCGTCTCTTTTTCATGCAAAAAGTAATTTTTATTAAAAAATTTAATGGACTATATATCGTGCATTTCTTATGCAAAAAATTTAATGAACTATGCAGCATCTATTTTTCATGCAGAAAATTTAATGGACTATACATCGTCTAGTTTTCAAGCAAAAAAATTTTTTATGAAAAAAATTTAATGCAAAAAATTTTTTATGAAAAAAATTTAATGGACTATACATCGTCTATTTTTCATGCAAAAACTAATTTTTATTAAAAAATTTAATGGATTATATATCGTGCATTTCTTATGCAAAAAATTAAATGAACTATGCAGCATCTATTTTTCATGCAGAAAATTTAATGGACTATACATCGTCTAGTTTTCAAGCAAAAAAATTTTGTATGAAAAAAATTTAATGGACTATACATCGTCTATTTTTCATGGAAAAAATTTTTTATGAAAAAAATTTAATGGACTATACATCGTCTATTTTTCATGCAAAAAAATTTTTTATGAAAAAAATTTAATGGACTATACATCGTCTATTTTTCATGCAAAAAAATTTTTTATGAAAAAATTTAATGGACTATACATCGTCTATTTTTCATGCAAAAACTAATTTTTATTAAAAAATTTAATGGACTATATATCGTGCATTTCTTATGCAAAAAATTAAATGAACTATGCAGCGTCTATTTTTCATGCAGAAAATTTAATGGGCTATACATCGTCTATTTTTCAAGCAAAAAATTTTTTATGAAAAAAATTTAATGGACTATACATCGTCTATTTTTCATGCAAAAACTAATTTTTATTAAAAAATTTAATGGACTATATATCGTGCATTTATTATGCCAAAAATTAAATGAACTATGAAGCGTCTATTTTTCATGCAGAAAACTTAATGGACTATTATACATCGTCTAGTTTTCAAGCAAAAAAATTTTTTATGAAAAAAATTTAATGCACTATACATCATCTAGTTTACAAACAATAAAATTTTTTATGAAAAAAATTTAATGGACTATACATCGTCTATTTTTCATGCAAAAACTAATTTTTATTAAAAAATTTAATGGACTATATATCGTGCATTTATTATGCAAAAAATTAAATGAACTATGAAGCGTCTATTTTTCATGCAGAAAACTTAATGGACTATTATACATCGTCTAGTTTTCAAGCAAAAAAATTTTTTATGAAAAAAATTTAATGGACTATATATCGTCTATTTTTCATGCAAAAAAATTTTTTATGAAAAAAATTTAATGGATTATACATCGTCTATTTTTCATGCAGAAACTAATTTTTATTAAAAAATTTAATGGACTATATATCGTGCATTTCTTATGCAAAAAATTAAATGAACTATGCAGCGTCTATTTTTCTTGCAGAAAATTTAATGGGCTATACATCGTTTTTTTATGAAAAAAATTTAATGGACTATATATCGTGCATTTCTTATGCAAAAAATTAAATGAACTATGCAGCGTCTATTTTTCATGCAGAAAATTTAATGGGCTATACATCGTCTAGTTTTCAAGCAAAAAAATTTTTTATGAAAAAAATTTAATGGACTATACATCGTCTATTTTTCATGGAAAAAATTTTTTATGAAAACAATTTAATAGACTATACATCGTCTATTTTTCATGCAAAAACAAATTTTTATTAAAAAATTTAATGGATTATAAATCGTGCATTTCTTATGCAAAAAATTAAATGAACTATGCAGCGTCTATTTTTCATGCAGAAAATTTAATGGGCTATACATCGTCTATTTTTTAAGCAAAAAAATTTTTTATGAAAAAAATTTAATGGACTATACATCGTCTATTTTTCATGCAAAAACTAATTTTTATTAAAAAATTTAATGGACTATATATCGTGCATTTCTTATGCAAAAAATTAAATGAAATATGAAGCGTCTATTTTTCATGATGAAAATTTAATGGACTATACATCGTCTATTTTTCAAAAAAAAAAATTTTTATGAAAAAAATTTAATGGACTATACATCGTCTATTTTTCATGCAAAAACTAATTTTTATTAAAAAATTTAATGGATTATATATCGTGCATTTCTTATGCAAAAAATTAAATGAACTATGCAGCGTCTATTTTTCATGCAGAAAATTTAATGGACTATACATCGTCTAGTTTTCAAGCAAAAAAATTTTTTATGAAAAAAATTTAATGGACTATAATCGTCTATTTTTCATGCAAAAAAATTTTTTATGAAAAAAATTTAATGGACTATACATCGTCTATTTTTCATGCAAAAACTAATTTTTATTAAAAAATTTAATGGACTACACATCGTCTATTTTTCATGCAAAAACTAGTTTTTATTAAAAAATTTAATGGACTATATATCGTGCATTTCTTATGCAAAAAATTAAATGAACTATGCAGCGTCTATTTTTCATGCAGAAAATTTAATGGACTATACATCGTCTATTTTTCATGCAAAAAAATTTTTTATGAAAAAAATTTAATGGACTATACATCGTCTATTTTTCATGCAAAAACTAATTTTTATTAAAAAATTTAATGAACTATATATCGTGCATTTCTTATGCAAAAAATTAAATGAACTATGCAGCATCTATTTCTCATGCAGAAAATTTAATGGACTATACATCGTCTAGTTTTCAAGCAAAAAAATTTTTTATGAAAAAAATTTAATGGACTATACATCGTCTATTTTTCATGCAAAAAAATTTTTTATGAAAAAAATTTAATGGACTATAATACATCGTCTAGTTTTCAAGCAAAAAAATTTTTTATGAAAAAAATTTAATGGACTATACATCATCTGGTTTTCAAACAAAAAAATTTTTTATGAAAAAAATTTAATTTACTATACATCGTCTATTTTTCATGCAAAAACAAATTTTTATTAAAAAATTTAATGGATTATAAATCGTGCATTTCTTATGCAAAAAATTAAATGAACTATGCAGCGTCTATTTTTCATGCAGAAAATTTAATGGGCTATACATCGTCTATTTTTTAAGCAAAAAAATTTTTTATGAAAAAAATTTAATGGACTATACATCGTCTATTTTTCATGCAAAAACTAATTTTTATTAAAAAATTTAATGGACTATATATCGTGCATTTCTTATGCAAAAAATTAAATGAAATATGAAGCGTCTATTTTTCATGATGAAAATTTAATGGACTATACATCGTCTATTTTTCAAAAAAAAAAATTTTTATGAAAAAAATTTAATGGACTATACATCGTCTATTTTTCATGCAAAAACTAATTTTTATTAAAAAATTTAATGGATTATATATCGTGCATTTCTTATGCAAAAAATTAAATGAACTATGCAGCGTCTATTTTTCATGCAGAAAATTTAATGGACTATACATCGTCTAGTTTTCAAGCAAAAAAATTTTTTATGAAAAAAATTTAATGGACTATAATCGTCTATTTTTCATGGAAAAAAATTTTTTATGAAAAAAATTTAATGGACTATACATCGTCTATTTTTCATGCAAAAACTAATTTTTATTAAAAAATTTAATGGACTACACATCGTCTATTTTTCATGCAAAAACTAGTTTTTATTAAAAAATTTAATGGACTATATATCGTGCATTTCTTATGCAAAAAATTAAATGAACTATGCAGCGTCTATTTTTCATGCAGAAAATTTAATGGACTATACATCGTCTATTTTTCATGGAAAAAAATTTTTTATGAAAAAAATTTAATGGACTATACATCGTCTATTTTTCATGCAAAAACTAATTTTTATTAAAAAATTTAATGAACTATATATCGTGCATTTCTTATGCAAAAAATTAAATGAACTATGCAGCATCTATTTTTCATGCAGAAAATTTAATGGACTATACATCGTCTAGTTTTCAAGCAAAAAAATTTTTTATGAAAAAAATTTAATGGACTATACATCGTCTATTTTTCATGCAAAAAATTTTTTATGAAAACAATTTAATAGACTATACATCGTCTATTTTTCATGCAAAAACAAATTTTTATTAAAAAATTTAATGGATTATAAATCGTGCATTTCTTATGCAAAAAATTAAATGAACTATGCAGCGTCTATTTTTCATGCAGAAAATTTAATGGGCTATACATCGTCTATTTTTCAAGCAAAAAAATTTTTTATGAAAAAAATTTAATGGACTATACATCGTCTATTTTTCATGCAAAAACTAATTTTTATTAAAAAATTTAATGGATTATATATCGTGCATTTCTTATGCAAAAAATTAAATGAACTATGCAGCGTCTATTTTTCATGCAGAAAATTTAATGGACTATACATCGTCTAGTTTTCAAACAAAAAAATTTTTTATGGAAAAAATTTAATGAATCGTCTATTTTTCATGCAAAAACTAATTTTTATTAAAAAATTTAATGGACTATATATCGTGCATTTCTTATTCAAAAACTTAAATGAACTATGCAGCGTCTATTTTTCATGCAGAAAATTTAATGGACTATACATCGTCTAGTTTTCAAGCAAAAAAATTTTTTATGAAAAAAATTTAATGGACTATACATCGTCTATTTTTCATGCAAAAAAATTTTTTATGAAAAAAATTTAATGGACTATAATACATCGTCTAGTTTTCAAGCAAAAAAATTTTTTATGAAAAAAATTTAATGGACTATACATCATCTGGTTTTCAAACAAAAAAATTTTTTATGAAAAAAATTTAATTTACTATACATCGTCTATTTTTCATGCAAAAACTAATTTTTATTAAAAAATTTAATGGACTATATATAGTGCATTTCTTATTCAAAAACTTAAATGAACTATGCAGCGTCTATTTTTCATGCAGAAAATTTAATGGACTATACATCGTCTAGTTTTCAAGCAAAAAAATTTTTTATGAAAAAAATTTAATGGACTATACATCGTCTATTTTTCATGCAAAAACTAATTTTTATTAAAAAATTTAATGGACTATATATCGTGCATTTCTTATGCAAAAACTTAAATGAACTATGCAGCGTCTATTTTTCATGCAGAAAATTTAATGGACTATACATCGTCTATTTTTCAAACAAAAAAATTTTTTACGAAAAAAATTTAATAGACTATATATCGTCTATTTTTCATGCAAAATCTAATTTTTATTAAAAAATTTAATGGACTATATATCGTGCATTTCTTATTCAAAAACTTAAATGAACTATGCAGCGTCTATTTTTCATGCAGAAAATTTAATGGACTATACATCGTCTAGTTTTCAAGCAAAAAAATTTTTTATGAAAAAAATTTAATGGACTATACATCGTCTATTTTTCATGCAAAAAAATTTTTTATGAAAAAAATTTAATGGACTATACATCGTCTAGTTTTCAAGCAAAAAAATTTTTTATGAAAAAAATTTAATGGACTATACATCATCTGGTTTTCAAACAAAAAAATTTTTTATGAAAAAAATTTAATGGACTATACATCGTCTATTTTTCATGCAAAAACTAATTTTTATTAAAAAATTTAATGGATTATATATCGTGCATTTCTTATGCAAAAAATTAAATGAACTATGCAGCATCTATTTTTCATGCAGAAAATTTAATGGACTATACATCGTCTAGTTTTCAAGCAAAAAAATTTTTTATGAAAAAAATTTATGGACCATACATCGTCTATTTTTCATGGAAAAAATTTGTTATGAAAAAAATTTAATGGACTATACATCGTCTATTTTTCATGCAAAAACTAATTTTTATTAAAAAATTTAATGGATTATATATCGTGCATTTCTTATGCAAAAAATTAAATGAACTATGCAGCGTCTATTTTTCATGCAGAAAATTTAATGGGCTATACATCGTCTATTTTTTAAGCAAAAAAATTTTTTATGAAAAAAATTTAATGGACTATAATACATCGTCTATTTTTCATGCGAAAACTAATTTTTATTAAAAAATTTAATGGATTATATATCGTGCATTTCTTATGCAAAAAATTAAATGAACTATGCAGCGTCTATTTTTCATGCAGAAAATTTAATGGGCTATACATCGTCTATTTTTCAAACAAAAAAATTTTTTATGAAAAAAATTTAATGGACTATACATCGTCCATTTTTCAAGCAAAAAAATTTTTTTGAAAAAAATTTAATGGACTATACATCGTCTATTTTTCATGCAAAATCTAATTTTTATTAAAAAATTTAATGGACTATATATCGTGCATTTCTTATGCAAAAACTTAAATGAACTATGCAGCGTCTATTTTTCATGCAGAAAATTTAATGGACTATACATCGTCTAGTTTTCTAGCAACAAAATTTTTTATGAAACAAATTTAATGGACTATACATCGTCTAGTTTTCATGCAAAAAAATTTTTTATGAAAAAAATTAAATGGACTATACATCGTCTATTTTTCATGCAAAAACTAATTTTTATTAAAAAATTTAATGGACTATATATCGTGCATTTCTTATGCAAAAACTTAAATGAACTATGCAGCGTCTATTTTTCATGCAGAAAATTTAATGGGCTATTATACATCGTCTAGTTTTCAAGCAAAAAAATTTTTTATGAAAAAGATTTAATGGACCATACATCATCTAGTTTTCAAACAAAAAAATTTTTTATGAAAAAAATTTAATGGACTATACATCGTCTATTTTTCATGCAAAAACTAATTTTTATTAAAAAATTTAATGGACTATATATCGTGCATTTATTATGCAAAAAATTAAATGAACTATGAAGCGTCTATTTTTCATGCAGAAAACTTAATGGACTATTATACATCGTCTAGTTTTCAAGCAAAAAAATTTTTTATGAAAAAAATTTAATGGACTATACATCGTCTATTTTTCATGCAAAAAAATTTTTTATGAAAAAAATTTAATGGACTATACATCGTCTATTTTTCATGCAAAAACTAATTTGTATTAAAAAATTTAATGAACTATATATCGTGCATTTCTTATGCAAAAAATTAAATGAACTATGCAGCATCTATTTTTCATGCAGAAAATTTAATGGACTATACATCGTCTAGTTTTCAAGCAAAAAAATTTTTTATGAAAAAAATTTAATGGATTATACATCGTCTATTTTTCATGCAAAAAATTTTTTATGAAAAAAATTTAATGGACTATACATCGTCTATTTTTCATGCAAAAACTAATTTTTATTAAAAAATTTAATGGATTATATATAGTGCATTTCTTATGCAAAAAATTAAATGAACTATGCAGCGTCTATTTTTCATGCAGAAAATTTAATGGGCTATACATCGTCTATTTTTCAAGCAAAAAAATTTTTTATGAAAAAAATTTAATGGACTATACATCGTCTATTTTTCATGCAAAAACTAATTTTTATTAAAAAATTTAATGGACTATATATCGTGCATTTCTTATGCAAAAAATTAAATGAACTATGCAGCATCTATTTTTCATGCAGAAAATTTAATGGACTATACATCGTCTAGTTTTCAAGCAAAAAAATTTTTTATGAAAAAAATTTAATGGACTATACATTGTCTATTTTTCATGGAAAAAATTTTTTATGAAAAAAATTTAATGGACTATACATCGTCTATTTTTCATGCAAAAAATTTTTTATGAAAAAAATTTAATGGACTATACATCGTCTATTTTTCATGCAAAAAAATTTTTTATGAAAAAAATTTAATGGATTATATATCGTGCATTTCTTATGCAAAAAATTAAATGAACTATGAAGCGTCTATTTTTCATGCAGAAAACTTAATGGACTATACATCGTCTATTTTTCATGGAAAAAAATTTTTTATGAAAAAAATTTAATGGACTATATATACATCGTCTATTTTTCATGCAAAAAAAATTTTTATGAAAAAATTTAATGGACTATACATCGTATATTTTTCATGCAAAAACTAATTTTTATTAAAAAATTTAATGGACTATATATCGTGAATTTTTTATGCAAAAAATTAAATGAACTATGCAGCGTCTATTTTTCATGCAGAAAATTTAATGGGCTATACATCGTCTATTTTTCAAGCAAAAAATTTTTTATGAAAAAAATTTAATGGACTATACATCGTCTATTTTTCATGCAAAAACTAATTTTTATTAAAAAATTTAATGGACTATATATCGTGCATTTCTTATGCAAAAAATTAAATGAACTATGAAGCGTCTATTTTTCATGCAGAAAACTTAATGGACTATTATACATCGTCTAGTTTTCAAGCAAAAAAATTTTTTATGAAACAAATTTAATGGACTATACATCATCTAGTTTTCAAACAAAAAAATTTTTTATGAAAAAAATTTAATGGACTATACATCGTCTATTCTTCATGCAAAAACTAATTTTTATTCAAAAATTTAATGGACTATATATCGTGCATTTCTTATGCAAAAAATTAAATGAACTATGCAGCATCTATTTTTCATGCAGAAAATTTAATGGACTATACATCGTCTAGTTTTCAAGCAAAAAAATTTTTTATGAAAAAAATTTAATGGACTATACTCGTCTATTTTTCATGCAAAAAATTTTTTATGAAAAAAATTTCATGGACTATACATCGTCTATTTTTCATGCAAAAACTAATTTTTATTAAAAAATTTAATGGATTATATATCGTGCATTTCTTATGCAAAAAATTAAATGAACTATGCAGCGTCTATTTTTCATGCAGAAAATTTAATGGGCTATACATCGTCTATTTTTCAAGCAAAAAAATTTTTTATGAAAAAAATTTAATGGACTATACATCGTCTATTTTTCATGCAAAAAATTTTTTATGAAAAAAATTTAATGGACTATACATCGTCTATTTTTCATGCAAAAACTAATTTTTATTAAAAAATTTAATGGAATATATCTTGCATTTATTATGCAAAAAATTAAATGAACTATGAAGCGTCTATTTTTCATGCAGAAAACTTAATGGACTATTATACATCGTCTAGTTTTCAAGCAAAAAAATTTTTTATGAAAAAAATTTAATGGACTATACATCGTCTATTTTTCATGCAAAAACTAATTTTTATTAAAAAATTTAATGGACTATATATCGTGCATTTCTTATGCAAAAAATTAAATGAACTATGAAGCGTCTATTTTTCGTGATGAAAATTTAATGGACTATACATCGTCTATTTTTCAAAAAAAAAAATTTTTATGAAAAAAATTTAATGGACTATACATCGTCTATTTTTCATGCAAAAACTAATTTTTATTAAAAAATTTAATGAACTATATATCGTGCATTTCTTATGCAAAAAATTAAATGAACTATGCAGCATCTATTTTTCATGCAGAAAATTTAATGAACTATGCATCGTCTAGTTTTCAAGCAAAAAAATTTTTTATAAAAAAAATTTAATGGACTATAATCGTCTATTTTTCATGCAAAAAATTTTTTATGAAAAAAATTTAATGGACTATACATCGTCCATTTTTCATGCAAAAAAATTTTTTTTAAAAAAATTTAATGGACTATACATCGTCTATTTTTCATGCAAAAACTAATTTTTATTAAAAAATTTAATGGACTATATATCGTGCATTTATTATGCAAAAAATTAAATCAACTATGAAGCGTCTATTTTTCATGCAGAAAACTTAATGGACTATTATACATCGTCTAGTTTTCAAGCAAAAAAATTTTTTATGAAAAAAATTTAATGGACTATACATCATCTAGTTTTCAAACAAAAAAATTTTTTATGAAAAAATTTTAATGGACTATACATCGTCTATTTTTCATGCAAAAACTAATTTTTATTAAAAAATTTAATGGACTATATATCGTGCATTTCTTATGCAAAAAATTAAATGAACTATGCAGCGTCTATTTTTCTTGCAGAAAATTTAATGGGCTATACATCGTTTTTTTATGAAAAAAATTTAATGGACTATATATCGTGCATTTCTTATGCAAATAATTAAATAAACTATGCAGCATCTATTTTTCATGCAGAAAATTTAATGGACTATACATCGTCTATTTTTCAAGCAAAAAAATTTTTTATGAAAAAATTTAATGGACTATACATCGTCTATTTTTCATGCAAAAACTAATTTTTATTAAAAAATTTAATGGATTATATATAGTGCATTTCTTATGCAAAAAATTAAATGAACTATGCAGCGTCTATTTTTCATGCAGAAAATTTAATGGGCTATACATCGTCTATTTTTCAAGCAAAAAAATTTTTTATGAAAAAAATTTAATGGACTATACATCGTCTATTTTTCATGCAAAAACTAATTTTTATTAAAAAATTTAATGGACTATATATCGTGCATTTCTTATGCAAAAAATTAAATGAACTATGCAGCATCTATTTTTCATGCAGAAAATTTAATGGACTATACATCGTCTAGTTTTCAAGCAAAAAAATTTTTTATGAAAAAAATTTAATGGACTATACATCGTCTATTTTTCATGGAAAAAATTTTTTATGAAAAAAATTTAATGGACTATACATCGTCTATTTTTCATGGAAAAAATTTTTTATGAAAAAAATTTAATGGACTATACATCGTCTATTTTTCATGCAAAAAAATTTTTTATGAAAAAAATTTAATGGATTATATATCGTGCATTTCTTATGCAAAAAATTAAATGAACTATGAAGCGTCTATTTTTCATGCAGAAAACTTAATGGACTATACATCGTCTATTTTTCATGGAAAAAAATTTTTTATGAAAAAAATTTAATGGACTATATATACATCGTCTATTTTTCATGCAAAAAAAATTTTTATGAAAAAATTTAATGGACTATACATCGTATATTTTTCATGCAAAAACTAATTTTTATTAAAAAATTTAATGGACTATATATCGTGAATTTTTTATGCAAAAAATTAAATGAACTATGCAGCGTCTATTTTTCATGCAGAAAATTTAATGGGCTATACATCGTCTATTTTTCAAGCAAAAAATTTTTTATGAAAAAAATTTAATGGACTATACATCGTCTATTTTTCATGCAAAAACTAATTTTTATTAAAAAATTTAATGGACTATATATCGTGCATTTCTTATGCAAAAAATTAAATGAACTATGAAGCGTCTATTTTTCATGCAGAAAACTTAATGGACTATTATACATCGTCTAGTTTTCAAGCAAAAAAATTTTTTATGAAACAAATTTAATGGACTATACATCATCTAGTTTTCAAACAAAAAAATTTTTTATGAAAAAAATTTAATGGACTAACATCGTCTATTCTTCATGCAAAAACTAATTTTTATTCAAAAATTTAATGGACTATATATCGTGCATTTCTTATGCAAAAAATTAAATGAACTATGCAGCATCTATTTTTCATGCAGAAAATTTAATGGACTATACATCGTCTAGTTTTCAAGCAAAAAAATTTTTTATGAAAAAAATTTAATGGACTATACTCGTCTATTTTTCATGCAAAAAATTTTTTATGAAAAAAATTTCATGGACTATACATCGTCTATTTTTCATGCAAAAACTAATTTTTATTAAAAAATTTAATGGATTATATATCGTGCATTTCTTATGCAAAAAATTAAATGAACTATGCAGCGTCTATTTTTCATGCAGAAAATTTAATGGGCTATACATCGTCTATTTTTCAAGCAAAAAAATTTTTTATGAAAAAAATTTAATGGACTATACATCGTCTATTTTTCATGCAAAAAATTTTTTATGAAAAAAATTTAATGGACTATACATCGTCTATTTTTCATGCAAAAACTAATTTTTATTAAAAAATTTAATGGAATATATCTTGCATTTATTATGCAAAAAATTAAATGAACTATGAAGCGTCTATTTTTCATGCAGAAAACTTAATGGACTATTATACATCGTCTAGTTTTCAAGCAAAAAAATTTTTTATGAAAAAAATTTAATGGACTATACATCGTCTATTTTTCATGCAAAAACTAATTTTTATTAAAAAATTTAATGGACTATATATCGTGCATTTCTTATGCAAAAAATTAAATGAACTATGAAGCGTCTATTTTTCATGATGAAAATTTAATGGACTATACATCGTCTATTTTTCAAAAAAAAAAATTTTTATGAAAAAAATTTAATGGACTATACATCGTCTATTTTTCATGCAAAAACTAATTTTTATTAAAAAATTTAATGAACTATATATC
Source organism: Nowickia ferox (assembly GCA_936439885.1). Classification (NCBI taxonomy): domain Eukaryota; kingdom Metazoa; phylum Arthropoda; class Insecta; order Diptera; family Tachinidae; genus Nowickia; species Nowickia ferox. The sequence goes on from OW387025.1 coordinate 13,137,821, forward strand.
GTGCATTTCTTATGCAAAAAATTAAATGAACTATGCAGCATCTATTTTTCATGCAGAAAATTTAATGAACTATACATCGTCTAGTTTTCAAGCAAAAAAATTTTTTATAAAAAAAATTTAATGGACTATAATCGTCTATTTTTCATGCAAAAAATTTTTTATGAAAAAAATTTAATGGACTATACATCGTCCATTTTTCATGCAAAAAAATTTTTTTTAAAAAAATTTAATGGACTATACATCGTCTATTTTTCATGCAAAATCTAATTTTTATTAAAAAATTTAATGGACTATATATCGTGCATTTCTTATGCAAAAACTTAAATGAACTATGCAGCGTCTATTTTTCATGCAGAAAATTTAATGGGCTATACATCGTCTATTTTTCAAGCAAAAAATTTTTTATGAAAAAAATTTAATGGACTATACATCGTCTATTTTTCATGCAAAAACTAATTTTTATTAAAAAATTTAATGGACTATATATCGTGCATTTATTATGCAAAAAATTAAATCAACTATGAAGCGTCTATTTTTCATGCAGAAAACTTAATGGACTATTATACATCGTCTAGTTTTCAAGCAAAAAAATTTTTTATGAAAAAAATTTAATGGACTATACATCATCTAGTTTTCAAACAAAAAAATTTTTTATGAAAAAATTTTAATGGACTATACATCGTCTATTTTTCATGCAAAAACTAATTTTTATTAAAAAATTTAATGGACTATATATCGTGCATTTCTTATGCAAAAAATTAAATGAACTATGCAGCGTCTATTTTTCTTGCAGAAAATTTAATGGGCTATACATCGTTTTTTTATGAAAAAAATTTAATGGACTATATATCGTGCATTTCTTATGCAAATAATTAAATAAACTATGCAGCATCTATTTTTCATGCAGAAAATTTAATGGACTATACATCGTCTATTTTTCAAGCAAAAAAATTTTTTATGAAAAAATTTAATGGACTATACATCGTCTATTTTTCATGCAAAAACTAATATTTATTAAAAAATTTAATGGACTATATATCGTGCATTTCTTATGCAAAAAATTAAATGAACTATGCAGCGTCTATTTTTCATGCAGAAAATTTAATGGACTATACATCGTCTAGTTTTCAAGCAAAAAAATTTTTTATGAAAAAAATTTAATGGACTATAATCGTCTATTTTTTATGCAAAAAAATTTTTTATGAAAAAAATTTAATGGACTATACATCGTCTATTTTTCATGCAAAAACTAATTTTTATTAAAAAATTTAATGGACTATATATCGTGCATTTCTTATGCAAAAAATTAAATGAACTATGCAGCGTCTATTTTTCATGCAGAAAATTTAATGGACTATACATCGTCTATTTTTCAAACAAAAAAATTTTTTATGAAAAAAATTTAATGGACTATACATCGTCTATTTTTCATGCAAAAACTAATTTTTATTAAAAAATTTAATGGACTATATATCGTGCATTTCTTATGCAAAAAATTAAATGAACTATGCAGCATCTATTTTTCATGCAGAAAATTTAATGGACTATACATCGTCTATTTTTCAAACAAAAAAATTTTTTATGAAAAAAATTTAATGGACTATAATACATCGTCTATTTTTCATGCAAAAACTAATTTTTATTAAAAAATTTAATGGACTATATATCGTCCATTTCTTATGCAAAAAATTAAATGAACTATGCAGCGTCTATTTTTCATGCAGAAAATTTAATGGGCTATACATCGTTTATTTTTCAAGCAAAAAAATTTTTTATGAAAAAATTTAATGGACTATACATCGTCTATTTTTCATGCAAACACTAATATTTATTAAAAAATTTAATGGACTATATATCGTGCATTTCTTATGCAAAAAATTAAATGAACTATGCAGCGTCTATTTTTCATGCAGAAAATTTAATGGACTATACATCGTCTAGTTTTCAAGCAAAAAAATATTTTATGAAAAAAATTTAATGGACTATAATCGTCTACTTTTTATGCAAAAAAATTTTTTATGAAAAAAATTTAATGGACTATACATCGTCTATTTTTCATGCAAAAACTAATTTTTATTAAAAAATTTAATGGACTATATATCGTGCATTTCTTATGCAAAAAATTAAATGAACTATGCAGCGTCTATTTTTCATGCAGAAAATTTAATGGACTATACATCGTCTAGTTTTCAAACAAAAAAATTTTTTATGAAAAAAATTTAATGGACTATACATCGTCTATTTTTCATGCAAAAACTAATTTTTATTAAAAAATTTAATGGACTATATATCGTGCATTTCTTATGCAAAAAATTAAATGAACTATGCAGCGTCTATTTTTCATGCAGAAAATTTAATGGACTATACATCGCCTATTTTTCAAACAAAAAAATTTTTTATGAAAAAAATTTAATGGACTATAAAAAAAGTTTTTTTGAAAAAAATTTAATGGACTATACATCGTCTATTTTTCATGCAAAAAAATTTTTTATGAAAAAATTTAATGGACTATACATCGTCTATTTTTCATGCAAAAACTAATTTTTATTAAAAAATTTAATGGACTATATATCGTGCATTTTTTATGCAAAAAATTAAATGAACTATGCAGCGTCTATTTTTCATGCAGAAAATTTAATGGGCTATACATCGTCTATTTTTCAAGCAAAAAATTTTTTATGAAAAAAATTTAATGGACTATACATCGTCTATTTTTCATGCAAAAATTAATTTTTATTAAAAAATTTAATGGACTATATATCGTGCATTTATTATGCAAAAAATTAAATGAACTATGAAGCGTCTGTTTTTCATGCAGAAAACTTAATGGACTATTATACATCGTCTAGTTTTCAAGCAAAAAAATTTTTTATGAAAAAAATTTAATGGACTATACATCGTCTATTTTTCATGCAAAAAATTTTTTATGAAAAAAATTTAATGGACTATACATCGTCTATTTTTCATGCAAAAATTAATTTTTATTAAAAAATTTAATGGATTATATATCGTGCATTTCTTATGCAAAAAATTAAATGAACTATGCAGCGTCTATTTTTCATGCAGAAAATTTAATGGGCTATACATCGTCTATTTTTCAAGCAAAAAATTTTTTATGAAAAAAATTTAATGGACTATACATCGTCTATTTTTCATGCAAAAAATTTTTTATGAAAAAAATTTAATGGACTATATCGTCTATTTTTCATGCAAAAACTAATTTTTATTAAAAAATTTAATGGATTATATATCGTGCATTTCTTATGCAAAAAATTAAATGAACTATGCAGCGTCTATTTTTCATGCAGAAAATTTAATGGACTATACATCGTCTAGTTTTCAAGCAAAAAAATTTTTTATGAAAAAAATTTAATGGACTATAATCGTCTATTTTTCATGCAAAAAAAATTTTTATGAAAAAAATTTAATGGACTATACATCGTCTATTTTTCATGCAAAAACTAATTTTTATTAAAAAATTTAATGGACTATATATCGTGCATTTTTTATGCAAAAAATTAAATGAACTATGCAGCGTCTATTTTTCATGCAGAAAATTTAATGGACTATACATCGTCTAATTTTCATGCAAAAAAATTTTTTATGAAAAAAATTTAATGGACTATACATCGTCTATTTTTCATGCAAAAACTAATTTTTATTAAAAAATTTAATGGACTATATATCGTGCATTTCTTATGCAAAAAATTAAATGAACTATGCAGCGTCTATTTTTCATGCAGAAAATTTAATGGACTATACATCGCCTATTTTTCAAACAAAAAAATTTTTTATGAAAAAAATTTAATGGACTATACATCGTCCATTTTTCAAGCAAAAAAGTTTTTTTGAAAAAAATTTAATGGACTATACATCGTCTATTTTTCATGCAAAAAAATTTTTTATGAAAAATTTTAATGGTCTATACATCGTCTATTTTTCATGCAAAAACTAATTTTTATTAAAAAATTTAATGGACTATATATCGTGCATTTTTTATGCAAAAAATTAAATGAACTATGCAGCGTCTATTTTTCATGCAGAAAATTTAATGGGCTATACATCGTCTATTTTTCAAGCAAAAAATTTTTTATGAAAAAAATTTAATGGACTATATATAATACATCGTCTATTTTTCATGCAAAAACTAATTTTTATTAAAAAATTTAATGAACTATATATCGTGCATTTAATTTAATGGACTATACATCGTCTATTTTTCATGCAAAAACTAATTTTTATTAAAAAATTTAATGGACTATATATCGTGCATTTCTTATGCAAAAAATTAAATGAACTATGAAGCTTCTATTTTTCATGATGAAAATTTAATGGACTATATATCGTGCATTTCTTATGCAAAAAATTAAATGAACTATGCAGCGTCTATTTTTCATGCAGAAAATTTAATGGACTATACATTGTCTAGTTTTCAAGCAAAAAAATTTTTATGAAAAAAATTTATGGACTATAATCGTCTATTTTTCAAGCAAAAAAATTTTTTATGAAAAAAGTTTAATGGACTATACATCGTCTATTTTTCATGCAAAAACTAATTTTTATTAAAAAATTTAATGGACTATATATCGTGCATTTCTTATGCAAAAAATTAAATGAACTATGCAGCGTCTATTTTTCATGCAGATAATTTAATGGACTATACATCGTCTATTTTTCATGCAAAAAAATTTTTTATGAAAAAAATTTAATGGACTATACATCGTCTATTTTTCATGCAAAAACTAATTTTTATTAAAAAATTTAATGGACTATATATCGTGCATTTCTTATGCAAAAAATTAAATGAACTATACATCGCCTATTTTTCAAGCAAAAAAATTTTTTATGAAAAAAATTTAATGGACTATAATCGTCTATTTTTCATGCAAAAAAAATTTTTATGAAAAAAATTTAATGGACTATACATCGTCTATTTTTCATGCAAAAACAAATTTTTATTAAAAAATTTAATGGACTATATATCGTGCATTTTTTATGCAAAAAATTAAATGAACTATGCAGCGTCTATTTTTCATGCAGAAAATTTAATGGACTATACATCGTCTAGTTTTCAAGCAAAAAAATTTTTTATGAAAAAAGTTTAATGGACTATACATCGTCTAATTTTCATGCAAAAAAATTTTTTATGAAAAAAATTTAATGGACTATACATCGTCTATTTTTCATGCAAAAACTAATTTTTATTAAAAAATTTAATGGACTATATATCGTGCATTTCTTATGCAAAAAATTAAATGAACTATGCAGCGTCTATTTTTCATGCAGAAAATTTAATGGACTATACATCGCCTATTTTTCAAACAAAAAAATTTTTTATGAAAAAAATTTAATGGACTATACATCGTCCATTTTTCAAGCAAAAAAGTTTTTTTGAAAAAAATTTAATGGACTATACATCGTCTATTTTTCATGCAAAAAAATTTTTTATGAACAAATTTAATGGACTATACATCGTCTATTTTTCATGCAAAAACTAATTTTTATTAAAAAATTTAATGGACTATATATCGTGCATTTTTTATGCAAAAAATTAAATGAACTATGCAGCGTCTATTTTTCATGCAGAAAATTTAATGGGCTATACATCGTCTATTTTTCAAGCAAAAAATTTTTTATGAAAAAAATTTAATGGACTATATATAATACATCGTCTATTTTTCATGCAAAAACTAATTTTTATTAAAAAATTTAATGAACTATATATCGTGCATTTAATTTAATGGACTATACATCGTCTATTTTTCATGCAAAAACTAATTTTTATTAAAAAATTTAATGGACTATATATCGTGCATTTTTTATGCAAAAAATTAAATGAACTATGCAGCGTCTATTTTTCATGCAGAAAATTTAATGGACTATACATTGTCTAGTTTTCAAGCAAAAAAATTTTTTATGAAAAAAATTTAATGGACTATAATCGTCTATTTTTCAAGCAAAAAAATTTTTTATGAAAAAAGTTTAATGGACTATACATCGTCTATTTTTCATGCAAAAACTAATTTTTATTAAAAAATTTAATGGACTATATATCGTGCATTTCTTATGCAAAAAATTAAATGAACTATGCAGCGTCTATTTTTCATGCAGAAAATTTAATGGACTATACATCGTCTATTTTTCATGCAAAAAAATTTTTTATGAAAACAATTTAATGGACTATACATCGTCTATTTTTCATGCAAAACCTAATTTTTATTAAAAAATTTAATGGACTATATATCGTGCATTTCTTATGCAAAAAATTAAATGAACTATGCAGCGTCTATTTTTCATGCAGAAAATTTAATGGACTATACATCGCCTATTTTTCAAACAAAAAAATTTTTTATGAAAAAAATTTAATGGACTATACATCGTCCATTTTTCAAGCAAAAAAGTTTTTTTGAAAAAAATTTAATGGACTATACATCGTCTATTTTTCATGCAAAAAAATTTTTTATGAAAAAATTTAATGGACTATACATCGTCTATTTTTCATGCAAAAACTAATTTTTATTAAAAAATTTAATGGACTATATATCGTGCAATTCTTATGCAAAAAATTAAATGAACTATGAAGCGTCTATTTTTCATGATGAAAATTTAATGGACTATACATCGTCCATTTTTCAAGCAAAAAAATTTTTTTGAAAAAAATTTAATGGACTATACATCGCCTATTTTTCATGCAAAATCTAATTTTTATTAAAAAATTTAATGGACTATATATCGTGCATTTCTTATGCAAAAACTTAAATGAACTATGCAGCGTCTATTTTTCATGCAGAAAATTTAATGGACTATACATCGTCTAGTTTTCAAGCAAAAAAATTTTTTATGAAAAAAATTTAATGCATTATACATCGTCTATTTTCACGAACGAACTATGCAGCGTCTATTTTTCTTGCAGAAAATTTAATGGGCTATACATCGTTTTTTTATGAAAAAAATTTAATGGACTATATATCGTGCATTTCTTATGGAAAAAATTAAATGAACTATGAAGCGTCTATTTTTCATGCAGAAAATTTAATGGACTATACATCGTCTATTTTTCAAACAAAAAAATTTTTTACGAAAAAATTTAATGGACTATATATCGTCTATTTTTCATGCAAAATGTAATTTTTATTAAAAAATTTAATGGACTATATATCGTGCATTTCTTATGCAAAAACTTAAATGAACTATGCAGCGTCTATTTTTCATGCAGAAAATTTAATGGACTATACATCGTCTAGTTTTCAAGCAAAAAAATTTTTTATGATAAAAATTTAATCGTCTATTTTTCATGCAAAAAAATTTTTTATGAAAAAATTTAATGGACTATACATCGTCTATTTTTCATGCAAAAACTAATTTTTATTAAAAAATTTAATGGACTATATATCGTCTATTTTTCATGCAAAATCTAATTTTTATTAAAAAATTTAATGGACTATATATCGTGCATTTCTTATGCAAAAAATTAAATGAAATATGAAGCGTCTATTTTTCATGCAGAAAATTTAATGGACTATACATCGTCTATTTTTCAAACAAAAAAATTTTTTACGAAAAAATTTAATGGACTATATATCGTCTATTTTTCATGCAAAATCTAATTTTTATTAAAAAATTTAATGGACTATATATCGTGCATTTCTTATGCAACAACTTAAATGAACTATGCAGCGTCTATTTTTCATGCAGAAAATTTAATGAACTATACATCGTCTAGTTTTCAAGCAAAAAATTTTTTAATGAAAAAAATTTAATGGACTATAGTCTATTTTTCATGCAAAAAAATTTTTTATGAAAAAAATTAAATGGACTATACATCGTCTATTTTTATGCAAAAACTAATTTTTATTAAAAAATTTAATGGACTATATATCGTGCATTTCTTATGCAAAAAATTAAATGAACTATGAAGCGTCTATTTTTCATGCAGAAAATTTAATGGACTATACATCATCTATTTTTCAAACAAAAAAATTTTTTACGAAAAAATTTAATGGACTATATATCGTCTATTTTTCATGCAAAATCTAATTTTTATTAAAAAATTTAATGGACTATATATCGTGCATTTCTTATGCAAAAACTTAAATGAACTATGCAGCGTCTATTTTTCATGCAGAAAATTTAATGGACTATACATCGTCCATTTTTCAAGCAAAAAAATTTTTTTGAAAAAAATTTAATGGACTATACATCGTCTATTTTTCATGCAAAATCTAATTTTTATTAACAAATTTAATGGACTATATATCGTGCATTTCTTATGCAAAAACTTAAATGAACTATGCAGCGTCTATTTTTCATGCAGAAAATTTAATGGACTATACATCGTCTAGTTTTCAAGCAAAAAAATTTTTTACGAAAAAAATTAAATGGACTATACATCGTCTATTTTTCATGCAAAAAAATTTTTTATGAAAAAATTTAATGGACTATATATACATCGTCTATTTTTCATGCAAAAACTAATTTTTATTAAAAATTTTAATGGACTATATATCGTGCATTTTTTATGCAAAAAATTAAATGAACTATGCAGCGTCTATTTTTCATGCAGAAAATTTAATGGGCTATACATCGTCTATTTTTCAAGCAAAAAATTTTTTATGAAAAAAATTTAATGGACTATACATCGTCTATTTTTCATGGAAAAAAATTTTTTATGAAAAAATTTAATGGACTATACATCGTCTATTTTTCATGCAAAAACTAATTTTTATTAAAAAATTTAATGGACTATATATCGTCTATTTTTCATGCAAAATCTAATTTTTATTAAAAAATTTAATGGACTATATATCGTGCATTTCTTCTGCAAAAACTTAAATGAACTATGCAGCGTCTATTTTTCATGCAGAAAATTTAATGGACTATACATCGTCTAGTTTTCAAGCAAAAAAATTTTTTATGAAAAAAATTTAATGGACTATATACATCGTCTATTTTTCATGCAAAAAAATTTTTTATGAAAAAATTTAATGGACTATACATCGTCTATTTTTCATGCAAAAACTAATTTTTATTAAAAAATTTAATGGACTATATATCGTCTATTTTTCATGCAAAATCTAATTTTTATTAAAAAATTTAATGGACTATATATCGTGCATTTTTTATGCAAAAACTTAAATGAACTATGCAGCGTCTATTTTTCATGCAGAAAATTTAATGGACTATACATCGTCTAGTTTTCAAGCAAAAAAATTTTTTATGAAAAAAATTTAATGGACTATACATCGTCTATTTTTCATGCAAAAAAATTTTTTATGAAAAAAATTTAATGGACTATACATCGTCTATTTTTCATGCAAAAAAATGTTTTATGAAAAAATTTAATGGACTATACATCGTCTATTTTTCATGCAAAAACTAATTTTTATTAAAAAATTGAATTGAATTGAATTGAATATCGTGCATTTCTTATGCAAAAAATTAAATGAACTATGAAGCGTCAATTTTTCATGCAGAAAATTTAATGGACTATACATCGTCTATTTTTCAAACAAAAAAATTTTTTACGAAAAAAATTTAATGGACTATATATCGTCTATTTTTCATGCAAAATCTAATTTTTATTAAAAAATTTAATGGACTATATATCGTGCATTTCTTATGCAAAAAATTAAATGAACTATGAAGCGTCTATTTTTTATGCAGAAAACTTAATGGAGTATTATACATCGTCTAGTTTTCAAGCAAAAAAATTTTTTATGAAAAAAATTTAATGGACTATATATCGTCTATTTTTCATGCAAAAAAATTTTTTATGAAAAAAATTTAATGGATTATACATCGTCTATTTTTCATGCAAAAACTAATTTTTATTAAAAAATTTAATGGACTATATATCGTGCATTTCTTATGCAAAAAATTAAACGAACTATGCAGCGTCTATTTTTCTTGCAGAAAATTTAATGGGCTATACATCGTCTAGTTTTCAAGCAAAAAAATTTTTTATGAAAAAAATTTAATGGACTATATTATACATCGTCTATTTTTCATGCAAAAACTAATTTTTATTAAAAAATTTAATGGACTATATATCGTGCATTTCTTATGCAAAAAATTAAATGAACTATGCAGCGTCTATTTTTCATGCAGAAAATTTAATGGACTATACACCGTCTAGTTTTCAAGCAAAAAAATTTTTAATGAAAAAAATTTAATGGACTATACATCGTCTATTTTTCATGCAAAAAAATTTTTTATGAAAAAAATTTAATGGACTATACATCGTCTATTTTTATGCAAAAACTAATTTTTATTAAAAAATTTAATGGACTATATATCGTGCATTTCTTATGGAAAAAATTAAATGAACTATGAAGCGTCTATTTTTCATGCAGAAAATTTAATGGACTATACATCGTCTATTTTTCAAACAAAAAAATTTTTTACGAAAAAATTTAATGGACTATATATCGTCTATTTTTCATGCAAAATGTAATTTTTATTAAAAAATTTAATGGACTATATATCGTGCATTTCTTATGCAAAAACTTAAATGAACTATGCAGCGTCTATTTTTCATGCAGAAAATTTAATGGACTATACATCGTCTAGTTTTCAAGCAAAAAAATTTTTTATGAAAAAAATTAAATGGTCTATTTTTCATGCAAAAAAAATTTTTATGAAAAAATTTAATGGACTATACATCGTCTATTTTTCATGCAAAAACTAATTTTTATTAAAAATTTTAATGGACTATATATCGTGCATTTTTTATGCAAAAAATTAAATGAACTATGCAGCGTCTATTTTTCATGCAGAAAATTTAATCGTCTATTTTTCAAGGAAAAAATTTTTTATGAAAAAAATTTAATGGACTATATATCGTGCATTTCTTATGCAAAAACTTAAATGAACTATGCAGCGTCTATTTTTCATGCAGAAAATTTAATGGACTATACATCGTCTAGTTTTCAAGCAAAAAAATTTTTTATGAAAAAAATTTAATGGACTATACATCGTCTATTTTTCATGCAAAAAAATTTTTTATGAAAAAAATTTAATGGACTATACATCGTCTATTTTTCATGCAAAAAAATTTTTTATGAAAAAATTTAATGGACTATACATCGTCTATTTTTCATGCAAAAACTAATTTTTATTAAAAAATTGAATGGACTATATATCGTGCATTTCTTATGCAAAAAATTAAATGAACTATGAAGCGTCAATTTTTCATGCAGAAAATTTAATGGACTATACATCGTCTATTTTTCAAACAAAAAAATTTTTTACGAAAAAAATTTAATGGACTATATATCGTCTATTTTTCATGCAAAATCTAATTTTTATTAAAAAATTTAATGGACTATATATCGTGCATTTCTTATGCAAAAAATTAAATGAACTATGAAGCGTCTATTTTTTATGCAGAAAACTTAATGGAGTATTATACATCGTCTAGTTTTCAAGCAAAAAAATTTTTTATGAAAAAAATTTAATGGACTATATATCGTCTATTTTTCATGCAAAAAAATTTTTTATGAAAAAAATTTAATGGATTATACATCGTCTATTTTTCATGCAAAAACTAATTTTTATTAAAAAATTTAATGGACTATATATCGTGCATTTCTTATGCAAAAAATTAAACGAACTATGCAGCGTCTATTTTTCTTGCAGAAAATTTAATGGGCTATACATCGTTTTTTTATGAAAAAAATTTAATGGACTATATATCGTGCATTTCTTATGCAAAAAATTAAATGAACTATGAAGCGTCAATTTTTCATGCAGAAAATTTAATGGACTATACATCGTCTATTTTTCAAACAAAAAAATTTTTTATGAAAAAATTTAATGGATTATACATCGTCTATTTTTCATGCAAAAACTAATTTTTATTAAAAAATTTAATGGACTATATATCGTGCATTTCTTATGCAAAAAATTAAATGAACTATGAAGCGTCAATTTTTCATGCAGAAAATTTAATGGACTATATATACATCGTCTATTTTTCAAACAAAAAAATTTTTTACGAAAAAAATTTAATGGACTATATATCGTGCATTTCTTATGCAAAAAATTAAATGAACTATGCAGCGTCTATTTTTCATGCAGAAAATTTAATGGGCTATATATACATCGTCTATTTTTCAAGCAAAAAAATTTTTTATGAAAAAAATTTAATGGACTATACATCGTCTATTTTTCATGCAAAAACTAATTTTTAATAAAAAATTTAATGGATTATATATCGTGCATTTCTTATGCAAAAAATTAAATGAACTATGCAGCGTCTATTTTTCATGCAGAAAATTTAATGGACTATACATCGTCTATTTTTCAAACAAAAAAATTTTTTATGAAAAAAATTTAATGGACTATACATCGTCCATTTTTCAAGAAAAAAATTTTTTTATGAAAAAATTTAATGGGCTTATATATCGTCTATTTTTCATGCAAAAACTAATTTTTATTAAAAAATTTAATGGACTATATATCGTGCATTTCTTATGCAAAAAATTAAATGAACTATGAAGCGTCTATTTTTCATGATGAAAATTTAATGGACTATACATCGTCTATTTTTCAAAAAAAACAATTTTTATTAAAAAATTTAATGAACTATATATCGTGCATTTCTTATGCAAAAAATTAAATGAACTATGCAGCATCTATTTTTCATGCAGAAAATTTAATGGACTATATACATCGTCTAGTTTTCAAGCAAAAAAATTTTTTATGAAAAAAATTTAATGGACTATACATCGTCTATTTTTCATGCAAAAACTAATTTTTAATAAAAAATTTAATGGATTATATATCGTGCATTTCTTATGCAAAAAATTAAATGAACTATGCAGCGTCTATTTTTCATGCAGAAAATTTAATGGACTATACATCGTCTATTTTTCAAACAAAAAAATTTTTTATGAAAAAAATTTAATGGACTATACATCGTCCATTTTTCAAGAAAAAAATTTTTTTATGAAAAAATTTAATGGGCTATATATCGTCTATTTTTCATGCAAAAACTAATTTTTATTAAAAAATTTAATGGACTATATATCGTGCATTTCTTATGCAAAAAATTAAATGAACTATGAAGCGTCTATTTTTCATGATGAAAATTTAATGGACTATACATCGTCTATTTTTCAAAAAAAACAATTTTTATTAAAAAATTTAATGGACTATATATCGTGCATTTCTTATGCAAAAAATTAAATGAACTATGAAGCGTCTATTTTTTATGCAGAAAACTTAATGGAGTATTATACATCGTCTAGTTTTCAAGCAAAAAAATTTTTTATGAAAAAAATTTAATGGACTATACATCGTCTATTTTTCATGCAAAAACTAATTTTTAATAAAAAATTTAATGGATTATATATCGTGCATTTCTTATGCAAAAAATTAAATGAACTATGCAGCGTCTATTTTTCTTGCAGAAAATTTAATGGGCTATACATCGTTTTTTTATGAAAAAAATTTAATGGACTATATATCGTGCATTTCTTATGCAAAAAATTAAATGAACTATGAAGCGTCAATTTTTCATGCAGAAAATTTAATGGACTATACATCGTCTATTTTTCAAACAAAAAAATTTTTTATGAAAAAATTTAATGGATTATACATCGTCTATTTTTCATGCAAAAACTAATTTTTATTAAAAAATTTAATGGACTATATATCGTGCATTTCTTATGCAAAAAATTAAATGAACTATGAAGCGTCAATTTTTCATGCAGAAAATTTAATGGACTATATATACATCGTCTACTTTTCAAACAAAAAAATTTTTTACGAAAAAAATTTAATGGACTATATATCGTGCATTTCTTATGCAAAAAATTAAATGAACTATGCAGCGTCTATTTTTCATGCAGAAAATTTAATGGGCTATATATACATCGTCTATTTTTCAAGCAAAAAAATTTTTTATGAAAAAAATTTAATGGACTATACATCGTCTATTTTTCATGCAAAAACTAATTTTTAATAAAAAATTTAATGGATTATATATCGTGCATTTCTTATGCAAAAAATTAAATGAACTATGCAGCGTCTATTTTTCATGCAGAAAATTTAATGGACTATACATCGTCTATTTTTCAAACAAAAAAATTTTTTATGAAAAAAATTTAATGGACTATATATACATCGTCCATTTTTCAAGAAAAAAATTTTTTTATGAAAAAATTTAATGGGCTATATATCGTCTATTTTTCATGCAAAAACTAATTTTTATTAAAAAATTTAATGGACTATATATCGTGCATTTCTTATGCAAAAAATTAAATGAACTATGAAGCGTCTATTTTTCATGATGAAAATTTAATGGACTATACATCGTCTATTTTTCAAAAAAAACAATTTTTATTAAAAAATTTAATGGACTATATATCGTGCATTTCTTATGCAAAAAATTAAATGAACTATGAAGCGTCTATTTTTCATGATGAAAATTTAATGGACTATACATCGTCTATTTTTCAAAAAAAACAATTTTTATTAAAAAATTTAATGAACTATATATCGTGCATTTCTTATGCAAAAAATTAAATGAACTATGCAGCATCTATTTTTCATGCAGAAAATTTAATGGACTATATACATCGTCTAGTTTTCAAGCAAAAAAATTTTTTATGAAAAAAATTTAATGGACTATACATCGTCTATTTTTCATGCAAAAACTAATTTTTATTAAAAAATTTAATGGACTATATATCGTGCATTTCTTATGCAAAAAATTAAATGAACTATGCAGCGTCTATTTTTCATGAAGAAAATTTAATGGGCTATACATCGTCTATTTTTCAAGCAAAAAAATTTTTTATGAAAAAAATTTAATGGACTATACATCGGCTATTTTTCATGCAAAAACTAATTTTTATTAAAAAATTTAATGGACTATATATCGTGCATTTCTTATGCATAAAATTAAATGAACTATGCAGCATCTATTTTTCATGCAGAAAATTTAATGGACTATACATCGTCTAGTTTTCAAGCAAAAAAATTTTTTATGAAAAAAATTTAATGGACTATACATCGTCTATTTTTCATGCAAAAACTAATTTTTATTAAAAAATTTAATGGACTATATATCATGCATTTCTTATGCAAAAAATTAAATGAACTATGCAGCGTCTATTTTTCATGCAGAAAATTTAATGGACTATACATCGTTTAGTTGTCAAGCAAAAAAATTTTTTATGAAAAAAATTTAATGGACTATACATCGTCTATTTTTCATGCAAAAAAATTTTTTATGAAAAAAATTAAATGGACTATACATCGTCTATTTTTCATGCAAAAACTAATTTTTATTAAAAATTTTAATGAACTATGCAGCATCTATTTTTCATGCAGAAAATTTAATGGACTATACATCGTCTATTTTTCATGCAAAAACAAATTTTTATTAAAAAATTTAATGGATTATATATCGTGCATTTCTTATGCAAAAAATTAAATGAACTATGCAGCGTCTATTTTTCATGCAGAAAATTTAATGGGCTATACATCGTCTATTTTTCAAGGAAAAAATTTTTTATGAAAAAAATTTAATGGCGACTGAGGTAAATTATGTTTTATTGGAAATGGAAATGAGGTGCATGAATATACACGTATGTATATACATATGTATCATATACATAGATTTATGTCGTTTGACAGCATGATATTGCACAATTTTGGTAAAACAGAAAAAGATGGAAAAAAACAATTAATTGTTTTGCATTTAATTGCAGATAAGACGGGACGTTAAATCGTTAAAACGTTGCAAGGGCAACAAGAGGAATTACATTAAATTGTATGTATGTATATTGGAATTAGTCGAATTTCATTTGATTGGAATTAGTAGAATATTTGGAATTGATTTGCATTTGATTGCGAGGAGCGAATGGCAATGAGTGGGGCAAGCATACCACTTTTTCTTTGCGATGCCATAGATAAGGCGCTTCTTCGCTCAGAATGGGAAAAATGGCTTCGTTCATTTTCCATATATCTTGAAGCGGAAGAAATCAAGGACGCAAAGAAGAAAAAGAATAAATTATTATATTTGGGTGGTACACAACTCCAAGAAGTGGCGTACAGTATTCCTGGAGCTCTTATAGAGCCTGGAGATGTAGCTGAGGGGAAAGATGTGTACGAAATCCTGGTGGAAGAGTTGAATAAATATTTTTCGCCCGAACGGAACTCGACGTTTGAGAGACATTTGTTTCGTTCATTGAAACCTGAAGGGGGTGAGTGTCTAAACCAATTTCTGGTACGATTACGGAACCAAGGGGCAAAATGTCAATTTGTTAGTGACGAATTTAAAAATTACTGTGCAGATAGGAACATTGAGATTATGACGTCCCCACCATATTGGCCACAGGCAAACGGGGAGGTGGAGAATATGAATCGGTCGATCGTTAAGCGGCTACTTATAGCTCATACTAATGGAACGGACTACAAAAAGGAAATTCAAAAGTTCTTGCTGATGTACAATGTCACTCCGCATGGAACAACGGGAAAAGCCCCAACGGAACTGTTATTCAATCGCGTAATTCGAGACAGAATACCATCGATCCTTGATGTCAACGAGAATATTTTAGATGCGGAGGCTAGGGACATGGATACCGTTAATAAAGAAAAGGGAAGGCAGAAGGCTGATAAAGATCGTGGGGCGAAAGACATTAATATTAAGGTTGGAGACAAAGTATTACTGCAGAATGTTATTTTTCCAAATAAACTGACACCGGCATTTGGACCAGATGAATTTGAGGTTGTTGAGCGGAAAGGGAACGATGTCCTTGTCCGAGGAAATGATAATAAAGTGTATAGGCGTAACGTTAGCCACTTGAAGAGATTGCCAACAATGCAGGAGCCTAGCGAGGGTGATTCGGCAACATTCGATTCCTTGGCAGAGGCAGTGGAGACACACAAGGAACGCGAGAACCCCAACCCGAGATTGACGCTGAAGCTAAAAAACATTGGAGGGATGTGGAGATCTGGCAATGCTGTCGATTGAGTTGTTTTGGTTTTAAAAGGTCTGTCGTTGGTTGAATGATTTGAATTTATTATTATTATTATTAACATAGTGTGCGAGCTGGTCGGATGGGCACAGAATATTTAGATTGTCAAAAAAAAAATAGATATTTTGGTTTAGAAAATATTTAATAAATTGTAAAATTAATAAAACTAATTGAATTGAGTTCCTATTCGTTGGTTCTGGATTTATTGAGTGGGTGAGTTATTATTATTTATTTTTCATGGAAAAAAATTTTTTATGAAAAAATTTAATGGACTATACATCGTCTATTTTTCATGCAAAAACTAATTTTTATTAAAAAATTTAATGGACTATATATCGTGCCTTTCTTATGCAAAAAATTAAATGAACTATACAGCATCTATTTTTCATGCAGAAAATTTAATGGACTATACATCGTCTATTTTTCATGCAAAAACAAATTTTTATTAAAAAATTTAATGGACTATATATCGTGCATTTCTTATGCAAAAACGTAAATGAACTATGCAGCGTCTATTTTTCATGCAGAAAACTTAATGGGCTATACATCGCCTATTTTTCAAGCAAAAAATTTTTTATGAAAAAAATTTAATGGACTATACATCGTCTATTTTTCATGCAAAAACTAATTTTTATTAAAAAATTTAATGGACTATATATCGTGCATTTATTATGCAAAAAATTAAATGAACTATGAAGCGTCTATTTTTCATGCAGAAAACTTAATGGACTATTATACATCGTCTAGTTTTCAAGCAAAAAAATTTTTTATGAAAAAAATTTAATGGACTATACATCATCTAGTTTTCAAACAAAAAAATTTTTTATGAAAAAAATTTAATGGACTATACATCGTCTATTTTTCATGCAAAAACTAATTTTTATTAAAAAATTTAATGGACTATATATCGTGCATTTATTATGCAAAAAATTAAATGAACTATGAAGCGTCTATTTTTCATGCAGAAAACTTAATGGACTATTATACATCGTCTAGTTTCCAAGCAAAAAAATTTTTTATGAAAAAAAATTTAATGGACTATACATCGTCTATTTTTCATGCAAAAACTAATTTTTATTAAAAAATTTAATGGACTATATATCGTGCATTTCTTATGCAAAAAATTAAATGAACTATGCAGCGTCCATTTTTCATGCAGAAAATTTAATGGACTATACATCGTCTATTTTTCATGCAAAAACAAATTTTTATTAAAAAATTTAATGGATTATATATCGTGCATTTCTTATGCAAAAAATTAAATGAACTATGCAGCGTCTATTTTTCATGCAGAAAATTTAATGGGCTATACATCGTCTATTTTTCAAGCAAAAAAATTTTTTATGAAAAAAATTTAATGGACTATACATCGTCTTTCATGCAAAAACTAATTTTTATTAAAAAATTTAATGGACTATATATCGTGCATTTCTTATGCAAAAAATTAAATGAACTATGCAGCATCTATTTTTCATGCAGAAAATTTAATGGACTATACATCGTCTAGTTTTCAAGCAAAAAAATTTTTTATGAAAAAAATTTAATGGACTATAATACATCGTCTATTTTTCATGCAAAAAATTTTTTATGAAAAAAATTTAATGGACTATACATCGTCTATTTTTCATGCAAAAACTAATTTTTATTAAAAAATTTAATGGATTATATATCGTGCATTTCTTATGCAAAAAATTAAATGAACTATGCAGCATCTATTTTTCATGCAGAAAATTTAATGGACTATACATCGTCTAGTTTTCAAGCAAAAAAATTTTTTATGAAAAAAATTTAATGGACTATCTATTCAATTTAATGGACGTCTATTTTTCATGCAAAAAATTTTTTATGAAAACAATTTAATGGACTATACATCGTCTATTTTTCATGCAAAAACTAATTTTTATTAAAAAATTTAATGGACTATATATCGTGCATTTCTTATGCAACAAATTAAATGAACTATGCAGCGTCTATTTTTCATGCAGAAAATTTAATGGACTATACATCGTCTATTTTTCAAGCAAAAAAAGTTTTTATGAAAAAAATTTAATGGACTATACATCGTCCATTTTTCAAGAAAAAAATTTTTTTATGAAAAAATTTAATGGGCTATACATCGTCTATTTTTCATGCAAAAACTAATTTTTATTAAAAAATTTAATGGACTATATATCGTGCATTTCTTATGCAAAAAATTAAATGAACTATGAAGCGTCTATTTTTCATGATGAAAATTTAATGGACTATACATCGTCTATTTTTCAAAAAAAAAAAAATTTATTAAAAAAATTTAATGGACTATATATCGTCTATTTTTCATGCAAAAACTAATTTTTATTAAAAAATTTAATGAACTATATATCGTGCATTTCTTATGCAAAAAATTAAATGAACTATGCAGCATCTATTTTGCATGCAGAAAATTTAATGGACTATATATACATCGTCTAGTTTTCAAACAAAAAAATTTTTTATGAAAAAAATTTAATGGACTATACATCGTCTATTTTTCATGCAAAAAATTTTTTATGAAAAAAATTTAATGGACTATACATCGTCTATTTTTCATGCAAAAACTAATTTTTATTAAAAAATTTAATGGACTATATATCGTGCATTTTTTATGCAAAAAATTAAATGAACTATGCAGCGTCTATTTTTCATGCAGAAAATTTAATGGACATACATCGTCTAGTTTTCAAGCAACAAAATTTTTTATGAAAAAAATTTAATGGACTATACATCGTCTATTTTTCATGGCAAAAAATTTTTTATGAAAAAATTTAATGGACTATACATCGTCTATTTTTCATGCAAAAACTAATTTTTATTAAAAAATTTATTGGACTATATATCGTGCATTTTTTATGCAAAAAATTAAATGAACTATGCAGCGTCTATTTTTCATGCAGAAAATTTAATGGGCTATACATCGTCTATTTTTCAAGCAAAAAATTTTTTATGAAAAATATTTAATGGACTATAATCGTCTATTTTTCATGCAAAAACTAATTTTTATTAAAAAATTTAATGGACTATATATCGTGCATTTCTTATGCAAAAAATTAAATGAACTATGCAGCGTCTATTTTTCTTGCAGAAAATTTAATGGACTATACATCGTCTAGTTTTCAAGCAAAAAAATTTTTTATGAAAAAAATTTAATGGACTATACATCGTCTATTTTTCATGCAAAAAATTTTTTATGAAAAAAATTTAATGGACTATACATCGTCTATTTTTCATGCAAAAACAAATTTTTATTAAAAAATTTAATGGATTATATATCGTGCATTTCTTATGCAAAAAATTAAATGAACTATGCAGCGTCTATTTTTCATGCAGAAAATTTAATGGACTATACATCGTCTAGTTTTCAAGCAAAAAAATTTTTTATGAAAAAACTTTAATGGACTATAATCGTCTATTTTTCATGCAAAAAAATTTTTTATGAAAAAAATTTAATGGACTATACATCGTCTATTTTTCATGCAAAAACTAATTTTTATTAAAAAATTTAATGGAAAAAATTAAATGAACTATGCAGCGTCTATTTTTCATGCAGAAAATTTAATGGGCTATACATCGTCTATTTTTTAAGCAAAAAAATTTTTTATGAAAAAAATTTAATGGACTATATATACATCGTCTATTTTTCATGCAAAAACTAACTTTTATTAAAAAATTTAATGGACTATATATCGTGCATTTCTTCTGCAAAAAATTAAATGAACTATGCAGCGTCTATTTTTCATGCAGAAAATTTAATGGACTATACATCGTCTAGTTTTCAAGCAAAAAAATTGTTTATGAAAAAAATTTAATGGACTATACATCGTACATTTTTCAAGACAAAAATTTTTTTATGAAAAAATTTAATGGGCTATACATCTTCTATTTTTCATGCAAAAACTAATTTTTATTAAAAAATTTAATGGACTATATATCGTGCATTTCTTATGCAAAAAATTAAATGAACTATGAAGCGTCTATTTTTCATGATGAAAATTTAATGGACTATACATCGTCTATTTTAAAAAAAAAAAAATTTTTATGAAAAAAATTTAATGGACTATACATCGTCTATTTTTCATGCAAAAACTAATTTTTATTAAAAAATTTAATGAACTATATATCGTGCATTTCTTATGCAAAAAATTAAATGAACTATGCAGCATCTATTTTTCATGCAGAAAATTTAATGGACTATACATCGTCTAGTTTTCAAGCAAAAAAATTTTTTATGAAAAAAATTTAATGGACTATACATCGTCTATTTTTCATGCAAAAAATTTTTTATGAAAAAAATTTAATGGACTATACATCGTCTATTTTTCATGCAAAAACTAATTTTTATTAAAAAATTTAATGGATTATATATCGTGCATTTCTTATGGAAAAAATTAAATGAACTATGCAGCGTCTATTTTTCATGCAGAAAATTTAATGGGCTATACATCGTCGATTTTTCAAGCAAAAAAATTTTTTATGAAAAAAATTTAATGGACTATATATACATCGTCTATTTTTCATGCAAAAACTAATTTTTATTAAAAAATTTAATGGACTATATATCGTGCATTTTTTATGCAAAAAATTAAATGAACTATGCAGCGTCTATTTTTCATGCAGAAAATTTAATGGGCTATACATCGTCTATTTTTCAAGCAAAAAAATTTTTTATGAAAAAAATTTAATGGACTTATACATCGTCTATTTTTCATGCAAAAACTAATTTTTATTAAAAAATTTAATGGACTATATATCGTGCATTTCTTATGCAAAAAATTAAATGACCTATGCAGCGTCTATTTTTCATGCAGAAAATTTAATGGACTATACATCGTCTAGTTTTCAAGCAAAAAAATTTTTTATGAAAAAAATTTAATGGACTATAATCGTCTATTTTTCATGCAAAAAAATTTTTTATGAAAAAAATTTAATGGACTATACATCGTCTATTTTTCATGCAAAAACTAATTTTTATTAAAAAATTTAATGGACTATATATCGTGCATTTCTTATGCAAAAAATTAAATGAACTATGAAGCGTCTATTTTTCATACAGAAAATTTAATGGACTATTATACATCATCTAGTTTTCAAGCAAAAAAATTTTTATGAAAAAAATTTAATGGACTATACATCATCTAGTTTTCAAACAAAAAAATTTTTTATGAAAAAAATTTAATGGACTATACATCGTCTATTTTTCATGCAAAAACTAATTTTTATTAAAAAATTTAATGGACTATATATCGTGCATTTATTATGCAAAAAATTAAATGAACTATGCAGCATCTATTTTTCATGCAGAAAATTTAATGGACTATACATCGTCTAGTTTTCAAGCAAAAAAATTTTTTATGAAAAAAATTTAATGGACTATATATCGTCTATTTTTCATGCAAAAGAATTTTTTATAAAAAAAATTTTATGGATTATACATCGTCTATTTTGCATGCAAAAACTAATTTTTATTAAAAAATTTAATGGACTATATATCGTCTATGCAAAAACTAATTTTTATTAAAAAATTTAATGGACTATATATCGTGCATTTCTTATGCAAAAAATTAAATGAACTATGCAGCATCTATTTTTCATGCAGAAAATTTAATGGACTATACATCGTCTAGTTTTCAAGCAAAAAAATTTTTTATGAAAAAAATTTAATGGACTATATATCGTCTATTTTTCATGCAAAAAAATTTTTTATAAAAAAAATTTTATGGATTATACATCGTCTATTTTGCATGCAAAAACTAATTTTTATTAAAAAATTTAATGGACTATATATCGTGCATTTCTTATGCAAAAAATTAAATGAACTATGCAGCGTCTATTTTTCTTGCAGAAAATTTAATGGGCTATACATCGTTTTTTTATGAAAAAAATTTAATGGACTATATATCGTGCATTTCTTATGCAAAAAATTAAATGAACTATGCAGCGTCTATTTTTCATGCAGAAAATTTAATGGACTATACATCGTCTATTTTTCATGCAAAAAAATTTTTTATGAAAAAAATTTAATGGACTATATATACATCGTCTATTTTTCATGCAAAAACTAATTTTTATTAAAAAATTTAATGAACTATATATCGTACATTTCTTATGCAAAAAATTAAATGAACTATGCAGCATCTATTTTTCATGCAGAAAATTTAATGGACTATACATCGTCTAGTTTTCAAGCAAAAAAATTTTTTATGAAAAAAATTTAATGAACGATATACATCGTTTATTTTTCATGCAAAAAATTTTTTATGAAAAAAATTTAATGGACTATACATCGTCTATTTTTCATGCAAAAACAAATTTTTATTAAAAAATTTAATGGATTATATATCGTGCATTTCTTATGCAAAAAATTAAATGAACTATGCAGCGTCTATTTTTCATGCAGAAAATTTAATGGGCTATAATCGTCTATTTTTCAAGGAAAAAAATTTTTTTGAAAAAAATTTAATGGACTATACATCGTCTATTTTTCATGCAAAATCTAATTTTTATTAAAAAATTTAATGGACTATATATCGTGCATTTCTTATGCAAAAACTTAAATGAACTATGCAGCGTCTATTTTTCATGCAGAAAATTTAATGGACTATACATCGTCTAGTTTTCAAGGAAAAAAATTTTTTATGAAAAAAATTTAATGGACTATACATCGTCTATTTTTCATGCAAAAAAATTTTTTATGAAAAAAATTAAATGGACTATACATCGTCTATTTTTCATGCAAAAACTAATTTTTATTAAAAAATTTAATGGACTATATATCGTGCATTTCTTATGCAAAAAATTAAATGAACTATGAAGCGTCTATTTTTCATGCAGAAAATTTAATGGACTATACATCGTCTATTTTTCAAACAAAAAAATTTTTTATGAAAAAAATTTAATGGACTATATATATATCGTCTATTTTTCATGCAAAATCTAATTTTTATTAAAAAAATTAATGGACTATATATCGTGCATTTCTTATGCAAAAACTTAAATGAACTATGCAGCGTCTATTTTTCATGCAGAAAATTTAATGGACTATACATCGTCTAGTTTTCAAGCAAAAAAATTTTTTATGAAAAAAATTTAATGGACTATATATACATCGTCTATTTTTCATGCAAAAAAATTTTTTATGAAAAAAATTTAATGGACTATACATCGTCTATTTTTCATGCAAAAAAATTTTTTATGAAAAAATTTAATGGACTATACATCGTCTATTTTTCATGCAAAAACTAATTTTTATTAAAAAATTTAATGGACTATATATCGTGTATTTTTTATGCAAAAAATTAAATGAACTGTGCAGCGTCTATTTTTCATGCAGAAAATTTAAGGGGCTATACATCGTCTATTTTTCAAGCAAAAAATTTCTTAGGAAAAAAATTTAATGGACTATACATCGTCTATTTTTCATGCAAAAACTAATTTTTATTAAAAAATTTAATGGACTATATATCGTGCATTTATTATGCAAAAAATTAAATGAACTATGAAGCGTCTATTTTTCATGCAGAAAACTGAATGGACTATTATACATCGTCTAGTTTTCAAGCAAAAAAATTTTTTATGAAAAAAATTTAATGGACTATACATCGTCTATTTTTCATGGAAAAAATTTTTTATGAAAAAAATTTAATGGACTATACATCGTCTATTTTTCATGCAAAAACTAATTTTTATTAAAAAATTTAATGGACTATATATCGTGCATTTATTATGCAAAAAATTAAATGAACTATGAAGCGTCTATTTTTCATGCAGAATATTTAATGGACTATACATCGTCTATTTTTCATGCAAAAACTAATTTTTATTAAAAAATTTAATGGATTATATATCGTGCAGTTCTTATGCAAAAAATTAAATGAAGTATGCAGCGTCTATTTTTCATGCAGAAAATTTAATGGGCTATACATCGTCTATTTTTCAAGCAAAAAAATTTTTTATGAAAAAAATTTAATGGACTATATATACATCGTCTATTTTTCATGCAAAAACTAATTTTTATTAAAAAATTTAATGGACTATATATCGTGCATTTATTATGGAAAAAATTAAATGAACTATGAAGCGTCTATTTTTCATGCAGAATATTTAATGGACTATACATCGTCTAGTTTTCAAGCAAAAAAATTTTTTATGAAAAAAATTTAATGGACTATACATCGTCTATTTTTCATGGAAAAAATTTTTTATGAAAAAAATTTAATGGACTATACATCGTCTATTTTTCATGCAAAAACTAATTTTTATTAAAAAATTTAATGGACTATATATCGTGCATTTCTTATGCAAAAAATTAAATGAACTATGCGGCATCTATTTTTCATGCAGAAAATTTAATGGACTATACATCGTCTAGTTTTCAAGCAAAAAAATTTTTTATGAAAAAAATTTAATGGACTATACATCGTCTATTTTTCATGCAAAAAATTTTTTATGAAAAAAATTTAATGGACTATACATCGTCTATTTTTCATGCAAAAACTAATTTTTATTAAAAAATTTAATGGATTATATATCGTGCATTTCTTATGCAAAAAATTAAATGAACTATGCAGCGTCTATTTTTCATGCAGAAAATTTAATGGGCTATACATCGTCTATTTTTTAAGCAAAAAAATTTTTTATGAAAAAAATTTAATGGACTATACATCGTCTATTTTTCATGCAAAAACTAATTTTTATTAAAAAATTTAATGGACTATATATCGTGCATTTCTTATGCAAAAAATTAAATGAACTATGCAGCATCTATTTTTCATGCAGAAAATTTAATGGACTATACATCGTCTAGTTTTCAAGCAAAAAAATTTTTTATGAAAAAAATTTAATGGACTATACATCGTCTATTTTTCATGGAAAAAATTTTTTATGAAAAAAATTTAATGGACTATACATCGTCTATTTTTCATGCAAAAACTAATTTTTATTAAAAAATTTAATGGATTATATATCGTGCATTTCTTATGCAAAAAATTAAATGAACTATGCAGCGTCTATTTTTCTTGCAGAAAATTTAATGGGCTATACATCGTTTTTTTATGAAAAAAATTTAATGGACTATATATCGTGCATTTCTTATGCAAAAAATTAAATGAACTATGCAGCGTCTATTTTTCATGCAGAAAATTTAATGGACTATACATCGTCTATTTTTCATGGAAAAAAATTTTTTATGAAAAAAATTCAATGGACTTATACATCGTCTATTTTTTAAGCAAAAAAATTTTTTATGAAAAAAATTTAATGGACTATACATCGTCTATTTTTCATGCAAAAACTAATTTTTATTAAAAAATTTAATGGATTATATATCGTGCATTTCTTATGCAAAAAATTAAATGAACTATGCAGCGTCTATTTTTCTTGCAGAAAATTTAATGGGCTATACATCGTCTATTTTTCAAACAAAAAAATTTTTTATGAAAAAAATTCAATGGACTTATACATCGTCTATTTTTTAAGCAAAAAAATTTTTTATGAAAAAAATTTAATGGACTATACATCGTCCATTTTTCAAGAAAAAAATTTTTTTATGAAAAAATTTAATGGGCTATAATACATCGTCTATTTTTCATGCAAAAACTAATTTTTATTAAAAAATTTAATGGACTATATATCGTGCATTTCTTATGCAAAAAATTAAATGAACTATGAAGCGTCTATTTTTCATGATGAAAATTTAAGGGGCTATACATCGTCTATTTTTCAAGCAAAAAATTTCTTAGGAAAAAAATTTAATGGACTATACATCGTCTATTTTTCATGCAAAAACTAATTTTTATTAAAAAATTTAATGGACTATATATCGTGCATTTATTATGCAAAAAATTAAATGAACTATGAAGCGTCTATTTTTCATGCAGAAAACTGAATGGACTATTATACATCGTCTAGTTTTCAAGCAAAAAAATTTTTTATGAAAAAAATTTAATGGACTATACATCGTCTATTTTTCATGGAAAAAATTTTTTATGAAAAAAATTTAATGGACTATACATCGTCTATTTTTCATGCAAAAACTAATTTTTATTAAAAAATTTAATGGACTATATATCGTGCATTTATTATGCAAAAAATTAAATGAACTATGAAGCGTCTATTTTTCATGCAGAATATTTAATGGACTATACATCGTCTATTTTTCATGCAAAAACTAATTTTTATTAAAAAATTTAATGGATTATATATCGTGCATTTCTTATGCAAAAAATTAAATGAAGTATGCAGCGTCTATTTTTCATGCAGAAAATTTAATGGGCTATACATCGTCTATTTTTCAAGCAAAAAAATTTTTTATGAAAAAAATTTAATGGACTATACATCGTCTATTTTTCATGCAAAAACTAATTTTTATTAAAAAATTTAATGGACTATATATCGTGCATTTATTATGCAAAAAATTAAATGAACTATGCAGCGTCTATTTTTCATGCAGAAAATTTAATGGACTATACATCGTCTATTTTTCATGGAAAAAAATTTTTTTACATCGTCTATTTTTTAGCAAAAAAATTTTTTATGAAAAAAATTTAATGGACTATACATCGTCTATTTTTCATGCAAAAACTAATTTTTATTAAAAAATTTAATGGACTATATATCGTGCATTTCTTATGCAAAAAATTAAATGAACTATGCAGCGTCTATTTTTCATGCAGAAAATTTAATAGACTATACATCGTCTATTTTTCAAACAAAAAAATTTTTTATGAAAAAAATTTAATGGACTACACATCATCCATTTTTCAAGAAAAAAATTTTTTTATGAAAAAATTTAATGGGCTATACATCGTCTATTTTTCATGCAAAAACTAATTTTTATTAAAAAATTTAATGGACTATATATCGTGCATTTCTTATGCAAAAAATTAAATGAACTATGAAGCGTCTATTTTTCATGATGAAAGTTTAATGGACTATACATCGTCTATTTTTCAAAAAAAAAAATTTTTATGAAAAAAATTTAATGGACTATACATCGTCTATTTTTCATGCAAAAACTAATTTTTATTAAAAAATTTAATGAACTATATATTGTGCATTTCTTATGCAAAAAATTAAATGAACTATGCAGCATCTATTTTTCATGCAGAAAATTTAATGGACTATACATCGTCTAGTTTTCAAGCAAAAAAATTTTTTATGAAAAAAATTTAATGGACTATACATCGTCTATTTTTCATGCAAAAAATTTTTTATGAAAAAAATTTAATGGACTATACATCGTCTATTTTTCATGCAAAAACTAATTTTTATAAAAAAATTTAATGGATTATATATCGTGCATTTCTTATGCAAAAAGTTAAATGAACTATGCAGCGTCTATTTGTCATGCAGAAAATTTAATGGGCTATACATCGTTTTTTTATGAAAAAAATTTAATGGACTATATATCGTGCATTTCTTATGCAAAAAATTAAATGAACTATGCAGCGTCTATTTTTCATGCAGAAAATTTAATGGACTATACATCGTCTATTTTTCATGGAAAAAAATTTTTTATGAAAAAAATTCAATGGACTATACATCGTCTATTTTTCATGCAAAAACTAATTTTTATTAAAAAATTTAATGAACTATATATCGTGCATTTCTTATGCAAAAAATTAAATGAACTAAGAAGCGTCTATTTTTCATGCAGAAAATTTAATGGACTATACATCGTCTATTTTTCATGCAAAAAACTTTTTTATGAAAAAATTTAATGGACTATACATCGTCTATTTTTCATGCAAAAACTAATTTTTATTAAAAAATTTAATGGACTATATATCGTGTATTTTTTATGCAAAAAATTAAATGAACTATGCAGCGTCTATTTTTCATGCAGAAAATTTAATGGGCTATACATCGTCTATTTTTCAAGCAAAAAATTTCTTAGGAAAAAAATTTAATGGACTATACATCGTCTATTTTTCATGCAAAAACTAATTTTTATTAAAAAATTTAATGGACTATATATCGTGCATTTATTATGCAAAAAATTAAATGAACTATGAAGCGTCTATTTTTCATGCAGAAAACTGAATGGACTATTATACATCGTCTAGTTTTCAAGCAAAAAAATTTTTTATGAAAAAAATTTAATGGACTATACATCATCTAGTTTTCAAACAAAAAAATTTTTTATGAAAAAAATTTAATGGACTATACATCGTCTATTTTTCATGCAAAAACTAATTTTTATTAAAAAATTTAATGGACTATATATCGTGCATTTATTATGCAAAAAATTAAATGAACTATGAAGCGTCTATTTTTCATGCAGAATATTTAATGGACTATACATCGTCTATTTTTCATGCAAAAACTAATTTTTATTAAAAAATTTAATGGATTATATATCGTGCATTTCTTATGCAAAAAATTAAATGAAGTATGCAGCGTCTATTTTTCATGCAGAAAATTTAATGGGCTATACATCGTCTATTTTTCAAGCAAAAAAATTTTTTATGAAAAAAATTTAATGGACTATACATCGTCTATTTTTCATGCAAAAACTAATTTTTATTAAAAAATTTAATGGACTATATATCGTGCATTTATTATGCAAAAAATTAAATGAACTATGAAGCGTCTATTTTTCATGCAGAATATTTAATGGACTATACATCGTCTAGTTTTCAAGCAAAAAAATTTTTTATGAAAAAAATTTAATGGACTATTATACATCGTCTATTTTTCATGGAAAAAATTTTTTATGAAAAAAATTTAATGGACTATACATCGTCTATTTTTCATGCAAAAACTAATTTTTATTAAAAAATTTAATGGATTATATATCGTGCATTTCTTATGCAAAAAATTAAATGAAGTATGCAGCGTCTATTTTTCATGCAGAAAATTTAATGGGCTATACATCGTCTATTTTTCAAGCAAAAAAATTTTTTATGAAAAAAATTTAATGTCTATTTTTCATGCAAAAACTAATTTTTATTAAAAAATTTAATGGACTATATATCGTGCATTTCTTATGCAAAAAATTAAATGAACTATGCAGCATCTATTTTTCATGCAGAAAATTTAATGGACTATACATCGTCTAGTTTTCAAGCAAAAAAATTTTTTATGAAAAAAATTTAATGGACTATACATCGTCTATTTTTCATGCAAAAAGTTTTTTATGAAAAAAATTTAATGGACTATACATCGTCTATTTTTCATGCAAAAACTAATTTTTATTAAAAAATTTAATGGATTATATATCGTGCATTTCTTATGCAAAAAATTAAATGAACTATGCAGCGTCTATTTTTCATGCAGAAAATTTAATGGGCTATACATCGTCTATTTTTTAAGCAAAAAAATTTTTTATGAAAAAAATTTAATGGACTATACATCGTCTATTTTTCATGCAAAAACTAATTTTTATTAAAAAATTTAATGGACTATATATCGTGCATTTCTTATGCAAAAAATTAAATGAACTATGCAGCGTCTATTTTTCATGCAGAAAATTTAATGGACTATACATCGTCTATTTTTCAAACAAAAAAATTTTTTATGAAAAAAATTTAATGGACTATACATCGTCTATTTTTCATGGAAAAAATTTTTTATGAAAAAAATTTAATGGACTATACATCGTCTATTTTTCATGCAAAAACTAATTTTTATTAAAAAATTTAATGGATTATATATCGTGCATTTCTTATGCAAAAAATTAAATGAACTATGCAGCGTCTATTTTTCTTGCAGAAAATTTAATGGGCTATACATCGTTTTTTTATGAAAAAAATTTAATGGACTATATATCGTGCATTTCTTATGCAAAAAATTAAATGAACTATGCAGCGTCTATTTTTCATGCAGAAAATTTAATGGACTATACATCGTCTATTTTTCATGGAAAAAAATTTTTTATGAAAAAATTCAATGGACTATACATCGTCTATTTTTTAAGCAAAAAAATTTTTTATGAAAAAAATTTAATGGACTATACATCGTCTATTTTTCATGCAAAAACTAATTTTTATTAAAAAATTTAATGGACTATATATCGTGCATTTCTTATGCAAAAAATTAAATGAACTATGAAGCGTCTATTTTTCATGATGAAAATTTAATGGACTATACATCGTCTAGTTTTCAAGCAAAAAAATTTTTTATGAAAAAAATTTAATGGACTATACATCGTCTATTTTTCATGCAAAAAAATTTTTTATGAAAAAAATTTAATGGACTATACATCGTCTATTTTTCATGCAAAAACTAATTTTTATTAAAAAATTTAATGGACTATATATCGTGCATTTTTTATGCAAAAAATTAAATGAACTATGCAGCGTCTATTTTTCATGCAGAAAATTTAATGGGCTATACATCGTCTATTTTTCAAGCAAAAAATTTTTTATGAAAAAAATTTAATGGACTATACATCGTCTATTTTTCATGCAAAAACTAATTTTTATTAAAAAATTTAATGGACTATATATCGTGCATTTATTATGCAAAAAATTAAAGGAACTATGAAGCGTCTATTTTTCATGCAGAAAACTTAATGGACTATTATACATCGTCTAGTTTTCAAGCAAAAAAATATTTTATGAAAAAAATTTAATGGACTATATTTCATGCAAAAAAATTTTTTATGAAAAAAATTTAATGGATTATACATCGTCTATTTTTCATGCAAAAACTAATTTTTATTAAAAAATTTAATGGACTATATATCGTGCATTTCTTATGCAAAAAATTAAATGAACTATGCAGCGTCTATTTTTCTTGCAGAAAATTTAATGGGCTATACATCGTTTTTTTATGAAAAAAATTTAATGGACTATATATCGTGCATTTCTTATGCAAGAAATTAAATGAACTATGCAGCGTCTATTTTTCATGCAGAAAATTAAATGGACTATACATCGTCTATTTTTCATGCAAAAAAATTTTTTATGAAAAAAATTTAATGGACTATACATCGTCTATTTTTCATGCAAACAATTTTTTATGAAAAAAATTTAATGGACTATACATCGTCTATTTTTCATGCAAAAACAAATTTTTATTAAAAAATTTAATGGATTATATATCGTGCATTTCTTATGCAAAAAATTAAATGAACTATGCAGCGTCTTTTTTTCATGCAGAGAATTTAATGGGCTATACATCGTCTATTTTTCAAGCAAAAAAATTTTTTATGAAAAAAATTTAATGGATTATATATCGTGCATTTCTTATGCAAAAAATTAAATGAACTATGCAGCATCTATTTTTCATGCAGAAAATTTAATGGACTATACATCGTCTAGTTTTCAAGCAAAAAAATTTTTTATGAAAAAAATTTAATGGACTATATTACGTCTATTTTTCAAAAAAAAAAATTTTTATGAAAAAAATTTAATGGACTATACATCGTCTATTTTTCATGCAAAAACTAATTTTTATTAAAAAATTTAATGAACTATATATCGTGCATTTCTTATGCAAAAAATTAAATGAACTATGCAGCATCTATTTTTCATGCAGAAAATTTAATGTACTATACATCGTCTAGTTTTCAAGCAAAAAAATTTTTTATGAAAAAAATTTAATGGACTATACATCGTCTATTTTTCATGCAAAAACTAATTTTTATTAAAAAATTTAATGGACTATATATCGTGCATTGCTTATGCAAAAAATTAAATGAACTATGCAGCATCTATTTTTCATGCAGAAAATTTAATGGACTATACATCGTCTAGTTTTCAAGCAAAAAAATTTTTTATGAAAAAAATTTAATGGACTATACATCGTCTATTTTTCATGCAAAAAATTTTTTATGAAAAAAATTTAATGGACTATACATCGTCTATTTTTCATGCAAAAACTAATTTTTATTAAAAAATTTAATGGATTATATATCGTGCATTTCTTATGCAAAAAATTAAATGAACTATGCAGCGTCTATTTTTCATGCAGAAAATTTAATGGGCTATACATCGTCTATTTTTCAAGCAAAAAAATTTTTTATGAAAAAAATTTAATGGACTATACATCGTCTATTTTTCATGCAAAAACTAATTTTTATTAAAAAATTTAATGGACTATATATCGTGCATTTCTTATGCAAAAAATTAAATGAACTATGCAGCATCTATTTTTCATGCAGAAAATTTAATGGACTATACATCGTCTAGTTTTTAAGCAAAAAAATTTTTTATGAAAAAAATTTAATGGACTATACATCGTCTATTTTTCATGCAAAAAATTTTTTATGAAAAAAAATTTAATGGACTATACATCGTCTATTTTTCATGCAAAAACTAATTTTTATTAAAAAATTTAATGGATTATATATCGTGCATTTCTTATGCAAAAAATTAAATGAACTATGCAGCGTCTATTTTTCATGCAGAAAATTTAATGGGCTATACATCGTCTATTTTTTAAGCAAAAAAATTTTTTATGAAAAAAATTTAATGGACTATACATCGTCTATTTTTCATGCAAAAACTAATTTTTATTAAAAAATTTAATGGACTATATATCGTGCATTTCTTATGCAAAAAATTAAATGAACTATGCAGCGTCTATTTTTCATGCAGAAAATTTAATGGACTATACATCGTCTATTTTTCAAACAAAAAAATTTTTTATGAAAAAAATTTAATGGACTATACATCGTCTATTTTTCATGCAAAAACTAATTTTTATTAAAAAATTTAATGAACTATATATCGTGCATTTCTTATGCAAAAAATTAAATGAACTATGCAGCATCTATTTTTCATGCAGAAAATTTAATGGGCTATACATCGTCTAGTTTTCAAGCAAAAAAATTTTTTATGAAAAAAATTTAATGGACTATAATCGTCTATTTTTCATGCAAAAAAATTTTTTATGAAAAAAATTTAATGGACTATATATCGTGCATTTTTTATGCAAAAAATTAAATGAACTATGCAGCGTCTATTTTTCATGCAGAAAATTTAATGGACTATACATCGTCTAGTTTTCAAGCAAAAAAATTTTTTATGAAAAAAGTTTAATGGACTATACATCGTCTATTTTTCATGCAAAAAATTTTTTATGAAAACAATTTAATGGACTATACATCGTCTATTTTTCAAGCAAAAAAATTTTTTATGAAAAAAATTTAATGGACTATACATCGTCTATTTTTCATGCAAAAACTAATTTTTATTAAAAAATTTAATGGACTATATATCGTGCATTTCTTATGCAAAAAATTAAATGAACTATGCAGCATCTATTTTTCATGCAGAAAATTTAATGGACTATACATCGTCTAGTTTTTAAGCAAAAAAATTTTTTATGAAAAAAATTTAATGGACTATACATCGTCTATTTTTCATGCAAAAAATTTTTTATGAAAAAAAATTTAATGGACTATACATCGTCTATTTTTCATGCAAAAACTAATTTTTATTAAAAAATTTAATGGACTATATATCGTGCATTTCTTATGCAAAAAATTAAATGAACTATGCAGCATCTATTTTTCATGCAGAAAATTTAATGGACTATACATCGTCTAGTTTTCAAGCAAAAAAATTTTTTATGAAAAAAATTTAATGGACTATACATCGTCTATTTTTCATGCAAAAAATTTTTTATGAAAAAAATTTAATGGACTATACATCGTCTATTTTTCATGCAAAAACTAATTTTTATTAAAAAATTTAATGGATTATATATCGTGCATTTCTTATGCAAAAAATTAAATGAACTATGCAGCGTCTATTTTTCATGCAGAAAATTTAATGGGCTATACATCGTCTATTTTTC
The DNA here is from genome assembly GCA_936439885.1 of Nowickia ferox. Lineage (NCBI taxonomy): Eukaryota > Metazoa > Arthropoda > Insecta > Diptera > Tachinidae > Nowickia > Nowickia ferox. The sequence goes on from OW387025.1 coordinate 13,172,569, forward strand.
AAGCAAAAAAATTTTTTATGAAAAAAATTTAATGGACTATACATCGTCTATTTTTCATGCAAAAACTAATTTTTATTAAAAAATTTAATGGACTATATATCGTGCATTTCTTATGCAAAAAATTAAATGAACTATGCAGCATCTATTTTTCATGCAGAAAATTTAATGGACTATACATCGTCTAGTTTTTAAGCAAAAAAATTTTTTATGAAAAAAATTTAATGGACTATACATCGTCTATTTTTCATGCAAAAAATTTTTTATGAAAAAAAATTTAATGGACTATACATCGTCTATTTTTCATGCAAAAACTAATTTTTATTGAAAAATTTAATGGATTATATATCGTGCATTTCTTATGCAAAAAATTAAATGAACTATGCAGCGTCTATTTTTCATGCAGAAAATTTAATGGGCTATACATCGTCTAGTTTTCAAGCAAAAAAATTTTTTATGAAAAAAATTTAATGGGCTAGACATCGTCTATTTTTCATGCAAAAACTAATTTTTATTAAAAAATTTAATGGACTATATATCGTGCATTTTTTATGCAAAAAATTAAATGAACTATGCAGCGTCTATTTTTCATGCAGAAAATTTAATGGACTATACATCGTCTAGTTTTCAAGCAAAAAAATTTTTTATGAAAAAAGTTTAATGGACTATACATCGTCTATTTTTCATGCAAAAAAATTTTTTATGAAAAAAATTTAATGGACTATACATCGTCTATTTTTCATGCAAAAACTAATTTTTATTAAAAAATTGAATGGACTATATATCGTGCATTTCTTATGCAAAAAATTAAATGAACTATGCAGCGTCTATTTTTCATGCAGAAAATTTAATGGACTATACATCGTCTATTTTTCAAACAAAAAAATTTTTTATGAAAAAAATTTAATGGACTATTATACATCGTCCAGTTTTCAAGCAAAAAAATTTTTTTGAAAAAAATTTAATGGACTATACATCGTCTATTTTTCATGCAAAATCTAATTTTTATTAAAAAATTTAATGGACTATATATCGTGCATTTCTTATGCAAAAAATTAAATGAACTATGCAGCGTCTATTTTTCATGCAGAAATATACATCGTCTATTTTACATGCAAAAACTAATTTTTATTAAAAAATTTAATGGACTATATATCGTGCATTTCTTATGCAAAAACTTAAATGAACTATGCAGCGTTTATTTTTCATGCAGAAAATTTAATGGACTATACATCGTCTAGTTTTCAAGCAAAAAAATTTTTTATGAAAAAAATTTAATGGACTATTATACATCGTCTATTTTTCATGGAAAAAAATTTTTTATGAAAAAAATTTAATGGACTATACATCGTCTATTTTTCATGCAAAAAAATTTTTTATGAAAAAATTTAATGGACTATACATCGTCTATTTTTCATGCAAAAACTAATTTTTATTAAAAAATTTAATGGACTATATATCGTGCATTTTTTATGCAAAAAATTAAATGAACTATGCAGCGTCTATTTTTCATGCAGAAAATTTAATGGGCTATACATCGTCTATTTTTCAAGCAAAAAATTTTTTATGAAAAAAATTTAATGGACTATACAGCGTCTATTTTTCATGCAAAAACTAATTTTTATTAAAAAATTTAATGGACTATATATCGTGCATTTATTATGCAAAAAATTAAATGAACTATGAAGCGTCTCTTTTTCCTGCAGAAAATTTAATGGACTATTATACATCGTCTAGTTTTCAAGCAGAAAAATTTTTTATGAAAAAAATTTAATGGACTATAACATCATCTAGTTTTCAAACAATAAAATTTTTTATGAAAAAAATTTAATGGACTATACATCGTCTATTTTTCATGCAAAAACAAATTTTTATTAAAAAATTTAATGGACTATATATCGTGCATTTATTATGCAAAAAATTAAATGAACTATGAAGCGTCTATTTTTCATGCAGAAAACTTAATGGACTATTATACATCGTCTAGTTTTCAAGCAAAAAAATTTTTTATGAAAAAAATTTAATGGATTATACATCGTCTATTTTTCATGCAAAAACTAATTTTTATTAAAAAATTTAATGGACTATATATCGTGCATTTCCTATGCAAAAAATTAAATGAACTATGCAGCGTCTATTTTTCTTGCAGAAAATTTAATGGGCTATACATCGTTTTTTTATGAAAAAAATTTAATGGACTATATATCGTGCATTTCTTATGCAAAAAATTAAATGAACTATGCAGCGTCTATTTTTCATGCAGAAAATTTAATGTGCTATAAACATCGTCTATTTTTCATGCAAAAAAATTTTTTATGAAAAAAATTTAATGGACTATACATCGTCTATTTTTCATGCAAAAAAATTTTTTATGAAAAAAATTTAATGGACTATACATCGTCTATTTTTCATGCAAAAACTAATTTTTATTAAAAAATTGAATGGACTATATATCGTGCATTTCTTATGGAAAAAATTAAATGAACTATGCAGCGTCTATTTTTCATGCAGAAAATTTAATGGACTATACATCGTCTATTTTTCAAACAAAAAAATTTTTTATGAAAAAAATTTAATGGACTATTATACATCGTCCAGTTTTCAAGCAAAAAAATTTTTTTGAAAAAAATTTAATGGACTATACATCGTCTATTTTTCATGCAAAATCTAATTTTTATTAAAAAATTTAATGAACTATATATCGTGCATTTCTTATGCAAAAAATTAAATGAACTATGCAGCGTCTATTTTTCATGCAGAAAATTTAATGGGCTATACATCGTCTATTTTTCAAGCAAAAAATTTTTTTTTAAAAAAAAATAATGGACTATACATCGTCTATTTTACATGCAAAAACTAATTTTTATTAAAAAATTTAATGGACTATATATCGTGCAATTCTTATGCAAAAAATTAAATGAACTATGCAGCGTCTATTTTTCATGCAGAAAATTTAATGGACTATACATCGTCTATTTTTCAAACAAAAAAATTTTTTATGAAAAAAAATTAATGGACTATACATCGTCCATTTTTCAAGAAAAAAATTTTTTTATGAAAAAATTTAATGGGCTAGACATCGTCTATTTTTCATGCAAAAACTAATTTTTATTAAAAAATTTAATGGACTATATATCGTGCATTTTTTATGCAAAAAATTAAATGAACTATGAAGCGTCTATTTTTCATGATGAAAATTTAATGGACTCTACATCGTCTATTTTTCAAAAAAAAAAATTTTTATGAAAAAAATTTAATGGACAATTTAATATACATCGTCTATTTGCATGCAAAAAATTTTTTATGAAAAAAATTTAATGGACTATACATCGTCTATTTTTCATGCAAAAACTAATTTTTATTAAAAAATTTAATGGATTATATATCGTGCATTTCTTATGCAAAAAATTAAATGAACTATGCAGCGTCTATTTTTCATGCAGAAAATTTAATGGACTATACATCGTCCATTTTTCAAGCAAAAAAATTTTTTTGAAAAAAATTTAATGGACTATACATCGTCTATTTTTCATGCAAAAACTAATTTTTATTAAAAAATTTAATGGACTTTATATCGTGCATTTCTTATGCAAAAACTTAAATGAACTATGCAGCGTCTATTTTTCATGCAGAAAATTTAATGGACTATACATCGTCTATTTTTCATGCAAAAAAATTTTTTATGAAAAAAATTTAATGGACTATACATCGTCTATTTTTCATGCAAAAAAATTTTTTATGAAAAAATTTAATGGACTATACATCGTCTATTTTTCATGCAAAAACTAATTTTTATTAAAAAATTTAATGGACTATATATCGTGCATTTTTTATGCAAAAAATTAAATGAACTATGCAGCGTCTATTTTTCATGCAGAAAATTTAATGGGCTATACATCGTCTATTTTTCAAGCAAAAAAATTTTTTGGAAAAAAATTTAATGGACTATTATACATCGTCTATTTTACATGCAAAAACTAATTTTTATTAAAAAATTTAATGGACTATATATCGTGCATTTTTTATGCAAAAAATTAAATGAACTATGAAGCGTCTATTTTTCATGCAGAAATTAATGGACTATACATCGTTTATTTTTCATGGAAAAAAATTTTTTATGAAAAAAATTTAATGGACTATACATCGTCTATTTTTCATGCAAAAACTAATTTTTATTAAAAAATTTAATGGACTATATATCGTGCATTTCTTATGCAAAAACTTAAATGAACTATGCAGCGTCTATTTTTCATGCAGAAAATTTAATGGACTATACATCGTCTAGTTTTCAAGCAAAAAAATTTTTTATGAAAAAAATTTAATGGACTATACATCGTCTATTTTTCATGCAAAAAAATTTTTTATGAAAAAAATTTAATGGACTATACATCGTCTATTTTTCATGCAAAAAAATTTTTTATGAAAAAATTTAATGGACTATATATACATCGTCTATTTTTCATGCAAAAACTAATTTTTATTAAAAAATTTAATGGACTATATATCGTGCATTTTTTATGCAAAAAATTAAATGAACTATGCAGCGTCTATTTTTCATGCAGAAAATTTAATGGGCTATACATCGTCTATTTTTCAAGCAAAAAATTTTTTATGAAAAAAATTTAATGGACTATACATCGTCTATTTTTCATGCAAAAACTAATTTTTATTAAAAAATTTAATGGACTATATATCGTGCATTTATTATGCAAAAAATTAAATGAACTATGAAGCGTCTATTTTTCATGCAGAAAACTTAATGGACTATTATACATCGTCTAGTTTTCAAGCAAAAAAATTTTTTATGAAAAAAATTTAATGGACTATACATCATCTAGTTTTCAAACAAAAAAATTTTTTATGAAAAAAATTTAATGGACTATACATCGTCTATTTTTCATGCAAAAACTAATTTTTATTAAAAAATTTAATGGACTATATATCGTGCATTTATTATGCAAAAAATTAAATGAACTATGAAGCGTCTATTTTTCATGCAGAAAACTTAATGGACTATTATACATCGTCTAGTTTTCAAGCCAAAAAATTTTTGATGAAAAAAATTTAATGGACTATATATCGTCTATTTTTCATGGAAAAAAATTTTTTATGAAAAAAATTTAATGGATTATACATCGTCTATTTTTCATGCAAAAACTAATTTTTATTAAAAAATTTAATGGACTATATATCGTGCATTTCTTATGCAAAAAGTTAAATGAAATATGCAGCGTCTATTTTTCTTGCAGAAAACTTAATGGGCTATACATCGTTTTTTTATGAAAAAAATTTAATGGACTATATATCGTGCATTTCTTATGGAAAAAATTAAATGAACTATGCAGCGTCTATTTTTCATGCAGAAAATTTAATGGACTATATATCGTGCATTTCTTATGCAAAAAATTAAATGAACTATGCAGCGTCTATTTTTCATGCAGAAAATTTAATGGGCTATACATCGTCTATTTTTCAAGCAAAAAAATTTTTTATGAAAAAAATTTAATGGACTATACATCGTCTATTTTTCATGCAAAAAAAATTTTTTATGAAAAAATTTAATGGACTATACATCGTCTATTTTTCATGCAAAAACTAATTTTTATTAAAAAATTTAATGAACTATATATCGTGCATTTATTATGCAAAAAATTAAATGAATTATGCAGCATCTATTTTTCATGCAGAAAATTTAATGGACTATACATCGTCTAGTTTTCAAGGAAAAAAATTTTTTATGAAAAAAATTTAATGGACTATACATCGTCTATTTTTCATGCAAAAAATTTTTTATGAAAAAAATTTAATGTTCTATACATAGTCTATTTTTCACGCAAAAACAAATTTTTATTAAAAAATTTAATGGATTATATATCGTGCATTTCTTATGCAAAAAATTAAATGAACTATGCAGCGTCTATTTTTCATGCAGAAAATTTAATGGGCTATACATCGTCTATTTTTCAAGCAAAAAAATTTTTTATGAAAAAAATTTAATGGTATACATCGTCTATTTTTCATGCAAAAAAATTTTTTATGAAAAAATTTAATGGACTATACATCGTCTATTTTTCATGCAAAAACTAATTTTTATTAAAAAATTTAATGGACTATATATCGTGCATTTATTATGCAAAAAATTAAATGAACTATGAAGCGTCTATTTTTCATGCAGAAAACTTAATGGACTATTATACATCGTCTAGTTTTCAAGCAAAAAAATTTTTTATGAAAAAAATTTAATGGACTATACATCATCTAGTTTTCAAACAAAAAAATTTTTTATGAAAAAAATTTAATGGACTATACATCGTCTATTTTTCATGCAAAAACTAATTTTTATTAAAAAATTTAATGGACTATATATCGTGCATTTATTATGCAAAAAATTAAATGAACTATGAAGCGTCTATTTTTCATGCAGAAAACTTAATGGACTATTATACATCGTCTAGTTTTCAAGCCAAAAAATTTTTGATGAAAAAAATTTAATGGACTATATATCGTCTATTTTTCATGGAAAAAAATTTTTTATGAAAAAAATTTAATGGATTATACATCGTCTATTTTTCATGCAAAAACTAATTTTTATTAAAAAATTTAATGGACTATATATCGTGCATTTCTTATGCAAAAAGTTAAATGAAATATGCAGCGTCTATTTTTCTTGCAGAAAACTTAATGGGCTATACATCGTTTTTTTATGAAAAAAATTTAATGGACTATATATCGTGCATTTCTTATGGAAAAAATTAAATGAACTATGCAGCGTCTATTTTTCATGCAGAAAATTTAATGGACTATATATCGTGCATTTCTTATGCAAAAAATTAAATGAACTATGCAGCGTCTATTTTTCATGCAGAAAATTTAATGGGCTATACATCGTCTATTTTTCAAGCAAAAAAATTTTTTATGAAAAAAATTTAATGGACTATACATCGTCTATTTTTCATGCAAAAAAAATTTTTTATGAAAAAATTTAATGGACTATACATCGTCTATTTTTCATGCAAAAACTAATTTTTATTAAAAAATTTAATGAACTATATATCGTGCATTTATTATGCAAAAAATTAAATGAATTATGCAGCATCTATTTTTCATGCAGAAAATTTAATGGACTATACATCGTCTAGTTTTCAAGGAAAAAAATTTTTTATGAAAAAAATTTAATGGACTATACATCGTCTATTTTTCATGCAAAAAATTTTTTATGAAAAAAATTTAATGTTCTATACATAGTCTATTTTTCACGCAAAAACAAATTTTTATTAAAAAATTTAATGGATTATATATCGTGCATTTCTTATGCAAAAAATTAAATGAACTATGCAGCGTCTATTTTTCATGCAGAAAATTTAATGGGCTATACATCGTCTATTTTTCAAGCAAAAAAATTTTTTATGAAAAAAATTTAATGGTATACATCGTCTATTTTTCATGCAAAAAAATTTTTTATGAAAAAATTTAATGGACTATACATCGTCTATTTTTCATGCAAAAACTAATTTTTATTAAAAAATTTAATGGACTATATATCGTGCATTTTTTATGGAAAAAATTAAATGAACTATGCAGCGTCTATTTTTCATGCAGAAAATTTAATGGGCTATACATCGTCTATTTTTCAAGCAAAAATTGTTTTATGAAAAAAATTTAATGGACTATATACATCGTCTATTTTTCATGCAAAAACTAATTTTTATTAAAAAATTTAATGGACTATATATCGTGCATTTATTATGCAAAAAATTAAATGAACTATGAAGCGTCTATTTTTCATGCAGAAAACTTAATGGACTATTATACATCGTCTATTTTTCAAGCAAAAAAATTTTTTATGAAAAAAATTTAATGGACTATACATCGTCTATTTTTCATGCAAAAACTAATTTTTATTAAAAAATTTAATGGACTATATATCGTGCATTTCTTATGCAAAAAATTAAATGAACTATGCAGCGTCTATTTTTCATGCAGAAAATTTAATGGACTATACATCGTCTAGTTTTCAAGCAAAAAAATTTTTTATGAAAAAAATTTAATGGACTATAATCGTCTATTTTTCATGGAAAAAAATTTTTTATGAAAAAAATTTAATGGACTATACATCGTCTATTTTTCATGCAAAAACTAATTTTTATTAAAAAATTTAATGGACTATATATCGTGCATTTTTTATGCAAAAAAATAAATGAACTATGCAGCGTCTATTTTTCATGCAGAAAATTTAATGGGCTATACATCGTCTATTTTTCAAGCAAAAAATTTTTTATGAAAAAAATTTAATGGACTATACATCGTCTATTTTTCATGCAAAAACTAATTTTTATTAAAAAATTTAATGGACTATATATCGTGCATTTATTATGCAAAAAATTAAATGAACTATGAAGCGTCTATTTTTCATGCAGAAAACTTAATGGACTATTATACATCGTCTAGTTTTCAAGCAAAAAAATTTTTTATGAAAAAAATTTAATGGACTATATATCGTCTATTTTTCATGCAAAAAAATTTTTTATGAAAAAAATTTTATGGATTATACATCGTCTATTTTTCATGCAAAAACTAATTTTTATTAAAAAATTTAATGGACTATATATCGTGCATTTCTTATGCAAAAAATTAAATGAACTATGCAGCGTCTATTTTTCTTGCAGAAAATTTAATGGGCTATACATCGTTTTTTTATGAAAAAAATTTAATGGACTATTTCATGCAAAAAAATTTTTTATGAAAAAAATTAAATGGACTATACATCGTCTATTTTTCATGCAAAAACTAATTTTTATTAAAAAATTTAATGGACTATATATCGTGCATTTCTTATGCAAAAAATTAAATGAACTATGAAGCGTCTATTTTTCATGCAGAAAATTTAATGGACTATACATCGTCTATTTTTCAAACAAAAAAATTGTTTACGAAAAAAATTTAATGGACTATATATCGTCTATTTTTCATGCAAAATCTAATTTTTATTAAAAAATTTAATGGACTATATATCGTGCATTTCTTATGCAAAAACTTAAATGAACTATGCAGCGTCTATTTTTCATGCAGAAAATTTAATGGGCTATACATCGTTTTTTTATGAAAAAAATTTAATGGACTATATATCGTGCATTTCTTATGCAAAAAATTAAATGAACTATGCAGCATCTATTTTTCATGCAGAAAATTTAATGGACTATACATCGTCTAGTTTTCAAGCAAAAAAATTTTTTATGAAAAAAATTTAATGGACTATACATCGTCTATTTTTCATGCAAAAACTAATTTTTATTAAAAAATTTAATGGATTATATATCGTGCATTTCTTATGCAAAAAATTAAATGAACTATGCAGCGTCTATTTTTCATGCAGAAAATTTAATGGGCTATACATCGTCTATTTTTCAAGCAAAAAAATTTTTTATGAAAAAAATTTAATGTACATCGTCTATTTTTCATGCAAAAACTAATTTTTATGAAAAAAATTTAATGGACTATATATCGTGCATTTCTTATGCAAAAAATTAAATGAACTATGCAGCGTCTATTTTTCATGCAGAAAATTTAATGGACTATACATCGTCTAGTTTTCAAGCAAAAAAATTTTTTATGAAAAAAATTTAATGGACTATAATCGTCTATTTTTCATGCAAAAAAATTTTATATGAAAAAAATTTAATGGACTATAAATCGTCTATTTTTCATGCAAAAACTAATTTTTATTAAAAAATTTAATGGACTATATATCGTGCATTTTTTATGCAAAAAATTAAATGAACTATGCAGCGTCTATTTTTCATGCAGAAAATTTAATGGACTATACATCGTCTAGTTTTCAAGCAAAAAAATTTTTTATGAAAAAAGTTTAATGGACTATACTCGTCTATTTTTCATGCAAAAAAATTTTTTATGAAAAAAATTTAATGGACTATACATGGTCTATTTTTCATGCAAAAACTAATTTTTATGAAAAAATTTAATGGACTATATATCGTGCATTTCTTATGCAAAAAATTAAATGAACTATGCAGCGTCTATTTTGCATGCAGAAAATTTAATGGACTATACATCGTCTATTTTTCAAACAAAAAAATTTTTTATGAAAAAAATTTAATGGACTATACATCGTCCATTTTTCAAGCAAAAAAATTTTTTTTAAAAAAATTTAATGGACTATACATCGTCTATTTTTCATGCAAAATCTAATTTTTATTAAAAAATTTAATGGACTATATATCGTGCATTTCTTATGCAAAAACTTAAATGAACTATGCAGCGTCTATTTTTCATGCAGAAAATTTAATGGACTATACATCGTCTAGTTTTCAAGCAAAAAAATTTTTTATGAAAAAAATTTAATGGACTATTTCATGCAAAAAAATTTTTTATGAAAAAAATTAAATGGACTATACATCGTCTATTTATCATGCAAAAACTAATTTTTATTAAAAAATTTAATGGACTATATATCGTGCATTTCTTATGCAAAAAATTAAATGAACTATGAAGCGTCTATTTTTCATGCAGAAAATTTAATGGACTATACATCGTCTATTTTTCAAAGAAAAAAATTTTTTACGAAAAAAATTTAATGGACTATATATCGTCTATTTTTCATGCAAAATCTAATTTTTATTAAAAAATTTTATGGACTATATATCGTGCATTTCTTATGCAAAAACTTAAATGAACTATGCAGCGTCTATTTTTCATGCAGAAAATTTAATGGACTATACATCGTCTAGTTTTCAAGCAAAAAAATTTTTTATGAAAAAAATTTAATGGACTATACATCGTCCATTTTTCAAGCAAAAAAATTTTTATGAAAAAAATTTAATGGACTATACATCGTCTATTTTTCATGCAAAAAAATTTTTTATGAAAAAAATTAAATGGACTATACATCGTCTATTTTTCATGCAAAAAATTTTTTATGAAAAAAATTTTATGGACTATATATCGTGCATTTCTTATGCAAAAAATTAAATGAACTATGCAGCGTCTATTTTTCATGCAGAAAATTTAATGGACTATACATCGTCTAGTTTTCAAGCAAAAAAATTTTTTATGAAAAAAATTTAATGGACTATACATCGTCTATTTTTCATGCAAAAAATTTTTTATGAAAAAAATTTTATGGACTATATATCGTGCATTTCTTATGCAAAAAATTAAATGAACTATGCAGCGTCTATTTTTCTTGCAGAAAATTTAATGGGCTATACATCGTTTTTTTATGAAAAAAATTTAATGGACTATATATCGTGCATTTCTTATGCAAAAAATTAAATGAACTATGCAGCGTCTATTTTTCATGCAGAAAATTTAATGGACTATACATCGTCTATTTTTCATGCAAAAAAATTTTTTATGAAAAAAATTTAATGGACTATACATCGTCTATTTTTCATGCAAAAACTAATTTTTATTAAAAAATTTAATGAACTATATATCGTGCATTTCTTATGCAAAAAATTAAATGAACTATGCAGCATCTATTTTTCATGCAGAAAATTTAATGGACTATACATCGTCTAGTTTTCAAGCAAAAAAATTTTTTATGAAAAAAATTTAATGGACTATACATCGTCTATTTTTCATGCAAAAAATTTTTTATTAAAAAAATTTAATGGACTATACATCGTCTATTTTTCATGCAAAAACTAATTTTTATTAAAAAATTTAATGGACTATATATCGTGCATTTCTTATGCAAAAAATTAAATGAACTATGCAGCATCTATTTTTCATGCAGAAAATTTAAAATACATCGTCTATTTTTCATGCAAAAAATTTTTTATGAAAAAAATTTAATGGACTATATATACATCGTCTATTTTTCATGCAAAAACTAATTTTTATTAAAAAATTTAATGGATTATATATCGTGCATTTCTTATGCAAAAAATTAAATGAACTATGCAGCGTCTATTTTTCATGCAGAAAATTTAATGGACTATACATCGTCTATTTTTCAAACAAAAAAATTTTTTATGAAAAAAATTTAATGGACTATATATCGTGCATTTCTTATGCAAAAAATTAAATGAACTATGCAGCGTCTATTTTTCATGCAGAAAATTTAATGGACTATACATCGTCTATTTTTCATGCAAAAAAATTTTTTATGAAAAAAATTTAATGGACTATACATCGCCTATTTTTCATGGAAAAAATTTTGTATGAAAAAAATTAAATGGACTATACATCGTCTATTTTTCATGCAAAAACAAATTTTTATTAAAAAATTTAATGGATTATATATCGTGCATTTCTTATGCAAAAACTTAAATGAACTATGCAGCGTCTATTTTTCATGCAGAAAATTTAATAGGCTATACATCGTCTATTTTTCAAGCAAAAAAATTTTTTATGAAAAAAATTTAATGGACTATACATCGTCTATTTTTCATGCAAAAACTAATTTTTATTAAAAAATTTAATGGATTATACATCGTCTATTTTTCATGCAAAAACTAATTTTTATTAAAAAATTTAATGGACTATATATCGTGCATTTCTTATGCAAAAAATTAAATGAACTATGCAGCGTCTATTTTTCTTGCAGAAAATTTAATGGGCTATACATCGTTTTTTTATGAAAAAAATTTAATGGACTATATATCGTGCATTTCTTATGCAAAAAATTAAATGAACTATGCAGCGTCTATTTTTCATGCAGAAAATTTAATGGACTATACATCGTCTATTTTTCATGCAAAAAAATTTTTTATGAAAAAAATTTAATGGACTATACATCGTCTATTTTTCATGCAAAAACTAATTTTTATTAAAAAATTTAATGAACTATATATCGTGCATTTCTTATGCAAAAAATTAAATGAACTATGCAGCATCTATTTTTCATGCAGAAAATTTAATGGACTATACATCGTCTAGTTTTCAAGCAAAAAAATTTTTTATGAAAAAAATTTAATGGACTATACATCGTCTATTTTTCATGCAAAAAATTTTTTATTAAAAAAATTTAATGGACTATACATCGTCTATTTTTCATGCAAAAACTAATTTTTATTAAAAAATTTAATGGACTATATATCGTGCATTTCTTATGCAAAAAATTAAATGAACTATGCAGCATCTATTTTTCATGCAGAAAATTTAAAATACATCGTCTATTTTTCATGCAAAAAATTTTTTATGAAAAAAATTTAATGGACTATATATACATCGTCTATTTTTCATGCAAAAACTAATTTTTATTAAAAAATTTAATGGATTATATATCGTGCATTTCTTATGCAAAAAATTAAATGAACTATGCAGCGTCTATTTTTCATGCAGAAAATTTAATGGACTATACATCGTCTATTTTTCAAACAAAAAAATTTTTTATGAAAAAAATTTAATGGACTATATATCGTGCATTTCTTATGCAAAAAATTAAATGAACTATGCAGCGTCTATTTTTCATGCAGAAAATTTAATGGACTATACATCGTCTATTTTTCATGCAAAAAAATTTTTTATGAAAAAAATTTAATGGACTATACATCGCCTATTTTTCATGGAAAAAATTTTGTATGAAAAAAATTAAATGGACTATACATCGTCTATTTTTCATGCAAAAACAAATTTTTATTAAAAAATTTAATGGATTATATATCGTGCATTTCTTATGCAAAAACTTAAATGAACTATGCAGCGTCTATTTTTCATGCAGAAAATTTAATAGGCTATACATCGTCTATTTTTCAAGCAAAAAAATTTTTTATGAAAAAAATTTAATGGACTATACATCGTCTATTTTTCATGCAAAAACTAATTTTTATTAAAAAATTTAATGGATTATACATCGTCTATTTTTCATGCAAAAACTAATTTTTATTAAAAAATTTAATGGACTATATATCGTGCATTTCTTATGCAAAAAATTAAATGAACTATGCAGCGTCTATTTTTCTTGCAGAAAATTTAATGGGCTATACATCGTTTTTTTATGAAAAAAATTTAATGGACTATATATCGTGCATTTCTTATGCAAAAAATTAAATGAACTATGCAGCGTCTATTTTTCATGCAGAAAATTTAATGGACTATACATCGTCTATTTTACATGCAAAAAAATTTTTTATGAAACAAATTTAATGGACTATACATCGTCTATTTTTCATGCAAAAACTAATTTTTATTAAAAAATTTAATGAACTATATATCGTGCATTTCTTATGCAAAAAATTAAATGAACTATGCAGCATCTATTTTTCATGCAGAAAATTTAATGGACTATACATCGTCTAGTTTTCAAGCAAAAAAATTTTTTATGAAAAAAATTTAATGGACTATACATCGTCTATTTTTCATGCAAAAAATTTTTTATTAAAAAAATTTAATGGACTATACATCGTCTATTTTTCATGCAAAAACTAATTTTTATTAAAAAATTTAATGGACTATATATCGTGCATTTCTTATGCAAAAAATTAAATGAACTATGCAGCATCTATTTTTCATGCAGAAAATTTAAAATACATCGTCTATTTTTCATGCAAAAAATTTTTTATGAAAAAAATTTAATGGACTATATATACATCGTCTATTTTTCATGCAAAAACTAATTTTTATTAAAAAATTTAATGGATTATATATCGTGCATTTCTTATGCAAAAAATTAAATGAACTATGCAGCGTCTATTTTTCATGCAGAAAATTTAATGGACTATACATCGTCTATTTTTCAAACAAAAAAATTTTTTATGAAAAAAATTTAATGGACTATATATCGTGCATTTCTTATGCAAAAAATTAAATGAACTATGCAGCGTCTATTTTTCATGCAGAAAATTTAATGGACTATACATCGTCTATTTTTCAAACAAAAAAATTTTTTATGAAAAAAATTTAATGGACTATATATCGTGCATTTCTTATGCAAAAAATTAAATGAACTATGAAGCGTCTATTTTTCATGATGAAAATTTAATGGACTATTCATCGTCTATTTTTCAAAAAAAAAATTTTTTATGAAAAAAATTTAATGGACTATACATCGTCTATTTTTCATGCAAAAACTAATTTTTATTAAAAAATTTAATGAACTATATATCGTGCATTTCTTATGCAAAAAATTAAATGAACTATGCAGCATCTATTTTTCATGCAGAAAATTTAAAATACATCGTCTATTTTTCATGCAAAAAATTTTTTATGAAAAAAATTTAATGGACTATATATACATCGTCTATTTTTCATGCAAAAACTAATTTTTATTAAAAAATTTAATGGATTATATATCGTGCATTTCTTATGCAAAAAATTAAATGAACTATGCAGCGTCTATTTTTCATGCAGAAAATTTAATGGGCTATACATCGTCTATTTTTCAAGCAAAAAAATTTTTTATGAAAAAAATTTAATGGACTATTATACATCGTCTATTTTTCATGCAAAAAATTTTTTATGAAAAAAATTTTATGGACTATATATCGTGCATTTCTTATGCAAAAAATTAAATGAACTATGCAGCGTCTATTTTTCATGCAGAAAATTTAATGGACTATACATCGTCTATTTTTCATGCAAAAAAATTTTTTATGAAAAAAATTTAATGGACTATACATCGCCTATTTTTCATGGAAAAAATTTTGTATGAAAAAAATTAAATGGACTATACATCGTCTATTTTTCATGCAAAAACAAATTTTTATTAAAAAATTTAATGGATTATATATCGTGCATTTCTTATGCAAAAACTTAAATGAACTATGCAGCGTCTATTTTTCATGCAGAAAATTTAATGGGCTATACATCGTCTATTTTCCAAGCAAAAAAATTTTTTATGAAAAAAATTTAATGGACTATACATCGTCTATTTTTCATGCAAAAACTAATTTTTATTAAAAAATTTAATGGATTATACATCGTCTATTTTTCATGCAAAAACTAATTTTTATTAAAAAATTTAATGGACTATATATCGTGCATTTCTTATGCAAAAAATTAAATGAACTATGCAGCGTCTATTTTTCTTGCAGAAAATTTAATGGGCTATACATCGTTTTTTTATGAAAAAAATTTAATGGACTATATATCGTGCATTTCTTATGCAAAAAATTAAATGAACTATGCAGCGTCTATTTTTCATGCAGAAAATTTAATGGACTATACATCGTCTATTTTTCATGCAAAAAAATTTTTTATGAAAAAAATTTAATGGACTATACATCGTCTATTTTTCATGCAAAAACTAATTTTTATTAAAAAATTTAATGAACTATATATCGTGCATTTCTTATGCAAAAAATTAAATGAACTATGCAGCATCTATTTTTCATGCAGAAAATTTAATGGACTATACATCGTCTAGTTTTCAAGCAAAAAAATTTTTTATGAAAAAAATTTAATGGACTATACATCGTCTATTTTTCATGCAAAAAATTTTTTATTAAAAAAATTTAATGGACTATACATCGTCTATTTTTCATGCAAAAACTAATTTTTATTAAAAAATTTAATGGACTATATATCGTGCATTTCTTATGCAAAAAATTAAATGAACTATGCAGCATCTATTTTTCATGCAGAAAATTTAAAATACATCGTCTATTTTTCATGCAAAAAATTTTTTATGAAAAAAATTTAATGGACTATATATACATCGTCTATTTTTCATGCAAAAACTAATTTTTATTAAAAAATTTAATGGATTATATATCGTGCATTTCTTATGCAAAAAATTAAATGAACTATGCAGCGTCTATTTTTCATGCAGAAAATTTAATGGACTATACATCGTCTATTTTTCAAACAAAAAAATTTTTTATGAAAAAAATTTAATGGACTATATATCGTGCATTTCTTATGCAAAAAATTAAATGAACTATGCAGCGTCTATTTTTCATGCAGAAAATTTAATGGACTATACATCGTCTATTTTTCATGCAAAAAAATTTTTTATGAAAAAAATTTAATGGACTATACATCGCCTATTTTTCATGGAAAAAATTTTGTATGAAAAAAATTAAATGGACTATACATCGTCTATTTTTCATGCAAAAACAAATTTTTATTAAAAAATTTAATGGATTATATATCGTGCATTTCTTATGCAAAAACTTAAATGAACTATGCAGCGTCTATTTTTCATGCAGAAAATTTAATAGGCTATACATCGTCTATTTTTCAAGCAAAAAAATTTTTTATGAAAAAAATTTAATGGACTATACATCGTCTATTTTTCATGCAAAAACTAATTTTTATTAAAAAATTTAATGGATTATACATCGTCTATTTTTCATGCAAAAACTAATTTTTATTAAAAAATTTAATGGACTATATATCGTGCATTTCTTATGCAAAAAATTAAATGAACTATGCAGCGTCTATTTTTCTTGCAGAAAATTTAATGGGCTATACATCGTTTTTTTATGAAAAAAATTTAATGGACTATATATCGTGCATTTCTTATGCAAAAAATTAAATGAACTATGCAGCGTCTATTTTTCATGCAGAAAATTTAATGGACTATACATCGTCTATTTTACATGCAAAAAAATTTTTTATGAAACAAATTTAATGGACTATACATCGTCTATTTTTCATGCAAAAACTAATTTTTATTAAAAAATTTAATGAACTATATATCGTGCATTTCTTATGCAAAAAATTAAATGAACTATGCAGCATCTATTTTTCATGCAGAAAATTTAATGGACTATACATCGTCTAGTTTTCAAGCAAAAAAATTTTTTATGAAAAAAATTTAATGGACTATACATCGTCTATTTTTCATGCAAAAAATTTTTTATTAAAAAAATTTAATGGACTATACATCGTCTATTTTTCATGCAAAAACTAATTTTTATTAAAAAATTTAATGGACTATATATCGTGCATTTCTTATGCAAAAAATTAAATGAACTATGCAGCATCTATTTTTCATGCAAAAAATTTTTTATGAAAAAAATTTAATGGACTATATATACATCGTCTATTTTTCATGCAAAAACTAATTTTTATTAAAAAATTTAATGGATTATATATCGTGCATTTCTTATGCAAAAAATTAAATGAACTATGCAGCGTCTATTTTTCATGCAGAAAATTTAATGGACTATACATCGTCTATTTTTCAAACAAAAAAATTTTTTATGAAAAAAATTTAATGGACTATATATCGTGCATTTCTTATGCAAAAAATTAAATGAACTATGCAGCGTCTATTTTTCATGCAGAAAATTTAATGGACTATACATCGTCTATTTTTCAAACAAAAAAATTTTTTATGAAAAAAATTTAATGGACTATATATCGTGCATTTCTTATGCAAAAAATTAAATGAACTATGAAGCGTCTATTTTTCATGATGAAAATTTAATGGACTATTCATCGTCTATTTTTCAAAAAAAAAATTTTTTATGAAAAAAATTTAATGGACTATACATCGTCTATTTTTCATGCAAAAACTAATTTTTATTAAAAAATTTAATGAACTATATATCGTGCATTTCTTATGCAAAAAATTAAATGAACTATGCAGCATCTATTTTTCATGCAGAAAATTTAAAATACATCGTCTATTTTTCATGCAAAAAATTTTTTATGAAAAAAATTTAATGGACTATATATACATCGTCTATTTTTCATGCAAAAACTAATTTTTATTAAAAAATTTAATGGATTATATATCGTGCATTTCTTATGCAAAAAATTAAATGAACTATGCAGCGTCTATTTTTCATGCAGAAAATTTAATGGGCTATACATCGTCTATTTTTCAAGCAAAAAAATTTTTTATGAAAAAAATTTAATGGACTATTATACATCGTCTATTTTTCATGCAAAAACTAATTTTTATTAAAAAATTTAATGGACTATATATCGTGCATTTCTTATGCAAAAAATTAAATGAACTATGCAGCGTTTTTTTTTCATGCAGAAAATTTAATGGACTATACATCGTCTAGTTTTCAAGCAAAAAAATTTTTTATGAAAAAAATTTAATGGACTATAATCGTCTATTTTTCATGCAAAAAAATTTTTTATGAAAAAAATTTAATGGACTATACATCGTCTATTTTTCATGCAAAAACTAATTTTTATTAAAAAATTTAATGGACTATATATCGTGCATTTTTTATGCAAAAAATTAAATGAACTATGCAGCGTCTATTTTTCATGCAGAAAATTTAATGGACTATACATCGTCTAGTTTTCAAGCAAAAAAATTTTTTATAAAAAAAGTTTAATGGACTATACATCGTCTATTTTTCATGCAAAAAAATTTTTTATGAAAAAAATTTAATGGACCATACATCGTCTATTTTTCATGCAAAAACTAATTTTTATTAAAAAATTTAATGGACTATATATCGTGCATTTCTTATGCAAAAAATTAAATGAACTATGCAGCGTCTATTTTTCATGCAGAAAATTTAATGGACTATACATCGTCTATTTTTCATGCAAAAACTAATTTTTATTAAAAAATTTAATGGACTATATATCGTGCATTTCTTATGCAAAAAATTAAATGAACTATGCAGCGTCTATTTTTCATGCAGAAAATTTAATGGACTATACATCGTCTAGTTTTCAAGCAAAAAAATTTTTTATGAAAAAAATTTAATGGACTATACATCGTCTATTTTTCATGCAAAAACTAATTTTTATTAAAAAATTTAATGGACTATATATCGTGCATTTATTATGCAAAAAATTAAATGAACTATGAAGCATCTATTTTTCATGCAGAAAACTTAATGGACTATTATACATCGTCTATTTTTCAAGCAAAAAAATTTTTTATGAAAAAAATTTAATGGACTATACATCGTCTATTTTTCATGCAAAAACTAATTTTTATTAAAAAATTTAATGGATTATACATCGTCTATTTTTCATGCAAAAACTAATTTTTATTAAAAAATTTAATGGACTATATATCGTGCATTTCTTATGCAAAAAATTAAATGAACTATGCAGCGTCTATTTTTCTTGCAGAAAATTTAATGGGCTATACATCGTTTTTTTATGAAAAAAATTTAATGGACTATATATCGTGCATTTCTTATGCAAAAAATTAAATGAACTATGCAGCGTCTATTTTTCATGCAGAAAATTTAATGGACTATACATCGTCTAGTTTTCAAGCAAAAAAATTTTTTATGAAAAAAATTTAATGGACTATAATCGTCTATTTTTCATGCAAAAAAATTTTTTATGAAAAAAATTTAATGGACTATACATTGTCTATTTTTCATGCAAAAACTAATTTTTATTAAAAAATTTAATGGACTATATATCGTGCATTTCTTATGCAAAAAATTAAATGAACTATGCAGCGTCTATTTTTCATGCAGAAAATTTAATGGGCTATACATCGTCTAGTTTTCAAGCAAAAAAATTTTTTATGAAAAAAGTTTAATGGACTATACATCGTCTATTTTTCATGGAAAAAAATTTTTTATGAAAAAAATTTAATGGACTATACATCGTCTATTTTTCATGCAAAAACTAATTTTTATTAAAAAATTTAATGGACTATATATCGTGCATTTCTTATGCAAAAAATTAAATGAACTATGCAGCGTCTATTTTTCATGCAGAAAATTTAATGGACTATACATCGTCTATTTTTCAAACAAAAAAAATTTTTACGAAAAAAATTTAATGGACTATATATCGTCTATTTTTCATGCAAAATCTAATTTTTATTAAAAAATTTAATGGACTATATATCGTGCATTTCTTATGCAAAAACTTAAATGAACTATGCAGCGTCTATTTTTCATGCAGAAAATTTAATGGACTATACATCGTCTAGTTTTCAAGCAAAAAAATTTTTTATGAAAAAAATTTAATGGACTATATATACATCGTCTATTTTTCATGCAAAAAAATTTTTTATGAAAAAAATTTAATAGACTATACATCGTCTATTTTTCATGCAAAAACTAATTTTTATTAAAAAATTTAATGGACTATATATCGTGCATTTATTATGCAAAAAATTAAATGAACTATGAAGCGTCTATTTTTCATGCAGAAAACTTAATGGACTATTATACATCGTCTAGTTTTCAAGCAAAAAAATTTTTTATGAAAAAAATTTAATGGACTATACATCATCTAGTTTTCAAACAAAAAAATTTTTTATGAAAAAAATTTAATTGACTATACATCGTCTATTTTTCATGCAAAAACTAATTTTTATTAAAAAATTTAATGGACTATATATCGTGCATTTATTATGCAAAAAATTAAATGAACTATGAAGCGTCTATTTTTCATGCAGAAAATTTAATGGGCTATACATCGTCTATTTTTCAAGCAAAAAAATTTTGTATGAAAAAAATTTAATGAACATTGTCTATTTTTCATGCAAAAACTAATTTTTATTAAAAAATTTAATGGACTATATATCGTGCATTTCTTATGCAAAAAATTAAATGAACTATGCAGCGTCCATTTTTCATGCAGAAAATTTAATGGACTATAATCGTCTATTTTTCAAGCAAAAAAAAATTTTATGAAAAAAATTTAATGGACTATATATACATCATCTATTTTTCATGCAAAAACTAATTTTTATTAAAAAATGTAATGGACTAAAATACATCGTCCATTTTTCTGAAAAATAATTTTAATGGAAAAAATTTAATGAACTATACATCATCCATTTTTCATGAATAAAAATTAATGGACTATACATCGCTTATTTGTCATGCAAACATTTAAATGGACTATATATACATCTTATATTTTTCATGAGCAAAATTTTTTATGAAAAAAATTTAATGGACTATACATCGCCCATTTTTCTGAAAAATAATTTTAATGAAAAAAATTTTATACATTGTCCATTTTTCAGTAAAAAAATTAATGGACTTAACATCTTTGGTTTTTCATGCAAAAAAAAAATTTATGAAAAATTTATTTATTTTTGGTGCGAAAAATTAAATAGACATCGTCCATTTTGCAGGCAAAAAATTTTTTTATGAAAAAATTAAATGATGTTCCTTTTGGAGTTTTAAATATTTTTAGATTTTAGATAAATGTATTGATTAAAAAAATTATACTCATTTCGTTTCCTCTTTCTTTATTTACAGATAAACTGCTGTTGCAACAGAGACAACGAGGACAACAGAAACACAAGATAATGTACAAATCTGCTGTGTAAACTTCATAGTTTAATGCTCCACATAAGCTCCTAATTTTAAGCTTTAACAATAAGATGAAATTAAATGTTGCTTGTCAAAGTCACATACTTAAATACTGTAAAATATTATAACAGTTGAAATTCTCTGAAGTAAAATAACAATTAATCTGTCTGAGTTCTAGTATGATTTCAATAGCAAACCCCAAATTTTTAAGATATTGTATGAAAACCCAAAATTATGTTCAATGAATTATTCCTTAACAGTTTGATAGTCAAAAGTCATATTTTGTAGCAGATGAAAAATCAAAAATTATATAACTTGAAATCAGACAAAAACTCAGACAGCTTTAGCAAAATTATAATATATTTTTTCTAAATTTATATTATTTATCTTAATTTTATCTCAAAAATACATAAAAAGAAAGTAAATAAATTCTATAAAAAAAAAACTAAACCACGAACAACATGTATAAATTTTTCATTTTTGTAGCACATTAAACATGATACCAACTTGTATCCTGTTGCAAGGATATTGTTAGCCAACAAAATGCAACCCATTCTGTTATTCCTTAAGTGTCTTAAACAAAAACTATAATAGTATAATGCTATAAATAACATTCAAAAGAATCACAAAATAGAGTCTATCTTCAGAAATTTTTAAACGAAAAACAAAGTTCCATTCGTCCATATGAAGCTCCAGCTTCCATACTAGCTGCCTGTCGAATTTCACTTCTCTAGCTTCACAAACTTCGGAGATAGAGATCAATTAATTAAAGGGTAACACCAAGCCGAAGTGACCGGAAGTGGCCAGTTTTTAATAAATTTGTAAGTCCTATAGCTGGGGAACGGCGCGGTATATTTTGATGAAACTTTATTCGGATGAAAGATTGTTTTTTAAAGTTTCTGATGGATGAATTTTGGCTGGTAGTAATAGATAATAAATTATAATAAAAATGCATTTTTTAATCTTTCTTTCAGTTTTAATTTTATTGCTCAAGAAATTGGTCAATAGCTGCCAGTATTCTTAGAAGAGCGACAAGATTGGAATGCTGTTTGAGCTTTTTCTGTCTATTGCTAGGGCATATGTGAAAATCTACTTTTCACAGGCATTTGCAAAACTTATTAAGGTCCAGGTAAACAAGGGAATACTTGTGGTACTTACTTTTCTTTGTTGGGGAGGTGTTGCCAAAATATTTGCGAAGCCTTGTTTTTAATAGCTTTGATTTATTATTATAAAAATTTTAATAGCAATTTAATATGTATAAATCAAAAATTGTTTACAACTAACAATTACAGTAAAATAAATTAAAAATTATATTAAAATTTATTTATTATTTGTTTTATTATTTCCACTGCGAAAGCCGTTCTAGTTCAAAAAGTCTCTGAAGTTTTTGCTGTTAGTCGCAATTGGGTCTGTTAGAACCAAGAAAAAATATAATTTTAATTATGGGCATTTAAGAAATTTTAGAGGGAATATTTAGGACAAAATATCTTAAACTATGACTATTTAAAGACACTATACTTTGCTTAAACAGTGTAAAAAACAGGAGCAGGCAAGTCTATATAAAAAAGAAAATTGAAATTTATTTCATTTTGAGTAAAAGTTTGTTTGTCCTTTTATGCAAAACTTTTACCAGTCCCAAAGAAAACTCCTGAGAATCTTTTATTTTTCTTAGGCCTTGCTGTTGTAGTATTTTTTTTCTGTTTGTTTTTCCTCTTTGCTGCTCTTATTACATGTGAACGACTAATTACCATGTGCATTCCTTTGAACCAAATCTCTCACATAATTAACACTCTCATGATAATGTTAATAATAAAATAAAAATAGTCAGGACGGACGCAAAACAGACACACGAAGAAGCATAAAAAATATGCCAGACACCATACATTTTTCTGTTTTATGCACAACCTACAAACAAAAAAGAAGAAAAAAATTTACTTTTGAGGGGAAATAAATAAATAATTTTTAAAAAATATAAATAATATATAAAAAATTTTTTATAAAAAAAATTTTCCATGCAATAAAAATAATGGATCATACTTAATTTAATTATTATAAAGTTAGTTGTAAATATTCTGACAACACATAGTTGAACGGAACAGCCAGCCGTTTTCGAAGGCCACTAAACCTTCATCATCAGCGTTCTTCTGTGTTTTGGTCCACTGTGTGTGGTGTCAGTTGATGTAGATTTCTGCCTTATATACGAAACTTTTTTGCAAATGGAATATGTGAATTGGTTTGATTCATCGTATTTCAATTTGCTGAAATGTGTTTTGTAATGAAGGCCCAAATTTACCATCACTAAATTTACAACAGTCTTACCATAATGGATCATTAATTTTTCATAGACTATACATCGTCTATTTTTCATAAAGAATTTTTTTTTATGAAAAATGGAAAAAAGAATTTTTTTTATGAAAAATGGACGATGTCCAATATATTTTTTTCATGAAATAATTTAAAATTTTTTTGCCTAAAAAACGGACGATGTATAGTTCATTTAGTTTTTTGCATAAAAAAATTTATGATGTAGGCCATCGAATTTTTTTAATGTACTATTTATAGTCGATTTCTGTATGTAAGATGTACAATGTAAGCCCATTTAATTTTTCATTACGAAAAATCGACGATGTGTAACCCAGCCCATTTAATTTAGTTGATTTAATTTTAAATTTTAATTCATTTAATCTTTTGGCACATTCTAGTTATAGGTGGTCAGTTTTTGTTGAGTAGGTTTTTCTTTACTTGAAGTCATGTTCCAAATTTTTGACGCATTTTAAGTTTTGACTTCCAGATATATTATTATTATAGAAAATGTTTGCAAAAAAATTTATAAAGAGACACCGCCTGCTGTGCTGATCAAAAGTTGTACAAATACTCGAAGTTTCGTTGCTAAAGAAATTGGTAATAATACTTTTAAAAAATTAAACAATTTGCTGGAAATAACTCAGGGATGCGACACATTGTACAGCATATATACAGAAATTTCCAGAGTTAATTTCGACGCTACCATCTACAATTGAAAACTTTAGCACTAAAGATCTTTTATACATATTTTATGGATGCACCAATTATGAGTGTCAGTGTGGAAAGGAACATTTCAATCTACAAATAATACAAATAATAAACATTTTAACAGATAATCGTAGATCAAAAATATTGTTATTCACAGCAAATTGTTTGAAATAAACAAGATTTAAAATTTTTACGACTTTGAGTAATTTTTTAGTGGTTTTAAGATCAAAATATGATCTTTTCTGGGGGGCATTTTTTGGTTTTAAATGGAAATATATACAGCACACTTTTCATAAAGAAGCATTTAATGAAATATAACAGTACATTTTTAATATAGAAAAGTTAAATGTGCTATACACAGCACACTTTTTATACAGAAAAATTAAATGGGCTGTACACAGTACAGTTTTCATATAGAAAAACTCACTTTTCATATAGAAAAGCTCACTTTTCATATAGAAAAGCTCACTTTTCATATAGAAATGCTCACTTTTCATATAGAAAAGCTCACTTTTCATATAGAAAAGCTCACTTTTCATATAGAAAAGCTCACTTTTCATATAGAAAAGCTCATTTTTCATATAGAAAAGCTCACTTTTCATATAGAAAAGCTCACTTTTCATATAGAAAAGCTCACTTTTCATATAGAAAAGCTCACTTTTCATATAGAAAAGCTCACTTTTCATATAGAAAAGCTCACTTTTCATATAGAAAAGCTCACTTTTCATATAGAAAAGCTCACTTTTCATATAGAAAAACTCACTTTTCATATAGAAAAGCTGACTTTTCATATAGAAAAGCTCACTTTTCATATAGAAAAGCTCACTTTTCATATAGAAAAGCTCACTTTTCATATAGAAAAGCCCACTTTTCATATAGAAAAGCTCACTTTTCATATAGAAAAGCCCACTTTTCATATAGAAAAGCTTTGTCACAGCACACATTTTAGAGAAAAGTTGACTGTGTCAGAGCACACTTTTTTTATATAAAAGTTGACTGTCTTACAGCATACGTTTTTTATAGAAGAGTCAGCTGTATCACTGCACACTTTTCTTATAGATAAATTTACGGTTATAAAAACTACTTTGAATCCATGTATGTTTCATCAATATTTTATAAGATAGTCGAAATTCGATCACCGGCCGATTCTTATAGAAGTAATAACGAAATATTATTGCTTAACTTAAAAATTTTCCCAAACAAGTTTTCCATATTAAACAAAATTGTTTGCTCGTATTTATATATTTTCTTACTTAATTGTGTCAGCAAGCATATAAAATTTTTTTTTGGGGCCAGCAACTTTTCGCCAGAATGATTGATGAGTGGATGCTGCAAGCAAAAATCTGCAGACACAATTTGCTTTTTATTTCCGGCCATACAGTTTTATTTGTGGTTTTTGTGTGTTGCCTCCAGCATTTGCATGATTTTTGTTTGATTTTATTTGCGGCCCTGCATGCAACATACGGCCGCAAATGACAATTATGACTGACAGTTACATGGAAGGACAAACATGTGCAAGTTTAGGCTTGTTTCCCTTATTTCGAGAAAATGCTGGACAGAAGTATAATAATTCAATTAAAATTAAAATGAAATGTAAGTAAAATAATACAGAAAGTAAAATGAAAAAAATTTCGTGTTTCTTGTTTGACCCTGACTAAAAATTTATTAAAAGCGTTTACACTTGTTTAATTTTATGTGGATACCCAGATTTGCAATTTTTGTCATTGACGGTTATCAATAGAATGATTTTCGTAAAATTATAAATTGGAAATGCCGGCAGCCTTAAATTATACAACCAACAGTAACGTCTTGTGTACTGGCAACTGATGAAATTTGCTTGTGTTTCGGGATGCACTTGAAATTTACTCTACAGAACTTATTTGTAATATAATAAAAAAATTGTTAAACTGAATTCACCCATTTGTTTCCCCCAAAAAAATTTCGTTTTTCACACAAAATTTGAGACAGGTTCTTTGTTCTATTTTTTTTTTTTTTAATAGGTAAACATCGAAGACGAGCCAAAACACGTGCAAGCAAAGAAGCTGTCAACCATTAACTGAACATTCAAAATGGCCCAAATTGTCGGCATAAGTGAGAGACATGAAACAATCTGTAGTATAAAATAAATTTACCAAAAAAAATTGTTAGATGGCAAAAATTTAAAAAAAAATGTCGGACGACAATTTTTAAAATTTTTAATAAAAATTTTATAAAAGGATAAAAAAATCTAGAAACAATTTGTCATGTGATACAGATTTTCCAAGCAAATTGTTGGATGGCAAAAATTAAAAAAAATGTCGGACGACAATTTTTAAAATTTTTAATAAAAATTTTATAAAAGAATAAAAAAATGATAAAAAATTTCTAGAAACAATCTGTAGTATAAAATAAATTTACAAGAAAAAATTTTTAGATGGCAAAAATTAAAAAAAAAATGTCGGACGACAATTTTTAAAATTTTTAATAAAAATTTTATAAAAGGATAAAAAAATGATAAAAAATTTCTAGAAACAATCTGTAGTATAAACTAAATTTACCAAAAAAAATTGTTAGATGGCAAAAATTTAAAAAAAGATGTCGGACGACAATTTTTAAAATTTTTAATAAAAATTTTATAAAAGGATAAAAAAATCTAGAAACAATTTGTCATGTGATACAGATTTTCCAAGCAGCAAAATTGTTGGATGACAAAAATTAAAAGATATGTTGGACGACAAATTATAAAATTTTGTATAAAAATGTTGTAGCATGATAAAAAATTTCTAGAAACAGTTTGTCATGTAAATCAAATTTTCCAGAAAAAATTGGATGGATGACAAAAATTTAAAAATATGTCGGACGATAAATTTTAAAATTTTGAATAAAAGTTTTAGAAAATTATACAAAATTTATAGAAACAATTTGTCATATAAAATTAACTTTCCAGGAAAAAATTTTTGGGGTACAAAAATTAAAAAAAAATGTCGGACGACAAATTTTAAATTATTTATAAAAACTTTGTAACATGATAAAAAATTTCTAGAAACAATTTGTCATATAAAACAAATTTCCAGAAATACTTATCGGATGACAAAAATTTTCTAAAATTTGTCGGATGATAAAAATTTTCCAGAAATTATGTTTATGAATTTTTTTATTTTTGAGCTATTAAAGGTTCATAAAACAGATTTCTATAAAGAAAGTTGTTTAATAAACTCTTTGTTTTTTTTTTTGTGAATAAGGCCGTAAAACTTGATCTTTTTAGAACATTAATTTAGATTAAAAAATAACGACCGAGGAGGCGTCTGCATGCAGACTCAATCTCATTTTTATCTTTACACTTCAAGCAGTTTTAATAAGCTTATCGCCTTTTCTCTCTGCCCCTCTTTTTATTTTTTTTGTCCATCAGACATATAATTGATGGTTGAAATTATCAATAGTTCCAATAGTTTTTGTTTTTGCTTTTATTTTTGCCAATTGTTTTAATAATCTGGTCTATTTATGTTGTCACTTAAAAGAAAATTTATTGCTGTGTGATAATGAATGTCTCTGTGTGTCTGCAGTCAAACGACAAAATGAGTTAATAGATTTCAGCTTTTGTTTGGTGACAAAGTTAATTGAAAACAAAATGGAATTTGTAAATGTGTTTCATAAATTACGAAGGCAGAGAAAAAGGGAAAGACAAAGACAGTTTACAAAACGCTTGATTGCACTAAAGTTTGACCAAAAATCTGAAATGAGATTTAGAAATGATATTTTTGATACAAGATTTTTTTTACTGCAGACATATTGTAATGATTTCAGGGAGCAACAAACTGTCACAAACAGAATTGTATCTTCTTGAGTCTATTAAAACATTTTTCAGTGGCGGGTTTTTGTTCTTTTAAAAGCACAAAATTCACAAATAAGAAATATGGGATTAAAGTCTTTAAACAATTTTATAAAATAATTTTAAAGCTTGTTACAAAGTTTATAGAAATTACTGGCATTGTTGCACTAGAATATGAAGTATCTTTTTCACAGTTTCCTTTAGTTCCAAGTTTTTTTTATACTATTGAGGATACATAAATAATTTTTCTATTTTACCATAAAAATATAATCACTTTAATATTAATATTTACTTTTCTATTATACATACATACATATGTATGTTTTCATAACACATTTACTCAACCGGAAATGTGTGGTGAATTTAAGCGGAAATAGGGTAAAACTTTTTTCACATACATGTGAGTGTGCGTGTATGTGTGTGTGTGCTTGCTTGAATTGCAAATTGCATTCACACAAAAGAGAGAAAAGCTGACTTCTTTGTCTTTTTAAGGATTTGAGTAAAAAGTCAAATATAGAGAGTTTAGCTTTTGTTATTGTTAAATAAAAAAAAGGACGAGCAAATGTTTTGAAAATTGGAAAATCAGGTTCATACACCCGAAAAAAAATTTCAAAACTTTAAATAAAAATATTCATTAAAAATTAAATTTCATTTAATTCAATTTCAGCACCAAATTCAAGAGACAAGTGATTTAAAATAAAGTTGTCTAATACCGAATTTTCACTTTGAAAATTTTCATAAGATTTCAAAAAAAAATTAAAGCAAGCAACCTTTTCTAATTGCTAACAGCAGCTTTAGATGAGAGATTAAAATAAGAAAAACTGATGCTGAAGAGTTTTTAACGCCTCTTAAAGTCATATAAAAATAGCTTCATGTATTTAATTTTATTAAAAAAATTATAATGCAAATTCAGTCTTTCCTTAAAGTTTAATTTATAATTTATTAAATAGAAAAACATTTGAAATTCCGATAATCGCTTAGATTCTTTAGTTTTCTTTCCCAACCTTCCCCCTGCTTTGTTTCAAAGAACGCAAAAAGAAAACAACACAAAATTGCTCTACAAGTAAATCATAACGAAATGTGTCCTTAATTGTTTAAAAAGTGTCACAAACATAACAAATATTACAAGAACAAAAAAAATAATAACAATAATAATTGCTGGCATAAAAAGAGAACAAACAAAAAGATTAAAGGCATGTTACTAAATTCTAATACTGAAGAGTCAGCTTTAAATCTAAGAAATTATTTTCAACTCACAACAACATCCAAAGGCCGGTGCAAATATTCCGCATTGTTTCTTATTGGTGAAACAGGCACCACTCCATTTATCATTTAAAAGTTTCAATGTCAAATGTATCTTATTATTTTGAAATTCAAACATAAATAGCAAAACCATTAAAGATAAACATAAACATACGTCAGCTAAGACACACAACTGGTGACAAGGATTAAAAGGCATACACCTCACTTAAAACTATAAGACAAACAGTAATAAGTTAAGTACAAGGATTTTAAGATTTTAAAAAATGAGGAAAATTTCTCCGCATTACACACGTTTAAAGAGAATTTATTCATAATTTTAAATATTTTTTTTTGTAATTTATTTGATGTTCTGAAATGTTAATTAATATCAGTAATTCCATAGACAAATAATAATAATAAAAATATTAAAAAAATATTAAAAAAATAAATAAATAAATAACTAGGGATGCAACCGATACCGATACCGATACCGATACCGATATATCGGCGATACTGCTGGTTTTCCGATATATCGATATCGGCGATATTTTACTGTCGATACGCCGATACTTCTTATATTTTTCTTTAGAGTTTTTTGAACAACTGAAACTGAAATGTATTGACAATTTTGATGATTTTAGAAAATAAACAGTATGACATTCAGTTTGAATTGACTCATTGACTCATTCAGTTTGAATTGACTCATTCAATCTTACACTGTTATTTTGTGAAAAACAATAATTCATTTTTTGTTAACATGAATTGAAATTCAATTCTTTTTTTTTAAGTCTTATTAATATCAATTTTAAATCTTGAGCCAATCTAAACTGAATGCCAACGTTTATTTTGTAAAATCATAAATATTGCAGACGTTTTGTAGTTTGAAAATTTGAATTTTAGAAACTGAAATGTACTGAAAATTTTGATGATTTGAATGGCTCATTAATAAACACTGTTATTTTGTATAATAGAAGAATTACTCTACTTGAGTTTTGTTAATTTTTACTTGAGCTCAATTTAAATATGCGTATCGGTATCGGAATCGGTATCGGCGATATTTATTTTTGAGTATCGGTATCGGTATCGGATCGGCGAAATGGCGTATAGTTACATCCCTATAAATAACCTTAGATTTAAAAAAATTAACGATGACAAACAAATTTTAGAAAATAAATAAATACATGTGTATGTATATCTGTACGTACTCATACATATGTATAGGGACAATTAAAATTTTCTGGAAAATATTTCTCCGTAAAAAAAATATGTATGACAAAAATTTGTGGGGATCAAAATTTGTCGCACGGCAAGTTGTTACAAAAACACAAAATGTGGGGTAACAAAAATTTTCTAAAAATACCTGTCAGATGACAACAATTTTTACAAACATTTGACGGATGACAAAAATTTTTTAAAAAAATTTGTCGGACGACAAAAATTTGCAACAAAAAATTGTGGCATAATAAAACTTATCTAGAAAAATTTTTCAGATGATCAAAATTTTTTAGACACATATGTATGTCGGATTGCAAAAATTTTCTAGAAATATTTGTCGGATGCAAAATTTTACCAGAAAAATATGCGGGAAAACGAAAATTTTCCAGAAAAAGTTACCATGTGATAGAAATTTCTACAAAGATTTGTCGCATGACGAAAATTTTCTAAAGAAATTTGTCGGACGGCAAAAATTTTTTAAAAATTTTATCGGCCGACAAAAATTTTCAAACAAAAAACTGGGGCATAACAAAACTTATCCAGAAAAATTTATCACATACAAATGTATGAATGTATGTGTGTCGGATTGCACAAATTTTCTAGAAATATTTGTCGGACGGCAAAATTTTACCAGAAAAAATCTGAGGGACAACGAAAATTTTTCTGAAAAAATTGTCAGATCTCAAAAATTTCTACACGCATTTGTCGAATGACTATAATTTAAAAAAAATTGTCGGACGACAAAAATTTACCATAAAAAATGTGGTACAACGAAAGTTATGTAGAAAAAATGTTTAGGCCCATTTGTCGGATGACAAAAATTTTCTAGAAATATTTGTCGGATGACTAAAGTTTTCTAGAAACCATTTGTCGGTTGACAAAAATTTTAAAGACAGTTTTGTCAGCTAACAAAAGTCTTCCACAAAAATGATAGATTTTTTTGGAAAAATTTTTGGATGGCAAAAATTATGTAGAAAAATTTTTCGGAAGATAACAGTGTTATAGAAAAAATCTGCGTGCGGTACACAAAAATATTACTGTGAAAATTTGTCGACGACAAAAGTTTTCTTAAAGAATGTGTAGGTTTATAAAGATTTACTAGAAAAATTTGCTGGAGACGAAAATTTTCTAAAAAAAAATTGAGGGATAAAAATTTTTATAGAAAAATTTGTCGGATGACAAGATTTGTCTAGGAAAATCTGTCGGAAATATGTATATCGCACGAAAAATTTATTAAAGTAATTTTAAGATATAACCAAATCTCTTAAAAGCACTACTTAGTGCTTTTTCTTAATTTGGCACTAACGCTAAAAATTTTGCATTTTGAGTTTTTAAAAAGCACTAAAAATAGTGCCAAAAGCACCAAGCTAGCATCACTGGCACAGATAGATATGTGAAGACCTGTTGAAATTGATTTATAAATTCATCAAACAATCTGCAAATTCCCAAGAAATTTATTGAATTTTCTATAATTAAAACAAACAAAAAATAATGATTTTGCCCTACAGAGAAGGTTGGGCGCTTAATTCCCACTTATGACTCAATTTGCACATTACTTTGTTTCCTTAATATATTTGCAAAATAATTAGTAATTATTTTTATAATATTTAACGTAAACAATAAATAAATGCACGAACAAGTAAATAAACAATGTATTATTTACGGATAATTAAGCAGAGCTTCCAAATACTTGATATTATTTGCAATTGATAGCTGGTAATTACTGATTTTTACTGTGAAAGCAAAAAATAAATGGAATAATTAACAGAGATGATGGCTTAATTCAAGGAATTAATTTGCATGCATGAAATTAAAAACAAAAATATGATAGATAGATGTTATGCATATGATTTTTATAGCATAAAAAATTTCCCAAAAATATACTTTAAGTTTAAATAAAATATATATACTGTTACACAAATAAACTATGAACTGCACTAATATAAATGTTTTTTTATAGAAACATTGGCAATAATTAGAATTAATAAATAAGTAATAGCTTAGAACATAATGCACAAGCCCACAAACATACAATATGATATTGAAAGTAAACATCCAATGCATAACATAAGCCATAATGTTACACTGTCTTGTACTAAGAAATATACAATCACACAAAGAAATAAGACAATACAGATGCCACACAGCAACAATAATAACAGCAACTATAATACTTCTACAAACATGCGCTATTGTCGACGTACATCCCAACCATAACAACAATTAGTACTCTACTGCTAAAAAAAAAAAATACACAACCACACAAACATATAAGCCAATGCAGACTCCGCAAAAAAATAACAACAACAACTTTAATGCTTCAACACACATGCATAATTGTCAATATACATCCAAACCATAAAAACAATTAGTCAACTACTACTAAAAAATATACAACGACACAAACTAATAAGCCTATGCAGACGCCCCACAGAAACAATAACAACAACAACTATAATGCTTCAAAATACATGCATTATTGACAAAGTTTTTTTTATTTAAAAAAAACCAACCAAACGGATTGTAACACAAACTAATGATTTTCTAGAAAGCCAGCAAGAAATATAATGTTTCTGCACACAGGCTCTATTGTCAATATGCATTGACACAAACCAATAACGTGCTCGAAAACTAGCGTCGAAATGCTGTTAAATGCACTGAGATTTTCTGGATGTTAACAACATTTCTCTGTAAGCTTTATGTTATGTATAAAAGGAGCGATGCAGGGAGTTTTGTGTTAACAATAGCAAGGTTAACATCGTAGTATTGCCGAAGTGAAGAATTGAACATTGTGCGTTGAATAGCCCATGTGTTAATAACAGCAATATTAACATAGTGGCATTGCACTATTAAATAATTGAACATTGTGCGTTTGGTATTATGTTAATAACAGCAAAGTTAACATCGTGGTATTGCAGCATTAAATAATTGAACATTGTGTACTGAATAGCTCTTTTGTTAATAACAGCAAAGTTAACATCGTGGTATTGCAGCATTAAATAATTGAACATTGTGCGTTTACTCTGGTTTTAATAACAGCAAAGTTAAGACCGTGGTATTGCAACTTTAAATAATAGGAATAGCAAAGTTAACATTGTGGTATTGCAGCTTTAAGTAATTCAACACTGTGCATTGTTTAATATCTCTCAATAACAGTGTTGAGTAAATAAATTTTGACTTTTTATTTCACCGCCAATTGTGAAAATACAAGAATAACGTTTTTTTAAAGGAAAAACATTTTTATTTTAATATTTAATTTTTATTTAAGGCGAGTCAAAATTAATATGAATTGAAAAAATTTATTTCTTAAAAAAGTACTTGTTAACACAATTTCTAAACATTTTCATTTGTCATTTAAAAAAATTTATTTTGGTTATTTGGCTTAATCTACATCAACTGACACCACACACAGTGGACCAAACGCAAAGAACGCTGATGATGAAGGTGTAGTGACCTTCGAAAACAGCCGGTTGTTGCGTTCTACTCGTGCTTGTCAGAATATTGAGAATTAACTTTAATAATTATAACATGTAATTTGGTAATCGATACGAACTTTAGCCTCATCAAATAATAAATATAAAAATAATATTATTTACAAAATTTTTAGCGTCTGGTTACTTTTGCACAGAAATATACGAGGTTCGTCCAAAACGTATCGCGAATTTTGAATTTTTGCGTGAAAAACGAAATTAAGTGCGCGTACACATTCCGAATGTTGACTGTGGCATACGGAGAAGCTATCTTGGACCGAAGCAACGTTTGTCGGTGGTACAAAATTTTCTCAGAAGGCCGAGAAGATGTGAATGATGAAGAGCATGCCGGACGCCCGAGCACTTCAACAACAGACGAAAAAATTGATGAAGTGAAGAAAATGGTACTGGCCAATCGTCGAATTGCCATTAGAGAAGTTGCTGAGGACCTAGACATATCGATTGGCTCGTGCCATTCTATTTTTATCAATGATTTGGGTATGAGACGGGTCGCCGCGAAATTCGTACCAAAATTGCTCAATTTCGACCAAAAAGCATCGCCCCGTATTTACTCCAGAGGGTCATAACTGGTGACGAATCGTGGGTTTAGGGTTATGACGTGGAAAGCAAAGCTCAATCATCTCAATGGAAGCTGCCGCACAAACCAAGGTAAAAATCGAAGACGAGCCAAAACACGCGCAAGCAAAGCAGTTGTCAACAATTAACTGAACATTCAAAATGGCCGAAATTGTCGGCATAAGTGAGAGACATGAGTACCAACATAACACCACAAAAAAATCAAAATTCGAATATACGTAACCCGCGAAAATTCAAAATTCGCTATACGTTTTGAACAAACCTCGCATGTGTGTATTTTGAAGGTGGAAAAAATATACGGAAAATTCACAATAGCAAATTATTGTTCGGGGGAACGAAAAATTTCAAGGTAATTAAATGTTCACTTTTTTCACGATACGGGTGATTTTTTTTTTTTTTTTTTGAAGTAAACTGTAATATAAGCACTTAGAATTATTGATTTTTTAATCGAACCACTAAATCTAAACTTTTATTTTGAGACGACCTGTTTAGTAAAGAAAAAAAAAATCGTGTACCCGCTTTTGTTAAAAATTTTGTGTCTTAGGAAATAATCCAAAATGTAAAAAAAATAATATTCCAAAATTACCTCAAATCTGGTTTTTACCTTTAAATTTTTAACAAAACATTTTACTTGTTTTGCCCCAATGTGCAGGTCAGTTAAAGGAAAATTTAATAAATTTATCCATATGTAACGAATTCACTTCAAAAATTTCAACATATTTTTTTTATAAAATATAACTATTTAATAAAGTTTAATTATATTTTGCTTATGCTTCCTTTAAATTTAAAAACTTTGTCTTTTAGCGTAAAGTCTATTTTTTATGTAGAATATTTGCTTCCTTTTCAAGCTTTTATTTTATTTCAATCAAACTAATTGCCTTAAATAAATTTTTATGCCAGAGTTTTTAAATTTTTCTTTCATAGTTTTTCACAAAGATAGTTTATTTGTTTTTGTAAATATACAAAACCTTAAACTCGTATTTATCATGATGTCGTCGTTGGCGATGGAATAGTTGTACAGCACCTGTGCACCAGCCATTCAACTCTTTTATTTAACATTTTCGAAAATTGTGTTGTGTGAGTACTTGTTTTCTGTGTGGCATTAAATGCTATTTTAAATAGCTGGCAACATGTGTTGTTTAGCGCAGACACACACACACACACACACACTTTGACATACAGACAAACATTTATTTAATAGCAATTTGCGTACTGCAAACAAATAAATTTAACGTGATAAATGCGTTGGAAAAGTTTTTTTGTATGAATTTTTTTATCAAAATTTACCACACATGATTTTTTTTTATTAGGAAAAAAACATAAGCGAAAATAAGAAAATAAAGGAAGCAGACATGAAAAATGTAATAAATGTTAAAAATTTATTTAATTAATACCTTTTAAAAATCTGGCGCAAGAGTGATATTAATTACACTGTATAACAAAATACACAAATGTTTAAGATAATTTTTAAAAGAATTTTTTTTTTACTTTTAGTTGCGATAAGATTTTTGCAACTTCGTAGAGAAATTAATTTTTAACTACGACATTTTTGCACGGACTTGAAAGTTTCAAAAAGATTTAAATGGCAAAATATATTACTTTTTTAAAGTAAATTAAAAAAAAATATTAATTTATCAAACTTTAGCAATAAA
This sequence comes from Nowickia ferox, assembly GCA_936439885.1. Classification (NCBI taxonomy): domain Eukaryota; kingdom Metazoa; phylum Arthropoda; class Insecta; order Diptera; family Tachinidae; genus Nowickia; species Nowickia ferox. Next base: position 13,209,686 of record OW387025.1, read on the forward strand.
AAAAATTATGCAAAGAAAATTTTTTTAAATTTTGAAAAATTAAAAAAAAATTTTATTTCATTTAATTTTTAACCGATTTCAAAATAGGAGGAGGTAATCATTACGCTTCTATTTTTTATTTTTATTTTTTTTATGCTTGCAACTTCATAGCTTGGTACTTTTTAGATCTATTTTAAAAACTAATTTTTTCGTTTGAGAGTTTACAATTTCCAAAAAATTGGGCGGGGATACGCCCACTAATTTTTTCTTTCTTGATTTTATGATATTTTACTTATCCGATCGCTGCTAAGCTTACGACACACAATAAGCTTTTGTAATAACACAATCTTGAAGTTAAAAAAATGGGCGGAACCACGCCCTTTAAAACTTAAAATTATATTTCACGTGCTTCTTCTTCTCTGCATTGTACGAAACTTCGAATGTACCCTAAGCTTTAAAAAAACACACAGTCTAAATTTTTTTAAGTGGGCGGGGTCACACCTATTAAAATTTAATAATATATCTCACGTGCTTCTTCTATTTAATTGATTATTAGGAAACTAGCCAAACACTATGAACTCTGAAAAGGGCTTAATTCGGCGCTAAAAAAATAAGTGCGGCATGTGAAAGAGTTTCGGCTCTTAGAATGACATAATTTTGTGCTTAACAAAGTGGGCGAGACCATTCCCATTACAGCTTAATATAGTATTTTAAGTGCTTCTACCTGACCCATTTTTACGAAACTTATCACACATTTTAAGCTATGCAAGTGACGCGATGTTGAGTTTATAAAAGTAGGCGAAAACTAATGTTTGCAAAGTTGGGAGTAACCACGCCCCTAAAAGCATAAAGATTTAAAATTAAACTTTAAACAAAAATTGGACCGACTTCAAATATAAGCACTAAAAATAATAATAATAAATATTCTTAAAGCAGGCAAGAAATGTTCAACTGAACTTTGGCTGGGAGAAATTCCACATTTTTCTGCGCCGCCACGCACTTCACAAACCAGGCATCATTTAGTAAAATTTCACAATATAACAGCAGCTTCCCAACGCGGAATCTAAACTTAAAAAAAAGGAAAGGTTAAAGTCCTTATTAAACCTTAACTAAAAAGCAAATGATATACAACAGCATCAAGTGGAGAAAATTGCTTTAATAAACAAATTTCAAAACAACAGCAAACTTCAGCAACAAGTAAAATAAAATTGCTCCAATTCGCACTTTAATACGAAGTTGCTAAACTCGCCACTAAAACAACTTGATGCATATGCAGTATAACTGCTGTAAATTAAAAATTAAATCGTATATCAGCACAGCAGCTTATAATGCTGAAGTAAAATATAACTCAAATCCAATGATTCAAAGGATTCTATAAAGCACAAAGCAAGTGCACAGTGCAGCCAATTGTAATAAAAAGAGAAAAATAAAACAATAAAAATTTTAAATAATTCAAGTTATAGACAGATTTACTTGACATTTATTTAAAATGCAGAAGCGACTTGAAACAGTTCTTGTACTATTTTATTATTTACGAGCAGATATATTTCCACTTTAAGGGCTGCTCAATTTATAAGATTCTCTGGTTTTATTATTGACCTTAATTTAATTGTAATTCATATGAGATTTTACCATCAAAAAAAGGAAAACGGGAAAAAGAACTCTAATAAACTGCAACCAATTGTTATCTGTAATTTTAATTCCAGTGCAATGTAACACTACATTTGCAGTACAGTTGCATCATACACGAGTAGATAACTAAGTATATGTGCAGGTGTGCATGTGTGCTTTTAAGTGTTTTATGTACATTATATTGAATGCTAGAGTATGTTGGCATGTTCAACCATATTTAAAAATGATTTCCGCCGGAAAAGTGTAAATGGCAGTTACGTGTAGCAATAGTAACTTTGGCATATAAAATCATTTGAATTTTGTAGATTTTAGTCACGTTGCTGTAATTTTCTTTATGCTTTTATTGTAAATATAGAAATACTGTAAGTGTAGTTGATACCTGTCGCAGTTTCTCAAAGAATTTTAGAAATTTATTAAGCAAAAAATAAAATAAAAAATTTAATAAAAAATAAAATAAAATAAAATGAAATGAAATAATATAAAATAAAATAAAATAAAATAAAATAAAATAAAATAAAATAAAATAAAATAAAATAAAATAAAATAAAATAAAATAAAATAAAATAAAATAAAATAAAATAAAATAAAATAAAATCAAATAAAATAAAATAAATTAAAATAAAAAAAACATGAAATAAAATAAAACAAAATAAAATAAAATAAAGCAAGATAAAATAAAATAAAATAAAATAAAATAAAATAAAATAAAATAAAATAAAATAAAATAAAATAAAATAAAATAAAATAAAATAAAATAAAATAAAATACAATAAAATACAATAAAATAAAATAAAATAAAATAAAATAAAATAAAATAAAATAAAATAAAATAAAATAAAATAAAACAAAATAAATTAAAATAAAATAAAATAAAATAAAATAAAATAAAATAAAATAAAATAAAATAAAATAAAATAAAATAAAATAAAATAAAATAAAACAAAATAAAATAAAATAAAATAAAATAAAATAAAATAAAATAAAATAAAATAAAATAAAACAAAATAAAATAAAACAAAATAAAATAAAATAAAATAAAATAAAATAAAATAAAATAAAACAAAATAAAATAAAATAAAATAAATTAAATTAAATTTAAATAAAATAAAATAAAATAATATAAAATAAAATAGAGTAAAATAAAATAAAATAAAATAAAATAAAATAAAATAAAGCAAGATAAAATAAAATAAAATAAAATAAAATAAAATAAAATAAAATAAAATAAAATAAATTTAAATAAAATAAAATACAATAAAATAAAATATGTATTTCAATATACGTAACCTTGCTAGAGAGAATTAAACTTCAATTCATCGCAGCATTTCTATAACTATTTTCTCCCTTCTGAACGTTTTAATATCAAAGAACTGCCTGACAAGTTTTTAATCCTAAAATTTCCTTGCTGTGGTAATATATTGCGGTTAAAAAAATGGTACCAAAAGGCATTTAATTAAATTATATTGCTCTGATTTCAATCCTTAAAATTTTATGGTGAAAAGTATCCAATATCTCTTTTAATGCAAAAACACAACAGTAGCCTCTGTCGAAAGTGTATTTTGTACTTGTACATTTCGTAAAAACTATATTATGTGCAAAGTATACGTATTTTAAAAAAGTACTTTTTTTAAAGTACCTTAACAATAGTAAATTTTTTTTAAATTACCTTAAGAAAGTAATTTTTGTTAAAAGTACCTCAACAAAAGTCGTTTTTAAAAACGTTTTTACACATTTTGCAAAATGTATCCTTTGTAACAACAATTTTATAAAAAAGGTAACTTTTGCTAAAAGGTATTTATTTGTAAAAAGTGCATTTTGAAAAAAAGTACTCTTTTCAAAAAGCATTTTGAGTATAAATTAACTTTTACAGTTTGTATTAGAACTCCCTATACCATGAAAGCGTAATTGCTTTTCACTTTTTTAGACGCATTTGCGTTTGTTAAAAAAAAATAAGTGTACCTTTTAGTGTTCATGCTTAGACGAATGTGGCTTCCGTAACACACCTGATTATTTAGTCTCAAATTTTATTTGCAGTTTAATTTGCATTTTTACTTGTATTTACTACTTTTATTGCACAACAAAAGCAATAAAAAAACATTCTGTTTGTGAGCCTGTTAATAGAGATGCTTTTAAAGGATTCTACTTTAAACCTCATAAATTCATTTTACATACCATAAAACTAATTACTTTCCTTCGAGCAAACATGCAGAAACTTTTAATGTTTTGCTAATTTCTTAAGACCTCACACTTTGTTGTGTTACAATATATTTGCAACACTTTTTACATAATTAACAACAATTTTCAACATAGTACGTATTAGAGGTCTGTGTAAACAGTCTTGAAATGTAAATACTTCTTCTGTAAATGTAAATGAAATGTAAAGACTTCTTATTCGTAACAAAAACTCAAAAGAATTAGTGTGTATGCGTGTATGCATGTTGTACGTTTGAGTGTGTGTCTAAGATGTAGATGGTCTGTTATGTTTGTGTTTAAGGGAGGTTTTTTTTGCGTATGAAGAAGCAAGCATCACAAATTCTTACGTCACGAAGTATGTCTTGCCAACAGTGTTGTTTGGCGTTTGTTTTAGAAGACTTCGCTGCAGTAAAGCATTTGAAAAATCCCTCATGTCTTAAAAGTTCTTGTAAGTAGTGTTTTGCTGGGGTCTAGTACGTATGCAAGTTTGCTTGGCAGTGCTGGCAATTACTATATTTCTGTTCGAAACATGTTTTACAGCCACTTTAACAAGACAAGATACGAGTAGGAATAAATATAATTGTGTTAAAGTAATTTAACTAAAAATTTAAATATGCACGTATATGTAAAAGTAAAATGTAAATTAGAGCCTTGAATATTGCGTTAGCAGCAGGATTAGTATTAGCAGATTATTTGAAGATATAAAATACAAATACGTTATCTATTGCTAACGCAAATTCACACATAAAATTATGCACTTTAATCTGTTAGAAGCTGCAAAAAAATTATGTTGCTGGGGCTAAAAAGTTTTAAAAAGAGCACAAAATTTCAAAAAGATTTTTAATTTTTATTTTATTTTATAAATTTTGAATTTTTTTATCGCTGCAGAGCAATTTTGGAACAAAAATTTATTTTGCCGAAAAAAGGATATATGACAAAGTTTTAAACTAATGACATGATGTATACAAAACTAAGTATGTTAGTATCTACTGAGAAAGCTACGTGTCGTCAGCTGGAAAATTTTTCATAAAACACTTTTAAAGGAATAAAAATTAAAATTTAAAAAAAGTTTCAAAATTTAAAATTTCAAAAAGCGCCTAAAAGCAGCACTTAATTCATTTTTCTTTTCTGTGAAATTTAAATTTACTTATTATATTATTTTTTGTTTTGTTCAATTCCTGTATAATATAAAAACTAAGCACCCTAATCTGTTAGAAGCTGGAAAAAAATTTACGTTGCTGGGGCTAAAAAAATACAAAAAGACCACAAAATTTTAAAAAAATGTTTAATCTTTATTGGCCGACTAATTTAACAACTGTTTTCATCGATGCAGAACAATTTTGAAACAAAAAATTGTTTTGCCGAAAAAAGGATATATGACAAAGTTTTAAACTAATGTCATGATGTATACAAAATGAATTATTTTAGTATCTGCTGAGAAAGCTACGTGTCGTTAGCTGTAAAAGTTTTTATAAAACACTTTTAAAAGGTATAAAAATTAAAATATAAAAAAAGTTGAAAAATTTTAAATTTCAAAAAGCAGCATTTATTTTTGCTTTTCTGCGAAATTAACATTTATTATGCTATTTTTTAATTTGATTCCTTGAGACATGCTTAATATTTTCTTGCACAAAAATTTTTATTTGTTTACATACAAACCAGATATTCAAACGAGGTATGTCATTATGCTGCTGTTTAAAGACTTCTCTTTCTTGTTATAGCAATTTTAATTTCATAGCAAAAATATTGCATTTATGTAGATTTCAACATTTTTATGATGGTCCATACAAATAAAATGGCTAAAGTGCAACAGTTAATAATAATAAAGCTGAAATTTTGTGGCCAATTAAGGCAGATGGTGTTATTAAAAAAAAATGCTAATTAAAAATATAAAATTTATTTAAACAGCTTGTAGGAAAAAATGCTTTATAGCCAAAAGGAGCAAGGAAGAATTTAATTGTTAAAAATGTACAATTTTAATTTAAGCCTTTGAAAAAGTATGAATTAACTTCCTATTGTTTTTTATAAGCGATTAAATGTATTTACGTAATTTATGTGCAGAGTAATTTTCAGATTCCGAGCCTTTTTTAATGGAATTCTTAAGAGAGCTTTAATTTTGGTAAGATTTTTATAAATAAATAAAAAAAATTAGAGAGAGTTAAATTTTTTTAAAGATGACGCTAAATAAGTTGATTAGCTAAAAAAAAATTTCCAAAGTTGTACTCATAAATCGATATCAAAAAATTTTCTTACCCGTAAATGAATTTCCTATGTAAATCGCTTTTGAGTTCGTAAGCATACATGCATATCAAGTTTTTAATGCGCTTATTTTGAGTCGCATTTTTTCCACTATTGTGTACATCGCTTTCAAGTGTCCGACAATAAAAGTTCAGCAAATTACCATTGCGTTATGTGGCTTTTGCCAGTCTGCACAATGGCATGGCTTCATACATTTTAGGGATTGGTTCTAAACATCGAGCATTTAAAGTGATAAAATTAAGAAAAAAAAATAGTTTTAAAAAAAAATAGTTGCAAAGAACCAAAAAAAAAATACAAACGTGTACTTATTTTCATACTCTGGCTTTCTCTGTTTAAAATTTTATATTAAGAAAAAAATTTAATCGAGATGAAAAGGAATACAGAAATCTTATTAACCACAGTGAATCCTTTTTGTTGCTTTACAAATTCACTCCACTCTTTTCCAATTTTCTTGCAGCCACACTCATAACATAAACGAACGAAAGGTTGTCTTATTTGTCAAAGGTTTGAAAAAATTCTATGATTTTTTTTTTTAAATAAAAAATATTTATGTTGCAAAGTCTTGTTGTTTTCTTGCTCTCTATTTTTCTATCATTTTCTCTTGCTTTTATTTGGGGCTGTCTTCCTGCCAAGCTCTGTATATAGTATGACATCTTCCATATCTGGTTGATTTTCCTTACAATTTTGCTATTTTTTTTACCAACAAACAAACAACCATATTGTTGTATTTCATTGTCTTTTTGTTTCGCAAGAAATTTTCTTTTGCTGACATATTTCCTAAATGTTTTTTTCTAATTTTTTTTCTGTTGTTGTTAAACATACTGGAAATAAAAAAGAAATTTACTAGCTAGGATTTCTATTGCCTTTTTAAGCTGGTGGTTTTTACAACATTAATTTCAAAGTTTTGAGTCTTTCAAGTTCATTTAATAACTTGTGCCACTGGCAAACTTTAACAATAAAAAAAGGAAGAGAAAAGAGAAACAGCAGAGAGAGAATAAGTCAAAGATATGTAAGAAAAAGTAACAAGCATGTTTTCAGTTGTCAGTTACAAATGAGCAGTATTTACCACGGAAATATAATATAACTGATAGATGGACTATTAAAAAAGTATAGAAACAACATTTTTTTAATACAAATGCAATACAATGAGATTTTAGAAATTGTATGATTCTTCTCAACTACGAGTATTTGTAGATTTTTGGAACAAATGGCGTATGAGTAACATAAATTAACATGATCAATATTAATCATACGCTGTTATGCTTTCGATTATGCAGGATATTGAAAAAAGTTTCAACATAGGAAATATTCCAGTAGCTACACATATAAAATTCTAATAAATTTCTACGACAAAAAGGAAAGAATGCTATAATTTTAAGTTAATTAATTAATTTAATTTAATTTAATTTTTCATTATTTTATTTTATTTCATTTCATTTCATTTCATTTCAATTCATTTTATTTTATTTTATTTTATTTTATTTCATTTCAGTTCATTTCGTTTTATTTTATTTTATTTTATTTTATTTTATTTTATTTTATTTCATTTTATTTCATTTCATTTCATTTTATTTTATTTTATTTTATTTTATTTTATTTTATTTATTTTATTTTATTATTTTATTTTATTTTATTTTATTTTATTTTTATTTTATTTTATTTTATTTTATTTTATGTTATTTTATTTTATTTTAAAATAGAATAGAAACCCAGCAAGTATTTATGGAAGCCAAATCAACATTTTTGGTGATTAAGAACTTTAATACATATCTTACTTCCCATTTTGCAATTTTCTTAATAGACTTTCTATATTTTTTTAATTTTGGATCGCATGTGCAAGAGAAATGCAACATTTGAATTTTCAGCAAATGTATTTTTTTTCTTATCAATTTCCTTAAAAGCCCAATAGAAGCGGTATGTCATATTCTTTTGTTATCGCTTGAAAAGCTGACAAGAAAATAATAAAGAAGAAATTGAGGAAATATTGCTTATGGGGCAATCACATTTTTCTTTTTCAGGAAACGGAATAGCATAAGCAAGAAAAAAACAATAAATTTAAAAAGGCATGAAAATAGCTTATTTTGCTTTTGTGCATTGAAATATGTATTTCTCGTTCATTAGTTCATTTTTGGCAAAAAGCGATTACCAGACCCATTTAAATTACATTATCATCACATCGCAGCAGGTTTGTGACTTGGCTAATTGGAAAATAGCAAACATAGTGACTGCCAGAGGTTACCAGAATCTAGTCGAAGTCTTGTTTGGGCTAAAAGACAGTTAAAGGGACTATTAAGAGTATGTTACAAATCGTACTTTACCAATTGCAAAAGTGGTTAGATTTTAAAATTCTCAAATGTCTGGGAGTTAGAAAGAAAATTCAGGGCATCAATTAATTTAAAACATAAAGACACTTATATTTAGCAAAAATTCATAAAAATAAAAGCAAAGAAAACATTCTAATAACTAATTCAATGAACTCTAGTCTAAAATCATGCTCTTGTGCAAAATAGTTTGATTAAGCCAAAAAAAAACTTTATTTGGCTTTAAATTTGACGTTATTTAATGTCATCAAAAAATTTTTAAAAATCAATGAACTTGAAATTGCAGTTAAATTTTCCGTTGAACTAAATTTCTCATAACCACTAAATGTTGTGCGGTTTCAGCAAATAGTTTGACAAAAAAAAAATCCAATAGGATTAAAGGCATTTGTCAAATAATTTCGGGAAAACATTTATAAGGATTTAATAAAATATAAATGAAAATGGAAGCATTCAAGCCAACCGTAAACCACTTTCCAGCTCAAAATGGTTGAATGTTTTAAGCGATTATTGATGTTTGCAACATCAAGTCACATTCATTGAAAAACATATAGAAGTTAATGGCCTTCGCAAAATTGAATAAATACTCGCAAATAAAAGCTTAAAGGCATACACTAACATAAAACATCACTGGGAAAATGGTGGCCTCAATACTTCCAATAGAATTTAGATGCTAATGGTAGCCAGCACAAACCCTTAGTTGAAACTATCTAATCTCTCATTAGATATCTCTGTTGCCTAATATTATCAATTTGTGGGATGGTAATTTGGTGTCGGCACGTACAGTGGTTCAGAATTAATTTTAATTGGTCAAAACCTAAATTTTTTCTTCAAATACATTCTTGAAATTTTTACACCCCTTTTTTATTTGAATGAAAATACTAAAAAATTATACAAAAAAAAACTTACCAAAATTTTATAGAAATTGTTATTTTATGTTATTTTTTTGTCTGCAGTTGTGTGCCTTAATTTTTTTTCGAAAATCGAGGGGGAAATTCGCTCCCCTTATGCATAACTCTGAGATTTTTGAAGCGATTTGCAAAATTCTTTTTTTGTTTGGATGTGTTTGTCTGCAGTTGGGTCCCATAATATTTTTTTTTTTTAGAAAATCGGAGGGGAAATTCGCTCCCCTTATGCATAACTCTGCCATTTGTCAACTGATTTGTAAAACTTTTTTTGTTTCAAAAGTTTTGTCTACAGTTGGGTCCCATAATTATTTTTCCCCCAAAAATTTGAGCGGAAAATTATTCCCCTTATGCATAACTCACGTCATTTTTCAAGCAATTTGCAAAATTCCCAAATTTTTTTTTTCCGAAAATCAATGGTGAAATTGACTCCAACGTAGCTTATATGTGAGTATTTCAAAATATTTTTATTTTAAAGAGCTTAGTTGCAGTTTGGTCCACCTAAATTTTTTGCGATAATCTGTGTGACATTTTGTAATATGTTCTATAAGATCTTTGCATTGAAGTCGTTTCTATTACAGAATTATTTTAATTTAGTCTCTTGCAAATATTCATCTAGTAGAAACGTTTCAGTTATTCATGCATGGACATGTCTCATTATACTTACGTATGTAAAAATATATCCAAAAGAGTCTAAAGTCTATTTATGACTAAAAGAAATTTTTCAGAAACCTACTTTGTTGTTTTTATAAAGATGATTTAATTTTCATTACAAAGCCCTTCTTAACAACAAAAAAAAATAATAGTAAAAAAAGCGCATTTCTATGCAAAATTAAAAAAAAATCCAAAGTTCAACTTTAACCTTAAATTTCACGAAAACCACTGTACTGATTTTAATGAAATTTAATTTTAATAAAATCTTAAAATGGTATATATAAAAAAAATATACAAAAATATCTTTATTAGTTCAAAAGTTACAGAGTCTTGACCGATGACAAACGATTCTGAACCACTGTGCGGCAGTAATATACAAATCATATTCTACCTTAAAAAAAATTATATATAAAATTAAAAAAAATACGATAAAATAAGGCACAAAGAGCAAATTAGTTGAATGTTTGGTTGTTGGCTTGGCTTAGCAAATATGTGACTCTTTTTCTTAAGCTCAAATCACATGCCGTAGTAGCAAAGCTCTAGCATAAAAAGATATTCCAGAAAAAATTTTGCCTCCGTCAATTTTTTTAAATACAAGACCGTGTTTTTCAAAGCTCAGGGTGTGTGTTGAGTTTTGTAAAAATCGGTAAAGTAGAAACACTTAAAATATAATATTAAATTTTAATGGGCGTGACTCCGCCTATTTTTGTAAATGGAAGATTGTGTTTATTTAAGAGCTAAAGGTGTGTGATAAGTTTCGTAAAAATCGGTAAAGTAGAAGCACGTGAAATATAAAAATAAATTTTAATGGGCGTAGCCCTGCCCATTTCAGTCAAAAAAAAACAACAATTTACAGTCGGTTTAAAATGTACCGAGTTATGACGTAGCAATGTCAAAAAAAACACAGACGAATTGATAACCTCTTCTTTTTCTTGAAGTCGGTTAAAAACTAAAAATTATCAGTAAAATTTTATAATTAAAAATACAATACATTGAGCAAGCAAGCAAAGTTTCACTGAGTCTAATCAGCTTGCTCAGTTAAACCAGACATTTTATTAAGCTCGGTTAAGGTTAAATAAAGCTTTTGACTTTGTATTTAAAATACTTATAATAATTTTTCTATTAACCAAATGAAAATTGTACCATATATCTTTACAAGGAGAGAGATTGCCAAGAGCAAGCGGAACATGCTGCTTGCATATTGGAACACTGGTAAGTTAAACTCTTGATGGAATTGGAATTTTTATTAATGATCAGCAAGAGACTTTCCTGTTGAATAAAATGATCCAAAAAAAAGTACAACATTTTCTTTGCTGTGACCACAGACAAAATCAAACGATAAAACTAATTAAATTCAATGTAATTAATAATGTTAATAAATTATTATCTACTAACAATTGCGTGTAAACAAACTTTGTCTTTACAAATGAAATAACAATGAAAGGACTCAAAAGGCTCATTAGCAGCTATTGTAGCAAACATTAAACAATGGTCACAAAACCACAGTCAGCAAACTTATAACAAACAAGCAGGGAAACAGTTAAATGAAAAGGACTCTATTAAATTTTGCATTGTGCGCCATAAATGTACATATGTACATACATATGTATGTATGTATGTAAAAAATAAGCTTTTTAGATCCTTGGTTCGAACCCGGTATCAGACAGTCATCAAATAACAACACCACGCATTTTTCTGATGTACATTAGTGTGGAATGAAGGCATAGTCACTGGTCACTGAATTATACCGACTTCAGCAGATACTAATCCCAATGTAACATCAGAGCGCCCTCCTTCGATGTGTAGCAGAATCATTGGCGACGTAAAATAACTAATAAATTGGCTACTAAGCAACACAGCTTCAAAAAAATTTAATACGCCTCATTTAACACCAGAGGCGCTGCAACACTGCATTATTAAAAAAAACGTGCAAAAGGCAGAGTTGTAAAAAAATGAAGCTTTCCTCTATTTCTTCCTTCACCATCTGTCTTCTCTATCACTATCCCTTTCCTAAAAAGGTAACACCTAGTAATAGTAGTAGGCATTCATTGCCAGAGTGTTACTTCTATTAAAAAAAAAAAAAAAAAAATCTTTTTATTCTATTGAATAATAGAAAATATTTTGAAAAATATTTAGTTAATGTCAATTAAAATTTTAAATATGTTTAAAATTTTCCAACATCATAAAGTTATGTTCTGCATTATTTTTTTTTTTTAATTTATCACTTTTAATGCAGTCATAAGCACTAGAAAATTGTCTCCCCTTTTGTCAGAAATAAATAATCAAGTGACTTTTTTAAGTTTACTCTTAATCTCTGCTTTGCTTATGACTAGATAAAATTGTCATGTGATTAGAGAGATGAGACAGTAAAATACTGTAAATAAAAAAAGTACAAACAAAAAAAAACGCTCACAATTACAACTTTGACTAGCTTTCCGAAGGGAAAATTAAAACGCAATCGAAAAGAGCTTCAGATACAAGGCAAAAAGTTCATAGGCAATAAAATTTTTCTGACAAGCATATTTTTTTTAATTTATGTATGTGTTTATGGCAGACATTGAAAAGGACAAGAAAATAAAAAAATTTTAAAATTTTACAAATTTAAACTGCTCAAGTTTTTGTTTTGCATTTGCGTTTGCTTGCTGCAAATGTATTTTACATATGCTGCGATATTTTATGAAATTATTAAGTAGCCCTTGCATAGACTGCGGCGACCACAAATTAAAGGAAGATCTTCGAGAGCTCGAGCTCAATTCGTGACCAGACCCAGTCATATCAACATCATAAATTTTTCTGATATGCATTTTTCTTATGCATATCCTTGTTATGTAGATAATTGTAGCAATAAGTTATGGGCGAAGTAAAATAACTAACAAAATATCTATACAGCTTAAAATAATGTGCCTACTTTACACCAGAGGTGCTGCACAGTGGGGCCAAGGACCCGTATTTTCGCGGATCAATTCATATCTCCACAACCGCATTAGTGAGAGTCACTAAATTTTATACACAAAGCTTTAAGAGCTTTCTGTATAAAATTTATACAGAAAGCTTTTATACAGAAAGCTTTAAATTGCATGTTCTTTGTTCTACCCTTTTTAAGGTATAGAAGGGTAGACGCCATACAAAGTAATTATTATTATTCCTTTATCTTAAGAACTGCAATAGCGAGGTGCACTAAATTTGATGTGGATAAATATTACAACAAACTGCAAAGTCCTTATTATTATTACAAAGTAATTATTAGTTTTTCAATATCTTCAGTACTGCGCAATAGGGAAGCGCTCTAAATTTGATAAGGATAACTCTCGAAACAAACTGTATGTTCTAACAAAATTTTGAAGGTATAACAGGGGGAGACGGGTAAAAAATACCGAAACAGGAACGAAATGCATACATATAAACGAAGCTTAACAAAATAAAACAAGCAAAAAATTTATAATTTTTTTTTATTCACGCACAATTCTGACGATTTCCCTGCCATTAAATGTTACTTTGGATACGAATTATCCTAAGAAAGTCAACTAAAATCACACACGTTATTTTTTTTTATCTCTATTATATACCAATACAAACACGATCACGCGTGACTCATGCGTGACTCACACGTGACTAATGTGTGACTCACGCGTAAAAAATTTTGAAATTTTTACAGTTTTACAATCAAAATATTAGCGCAAGTCGTTAAGTGCTTATTATGGGTTTAAAAAACGCGTGAAGCTATTACTAATTCGTAAGTGAGTTCTAAGGCGCAACGATTGAGCAGCAGAAATGTTTCTATGTTTTTTCTGCTTATTTTTCAATTTTCTCTCACAATGTTAAATTTTAGCGGGTCATAACAAAAAGTACCGTTACCTATTTTACATTTATATTTTGCTTTGTGATGTAGAGTTTTATGCACTTTAAGCTGGTACTTTCAGTTTTCACAGTACTCGAACTTTTTTTTATTTCATGCGCTGCTACATTGCATTGCATTTTTTCCATTTCATATTTCTTTTTGCAATTGAATGCAATTTGCGACTACTGTTAAGTGCTGTCAGCTGTAAAATGAAATATTTTAAAATGTATGGTTTGTGTCTTCGCTATTCAAGTTGGTTATTACACTGACTGTGTAAATTGCTCTGAAAGGGCATTTATACCTGCACGGCATCTAGCAGATTTCAATTAAAGTCTTTATTTAAATATATACCATATATAATTCACATTTTTATACATTTATCAAGATTACGTATCCAAAACAAAAACCATTGAATGTGATGTTTCCTAAACCACAATCAAAAACAACAGCAATGTCGCCAATTCAAGCACCTTTTTAGTACAAGTTTGAAAACAACCATAGTTGCATCACTTAGTTCTACTAGATTCGATTTCCACAAAATCCTGTAACGAACTAGATTTTGTTTTGTATGGGAAATCTACTAGGTGATGCCCGAAACCTCGTAAGTACTAGATTTAGCTCAAACATAAACGCAATTTTATGCGCGAAATCTGTTAAATTTCAATGGATATGTTTATCAAAATCTATACCGTTCATACCAAGGTTTTCTGATATTTAACAATATTTCGTGGCCAAAATCACAATCAAACAACTGCAATGTAGCTAATTCGCACACCTTTTTAACTACATCGACTTATTTTTTAGTAAAAAATCTAATGACAAAGTAGATTTATAGGCAAATTTTTTAAAAAATTTCGTTTCCAAGCGTTTCAAATTTGTATGAGGGATAACGAAAATTCGTTTAAAAAAATATTTTTTCCATGCAAATTTCAAAACGAAAAAACCGTTTGTATATAAAAAAATCAACCCTTTCGTTTTGTATGGGAAATCTACTCGAAATCTACTTGATTTTGCTCGAAACGCACTACTATTTAAGCATATTTAGGTGGCAATATTCTCAATGTCTCTATTCAATACAACATTTTATCAACTCCCACTCGAAGAAAACCTGGTAATGCAACCTTTAGCCCACGAAATATTTTTGTAAAAAAATAATTTGAAATAATAGTTAATGTCTCAAGCAAAGAAGCAACACATATTTGTAAAATTTGTAATAAGACATAAAGTATATTTTTAGCCCTTCTGTTTTGCATTTACTACAAAATCGTATAAAAATACTTACGAGTAAATTTTTAGCACACTTGCTTGCCTTCAAAATGTATTCTGGTATTTTATATCGATTATTTTGTTGTTGGCCATTTTGTTTTACATTTTACTTTTAGTAAACACTATCCCCCAAACTCATAACAACGTTTTGCTATTTAATGACCACAGGGGTATTAATGACTGCAAATTAAGTTCAAAAGGTAACTGGGCCAGGGCTGGTATTTATTTGGGCTGTTCAAGCATAACAAAAGGATTTCACCAAACAATTGTTACAAAATCCCAAAACATTTGGCAGAATTATGATTATTATTTTGTGTTAAGCAGCAAGCAATCAAAATAATTTGCCATTAATAGCAGCACAGCAAAATATTAGGAAATTAAATTCAGTTTAAAGTTTAAAATTTTGCTGAAATAATTTACGAAAGGGAAAATAAATTAAATTGTTTGCTTAGCCTTTTTGGCATTAAAGGTTCTAGTAAAGAAATGAGTATGGTTAATTCACCACAGCAAGCTACCGACTTCAAAAATAGAATAATCATGTGACATAGCAATAGTGTGTACTAGTGGCAACGTTATTCATTTCCGATATTTTTCGTTGTGTGGCATTGAATTCCCTATAAGAAATATAATGTGAACGGCGTAGCACACATTTTGAAAATGACAACACAAGAAATGCCAGATGTGTACTCAGCATTACGATAATGATTACTTTGACGACAGCAAGGTAAAATTTGCGACAGCAGGTTGATGTCCATGCTAATTTTGTCGTTGTAGTCCAAATTAAATTAATTTCTGTTTTGGTTGGCAACAATGGGCAAATTCAGTGCTGCCAATATAATACAAAATGTTCAATGAATGATAACTTACAATTATTTCATATCATTTAACAGAAAGAACAGCCAAAATGCGTGCAAAAAAATTAATTAATTCATATACTTATAGATATTTATTACATAAGAACAAGAATAGGGTTTAAAAAAGAAACATACAACAATATAATTATTTTGTTCATGTCCTTTTTATAAAAAATTTTGTAAAAAAATATAAAATAATATAAAAAAAAGTTTAATTAATTATTGTAGTTAGTTGTTTTTTGTATATAAAACTCTTGATACGTATCTTTGCAATTTATTGTGTTGAACGTATTAAAAATTATGAAAAACTATTTTTATTAGTTAAAAACTTACTTTTTAGTATACATTTATATTATAAACTTTTTTCAATTCATATTTTGTAAATATTCATTAACATGATAAAACATTCTGACTTATACAAATGTTATTAACATTTTTCAAAATTTATAAGAATCTAAAGATACACAATGTTATGTAAAAGTATTGAAAATATTTATTATCATTTCTTAAAACCATTTCGAATTCTGTATGTTAAAAATCTTCTTTTTAATATTTTTTAATATTATTAACATGAAGAAATATTATAGACTTATACCAATTTTTGTTACAACCAAAACTTTTCAAAAATTTTAAAAATATTTCTTATGACACATATTGTTATTTTAAAATTGTAAAAAATAATTTGTAATTGAAAGAAGAAAAGAAAAAACAAAAACTTAAGATTTCATAACGACCAAACAAAAATATCCTGAAGAAGTTAACCGAAGGTTAACGAAATATTGATATAATAAAATACAAATATAAAACAGACCTAAAGCTCAAAAAAATAGTTTAATTAATTAATTCTTTTTTGGGCTTCCGTATAATGTCCGTCACAGGCTGTTTTCTCGAGAACCCTAAAAGACAGAGACCTAAAATTTTCACAGAATATATAAAACTTTCGCCGCTACAACAACAAATATATGACAGTCAAAAATTAAAGGATGTTCTAAAGCGAGCAACGAAACATGTGCAAATCCTAATGTAATATACAGACAATTATATATATTTTCAAAGTCAATGTATTTCTGTGCAGACTACACCAATTAACAATGAAATTTCAAAAATTAAAGGTTATTCTATCATTTAATGCTATTTAGACTATGTAGTTTTGACAAATTGCTGTATCTTGAAAACCGTAAAGCCGACATCCCACCTGCGGCACAATGTACCGATTTTCGTCAGTTCACTGTAATAAAGTCATAAATAATAAACCAAAGTGGCCTTATTAATTAATTAACCCTTTGACGAGTGGCGTACATTATAATGTACGTTGATTTTATCAAGCCGTAACTGATTTGAATTTTAGCATATGGGTTCTTTGTTTTGTTGTTGCTTAAATTCTTAAGAGGCTGTAAAATTTCAAAATAACGTGAGCTCAATTTTGTATATTTTGTTTCTTGTCCTCATAAAAATATATTGCTATCCTACTTTTTCATGTATATTTGACCGTACAATAAATTTATTCGCTTCTTTTTTCTAAAGAATTTTTAAATACACATATACTAAATTAAATGTAAGTAGACTAAAAAAATTAAAAACCAACAAAAAAATAAAATAAAGTGAAAAAGTGCACGTATTGAAGCGGGTTTTACATTAAAATGTACATCCTCAAAACCCACTTTGCAATAAAAATTTGCCCTCAGAATTTTTTACACGTGTTTTTTGAAGCCTCTTTAAGCTATAAAAACCATATATATAACATTTTTCAATGGCTAGAATTAATTCCCGTGTTAAAGGGTTAATTAATTCCAGAATAAGTCTATATGTGTTTATTATCAATGCAATGTGGTGCAGTTATGTCCAATTGTTTAAGAAAGAAGGCCAATTTAACTTATTACTTATGATTTTATTGCAGTGAGCGGACGAAAATCGGTACATTGTGCCGATAGTGGGATCTCGGTTTAAGAGACACTCTTGAAATTTTCAAAAGCACTAAAACTAAAAAATCCCAAAATAAAAAAATTCGCCAAAACGAAAAAAACCGCCAAAACTAAAAATCGCTAAAACTAAAATAAATCGCCAAAGCCCTAAAAAAATCGCCAAAAAACAAAAAAGCACCAAAACTAAAAATATCGCTATATCTAAAAAAATCGCCAAAAGAAACTAAAAAAAAATCGCAAAAACTAAAAAACGCCAAAAACAGAAAGAAAAATCCCAATAAAGCGCTGAAACTAAAATAAATTGCCAGAAACCGAAAAAATAGAAAGAAACGGAAAAAAACCTCAATATTAAAAAATAGAAAAAAACCGAAAAAAAATCCCAAAAACTAAAAAAAGCGCCATAACTAATAAAAGGAATCCAAACTGATAAAAATCGCCAAAAACTAAAAAAAATACCGGGTACACACTTAAATTTTTTTTAAATGTCTACACCAAATAAGATGTTCGATTATATAGGCTAAATTTCGTATAGTATTATTGCATATCGTCCCTACCATGTCAAGCTATCCCATATCCAAATTTGTAATTTTCAAAAGAGCGTAAAAACCCATCAATTGCGAATTAAAAGGCGCATTCGTAAAACTGCCAGGCTTAAAATATTTATTTATCAGTAAGAATTTCAAAATTTTGAAACGACACATACCGTATAAATTAGGGTACGAAGATAACTAATCTAAGGCTCAGTTTACATCTGGTATTTCTTGTGTGTCATGTACCCAAAAAAGCGTAACCAATAATTACTAATGAAAAACTGTTTGATTCAGATATGTATTTATTGATTTAAACTGTTTCCAATCATGTTGGATTCTATAAAATTGTCTATTAGTTATGTATGAAACTGTTTAACTTAATAAATACGTGTCTGAATCAAACAGTTTTTCATTAGTAATTAGTGGTTACGCTTTTTTACGCAAGCGTGGCACATAGCACACAGATGTAAACCCGGCATAAAAAACGAATATTGCATATAGAAAAGTTTGACGTGGTAGGGAAGATATGTAGTGTCCGCACCCTTCGTCTGCGAGTCAAAGGTGCACTTTACTGAATTTATTTAAATTTATCAGGTAATATGTTAAAATATATATATATATATATATATATATATTTGCTTGCTTAATACTTTTTGCCAAACAATAATAAATTCCCATGAAACCTTTCAACCCCAGGCATAACAATATGATTACAATGGAATTTTTGTTTTTTATTTCTATTTGTTAATAAATATGTTTTTTCTTACTAATTTGACCCTTCTACTCGTAATTATTGCATAGGGAAATGTTTCGTTTAGAATAAGCAATAATTTTTTTTATATTTTGTATCTAAATACATAAGGGTCTTATCAAGCCACATTCAGTTCCAGTTAATAGCAAAATTGCACAAATAAAATATTATAAAAAAGTAACATTGCTTTTTAGTTGAGCCAAAATGTCAAATATCGAATTTGTTTAACAAAATAAATAATAAAAATTATACACGTTTAACATTTTTGAAGGCACTAATAATCCCAAATTATTATTTTACTTATTCAGTAAAATATTATTTTTTTTATTAAAAATACATTGAAATTGATTATTGAGGGGTTTAGCTGAATCTTATGCGCATTTTACTATTAGAGCTGTGCCAAATCGTTCATTTAAGTGACCGCTCATTTTCGTTCATTTTGTAAAAAAGAACGAGTTCGTTCATTTCGTTCTTCCGCTCTTTTCAAGAAAAAGAACGAAATGAAAAAACAAACAGTTGATTCGGTCAATAAAAAGAGTCAAATGCAATGTTTTTGTTATTTTTTGGCAAAATGATCAAAACAAACAAAATAACACAAAGGAAAAATCAGCAAGTAAATTTTTTTTGCAATATTAAAGTATTTTTTTGTGTGACATAAAATAAGGAATTTGGAAAATATTAATAGCATTAAGAAGTGTTCAAGATGTGTTTTTATTTTGCCACAATTAAGTCTCTGCTGGTAAATAAATCTATGGCCAATGAATAAAAGTCAAAAAGCAAGTATAGCAAAATATTTTTTGAAACGAATTTTTTTTTTATTTTTCATACAAATTTTAAACGTAGTTTTTTACAAAAACTTCCTATTATTATGTTTTAAAAACTTAAGAAATATAAATGGCAATTTAATTAATTTTATAATGGTAACACTGTTACTAAAAGTAGATAAAAAGGCAAATGAAAACGAGAAAATGACAAAAAAAATCCCACATGAACGATGAAAAGGCAAAACAAAACAAAAAAAAGAGCCAAGTGCGCTCGGTCATCGGTCGTTCATTTCGTTCAATTTATTTTTATGTGTCAGTACTACTGAACCAAAACAGCTCAGTAAAATAACCGGCTCACTTCGTTCATTTGAGTGATTCCTTCAATTTTACTCGTTCGTTCATGAACGACACAGCCCTATTTACTATTGCTAACTCACATGCCTTTACTTTTTAGTACAATTTTGAAAGAAAAAAAAACATCATAAATGCATCACTAAGTTCTACTATATTTTAAGTAGATTTCGACCAAAAACTAGTGACGAAATAGATTTTATTTTGCTGGTTTGCTATGCTAGAAATTCTGGTTAAAGTCTCTGCTAAACTCGGACATATCTTCTTACACACAAGATTTTTTTCCAATATGGAAATAAATCCCTTTTCAAAACTCACTCTGCAGTTGCAAACAAATTGATTTTGAAGTACATGTACTTGTTAGAAAAATATTACTTTTAATAAGTTGTTATTTTATTCTTTTTTTATTTCTTTTGACTTTCTATAAATTCCATATAAATATTTATTCCACTTGTATTTGTACTTAAGGTACGAATTCATTGCAATATATTGCTTGCAGATTGAGATTTAGAGGCCAGAGTCAGCATGAATTTTATGTTTCCCAAAGGAGTTTATTTCATTTGAACATTTTATCAAGCTGAAGATTAGCTTGAACTGAAGTTTAAATTAAAGGAAGAGATGATTTAAAATAAGAACTTTATATTTGTTTTACTCAATTATTGTTATAATTTTTTTTTTTATTCTTAAATACATATACATACACACTTCGATATCTATTACTACGTTTATACGCACGGCTTATTTGCAAATAAAACTGTAAATTGTTACCATATTGTTGTTTTTATTGCAACAGAAAACTCTTGACGATTAACGCACTATTTGCAAATAAAATGCTTGAGGTTGCCACACTTACAAATGTTTCCTAATAAAAAACAATAAATTGATAAATATTACATAAAAAACATTGATAGAATAAAATAATGACAATAAAAACAAATTACAAATAAAAAAATTTCTTATTTTGTTTTTTTTTTCAATATAAATAAGCGAAAGAAAATTTCTTGTCGACATGGTGAGCCAGGCAGTTACACAATTTTTTATTTTTTTTGTAAACATAAGTAAAATTTCTACAGAAGTGCTACCAAGTTTTTATTTACTTACAATGCCGTATAAACAGTGAGTTAATTTATTTGCAAATAGTGCGCGTATAAACGTGTATATGGGGCAATATGTAATAATCGCCTAAGTCGACTTAAGATAATTTAGCTTTATTATAATGCTTTATATCCTAGTTGAAGGTTTCAATGGTTAAAATCCTGTATAGGCAAAGAAAGGATCACACACAAAAGTAGAATTTATCTCTTAGCGGTAGCATTGAAACTAATGATATTCTTAAGTCGACTTAAGCGATTATTATACGGTGGCGTTGTATAAATTGCTTTTTTTTCTTATAGGGCACTTACACCTGCACAAAATGTAGCAGATTTTAATTAAAAAATCTTTATGAAAATCTATACCGTTTACATTAAGTTTTCTTTGACATTTATCACGATTTCTTATCCAAAACAAAAACCATTAAATTAAAATTTTCCTAAGCTACAAACAAACAACTGCAATGTAGCCAATTCAAGCACCTTTTTAAGTACACACACAGTCTATCTTTTTAGTACACGTTTGAAAAAATTTATAATTGCTTCATTAAATTCTACTAGACTTCAAATAGATTTCGACAAAGTTTAGTGGACGAAGTAGATTTTATTTTGTATGGAAAATCTATTACATGTTGCCTGAAGTTTCGTAGAAACTAGATTTTGCTCAAATGTAAACGTACTATTAGAATCGAAATAATTTAGTTTAGACAAATAGTTTTATTACTTTAATGTTTTCTATTTAACATTTGCTAATTTAATTAGAATTTTTATATAAATTTTTGTTTAAGTTCTTATTTATGTATGTGTTGTGTTTCGATTTATTTTATGTACTAATTGACACAATTTATTTTATTTTATTTTACATGAATCAATTCATTTATGCTTCTCATTTAGAAAATGTCATACAAAAGAGAGCAAAGTTGTTGAAACTTTTTGTGACACAATGATTAAAGAAATTGCTTCTGATAGATACAAACTATACGAGTATCTATTTACTTTTTTCATTTTACTGCTGCAGCATACTTAAAAGTCCTTAAAAAATTAAATTCCACAAACATATTTCATTTTGTGTAAACCTGTACGACAGCATTTATTATTGGTTTAGTATCTCTGTACTGATTCACTATTGACTTTCCCACCAGTACTACTGACATATTATATAATTTATATTCATATAAAAACTTAAATAAACTTGCTAAAATTATCAACAGCTATGGTTTTTTTTCTTACTCGTCCTGTGTTGATTGGGTTGGTAAAAAATTTTTAGACTCGAAAAGTTCTCACATTCAGACAAACTTTTGCTACAGAAAAACATCGCCTCAGGCCGAAGCCACGCAATGAGCGGCAGGTCGGTGGGAGGCAAAAAATTAAAACATATGAAAAACTGCTGAAGTGGCCACGCAATGAGCGGCATGTAAGCGGCATTTCTGAGAGGCTAAGCGGTGTCGCTCAGGAATAAAACTTGTTCTAATTTTTATTTATTTTCTGAGCGGCAAATAATAAACATGGCAGAAGTGAATGTGGAGCTTATAATTTCATCTGTACAAAGCCAACTGCTATTATGGGAAGACAGATTGCCAAAAGCTGTCTGGAAATTTGTGTAGATTGGTATATAAATGGTTAAATTCACAGTAATGTCGCCTTGCTTGATTTATAGTATAAACATCAAAAATTTTTTCTTAAACGCATTAAATTCTTATAAATATGAAAACAATTTTCACGTAATAACATTAAACAAACCTCTGTTGGCAATGGCATTTTAACAACTAACCGCTCAGAAATGACGCTCAGCAATAAGCCACTTGTCGCTCACCGCTCTGCCGCTCGCCGCTTTGCCACTCCTTGCGTGGCCACCAGCGATGCCAACTATTTGTAACCCAAACGCGCTATTCCCCTTCGCAAAACGCGCTAGAACGCGCTAAGTTGTAGCATTGTCAACTATTTATTGCCAAAACGCGCTATTTTCCTACGCGCTAAATTAAATTTTAATAAAATTCGATGTATTTACATATGTATTAGTAAATACAGTTGATTTTTTAGTACCTCTTTTCAGATTTTATAATATTGTTTCTTCGAAATTATATCCTAAACAATTAAAATCATTTAATACAGAATCAGAATTGCCTTCCAAATAATCGAAATCTTTAGTTTTTATTTTTATTTTATATGTCAAACTTTGTAACAACTTATAGGTATATAAATTGTCGAATAGTTTTGCGATTCAAATGATTTCTGTATGTACTTCAGCTAGAATAGATGCTTAATAAGTTATATAATTTTTTTTTGATCACGAATTTTCATGAAATTTCAAAATATTTGCCATTTACAGTATTAAAATGCCTTTTTAATTCTAACCACAGTCAAGGGAATTTTATTTGCGACAGCTGAATTATTATCCAATTTAAAAAATTTTATGAGTTTTGAATACTAGAAAATTGTTAAATTTATGCAAAAAAAGTAAAAAAAAAAAATATTGAACTGAAATGATACTGACTTTATTCAAAACGCGCTAATTTAGCGCTTTTTTTAGTAAACGCGCTAAGACTAAAAAAAGCGCGTTTGGCATAGTTAAAACGCGCTAAATCTAGCGCGAAACGCGCTAAATTGGCATCGCTGGTGGCCACGGCCTTAGCCAACAGAGAAACAACGTTTTAGCAACCGCATTAAATAAAATCATTGCTAAGCTGTTCTCCACTTAGTTCGTCCAAAAACCTTCTATGTGGTGAATAACGTTTGCTAAGCACTGATAATAGTTTCTACTACATACACACAAAGCAAAAGAACTTGTAACGGCTTTAAGTTGCTGGATGTTGCCACCAGTCTCGAAAACTACTATGTTGAGTATAAAAAAGGTGATTGTGCCAGCTAAGAAGTTAGTTATACATGTGGATAGCCAAGGTCTTTTATTTTATTTAAAATTACGAACTTGAATATACAAGAGTTTTTAAAAACGCAACAATATACTTTTAAAAATTAATACAAAATAAATATGCATAGAAATGTCCTAATTTTCATAGTTTATGTTTAAATTATCACAACTTTTATGCAATATTTTTATACTACTGATAAATAGAAATTAGTTTTGCAAAAGGAAAAAAATATGTAACTTCTTACTTAATTGTTCTGGTAATTGTTATTATACGGTATTTAAACAGTAGAATAAACTCAATTTAATGATAATTGTTGTTGCTAAGAATTGTATTAAAACATAATTGTGTGTTGTCTAAAACAATTAAAACTCAATTTAAAACATGATAAAACATCCGACAGCAGGAAAGGGATTCTATGAAAGTAATCAAAATGAATGTGCATAAATATTATCTTTCATGCCAGCAAAGTGGTTGTAGTAGGATAGAAAAAAGGGGATTTTAGCTATAAGAAATTTTGCTGGTAATAAATGGCAAAAAAAACAAATTACAAAATTAAATGGGATAAGCTAGAGATAATTTATAAAATACCTTGAAAATATTATAGGACTGTTTTTTTTTAAATAAATGCGATTACATCCTCAAATACGTTTTTTTTTTCTTGGGAATCTTAGCAAAAAAAAATATTTGTAGTCAAATAATTTTTACGCCGAGTTTTCGGTCTCAAACAGTTTTGAATGAGAAAATTCCAATTTGTAAGGCTTGTTTTCATGTATTTTTTCATGGCAATTGCGAATTCTTATCTCGGCAATACAAAAACTTGATCCTTTTAATTAACAAGAGTCGTTTAAAAAAAATCCTTTTCTTTATTTCAACTCGAGTCCTGGACTTTTTATGAGACATTCAAGACACTGCGTTCCTGCAATAATGCGTTATATGGTAACTTTAACTAAGTAACGAGGGTTGTTAAATGACATTTTTCTTCAACTTTTGCAAAAGCTTTTTTCCAATTCCTCAAATTTATTCAATGTTAAAAAGTCCAACTTCTGATAAATAACGAGGGTCGTTTGAGCAATTTTTTATTTCCTATTTTCAGCACTTTTCATGACAATTCAATGTGAAAAATTCCATTTTTTTTAACATGCAATTTCGTAAGAAATTTAAATAATTTGCCTTCCTGTGACAAAACAACACAATTATAACTTTAACTAACTAACGAGGGTCATTTGAAAATATTTCTTTCCTTTTTTCCTCTATCCTTAGTTTTTTTTAAGTAATTTCAATACATTGAACTCCCCTAAGAATGTAAAACATTATAGCTGTTACTAAATAACGAGGGTCGTTGAAATATATTTCAGTTATTTTTTGCTTCGACTTTTTAAAGTTTCCAAATACTTACATGCAATAACTTTAACAACTTTTTATATTTTTTTTTATATAGCGGCCCTCGTCTCCTAGGGGTATTTTTATTTTTTATTACATTATAATTTTTTGAGAGATAATTGAAAAGAATTTTAACTAGTTAAACTGGAAGGACTGAAAACATTTCCTTTCCTTAATTGCTGAACTGTAGCAAAAGCCTTTTGAAATTTTTTTAAACTACTGAAACTATTTTAATTGTATTTCATTAACGAGGGTCGTTGGTAAATATGTATGTATATGTTTTTTTTCAATTACTTTAAACACATTTAGTTGCATTAAGAAAGAAACATTATAATAATTTTAACTGTTATAAGTAACGAGGGTGGATATGAAAAATTTATTTCCTTGTTTTAAAGTTTTTATTAAAAAAATTGATTTCCCTTTTCATTAGCACTTAGATTCACATTTTGCAGCAAAAATGTAAAATATTATCTCTTATTGATAACGAGGGTGGATTTGAAATAATTTTTTGTCAGATTTTTTCTGACGGATTTGATTTGAAGCAGCTGTAATGCGAAGTTTTCTGGTGTCTAAATAGAAAATTATTGACTCAACTTAATAACGAGGGTCTTTTTTTTATATATATGTACGTTTTGCTTATTTTGTTGAAGCCATGTTTACTTTCAAATACTTAAACATATTGGCTTGCCGTGAGAAAGTGAAATGTGTTCGATTTCAACTCAGTAACGAGGGCCGAGTACAGATAAGCAGATAAATTACAACATGTGCTATGAAATAAAATTACAAAGCATTTCCATCTTCATCGAAATCTATCCCGTTAGTGTAAACTTTTTTGACATTTATGAAGATTTCGTATTCAAAACAAAAACCATTGACTGAAATCTTTGCTAAGCTGCAGCCAAACAACTGAAATGTAGCTAATTCACACACCTTTTTTTAATAGTAATGCTGAGTATACATGTGGTATTTCTTGTGTTGTCATTTTTTTGGTGTCATTTGCAAAATGTGTGCACAGTTCACATTATGTTTTTTTATAAGGAAAGCAATGCCACACAGTGAAAAATATGGGAAATGGCAAACATTGCCACTAGTACACACTATTGCGATGTCACAAAATGCCATAGTGTGTACTCGGCATAACACTGATGATGATTTCAAATTAATTTCCCTTAGCACTTTTTTCTCGATTATCTGCTGTATTGAGTTAAAAAAAATAAATGAAAACTTGAACTTCCCCTGCTACTTTCTATTTATTTGAAATTGAATCACAAAATTGTAATTACTTTCAACACTTTTTTTTTTGTTTGCTTTTTATTTATTTGGCAAAAATTTTGTCTGTATGTTTTGCCGCCACAAGAAATTTCTGAAACTTCCTGTTTCCGCTTAACTTTCAAATAAAGTAAATACGTGTATGCCACATGCCGGAGATGTGGTTGTTGTTGTTGGTTTTGCATGTTAAAGTGCAGTTAATTTACAATTGTTGCTCATTTTTCTTTTGGCTTAAACACTCCCCTGGTTTGCAAATACACAACAAAGTAACGCAAGGAGTCCCACATGCAATATTCAGTATTTGTTTGTGGCACACATACAGAATATATGTACGTAGCAACTGGCAGCATACGAGTCTTTCAATTTATTAAAACTGAGCATTTGTTTCATTGTTGTCGAAAACTTTGTTAAAGAATTTTCAGTTGAGATTATATTGTTTTGTGTGTGTGTTTTCTATTATTTTGTTCTTTTAAGGAAACCATAATCAAAACTCAGTTGCCCTTCAACCAAAAGAATTTTTTTCAACCCCTAGACGCAAGGGGTTACTGAATGGAACCACTTAACGAGGATACTCGAAAATAAATAGCATTATGTGGAAGCATATGAAAAAATGAGTGAGAGAAATAAATACTATGGAAATTTTTGCTAATTTTTCAAAATGAGAAATAAAGTATAGTTTAGCAGCATAAAAAATTTTAACTATATATCTATACATTTTACTTTTCATTCAACTCACTTTATTGCAGCATATTTGCAGGCTGAAGTTTCTCAGGAAACCAACTATTATTGCATACTTTACAGCTTATTAGGCAAAATTTTGTAAATGCAAAATAACTAAAAATTTTTTTAACTTAACAAAAAGCAATTATCGCTTATTGTGTTGCTATGATCACATTAAAATAAATTGATGTTTAGGTAATTACAATTTGCAGTATATATAATTAGAAGCCCAAGTGTATGTGTGTGTGTGTGTGTGTGTGTGCTTGTGTGTATTTTATACCAGATACGAGTGGTATAAATTAAAGCGGAATAAGTAAATAAATATTATATTTCAGCATTTTAAAGTGGGCAGATTATGAGTTTAAACATTTCATAGTATAAAAATATTCATTGCAAAATATGCTGAGCTATAAAATAATAAATTAAAGGCATAAATTTTGGCCAAAAATATAAATGTAAAATTCTCGCTTTCATTTTACACTTATACGAGTATATGTACAATATAAGCATTTTGCAACTCTGATACTAGAGGCTTCTCTCAGCCCTCTTTTTAGCACATTAAAATCGCGAATTGGCATTGGAAGCTATGGTGCTGTTGTTGAATTTTGTCTTGCATATCATATTTAAAGAATCTTGCCACAGTAGCGTTTCATACTTTTATGTGAAAGCGAAAAGGTACAATAACGATAATTACAAAAAAAAATTCTAAGACAAACTCTTTATAAAAAAATAATAAAACAAAATCACATTTGCTCATTATTGTTGTTTTTTTACTTTATAGATTACTTTTTGCTGGAGTTTGAAATTTTATTCGATATCGAATAAATACTTTACGCACCATCGAGTTCATATTGGATTTTATCAGCAGGAGCAGAGAAAGTTGTGCAAAATAATAATAAAAAGAAAATGTCCAGCAATTATTTTACACACACACACACACACGCGCGTACACAAACAAGATACCAGCATAAAACAAATTTAATCTGATAACACAATTTGTTAAATATTAAAGTTTTAATAAAAAAAACTGCATTAAAAAATCATCCTTAATATTGAAGAAACTTAAATGTAAACAATTGAAATCACAAAGGCGTGTGATTGATTTTTAATTCTGGAGCAAAATTAATCATACTCCTTTCGAAGTAAATAAGTTTTAAGGAGTTGAGATCAATTAAAATGTGAATTAATTTGTAAAAGAACACGAATAAAGTTCGGCTCGCTTGTGCCACTGGGAGCGTACCCAAAATCATCAAATAAAAATAATATAAAAATTTTAACGTTTTCCAGGTTATTTAATAAAATAAATTTTACAATGAAATATGTAAATAGACGAATCCCTGGAAAAAATTAACAAAACATTCACAAAACGTCGGGAAATATGAAATAAATTGCTTTTTTATTGTCTTAAAAACACGTTAGGCCTAATTAGTTAAAGGAAATAGACTTTAACTCAATTTAAAAAAAAATTTAACTTGGTCAAGCAAAAATACGCAACACAAAATAAACTGTAGTTTTCCTCCTGTTTTAAAAGTAGAAATTTATTCCAAATCGTTAGTTGTTTCCCTAATGAAAAATCGACTAGCTACTAGACTAGCCACATGTAGTGCAAGAGTTCGCCTTTTCACTCTCTCAATCATGGATATGTTAGTGTCTTTAACAACAAAGAAATATATTTTGCGAGTGGAAAAAATTGTGCTGTTATTCCAAAGAAAATCAACAAGAGAAAAATTATTTCAAGTACATAATTATTTTGACTTTGTGTTGGCGTCAGTTACAATTGGAAGTTTGTGGTCAGTGAACGTGTATTTTTTAGTGAAAAAATTGCTTTTCCTTTCGAGCAGCAGAAGTCGATTAAAACGTTGTATAAAAAAAAGGAAAAAGAACAATTAATTGAAAGTTCACGAAAATGTGTTCCCTTTCCGTAAAATTGTGATCGCCAATGCTTGCATTGTTGTTGTGCCAGTATACTATTCTTTAATTTTGTTCATCATTTTTTGTTCACGGAAAATAATTCACGTGAACAAAATGTTCGCCTTTTATTCCCGATAAGGGTGAATAATTAATTGTTTTATCAATAGAAAAAAATTAATTGTATTCATTAGCGAAATCACCGACGAAGGGTTATGCATATGGTGGCAATTGACTACCGTCAATCTCATCCCTATGTTAAATTCTCACACTCATTGTGTAGTAATTTAATTGATTTTAATGCTTACGCTTTTATAAATTATAACAACATTTCCTTTTTTCTCTCTTTATATTGTACACAATCATTTAAATCCCTTATGGTAGAATTTATATTTCGTAAAAACCACAAAATATATTTTGCTAATGGAAGAAAAATTAAAAGCATATACATACGAGGTCTGATCAAAAAATAACCGTTATTTTCAATTTTTTCAAAAAGTATTTATTTATTCATCAATAACTATCTTGCCCCTTCAAAGTAATCACCCTCAGATATAATACACTTATGCCAGCGTTTTTTCCAATCCTCGAAACACTTCTGAAACGCGCTTTTTGGTATCGCCAACAGCTCCTGTTTCGATTTTTCTTTTATCTCCTCAATCGTAGCAAAACGCTTTCCTTTCATCGGTGTCTTCAGTTTTGGGAAGAGGAAAAAGTCAGCGGGGGCCAAGTCCGGTGAGTACGGTGGATGAGGCATGATAACGGTTTTGTTTTTGGCCAAAAACTCACGCACAAGCATCGATGTGTGAGCTTGTGCGTTATCATGGTGCAAAATCCATGATTGTTTTTTCCACAATTCTGTGCGTTTCTAACGACTTGCTTCGTGCAAACGGCGCATAACTTCAAGGTAATATTCCTTATTGACCGTACGACCTTGTGGCAAGAATTCATGATGCAGCACGCCATTGCAGTCGAAGAAAACAGTGAGAAAAACCTTCACATTTGACCGAACTTGACGAGCATCGTCATTGACATCTCCTAGGCCTTCCTTAAACCGGTTATACCACAATTGAACTTGTGTTCTGCTCATAGTAGACTCGCCAAACGCCACAGTCAACATTTCAAATGTCTTTGCGCATTTAATTTCATTTTTTACACAAAACTTAATACAGTTTCTTTGATCCATTTTTTTCGAATAAAAACGCGACTAACCTTTTTATCTGTCAAAAACAAACTGACAATCCAAAATGGTTGATATTGCCAACATATATAACAGACATGTGTACCAACATAACAGAAACAAAAAATGCGAAAATCGAACATACGTAACTCACGAAATTTTAAAATAACGGTTATTTTTTGATCAGACCTCGTACATACATAAATGCAAGCAAAAAATTAGTATGTCAGCAAAAAAATATCCAAAACTAGTAAGAGAACTGCATTCCAGTGAAACTTATATAATTTTTTAGATTTTAGGATATTGACAACAAAATTTCCTTATAACAACAATTTTTTTTTTTTTTTCACATTATCCAAATTCGGTTGTGAGAATTATGAAACGGTTTCAAAAACACATCATTTTCGCCACAATCTCAGTGCATTTTGATTTCCTTATAATGAATTCCATAAATTTATATGTTCCTTACAATGAATAAATTTTGCAAATGTATTTTTGACTCACATGAGTTTTGGTCTCTATAAAATTAATTCTCTTAAACAATTTTCTGTTACACATACAAACAAAAAATGCAAATAAGATGCAAGTAAAAATAATAATAAAAAAAGAAGAAAGAATGAAATCAATAAGCATTTTTATTCAATTAAAGTACTTCGAAGCTTTGTGGAGGGTGTATGAGAAGGTATTTTTAAGGAACAAAAATGGAAGAGTGTAACTCGAACTAAAATACTTGAAAAAATGGATATATATGTAACTATACCACTATAATACTTGCAGGCATCATTATTGTAAATTAATAATAATAATAATAATAATAATAATAATAATAATAATAATAATAATAATAATAATAATAATAATAAAAAATTGCCAAAATGAAAAAAAATGCCAAAACTAAAAAAACCAAAATAAAAAAATCGCTAAAACCGAAAAAATCGCAAGAAACCCCGAAAAAAATCACCAAAAATAAAAAATCGCTAAAAACGAAGAATACGCCAAAACTAGAAAAAACTTCAAAAGCCGAAGAAAATTTCCAAAATTAAAAAAAAAAAAATTGTTTAACTAAAATAAATCACCAAAACTAAAACTAATCGCTTAGAGTAAAATAAATCCCGAAACTAAAAATATTGCCTAAAACGCCAAAACTGGAAAAACGCCAAAAGCCGAAGAAAATCAAAAAAAAAATCAAAATGTAAAAAACGCCAAATTTAAAGAAATCCCAAAATAAAAACATCAACAAAAAGAAAAAAATTTCTAAAATCGTAAAAAATTGCAAAAAACCGAAAAAAGTCGTCAAAAACGAAAAAATGCCAAAACTAGTAGATAAAGCACCAAAAGCCGAAGAAAAAGAAAAAGAAAGAAGAAAAAAGCGCTAAAATTTAAAAAAAAAATTTGCTTTAACTTAAATAAGTCACCAAAACTAAAACATATCGCTTAGAGTAAAATAAAACACCAAAATAAAAAATTGCCAAAACTAGAAAAACGCAAAAAGCCGAAGAAAATTCCAAAAAAAACATCCGAAAGCGAGAAAAGTGCCAAAACTTAAAAAATCTTAAAATAAAAAAATCGCCAAAACGAAAAAATCGCTAAAAACTGAAAAAACCGCCGAAAGCCGAAAAAGATCATCTAAAACGAAAAAGGCGCCAAAATTAAAAAAATTGCTTTAACTCAAATAATCACCAAAACAAAAACTAATCGCTTAGAGTAAAATAAATCCCCAAAACTAAAAAAAATTGCCTAAAACGAAAAAAAAACGCCAAAAGCCTAAGGAAATTCCAAAAAAAATCCAAAAACGAAAAAAAGCTACAAAACTAAAAAAATTCCCAAAATAAAAAAATAGCCAAAACAAAAAAATAGCTAAAAACCGACAACATCAAACCGAGAAAATTCCAAAAGTCGAAAAAAATTCACCTAAAGGCTGGTACTCTGTTCAAAGTTGTGAAAAATTTTCGGCACCATTGATTATTTCGCGTGAAAAAATTTGACATGTACTAAATGTAGCCCAACTCGCGGTTTTTTTATAAATTTCTTGCTTTTATTGCTTGAAAGTATGCAACATTGTTAAAATTCCGTGCGAAAAAAGCGCTGCTCATGTTAAAATGATGCCAGACTAATTTTGCATGGAAAGACATGATTTTACGTGTTTTTCACAACAAGAACAGAGTACTACTTTTGCGAATTTATTTCGCAAATATTTCACACCAAATACTTTTATATGTAGTTTGACAGCATTTCGCACGAAATTGTGAACAGAGTACTAGGCTTAAGACAGAAAAAAGTGCCAAAATTAAAAAAAAATTGCTTTAACTCAAATAAATCACCAGAACTGAGACTAATCGCTTAGAATAAAATAAATCACCAGAATTAAAAAAATCGCCTAAAACGAAAAAAAACGCCAAAACTAGAAAAATGCCAAAATCCGTAGAAAATTCAAAAAAAAATACAAAAACAAAAAAAAAATTTATTTCAAAACTAAAAAAAATTCCCAAAATAAAAAAGTAGCCAAAACAAAAAAATAGCTAAAAACCGAAAAAAATCACCAACAAAATTTAAAAAAATTGCCAAAACTACAAAATTGCCCAAAATAAAAAAAAAACGCCAAAAGCCGAAAAAAATCCCAAAAGCCGAAAAAAATTCACCTAAGACAGAAAAAAGCGCCAAAATTTAAAAAAAAATTCTTTAACTAAAATAAATCACCAAAACTTAAACTAATCGCTCAGAGTAAAATAAATCACCAAAATTAAAGAAAAAGGAAAAAACGAAAAAACGCCTGATGCCGATGAAAATTCCAAAAACGAAAAAAGCGCCAAAGCTAATAAAAAGCACCAAAACTAAAAAAATCGCCAAAAAACCGAACAAAAATCCCAAGTTATTGAATTTTCTTTTAAATTTCTATATCAAGTAAAGTATTCGATTATATAGGCTTAAGTTCCCATAGTATTACATATATAGGGTCCGTACTGAACCCTTCGTGTGCGAGTCAAAGTTGCACTTTACGGAATTGCATAACGCCAATAATAATACTACACTAGTTGAAGCCTTACAGAAAAGCTATTATTATCTCAGCATGTTTATCCCGCAGCAGCCATAAATGCAGTCGGTCAGTATTAAGACCAGCAGACAAAATAAGGTTTGTAGTGCTTTGTTACCTGGCACAAGAGTACAATAAAGATAAACCTAAATAAGCATTAAATTGATTTTTGCTTGCTTTTTTAGGAAAAACATCAACAAACTGACAATCGGTTGAAAAATTTTTGTGTGTATAGAAACAACCATAATGACTGTTTATCTTCCACCGTTGAGTATGGGCAACATTAGCTGTTATTTAACATTAGCTGTTTATGTTAGTGTTTGTGTTAGTGATGAGCTATTTTTCGAAACCTGTTACTTTTTCACAGCGATTGAAAAATCACTAATCACAACTGTGACTGAATTTATCAAGTAACAGGTTTTGCAAATGTAGTTATTTCATTCAAACTGTGAATGCTCTTGCATGCTTACTTTACAGTAAATAAAGCTACCACATGAATTTATTTGTATACATTCACCGTTTGTCGAGAACAAGTCGTCTAATCGTGTCAAATCGTCTTTTCTGGCAACTATGTATAGCTCTCACATTTTTGTATTTGCAATTTTACTGTCTCTCTGACTCTCATACGACAATTATCAATATTTGGTTGGGGTTGATGCTAATTGTTTGTTCTTGTCGCTCTTCTTAAGGCCGTGATACACTAGCCTACACGATCGTGTGATTTTTGAGAAAATACAGCCCTGGTATGATGGAGTCTATGAACATTTTCAAAAGACAAAAACAATTCATCACATCAAGGTTGTATTTTTTCCTAGATCGCGCGATTGTGTAGGATAGTGAATAATGGCCTTTATTAGCATTTATCAAAATACCAATACTAATACATACTTTTAAAGCAGAAGAGCTGAAATGTGTTAAACCGTGATAACAGTCACTGTTTGTTTAATTTCACAACTGCTCTTCTTATTAGATTTTGTCAAAATAACAGAACTGCTACAAACAAAATACTGCTAAACTGTGTGCGATTTAGAAATCACGTTCACAAGGAGCAACATTATATAAAATCACAGTTTCGCTCAACACTAGTTTGTGTTACTTTAGTTAACAGTTTTGTGTCCTGAGACTTTTTTGGCTTTTAACTGCCGATTATGGTTGATGATGATGTTCGTTCCCTGCTATTGTTTTGCAATTAGCTGATGTATGCTGAACAGCTTCACAGAAATGAAACAAAATTTTTTATTTAAAAACAAGCCATAGAGGAGAGAATTTAGAAAAAAAAGTTAGCAAAAAATTAGAATTTAAAATGAAACCAGGCAAAAAGAACTTATCTAAATAATAAGTAAAGTGCTTCATTTTGTTCAATGATAAAATAATTAACAAAATATCCAACAAATATAAAAGATACTTGGTTAATTATATTATATTATACATGCATATATATTAAATTTCATTTGATTTTTTTTAACAGGGACATTGTATTAGTTTGCTTATTAAAAACCATTTTTTAGATCTAAAAAATAGAACGAACTGAAAAATTTATCTTCCTTAAACCTTTGTACAGTAACCACAAATGAAGAACTTTAGCTCAGCAGGCATTTGCTCTACTTATTAGCATGAATCTAGTTAAAAAAAAAAAGAATAAATTATGTCAAGTGCTTAACTAGGGAAGGATTTTAACAGTCGCATTAGCAAATTGACATTTATTTAAAAAGGCAAATTTCCTCTCTCTCTCTTCTTTTTTTTTTTTTTTGTTTTCCTCCTTACCAAGCGAAATTTAAGTTTTTATACATAAAAAACTTCTTGATTAAAACGAGTTTTTTTTTTTTTTTGCTTTTCAAATGAAAAACATTTTGCAAAACCTTGTGTTTTTCTCTTTTTTTTTTAATTAAAAGCATTTTAATGCGTCTCCGCTAAATTTATTTTTCTTCATTTTCCTTTAAAAAAAATAGAAACCAAGTCTCAATTTATCTCGTTTTTAAAAGGACATTAAGCGCAATTAACTCTTGACCATTTGCACTTTTTGCTTAAGTACATAAAGATTTCAATAGAATGAAAAGGTTTTAAAAATTAAGGAATTTTTTTTTTATATATATTTATTACATACGAACGGGTTCAGTGACACATTAGCGTCAACATCTCACTCATCCTTATACATATGTATATGTTCGACTAATTCAAAAAAATAAAAGAAAATTAACAAACTTAACCAAGATGTCAACAAAATACACAGAAAAAAATATTCCTGCCATAAGCAACTTTAATTGAAAATAAAACCAAAAATCAATTCAAAATGTATTGCAATCAATTAAATTAAATGCTTAAAAACTTAATTAAATAATTACAAAGTTTAATTGACTCAATTACATTTTTAATTGGTTTTTGATTTTATTTTCAATTAAAATTGTTTATTGCAGGAAAATTTTTTTCTGTGTAGAAAAGGTACATCAAAAACATAATTTTAACAAACGGGTATTTTTTACAAAAGAGTACTTGCTGCATAAAGGGTGTTTTTACAAAAGTGTTCTTTTTACAAAATAGTACTTTTTACCTAAAGGGTACTTTTTACCAAAAGGGCACTTTTTAAAAAAGTGTACATTTACAATAGGGTACTTTTTACAGAAGGGTACTTTTTAAAAATGGGCGCTTTTTACCAAAGAGTACTTTTTACAAAAGGGTAATTTTTATAAAAAGGAACTTTTACAAAAGATTTCAAAGGGTATCTTTTACAAAAGGGTACTTTTTTCAAAAGGGTACTTTTTACAAAAGAGTACTTTTTACAAAAGGGTACTTTTTAAAAATGAGCGCTTTTTACCAAAGTGTACTTTTTACCAAAGTGTACTTTTTACAAAAAGGAACTTTTACAAAAGATTTCTTTTTATATAAAAGGTACTTTTTACAAAAGGGTACCTTTTACAAAAGGGTACTTTTTTCAAAAGGGTACTTTTTACACAAGAGTACTTTTTACAAAAAGGTACTTTTTAAAAAAAGGTACTTTTTACAAAAGTGTACTTTTTACAAAAGAGTATATTTTACAAAAGGGAATCTATACAAAAAGGTACTTTTTACACAAAAGGAACTTTTTACATAAAGGGCACTTTTTACAAAAGGTACTTATTTATTGCACATGAAATTTAGAAAATTTAATTTTTTTCGCAATTTACTTTTTTAAAAATTAAACTTTTACAAAAGGTAATTTTAGTAAAGGTATTCTTTTTAAAACGTATTTTAGACAAGATTGTAATTTTTACAAAAGGCAATTTTTATAAAAATAAAAAAAAAAACTTTTTATAAAAGTAATTTTTACAAAATATACTTTTTGCAAAAGGCTATTTTTATAAAAAAAAAATACTTTTTATAAAGTTAATTTTTACAAAATAAAATTTTTACACCAGGTATTTTTTTTTTTTGAAATATTGTTTATACAATTTCGTTTATGCAATTTTTAAAAAAGGTACTTTTTTACAAAATGTACTTTTTACAAAATATACATTTTCAAATATATAATTTTTCTTTCTAAAAGGTACTTTTTCCGAAAGGTACACACCGAAAAAAATAACAATGTAAAATCACCACGCAAAAATTTTGATTTGAAATCATATGTGATCATGTTGAATTAAAGTTTAAATCATGATGGTATATATTTGATGTATATCTAAAGAATATTTAAGATTGTTGTGGCTGCAGCGATAAGTGCCTCGACTAGCACGTGATGAGTACCGAGTTCAAATCTTGACCGGGAAACCAATTGTATACAAACAAACATTTTTCTGATGCCTGTTCTAATTTACACACGTTAAAGTTAAATAATTAATAAAATACAATGACTAGATTAAATTGAATTCATGTTGTTTCAACTTGAAATAACTTTGACTCCACAGCGGTTTTTCTTTTGTTATTTCAGTATTGAACTTACGTTGTTCCAACTTAAAATAGCTTTGATTTAACAGTACGGTAATGTTAAATCAACATGAAATAAAGTTTTTTCAAAAGCAAAAGCTTTCTCTGAAGATTACTGTAAAGCATGTTGATTTAACATGCAACACATATAAAGTAAAATTATTGCCGAAAAAGGTTAAATAAACCTTGTTGACATAGATTTTAAATTGAAGCTTTTCTATGTGTAAATTTTATAAAACGTATTTTTTTTAATATACTTTTTTTAAGTTACTTTTTAAAATGGTAAATTTAAATAAAGGGTACTTTTCATAGCAAGTACATTTTATAAGAAACGCTTTTTAGTAAAAGTACTTTTAAATTTTCACATGAGGTAATCTTTTGAAAAAAGTACTTTTTACAAAAGAAAATTTGTATTTATTTCCTAAACAGCAACTTGAATACTTCGATATACAATCTTATGCGAAGTTGAAACTTAAAATAAAATAAAGGCCCTAAGACTTTTATTGAACTTCACAAAATTAACTGAGAAATGATAAACGTTAAGTTTGAATATTAGCATGCATGAACAGGTCCGCTCAAGTTGCATTGAATTCTTGTGTGCTAATGGTTTCCTTTTGTTATATTTAAAATTGTAGAGAGCATAAAGCCGAAAAGAATCGCAAGATTAGTTTTATTTTTAATTTTTTCTATGGAAAATATTATATATATTTGTTTTATGGAAAATTAATTAAAGCGTTTGAATGTTATTTTTTTTTCTCAAACGGCAGAAGACACTTTTTAGGTTTTCAATTCTGCTGCCAATTCATTTAATTTATTTAAATCGTTTGATGTTTCCTTAACTTTAAAGATTTATATATTATTCAATTAAAACTGCTTTAGATAAAATTTATAATCATAAGCTAAAAACATCTTGGCAATTATGTTTACAATAATGTAAAATTAATTACACATAAAATCCTTATTACGCTGCTTTGAAAGATAAGCAGCTTAATTAATTGAAAGTGATATATTGTCTAGAATTTATAAAGTGACAACAACTTTAGGAGAAAATTTATGAAAATCAATTAGATTATAAAATACCAAGGGGGGGGGGGGAATTAAGGCATTCGATACGACTCGTAATTTAAAAATATTTCCATACAAACCTTATTGAAATATTTTTAAATTACGAGTCGTTTGGAATGCCGTAATTTGCCCCCAGGAAAGGAGAAGGAGCCATCAGAATAATTAAATTAATATTTATTTGTATACATTGAGAAAAGCGTAGTACACCAGCGTACAGGACTTGCCCATTTCTTTTTTTTTTTTTTTGGCGGAAAATTATTTTAGTTCAAGCTAAAATGCGGGGGGGGACCTCACTTAGCAAATTCTTTTCTGCAGTTTTTATGAAGAATTTTTAGTGCGAAATAAAACATTCATTTTAAAAGTTACAATCACAACAAGCATGTAGACATGCAAAAACAACCGCCATAAGCATAAATGTATGTATTGCCTTGTCACCACAGATAACAGGAAAATGCAACAACAAAAAATTTAAAAAAAAAAACAGGAAATGCATGACTTCATATCCTGCTGTTTTAACGCCACAATAAAAAAAACACATTCACAAACAAAGGGACCAGAACATTAGTTATTATTGTTGGTTGGCTGTCTGACTCTTTTCGTGGCGATTCCAAATCAAATGATTTATTGTGGAATGAAAAACTAAGCAAAAACAAAAACTAACACATCTTGTTGTTGCATGAAATTCTTGACAAAAAAAAACTATTTGAACTTTAAGCGCTTCAATTGCAATGTTACCAATCAAATATTTTTCCATTCTTTGGCATGTCAAAACTTTATAACGCGGGAAAGAGTTAATGTGCGCGCAAAGTTTCACTATTAAAGCAACACATATAAAAATTCTTTATTTAACTGCATCTTAATTATTTTTACATCTTTACTAAAAAGTTAAAAATAAAAAGTTTTTAGTGCGTTTTTTTAAACTCGTTTAAATTTTGTTTAATCCTTATTTTCAACTTTTAAGTGCCAGTATTAAACTGTCAGGGGTGTGATCATGACCGCTTATGCAAGCATTAGTGTCACCGGCGTGCCCACTTTCACAGCTCAAGGTGTGTGCCAAGTTTCGTAAAAATTGGTCCACTAGAACCACATGAAATATAATAATAAATTTTAAGGGGCGTGGCTACGCCCACTTCTTTAAAAGCAAGACTATGTCATGCCAACAGCTTAAACTCTTTGCCAAGTGAAGGGGAAATCAAATAAGTGGAAATAAATACAATTTAATACAAAAATTTCATATGCGTGGGCACGCCCACTCTTGTAATGACACAAGATTGTGTTATTACAAGAGCTCAGACACTTTGCCAAGTTAAGGCGGAATGAGATCAGTATAAATGCATACAATTTTATACTAATGTTCCACTTTTTTAAATACAAGATCTTGTCACTTTCAGAGATGAGGGAGTGTGCAAAGTTTTGTAAGAATCGGTTGAGTAGAAGCACGTGAAATATAATATTAAATTTCAATGGGCGCGGTTCGCCCACTTTTTTAAACACAAGCTTAGGTCATTCTAAGAGCTTAAAATGTTTGCCAAGTTTAGTGGCAATCGTATCAGTATAAGTGCATTTAATTTAATACTAAAGTTTCATGGGCATAGCACCGCCCACTTTTTTAAGCACAAGATTATGTCAATGTAAGAGCTTAAAATCTTTGCCAAGTTTACTGGCAATCGTATCAGTATAAGTGCATGTAATTTCATACTAAAATTTCAAGGGCGTGGTCCCGCCCACTTTTTAAAATATAAAATCCTTTCACTTTTAGAGGT
Organism: Nowickia ferox; assembly: GCA_936439885.1. Taxonomy (NCBI): domain Eukaryota; kingdom Metazoa; phylum Arthropoda; class Insecta; order Diptera; family Tachinidae; genus Nowickia; species Nowickia ferox. The sequence continues at coordinate 13,250,076 of OW387025.1, forward strand.
TCCAGAGTGTGCGAAGATTTCTAAGAATCGATTAAATAGAAACACGTGAAATGTAATATTTCCGCCCATTTTCTTAAGCACAAGATGACGTCATTCCGAGAGGTTAAACACTTTGCCAAGTTAAATGCACATATGTTATTTAATGTTAAATTTAAATAGGCATGGCCCCGCCCATTTTTTTAACACAAAATCTTGTCACTTTTACAGCTCAGGGTGTGTGCCAAGTCTCGTGAAAATCGGACATGTAGAATCACACGATATGTAATATTAAATTTTCAAGGGCGTGGCCCCGCCCATTTTTTTAAATACAAAATCAGCTTAGGTCGTGTGCAAAGTTTCCTAATAATCGGTTAAATAGAAGCACTTTAAATATAATACATAATTTTAATGGGAGTGGCTCCGCCCTCTTTTTTAAATACAAGATCTTGCCATATTTTCAGCTTTGGATGTGTGCAAAGTTCCATAAGAATCGGTGAAGTAGAAGCACATGAAATGTAATAATAAATTTTAAGGTGCGTAGTCTCAGCCACTTTTTTAAATACAAGATCTTGCCTTATTTTGAGTTTTGCATGTGTGGAAAGTTTCGTAAGGATCGGTTAAATAGAAGCACGTGAAATGTAATACTAAATTTTAATGGGCGTAGCTCCGCCCATTTTTTTAAAATCGATATTGTGTCTTTATGAGAGCTCTAAGTAAGTGCTAGGTGTTGTAGTAATCGTATAAGTAGAAGTATATAAAAATTAAAGAAAAAAATTAAATGGGCGTGTTGCCGCCCATTTGTATGGCAATAATACCAACTGAAAGTTTTAGACTTTCAGACAAAAATTAAAAGAATTTTTTTAATTGCTCTAAAATTAATGGGTGTGGAGTGAATTTTTAAAATGTATAACCCTAGACACAAACCGTTGTGTTTAACGGAGCTCTGTTAACAAAAAAAAAACAGACCTCTGTTAAATAATAAATATTAGGGTTTTGTCACAAAATGGACTTTGTACCAGATTATTTAAGCAAAATGAAGCAGAAAGTTGAAGGAGAAGGGAAGGAACTATGTCTCCTTTATTTAGATATGTTATAAGATTTAATGCCTCCTGTTTGTTATCAACAGAGCTCTGTTAAACAACACGGTTTGTGTCTAGGGTGATAAATTATAGAATTTAACTTAACACTAATTAAAAAGTACGGAGTTATGAAGTATTATAAAAAATAAACAAATAAATAACAGACGAATTGTTGATCTATTGTTAAAAGTACGGAGTTATCAAGTATTATAAAAAATAAACAAATAAATAACAGAAGAATTGTTAATCTCCTTCTTTTTCAAAGTCATTTAAAAGTAAATTAAAGCAAAAGTTTCATACTCATCTCAAACTACCATCATCATCATCATACAACTTTAAAAAATTATTTAAAGTTTTGAACATTAAAACATCTCTGAAAGCTTTAAAATCAAATTTAAAGCCTTTAAATTGCAAAAGAATTTTGTAGATATGAAACATTCCATTTTATTTGATGATACATATTTTTTATTATTATTTAACCCAAAACACATACACACACACACACATATTCCACCGCACCATTGTTATTTACATACAAGTATTTTGCTTAAATAAATTTTTATAAAAACATTTAAAAAGCTTTGTTAGTTTTTAATTTTCTTTTGAGCACAGAATGAACAAAAAAAATAACATCACATTCTTTGTTGAATGTTATCATTATTTAATTGTTAGTTTTGGCAAGCAGCCTAAAAGTGTGCTATCTGTGCACTTATGTTGACTTTAAAGAAATGCATATAAGGAAAAGTAATTTTTATTATATACTTTGCCTTTTTATCTTAAGCCTTGTGTTTGAAGAAACGAAAAACAGAAAAAACCCAAAACCACAAGGTTGACAACTATTTCAAAAAGTATTTGCCTAAAAGTAGACTTTGTTTTTTTTTTTATTCCACAACATTAGAAATACATTAAATTATTTGTGGAATAAAAAGCCGAAAGTTAAAAATTTAAAAAAATTTTATATCTTAAATTTATAAAAAAAATATATATATGGCATATTTGGGTTTAGTCCCCGTAAAGGATACACAAGGACACTCTGTTAAGCAAAATTTTTATGTTAGCCTCAAACTTAAGCCCTTTTTAGAAGTTTGCTATCAAATAACTAAAAGAACTCAACGAAAAAAGTATGTTATACTTGGAAAAAAACTTAGCTTAGAGCACATTATATATGTGATTACGGGGCCATTATCCTTACGAGTACAATAATTTTTTTCACTAGCATAAATTCTTTAAATCGCTTTTTTTATTAACTTCAAGCTTTTTAAGATTCAGCACAAGGATCTGTAGCCGTTTTCCGCTGGACTCCGCCTATAATATTAGCCGCATTTTAATTTTTTTAAATTAAGGACATATGGAAGGTAGGAATGTAATTAATTCGAATAAAATAAAATTTTCTACAAAGATCTAGTGTATAATTTTTGGACTATCTACATGATTCCGTTAAATTTTTGTCATATTTACAACTAATTATAATGCCTCAATTTAAGTATACATGGAAGGACATGTCATAGTGTCCTTGCAGAAAATATTCTGTATAATTTTATAAATAGTTACAAGTTTTTTATACAATTCCAATCAAAATAGAAGTAAATGTTAAATCTTTGAAATAAAGGATATATTGAAGGTGGACGTGTCCTTGTACAAAGTACAAAAAAATTCTACAGAACTAAACTGTATAACTCTTGGTTTATCTCCAAGACTATCTAGAATTTTTGTCATTATTATAACTGACTACAATCCCTCAAATTAAGGATGCATGGAAGGATATATCATGATGTCCTTGAAGAAAAATATTTTGTTAAATTTTATAAGTAGTTACAAGTTTTTAATGCATTCCAATCAAAAGTTTAGCAGATGTTAAAGGTTTTAAATAAAGGATATACAAATGTATGGGCACGGCTACCATGTCCTTAAATCGAACAAAACAAAATTTTTTATAAAGCTCAACTACATAATTTGTAGATTATGTAGACGATTTCCTTGAAGTTTTGTCATAATTATAACTGACTACAAGCCTTCAAATTAAGGATATATGGAAGGACATGTCATGATATCCTTGCATCGATTACAATAAAGTTCAGGAAAAAAATATTCTGCATAATTTATTAAATAATTACAAGTTTTTGCATTTCAATCACACATAATTCAAGCAGAAATTAATTGTTCAAAATAAAGGATATATGAAAAGCTAAGCATATCCTTGAACCAAATGGCATAAAACTTACCAGAAAAATTAACTGCATAATTTAACAAGTAGTTACCATATTTCGCAGGCAATTTGACGTTAACTGAAGATTTGAATTCAGTTTTTAAAATTAAGGATATATGGGAGAAAGGCACATCCTTGCACCAATCCTTCTTAAATTTGTCAGGGAGCCTAACAAAACAATATTTTAAATAGTTACATATGTAATTAATTTCAGTTAAAATTAAAATTTTAAAATAAAGGATACAGGGGACGGAAGCACATTTTTTTATCGACTAAAATAAAACTTACCAAAAAGCTGAGCTTGGCAAATCTAAGATTAGTGCCATATTTTTACTTAATTTGGAGCCTAACTGTGGCTGAAATATAATTTTTCAAATTAAGGACATATTTTGAGCTGCGGTTTGAATCAAATTCACCAGAAAAATCATTTGTGTTATTCTGCAAATAGTTATAGATAGCTAAAATTCAGTTTTTGGAATGAAGGATATATGAGAGATACTCACCAAATGCATTATAACTCAATAGTGCATTTTGCTGTATAATTCCAGAAATAGTTACACATTTTTTCTGCATTCTGGAATGTTAGAAATTTTTTATCATACTTGCGGCTGAAAAGCAATTTTCGAAAAAAAAGGATATATGGGAGGCAATCAATAATTTTACACAAAGACTACCTGAGCTATTCTACAACTATTTACAAAATTTTGGTGCATTATGAGCATATTTATAGCTAAAATTTTATTTTTGATTACAATAATATATTGGAAGTATTAGTGTCTTTGGTCTGATTGAATTAGAATTTGAACAGGAATCTGTACTTTATAATTTAAAAAAAAAATTTTTACTTGTGGCTTAAAATTATTTTTAAAATAAAGGATACATGGGAGGTTACTATATCCTTCAAAGGATTGAATTATAATTTGACATAAAGTCCTTCTAAGCCATTCTACAACTAGTTACGAAGTTTTGGTGCATTCTGAAAACAATTAAAATTAAAATTTTATTTTTGAAGGTAAGGATATACGGGAGGTAGGAGTGTCCTTGATCCGATTGAATAGAAATTGAACAGGAATCTGTACTATATAATTTTAGAAATGTTTTATTAAACTTGTGTCTGAAAAGTAATTTTCGAAATAATGGATACATATATGGAAGGCAATCATATCCTCCGAACGATTGTATTATAATTTTACACAAGGTCTATCTAAACCATTCTATTATTCTTTACTATACAATTTAAAAAGTTTTAGATTATATTTGTAGCTAAAAAGAAGTTTTCGAAATAAAGGATATATGGGAGTCAATCATATCCTTGGGACGATTGAACTGTAATTTTACACAAAATTTATCTGAGCTGTTCTACAACCATTTACAAAATTTTGCTACATTCAGAGCATAATTATAGCTAAAATTCTATTTTGAAATTTAAAGATATACATATGAGAGGTAGAAGTCTTTTCAACCGATTAAATTGGAATTTAACAGAAAGCTTTACTATATTATTTTAAAAGTTTTTGATTATACTTGTGGCTGAAAATCAATTTTTGAAATAAAGGATATATGGGAGTCAATCATATCCTTGGGACGATTGATCTGTAAATTTACACAAAATTTATCTAAGCCGTTATACAACCATTTACAAAATTTTTCTACACTCAGAGCATAATTGTAGCTGAAATTTTATTTTCAAATTTAAGGATATATGGGAGGCAGGAGTGTCTTTCATTCGATTGAATTGAAATTTTACTGGAAGCTTTACTATATAATTCTTGAAATTTCTGATTCTGTTTTTAGCTGAAAAGCAATTTTTAAAATAAAGGATATATGGGAGGCTGTCATATCCTTGGGACGATTGAATTATAATTTTACATAAAGCTCATCTAAGCTAATCTGCAACCATTTACAAAGTTTTGGTGCATTCTGGTCATAATTATTGTTAAAAAAATGTTTCAAGGTAAGGATATATGAGAGATAGGCATGTTTCTGAACCGATTTTCTCTTTAAAACATTATACTAAAAAAAATATTATTTATGTACCTTTACTATTCAAACACTTTGACTCCTGTAAAGTGCAGTCATCAGTCTTCCCTCGTCCCTCACAAATGAATATTATTATATAACTTTTTATGCTTAATATACTTTTCAAAAATATTTATTTTTTTTTAACTTAAATTTTTTGTGAAGAATTCTTAACATTTTCTTACAGTTTAATATTGAAGTAAATGAAATTTTACTTGTAGTTTGTTTTAATTTTATATTACGACATTAAAGAGAAAGACCTTTGTGAACAAGATATGACAAATGCTCTTTGAAGCGGCAAATGAAAATTAAAAAGAAGCAAAAAAAGGGGCACAATATCGCCTAATTCAACTTACTCTTAACGTTTCTTGTGTGGTTGTTGTTGTTTAACTTTTCTTTCTGAGCAAAGTAACTAACTGCTCTGACAACAAAAACTGCAAACTAATGAAGTGTTAAGATAATGAGTATTTTGGAAGTTTCTCTTACTACATTTCAATTTCCATAAAAGAAGAAATAGTGGTAGTAGTAGTAGTAATGATTGAAGTTATAATAAAATCCATGGAAAATATTTTCTTTAACATTTTGCCCAGTTCATGTATTTTTAACTTCTATCTTTTGAATATTTCAAAGATAAGCCAACCAACATTTTCGCACACAAGTCCTTGCAGCCAAGTCATTGAGGTTGCATAAACTTTTGTTTGCTCAAATGACATTAAAATTTAAATGAGGCAGATGTGAGGAGATTATTTGAACTAAGACAGTTAAGGTCACTTAAAGTTATTTAATTGACTGGCCACTCGATGTGAGAAAAGTAGTGTAATATTTAAATAATTAAGTTATAAATTACTTAGTCTTAAAGTGAACTAAGAAGTATAAAATTAGGTTATCAGCACAGATAAAGAAAGGTCAAGTCGAAAGGGATAATAAAAAGCTGGCAAGATTCTTATGATTGATTTTTTTTTTAAGAAATTAATTAAATGTGTATTGTATGTATACGTGGCCTGTTAAAAGTTAATGTCTGAAAATTAATGATGATACAGAGTGTGACCAGAGCTTAAAAAAATAGTGCTAAAGACATGCTAAATAAATAATTGACAAATGCTAAAAAATACTTCTATATGCTAAATGAGTAAATTGGGCAAAATCAAAACAAAAAGTGATAAATCTAGCTGCAAATATAATAAAATGGTCACACTGTTTATACATAATAGTGTGTTTTTTTTTAACTGAAACTTAATTACTTTCAAGTTTTTATTCAGTTCAAATTTGTTGTACAAAAGTTTTACTCAACAAACATTTCAATGCATTGAAAAATTATTTTTTTTAAGTCAAGTAAAAATTTAATTTTCAGGTTTTGAAAAACGCTTAATATTAGTCTTAAGCTGAGTGTTGTTTTAGTCATGAGACATAAAAATTCCACAAAAACAAACATAACAAAAAAAATTTATTAATATCCCTGCAATTATTGTTATGTTTATAACTAAAACCCAAAAATATTATAAAATAGTGGTTAACAGCGAGTTAACCAGCTCTAAAAAAAATAATGCTAATTTTATATATAATGATTTATGTTGAATGGATAAATTGCGTCTAAATCACGTTAATTAATTAATTAAAAAAGGAATAGTCCACCGCAGATTATTTAAAGTGAGACTACATTAAAAAAAAAACAATGCTAAGCAGATGCTAAGAAAATAATTGAAAAATGCTAAAAAATAATACTTCATGCTAAATGAATAAATTACAGCTAAATCAAATTAATTAATAGGGATTAAGCCACCGTAGATTATATAGAGTGAGACCAGATAAAAAACAACAATGCTAAGGAGATGCTAAATAAATAACTGAAAAATGCTAAAAATAATACGATAAGCTAAATGAATAAATTGTGGCTAAATCAAGTTAATTAATTAATTAATATAGATTAATCACTCTTTATTACACACAGTGTGACCATATCTAAAAAATGCTAAAGAAATGGCAAATAACTAATTGAAAAACTTTAAAAAAAATATTGCAATATGCTAAATAAATAAATTGCGGCTAAATCAAGTTAATTTAATAATTAATAGTAAGTAGTCCACATATGTAATTGAAAAATGCTAAATTAATGATAATGATATGATAATGCTAAATCAAATTAATTAATTTATTACACTAAACAGTGTGATTATTAAAAAAATAATAATGCTACAGAGATGCTAAATAAATTATTGGAAAATTATTGAAATAATGCTTTATGCTAAATGACTAAATTGCTGCTAAATCAAATTAAGTTACTGATTAATACTGATTAATTCACTCTCTGTTATACACAGTTTGACCAGACCTAAAAAATGCTAAAGAAATGCTAAATAAATAATTGAAAAATTATAAATATAATCATAACGCTAAATCAAATCAAGTATTTGATTGATTGTGTTAATCCTTTGTAGATTATACGAGTACACTGTGCGACCACACCTATAAAATTCTAAGTAGATGCTAAATAAGTAATTGAAAGTGCTAAATATATTGCTATATTATGCTAAATGGTTAAATTTCGTCTAAATCAAATTAATCTATTCTATATTATACACTAAAGAGATGCTAAATAAATACTTGAAAAATTCTAAAATTTATGAATACACGGTGTGAAAATATAAAACTGATAATGCTAAAGGGATGCTAAGTAAATAATTGAAAAATTATTATATGCTAAATGGAAAAATTGTCCCTAAATCAAAAAAATCAAATTAACTGCAAAAATGCTAAAAAACTTCTACTAATAGTGTTAAAACTTCTTTGAGTCTTAAAGCTTTTTACATAAATAATTTTAACAATGTTTAAGATTAAAGAGAACCACAATATTTAAAGCTTTAAAGCTTAACTGGATTTTTTATTTTCGATACATTTTATTATGTAAGTGTGAAAACTTGTAAAAGCTGTAGATTTAAAAAAAATAGGGAAGCAACATTGTAAACTGAAGGAAATGGGTCGGCTGGAATAATTTATTTATTTTCCTTTGCACAAACTCTCATGAAGATTTTTTATTCAAAAAAAAAAGTTTTTCCTTAATTGAAATTAACACAAGTTGTAACAGTTAAGATAATCTGTTGTTGTTCTTTTTCTGTTCTACTATCTTTATTATATTTTTATTAAACATGTTGCTTCCTACACTTGATGATGTAAGAAATAAAACCTCTGGAATTTATTAACTTTGTTTTCTAATTGCGTCACTTATGATAATAAAGTCTTATTTTATTAATAAACAATTTTTTTATAATGAGAATTGTTATAAGATATAAAGTAAATTAAATATATTTATGTGAGATAAAATAATTTTCTTATTTTCAGCAGCCAATTTATTTAAACCAGCTGCAAATTTTAGCAACTCCCAAAAGTATGCACTATAATAAATTTTCTCTACCTTAAATAATCGCTGTTTAGTTGAAATACAATTTTTCTTATTTCATTTTGTTAAATTGATTTTCTAATTAACTGAGAAACAAAAAAATATTACCCTAAACTTATAAATTGTTAAAATGCAATTTGTATTAAGATACAAAATTTTAAGGTTTTCTTGACTTCCAAATGTTTTGAGTTCACAAGACCAGCATAAAATTTACCTAAAAATAATCTAAAATAAGAATTTGTTTTCCGTTTAGGGCGAATGAATAGAAACTTCATTTTAACTTGGGAGGGGGGGGGAGGGAAGGGGATAAATGCAGTAATTAGTTACATTTCTCTTACAATGATGAATGCAATTCAGCTTATGTATTCATAAGCGAAAAATAATTTAATTATCACTTAGCTCCTAAAATTATGCAAACATAATTTAATCTTTGTTGTTATTTGCTCTGAGCTAAAAGTAACAGGGAGAAGCTAATGCAACAACAAATATTTTTTTACAATTACATAATTTCAATGCATGAGGAATTTCAAGATTTAAATCTAGTGCTCTTCAGAATTTGTTTTGTATAATTTTTAATATTTTACTAAAATGATTTCTTTTTTATAAAAAGTGCTTTTAGGGTCTGCCCGTCTGTCCGTATGTCCGTCTGTCTGCCTGTCTGTTACAGGCTGTTTCCTCGAGAACCGTAATAGCTACGCACCTGAAATTTTCACAGAATATGTAAAACTTTTTAAAAATTAAAGTGTGTTCTAAGGCCAGCAACGAAAAATGTTGAAGGCCTAATGTAATATGTATGTATATAATTGTTTGTATATCGAGCCTTTTTATCGATTTTATCGTAAGCAACATGTTATCGAAAATAGACTTTTTCACTGAAATTAAAATTTTATGGGCCTACCCATAGTTCAAAATGCCAAAATTGTTGATAACTTTTAAGATACGGGCTGTAAAATGTTATCGTAAGCGACAGTTTACGTACAAAAACATATTTGAATATTCGAAAAAAAATCTTCTCCTGAAAAAATAAATTTTTTGTAGCTTACGATAAAATCGAAAATAAAGCTCGATGTACATACTTGAAATTATCAAGGTTGGTGTATTTGGCGAAAAATCGCCAAAATGAAAAAAATCGCTCAAATGAAAATTATTTATCACCAAAAATAATATAAATCGCTGAAAAGCCAAAAACAAACAAAAAATAGCCAAAAAGAAAAAAACGCTTAAGCGAGAAAAAAAGTATCTGAAAACCGAAAAAATCGCCAAAAATAAACAAGCGCCGTACGGTGTGCGAGTCAAACTTGCACTTTACTTAATTTTATTTTTTTTTAAATTTATTCTTATTTATTGGATATATTAATTTGAATTATTAAAATATAGTGACATTGCGAAGCCGATTGATTTAAAGCTCATGAAATTTTAAATTCTAAAAAACTACACAAAATATTAGATTTTAATCCAAAAAATTAATACAAGTCCTTAAGATTTGAAAACCGAGTTTGGGCATATGAAGAGCGCGGAGCTGTTTTTGACGAAGCACATTCTGAGCATTAAATTTTAGGCCACTTTTTGGAGCATTGCTGGCCGCGTGCCCTCCAATACCTTGCCAGTGACACTCACGTGACCCTACAGGCAATATTCGAGAGATGTGAAATCATACGAACTTGCAAGCCAATTGGCAGGTACATTTCTCGAAACCAAATTATCGCCAAATTTTGATTTCCATAATTCGATGGTTACAGTAGCCGCACAGTGGGGCCAATGGCCCTTATTTCACAGATCAATTCATAACTCCACAACTACAATAGTGAAGATCACTAAATTTTGTATGGGTAGCTCTTAAAACAGGGATGGGGGGGGGATGGAGACGAGTACCCAACTTACAAAGTTATTATTATTTTTCCTATATATTCAGAACTAAAATAGTGAGGCGCAATAAATTTGATGAGCATATCTCTTGAAACAAAGTGCATATTATATGGGGGTATAGGAGCAGGGAGACGGGTACCTCCCTTTACAAAGTAATAATTAATTAATTAATAAAAACTATTTTTTTATGTAAAAAAAATGCCGAAGAAGGAACGAAATGCATATAAACGAAGCTTAACAAACCAAGCAAAAAATTAATGATTTCTTTTATTCGCGCACAATCCTGATGATTTCCCTGCCATTGAATGTTACTTTGAATACGAATTATCCTAAGAAAGTCAACTAAAATCACACACGTTATTTTTTTTTAAATCATTATTATATACCAATACAAACACGATCACGCGTGACTCATGTGTGACTCCCACGTGACTAATGTGTGACTCACGCGTAAAAAATTTTTAAATTTTTTACATTTCTAATGAAAGCACATAAAACAATAAAAAAAACAACAGCAATAAAAGTATTAGCGGAAGTCGTTAAGCACTTATTATAGGTAAAAAAAAACGCGTGAGGCTATTACTAATTTGTACATAACTTCTCGGGGCGCAACGATTGAGCAGCATAAACTTTTCTAAGTCTCATTTGTTCAACCCTTAAATTCAAAATTAAAATCTCTGCCCAATTAGTTACTTTATGTCCACTTAAGCTGAGATATTCAGTTTTTGTTTACACTTCCAATATAAACATTCAAAACAAAAGCACTTACACAAATAACTTTGGTATTCAAATTGAGCAAATCATTTGCATAAATACATGAACTTGATGGTTTCATGGTTAGATTTATTACTTTTTCAAAATTACTTAGGGTAAAGAAGATTTAATAACGAAAAGTTTTGAGCTTTTTTGTTGCTTATTTTTTCATGTTTTCTCTCACCGCGTTAAATTTTACCTATTTGACATTTATATTTTGCCTACAGATGTAGAATTTTATGCACTTTAAGCGTGTACTTTGAAAAAAAAAATTTTTTATTAATCCCTGTAATGATCTCGTTTGGCCCCAATGTGCAAGGCCGCCATTTTATATATCAAAATTAACCTTTTATATATATATATATATATATATATATATATTTTAATTTTTGACAATTAGTTTTTGTTTTCTGGAGACAAAAACATCGGTATATTATACTTGAAAACGCGACTGTAAATGCCAAAGTTTCAACGAAAACTTTAAAAAGGCGGCAAAAAAAAATAAAACAAATTTGTTATTCCAAATGTCTTGGCAATAATACTTCATATTCGAAATTGTACTTTATTTTATTTTATTTTAGTTTTTATTGTTTAAGGCGGTACGCAGTATACATATCGTTACCTAGAAAGGCCCTAACTAATAATTTTTTGAACCCGAGTTTTTTTGTATATTTTGAAAAAATGCAAAAATTTCGATTTCAAAAAAATAAAAAATAATGAGTTAGGTCCTTTCCATATTAAGGTAACGATATGTACTCCTTTTTCATACACAATTTAGCATTTGGTGTTGGTCACAGCCGTTTGATATTTAAAAAAAAAATTAAATAAACTTTAGACATTTAATAACTTGCCTGCCATTTCTTTTAACTTTTCAAAATTTAATTTTATTTTGCTTATTTGTTTTAATTTATTCTAACATAAGCCAATTTTTCTTAATTGCCATAATCTAATGCTCAAAATCTAATTTCTTGTGGTATATTTTTTAAGGCTTTAAAGCCACACAAGTGTACAAAAAAAGTGCCACAACACAATTTTATCATGTTTTATTTGCAGATAAAGGAATAGTTAAAACTTTTTTCTACATCATCCAGCTATTTAAACCTTTTTTTGCTAACATGCCAAATTGTTTATGTATTTCTCTTTGTTCTGTCTTATTTTATGTTTTTTTTTAAACACATTTGTCATTTGAAGTGTTTGTTGAGTTTACTGATATATAAAGCATACTTATAGGCTTTTATCAGATATTGTTAAAGCATGTTTGTGGTTTGTGGCAAAAGGCAGCATACACAGCAGCCACCACATTTTGATGACATTTTCTAATTAATTTAAACAAATAGAAAACAAACTAAAAATATATACAAAAACCTTATTGATTAGTTTTGATTTCTAAATTACTACCACGTAAGTTCAAAAGACCACACACATTCTTAAGCAATTTAAGTATTTAACAAATTTTTACAAGAGGCTTAAGAAACGAATTTTGTATGGGAGTTTGTTTAACAAACGTTTTTTATGAATACGACAGTAAATCATTCGAAATACATGCATATATTTATATACATAATTTTTAACTAACTACGAGGGTTGCTCAAAATAAATTTTTTTTATTAAATTTTAATTTTCTTATTATAATACATAATTTATACAAGAAGCATTAATTTGTGATTAAGTACGAGGGTAGTTAAAAAAGTAATGTAATAGTTTAAACAACCCTCGCATAAAGTTGCAACTTGTATTTAATATTCGAACACGCATACATAATATGTATTTATGTACATATTTATATTAAAACTGCTAGTTGTGGTATTGGCGTGAACTTAAATACGAGGGCAGTTCAAAGCAAAATACACTATGTTAAGTGGCAGTTTTAGTACATATGTATGTATTTCCATATTTACAATACATTTACAGAAATGTTGATTTAGAAATACCCACGAGGGTGGCTCAAAAAGGCAGGAATTCGTTGAAACAACCCTCGCATAAAGCTGTAATTTGAATTTAAATAACAAATATACATACATATATGTACATATATTTAAGTGTTAATTTAGTACATACAGACTTCTAATTAACTACGAGGGTAGCTTAGAAGATCATGAAATTTTCAAAATACACACATGTAATGTGCTAGTTTTAGTTTAACAATGCTATAATTAAATAGTTTATAGTTATAAAACAAACAAAAAACACTAAGTCTTATTTTATGTTTATATGCGAGGGTAGCTAAAAAAAGTTATACTGTCTTTAAAATGGGAGTATACAGCTGGAATTTGAATTTAATTTTTTTTAAATGCTCGTATGATTGATAGTTTTACTATTGTAGTATATACATACAAACTGCTAATTAATTACGAGGGTAGTTCACTGATATAACGAAATTTTCAAATACCCCCACGTTAAATTGTAATGTTCAAGTTTAAGTTTAACACTATTTAATTATAGTTTATAGGAGTCTTATTTTAGGCTTAAATACGAGAGTAGTTCAGAAAATATAAGGTCTTTCAAACACCCCGTATACAGCTGTAATCTAATTTAATTAATTTTCAAATATACTCGTGTAGTTAATAGTTGTACTTTTGACTTTTATACACGAGGGTATTTCAAAAAGCAAAAAAGTCTTTAAAAGAAATGCAACTGTAAGTTCAATTTAGTTTACAGATTTGCTCGCATAATTCATAGTTATACATTTGACTTTTGCATACGAGGGTAGTTCAAAAAGTTATAAGGTCCTTAAAATACTCCGTACACAAACGTAAATTGAATATTGTTTACAAATATACTCTTATAATTGATATTGACTATTGACTTTTAACTACATAGCTACGAGGGTAGTTCAGAAAAGTTGAGTAATTTTTAAACTTACTTATAGCAATTTGCAATATGAGATTTTTTCATACAGACAAAACTGCGGGGGCAATTCAAAATGTCATCAAAATAGTCGAAATTATAGTTTTCGTAAGTTCTTTGGAATAAAATTTTTTCTCACAATCCCTTTAATTGTTTAATTATGTTACAATGTTTGTGCACATTTGAGTATTCAAGATATACTATTCCAGCATAATGAAAGGCATAATATTCAAGAGATTTATTATTCGATATATTGTCATAATTATACTATAAGTGAAATTTATTTGCTGGTGGTTAAGCGATGTCTATATGCATTTCATTGTTGCTTTAACAAATCGTCAGTAGACTTCCACCACACATTTGTGAATTCTCAAATAGTTTATGAAAGTCTGTGCATAAGATAAGAGTTTTGTGACTGTTCAAAATGTGCGGTTGAAGTCTACTGACGATTTCTTAAAGCAACAATGAAATGCATATAGACATCGCTTAACCACCAGCAAATAAATTTCACTGAAAGGCATAATGATGTTTGTGCTTGAAAATTTCCAACAGCGACATTTTCTCAGCTTTCAATCTCTTGTTTCTGTTTAGCTTATTTCCCCATTTCTTTGCATTGACATTTTTATTGAATTTTAATTGACTGCTTTTTTAAAACTTTTTTAATATTTTCATAATTTTCTAAACTTTTTCTGTTCTAGATTTTTTTTAAAACTTCTTAAGAATTCCCTTGAATATTTAAGAAACAAATATATATATATACGAGTATACATATATAGAATATCAATCAATAAAACTTTATTAATTAAAGCAGTAAGAATTCTTTTTCAACTCTTTCATTTGTTTGCCTTCCATAAGTCGACTTTGTTTAGAAAAGAAAGTTTTTTACAGGTATTATTTTTTTTCTTTTTAACAAGTTTGTTTGTTAAAGCTTATTGATAAGCAAAAGGATATCAAAAAGTCAAATTTTTAGCAAGAAATAATATTTCTTTTAATTTTTCCATATCTAAAAGCGCACAATGGGTCTAATTTGGAAAATTGATGTTATAGATACATAATTAAAATTCTGTATATTGCATTTTTCGATAAATTAAAATTTATGTAGCAGAGACACAAACCATAAAGTCTAACATGGTTGGTTTTGCATCTAACAGAGCAGTGTAAACTATTTAACAGTAACCGCTAAATAGATTAACAGCCTGGCTCACGATGTCGACAAGAAATTTTCTTTCGCTTATTTATATTGAAAACAAAAACAAATTTTCTTATTGTGTTTTTGTTTTCAATATAAATAAGCGAAAGAAAATTTCTTGGCGACATCCTGAGCCAGGCAGTAAGAACCTAAAGAGGCAAAGGTAATCGTCGGAGCTCGCAGTAATGAAATAATTTTTGAAATTTAAATATGTAAATCAAATATAGAACTGCACAAGTGAAGTACTTGTGCAACCCAATTTGCGTTTCTAATATAATTATGGAAATAAACGATTTTGAAAGCTATTAAAATCTTAATAAAAAAAAAAAAAAGATAGCAATAATTGTTTTGCTACAATCATGTTATGGTTGGTATAACTATATTTTCCTTTACACGTCTGTCCAAGCTTCACGATGTGTGTGATTAATCTTTACCGCCTGCTTAAGATCTAAGAATTTGTGATAAATGTCCATTACTACGTTCGTTATATGACAAGTTCTATTGGAAAATTTTATGGCATTTATCTCGGGTCTATTCAATTAATATTTATTTCATGCTGATTACATTTGATCTGTAGGTTTCAATATGATTTAACAGCGGTACTTACCGAAATTCAAATCAAATTTTATATTTGTCAGGTTGCCTTGACAAACTGTTGAAACTGAAATTATAAATGAAAAATTGTTTAAGTTTGCATTTGACCAAATTGTGTGAATAATAAATTTTTAAAAATTTTAAAATAGTACAAAGATATAATTTTTTCCAGCTTCTTTGGAAATTCATAGAAAAGAAATTGTAACGGTGGGCATAGATATAAAGAAATCCAAATAATAATTTTATACGAGGGTGGTTTGACAATTTCTGTGACTTTTTAAACTGCCCTCGTTTTAAGTAGTTGTGCTTTTCCTACAATATTATACAAGTGTTTCTCCTATTAGCTATGCACATACAGTGCAGATTCGGTTAACGCAACCAATAGAAATTGTGGGCTGTTGCGAAAACTGAGTTTGTTGCGAAAATCGAGTAAAAATTTTAAATACCTGTTTTCCACGAAAAAGCTTATTTTAAACCAAATAAAAGGTTTATTAAAGAATCAAAGGTTGACTTTTGAAATAAATAATACAATAATGCAATAAATAATACGAACTTCTTTAGTAGTTGCTCATTTTATTAAATTTTTACATACTATTGACTTATGAATTTTGTATTCATTGCAAATCCTTTTCACAGGTATGCCACTTTAAAGTTTCTTCAGAATTTCGCCCTTCTTTTACCTTAACAAATATTTTACTGCAAGTAAAAAACAAAACGAAAGCGAAAATTTAAGAAATTTATTCTTCGACATGTTATCATAAGTTTATTTTAATTGAAATTTATTTGCTGGTGGTTAAGCATTGTCTATATATTTCATTGGTGCTTAGCCAAATCATCAGTAGACTTCAACCAGATTTTGAACAGTCACAAACCTCTTATCTTATGCATAGACTTTCTAAACCTACTACGCTTATGTTTCATTTGTGATTTTCAAAAATATTATTATTTGTGAATTCTCAAATAGTTTTTGAAAGTCTGTGCATAAGATAAGAGATTTGTGACTGCTCAAAATCTGGTTGAAGTCTACTGATGATTTGGCCAAGCACCAATGAAATAAATAGACAATGCATAACCACCAGCAAATAAATTTCAACGAAAGAGAGAATCCTAAATTTGT
Source organism: Nowickia ferox (assembly GCA_936439885.1). Classification (NCBI taxonomy): domain Eukaryota; kingdom Metazoa; phylum Arthropoda; class Insecta; order Diptera; family Tachinidae; genus Nowickia; species Nowickia ferox. The sequence continues at coordinate 13,267,119 of OW387025.1, forward strand.
TTGCAAAGTTGCGTTAATTGAGGTCTTGTTTTTTGAAAAGTTGCTTTAACAGAGTCACCAATGTTAAGAATATGGATGTTGCGAATATCGAGGTGTTGCGCATATCGAGGATTGCGTTAACCGCATCTGCACTGTATGTATATACATACATACATACGTACATACATATGTATATATATGTACACATAAAGAAATCCAAATTATAATTTTATACGAGGGTAGAGTGTGAAAAAATTAATTCTGTCGTTATATATTTAATTTCTGAGCGTTTCACTGATTTTAAGTTAATTATGTACTCGGGTAGTTCAACAAGTCATGGAGCTTCAAACTACCCTTGCAAAAACCTTTGCTAAGATATCACGTGTTTACTTAAAGTTGTAATTTATTTTTTAATATAAAAAAGTATGGAATTTGTTACTCTATGTACCTTCAGCAGCTTGATTAGGAATACATTTATCTACTGCTGCCTTTGCCTTTTATATTTTTTTTTTATTTTCCATCATTATGCCAGAAGATAATTTCTGCTCCACTGTGCAATATGAGGAAAAATATATGAAACAGTTTCCAAATATTGAAACATTGAAAGCATGAATAAAATTTGCACCAAAACTAAATGAACTTGAAAATAAACTGGGAAAAAGGAAAAGAAAATAATCATTTATACACTCATACCCGCACACATACATACATACATGCATAGGTATGCATATACATATGTATGTATGTATGGTTATCATGCATAAGTTTTGTATAATTTTTTCTTCTCTTTGTTCCACGAACTTTGGAAATAAGCTCAAAGATAAAAATATATATTTATATGATACCTGTACAGATAAAGTTATCAAAACCAATTACCAGTGTTAAAATTTTTATTAAAATACAAAAATAAAATACTTTTTATAACTTTTTATTTTTTAGTTTTTTTTTTTTTGTTTTTTTTTTCAAGAAAATATATCCAAAATTAAGAAGAAATATTTCGTTAGTTTATCAATATATATTGACATTTAGCCCACCGTATACTTATATGATACTGTGAAGGTATATACCTGTATATATGTACGTGTATAAGAAAGGCGTAACTCGAATTTTTTATATTTTAGAGGACAAAGAAACAACTGAATAAAACGTAAACCATTTACATGCAAACATAATTTTTTAAGTGTCTCTTAAGACTTTTATTTTTAACTGTAACGTACTTAGATCTTTAAGGAGGATGTTAATTCACTTTGGCTACCAGAAAACCTTAAAAATGCGATTTCGGAAAAAAATTGAGATAAGCCTTTTTTATATAAAGCCATCGATATGTCAAAGCAGCGTGCTTGTATACTATATATCACGTACCAGCATTGTATTGTACAGATATTATTGTCATTTATGTTATAGATTGTTTATTTTATTTTACTAAAGCATTAGGGTTTCGAATTTTGTTTTTTAGAATATTTAAGCGATTTTGTTTTCTATACAAATAAATAATACTTGTAGTAGAGATAAACAAATAGGAAATAGAACATACAGCAGACAGCACATAAATAAGTAGAGTAATATGCCGACAAAATTAAATAGGAGGAAAAATATATAATTTATACTTAGAAAATTACAATTAATAATTTTATTTAGATTTTAATTTCAATTTTGTGGTTTAAATTTTATTTCCCACTATATTGATGTTGCCCCCTTAAAATCTCTAATAAAGGTTCTCATAGAACTTCTGCTCTTAACAATTGTTTTCCTTGTTTAAGTATGCAATTTGTATATTTAGTATGCAATACATAATATTATTTGTTCATTTTTTTTTCAAAATCTCTGTGCAATCCCTACTTCAAGCAATTTTGACTGTAAAAAGGCTTTCAGCATTTCAATTTCTTTCGTCGTTATCCATCTTCAAAATCAAAAGAGCATATAGCACGATCTCTCTCTCTATTTCTATCTCTATCTCTATCTCTATCTCTATCTTTATCTCTATCTCTATCTCTATCTCTATCTCAATCTCAATCTCTATCCCTATCTCTATCTCTATCTCTATCTCAATCTCTATCCCTATCTCTATCTCTATCTCTATCTATATCTCTATCTCTATCCATATCCCTATCCCTATCCCTATCTCTATCTCTATCTCTCTCTATATCTCTATCTCTACGCTATCTCTATCTCTATCTCTATACCTATCTCCATTTCTATCTCCATCTCCATCTATATCTTTATTCGATTAATTATATAATACAAAGCCATCTATTAGTTGTAATAATCGCTCTTAGGGTTTGAGTCACTTAAAAACTCTATCTCTATCTCTATCTCTATCCCTATCTCTATCTCTATCCCTATCCCTATCCCTATCTCTATCCCTATCTTTATCTCTATCTATATCTCTATCTCTATCTCTATCCCTATCTCTATCTCTATCTCTATCTCAATCTCTATCCCTATCTCTATCTCTATCTATATCTCTATCTCTATCCATATCCCTATCCCTATCCCTATCTCTATCTCTATCTCTCTCTATATCTCTATCTCTACGCTATCTCTATCTCTATCTCTATACCTATCTCCATTTCTATCTCCATCTCCATCTATATCTTTATTCGATTAATTATATAATACAAAGCCATCTATTAGTTGTAATAATCGCTCTTAGGGTTTGAGTCACTTAAAAACTCTATCTCTATCTCTATCTCTATCTCTATCTTTATCTCTATCTCTATCTCTATCTCTATCTCTATCTCTATCTCTATCTCTATCTCTATCTCTATCTCTATCTCTATCCCTATCTCTATCTATATCTCTATCTCTATCTCTATCCCTATCTCTATCTATATCTATATCTCTATCTCTATCCATATCCCTATCCTTATCCCTATCCCTATCCCTATCCCTATCCCTATCTCTATCTCTATCTCTATCTTTATCTCTATCTCTATCTCTATCTTTATCTCTATCTCTATCTCTATCTCTATCTCTATCTCTATCTCAATCTCAATCTCTATCCCTATCTCTATCTCTATCTCTATCTCAATCTCTATCCCTATCTCTATCTCTATCTCTATCTATATCTCTATCTCTATCCATATCCCTATCCCTATCCCTATCCCTATCCCTATCCCTATCTCTATCTCTATCTCTCTCTATATCTCTATCTCTACGCTATCTCTATCTCTATCTCTATACCTATCTCCATTTCTATCTCCATCTCCATCTATATCTTTATTCGATTAATTATATAATACAAAGCCATCTATTAGTTGTAATAATCGCTCTTAGGGTTTGAGTCACTTAAAAACTCTATCTCTATCTCTATCTCTATCTCTATCCCTATCTCTATCTCTATCTCTATGTCTATCCCTATCTCTATCTCTATCCCTATCTTTATCCATATCCCTATCCCTATCCCTATCCCTATCCCTATCCCTATCCCTATCCCTATCTCTATCTCTATCCCTATCTCTATCTCTATCTCTATACCTATCTCCATCTCTATCTCCATCTCCATCTATATCTTTATTCGATTAATTATATAATACAAAGCCATCTATTAGTTGTAATAATCGCTCTTAGGTTTTGAGTCACTTAAAAACTCTATCTCTATCTCTATCCCTATCTCTATCTCTATCTCTATCTCTATCTCTATCCCTATCTCTATCCCTATCTCTATCTCTCTCTCTATCTCTATTTCTATCTCTATCTCATTCCCTATCTCTATACCTATCTCCATCTATATCTTTATTCGATTAATTATATAATACAAAGCCATCTATTAGTTGTAATAATCGCTCTTAGGTTTTGAGTCACTTAAAAACTCTATCTCTATCTCTATCTCTATCCCTATCTCTATCTCTATCTCTCTCTCTATCTCTATTTCTATCTCTATCTCATTCCCTATCTCTATACCTATCTCCATCTATATCTTTATTCGATTAATTATATAATACAAAGCCATCTATTAGTTGTAATAATCGCTCTTAGGTTTTGAGTCACTTAAAAACTCTATCTCTATCTCTATCTCTATCCCTATCTCTATCTCTATCTCTATCTCTATCTCTATCTCTATCCCTATCTCTATCCCTATCTCTATCTCTCTCTCTATCTCTATTTCTATCTCTATCTCATTCCCTATCTCTATACCTATCTCCATCTATATCTTTATTCGATTAATTATATAATACAAAGCCATCTATTAGTTGTAATAATCGCTCTTAGGGTTTGAGTCACTTAAAAACTCTATCTCTATCTCTATCTCTATCCCTATCTCTATCTCTATCTCTATCTCTATCTCTATCTCTATCTCTATCCCTATCTCTATCCCTATCTCTATCTCTCTCTCTATCTCTATTTCTATCTCTATCTCATTCCATATCTCTATACCTATCTCCATCTATATCTTTATTCGATTAATTATATAATACAAAGCCATCTATTAGTTGTAATAATCGCTCTTAGGTTTTGAGTCACTTAAAAAGGTCTGACGTTGTCCTGCAGTGCGATGTTATTCAAAGATAATCCCATCTTGGCAAGCGTATCAGCCTCTTTGTTTGCTGTTATACCTTGAGCTCCCGGATATCTATAGATCTGTACAATATGTGTTTGAGTTTAACTTATTTTAAGGTTAAAGTACGTTCCGTGAATTAACTTCCTCCGTCATAAAGGCTTTGAAAATACTTACAAATCTTAACTTAGATTGAGAACTGTCATGAAGAACAACTTTCCCTGTGCGGTATTCCCAAAACACCAGGACATGGGAATTACTCTTAACAATAGTTCTCAAGTTTACTTTTCGCTTAAAATTGAGAAGAAGTAAGAGAGTATGAGTTGCTTTGGCATTGCAAACTTTGAAATGTTTTCGCACTCATAAATATCATATTTTAACTCTGACTGTAGTGCTTTTATGAGTCGACTGGAACTTAACTGCCGACACTATTAACTTTATTCTCTTTGTCTTCTATACAAATATTCAAACATTGTCTTATATACTCCGTAACAATATGAGTATAAATATTTTTGAAACATTTTCATCAACTGCTGCTACTGCCAGCAGTACGGAAATATATTTTATAATACTTGTATTTAAAAGAAATACAACAGCACAACGAATATGTATATCGCTCCTTTATTGCAACAGAGGCATAACTCAAAACAGCTGGTGGTGCAGATAATAAGTCAAGTCCATGAAAATATATAAAAATATTTTCTTCCTCTCAAGAGGTGCATGTACCAGCTTTTCATATACAATTTTTACACAAGCTTAAATATAATCTAACGATTTTTTCTGCACTATTTTTATATTTTGAGTTATGTCTATGTTGCAATAAAGCAGCCATATGTACGAGGATATCGTTACCTTAATATAGAAAGGCCCTAACTTGTTATTTCTTTCAATTCGAGTTTTTGTATATTTCGATGGAAGAATATCTAATGTATCGAAAAATGCAAAAATCTCGAATCCAAAAAAATAATGAGTTAGGGCTTTTCTATATTAAGGTAACGACGATATGTACTCGTATGTAAATAATTTACCATGTAAATGAATTTCTAATTTACAATGTAGTTTTTGATTTTAGGTCAACCATAAAATCAAAAATAAAACATGATAGTCAACATAGTTTTAAGACAATTACTCAGAGTGCAACATCATGGCAAATACTATTTTTTTAAATATTTGAAATAATCAAGACATTGCTTATGAAGTTAAATTAAAGTTATCTTCATTACTCTTGAGTTAAAGATGCTAAGAAAAACATTTATTTACACTATCAATTCTTCGGAGCATTTCAATTCTTTTAAATCATTTGTGAATTCTTAAGTGAAAAATAGGAAACAATTTTATGATTTCAAAAAAGAAATTTCGATTAGACTTTCAAGAAATGAGCGCAAGTGGAAAATTTCTATATTTCTAAATTCTATAAATTGAAGAATTAAATATTAAAAGAATTTACACTTTTATACGAGGGCAGTTAGAGAACTCTGCCACAATTTAAAACTACTTTTTGGCTGTTTAAAATTCCACACTACGTCTGTCACTTATAAACGCTACGCAAAGTGTTAATTAAATTTTAAAAGTTATGCTAGCAAGAATTAACTTTTTTCCTACTAAGAGGGTTGTTTTTTTCATTAGAAATCACTACTTCTACTCCTGCCAATATACACCCCATATTTTTTGAAAACTAAACGAAGCCAATTTCACATTTAAAACTACCCCTCGTACCCTACTTGTATCAAATGTGTCCTTAGAAAACGAACTTAACTACTTAATAAACAATTTTTGAACAACCCTCATACAATTTAAAAAGAAGCACTGCTCCTACCTTAATGAGTCATTTTTTTCCTTTGGTTCATAATTTTAACATATTAAACTACCCTCGTACTCAATTCAAAATCAACACAATTCCTAACAATTTTGATTTTATAGCCTATTTCACTGTTTTATACTAGGGTGAACTTAGTTAGAACTCCAAAAATTTTTTGAACCACCCTCGTAGTAAGCTAAAAAAATATGTATGTCCTGCTCCCATCTTTGATTTTCATATTTTGGCCAAGCTCATATTGTAAGCTGATACGAAACCATTTTCAAACTTTCAACTACCCTCGCAGCCAGCTAAAAATCAACACAACTGGCATTTGCAAACAAAGCCAATTTATTATTTTACCCTTGAATGATTCTCACTATGCACAACAATTTAAATTATCCTCGTATAGATTTAAAAATAGGCACTGTTCCTTCTTCGAAAAATTGCTAAACTAAATGTATACGAGGCAGGTACTATACTCCGTAGTAGTTGATTAAAAATCCCATTCCATCAGTTTTATAACTTTAAACGAGGGTGATTTTGCAAGTGTTACACCTCACGGCTAGCTAAAATCAACACTTCCTTTATCAGCTGTGTATATTAAAAAAGAAACTAACTTAACCTTAAAAAAATATATTTCTTTACGAGGGTGATTTTCAAACTCCCTAAATATTTAAGCCACGCTCGTATATACATATGTATATAAAATAAATTCAGTACTTCCATCAGCGATGCCAGTATTTAAGAGAAAAACTTTCATTATAAAAGTACACTAGGGCAGTTTGACACTCCTAACTACCCTCGTAGTTAGCTAAAACTTAATGCTACTCATATCTGCTGCTATCCATATTCAAAAATAACTTAGTTTATAACCTTGTACAAGGCTGATTTTGCAGCTTAATAACTTTTTGAACAACCCTCGTAGCTATTTAAGAAATCATCATCACTCCTGGCTAGTGTTAAGGCCAAAAGTTTATATGACTCTTTTTACTCATATATATATACACATATCTACTCATATCGTTATATATTGACACTTTTGGCTACCCTCGTAACTAATCTTTACACTTCTCCGTTATATCATGCAAATTTAAAAGTATCTGAAATTACAACCTAAAGCATGAGCAGTTTGAAAACTCTATTACATACATAAATACATAAATGTTAAGCTCTAGAACTTATGTTGCAATTTTATGCGAGGGTTGTTTTAAATTTTAACTAACCCTAGTGGCTGGGAAAAACTCAAAAATTTTATTGTTTATTACTTATGTATACATATTAAAACAATTCAACTTGCATCAATTAAGCGAGCATGGTTCAACAGTTCAGTGAGTTTTTTAAACTACGAGGGTAGCTAAAAGAAAAGTAAACATTACTCATTTCAACTAGCAGCTTTTAAGCTAAACTTACAGCTTAATACATGGGTAGTTTGAAAACTCTTTTAATTTTTTTAAACTACCCTCGTATTAAATTTAAAAGTTCATGTTATTACTTATAAAATGCATATAGTACATATTTATTTATGTATTATTTAACATGCATAAGTGTTGCGCTCAAGAGCTTATGTTACAGTTTTATGCGAGGGTGGTTTAACATTTTGACTTACCCTCGTGGCTGGGAAAAAACCTAAATTAGTCTTGTTAATTATTTATGTATATTAAAACAATTCAAATTAGATTCTCTAAGCGTGTATGTGCCAATAGTTCAGTGACTTTTTAAGCTACGAGGGTAGTTAAATGAAAAGTAAACATTAGTTTTATCAACTATTTGCTGTTGAAGAATGCAAGAAAATTGCTTTATATTTGATAGCGCATGGGAATTCCTTGCAACGGAAAACGTTAATAGAATATGTTCAAGGATACTGAAGATGCTGGAATGAAGTTCCAATATTTGAGCTGGCTGAGGATTGAGGCATCAGTTTGCGGTGACTCCAACAGCAAACGTTATCTTGTTACCAGTTTGAAGAAGTGTATAGGTGAACTGCGATACGAAGAAGGAGACCATGATGCGGAATAAAATGTTGGGGTATGGAAAAGCCAGAAAACTTGTCAAACTCTTGATTGCTTTCCCACTCGAAAAACTTTAAATTCATTATGTTTTTCCCAGCTCCTTTAAAGCAAGCCACCTGAGCAAATGATATTAATATTAAATTATTCAATATCATTTATACAAACAAATGAGCATAATTTGCAAGAAGTTGAATGAATGGAACAACGTAATCAAAAACACATTTATTTCGCAGGTTGTAAAAATGATGAGAAAACATAAAAAAGACGTACATATACTTTTTTTGAATATTGTTTTTGTCGACTAACCTGAGCAGCTGCAAGTTGAGTTTTATTTTTCACATTGCTGTCTTAACAATCATTTGGGAAATCCAAATGAAAGAAGCAAAAAGCCAAACTTTTTTTTAAATCCTTTGTCCTGATAGAATTATGTGATTATGTATTCATGGTATTATTTGATTTTCAGTACGACGGATGATACTCGTATCATCGTAAAAAGTTACTATTGAGAATTAGTTTTTGTGTTTAAAATTTCTTATTGTCACCTTTCGTTGAGTATTTTCTGCAGTCGTAAAGTTAAAACAAAGCGTGATATTTAATGCTCAAGATACTTGGGTTTAATTAGTGATGATAAAAGAAGTTTGTGTCCTCAATTGAGGAGCATGACTGCAGCCGATAACCTCGCCAAAAAGGGATAATGCAATGATGTAAGGTCTTGTGGTGTCTACCCTATAGAATCTACAGAAATTGCTAGAAGACAAGCAAAAATTTAATAGGTGAATCCTAAATTAGAAGAGAAGATGCAGCAGCCGATAACCTCACCAAAAGGAAACTAGCTCTGACTATACTCTATAAATTTCTGGGATAATGAATTGATAGATAGATAGATAGATAGAGTCTTGTGGTATTTGACCTATAAAGTCCACAGAAGGTGCTAGAAGAAAACAACAATTGAATAGTGAATGAAGTAACCCTGACATCTTGTGGCTTAAAGTAGAAGAGAAAAGAAAGCAACAGATGACCTCACCAAAAGAGAACTGGCTTCGGTCATATTCATGGAAATGAAATTTATGGCATAATGTAAACATGTAAGCTCTTGTGGTATCTGGCCTATAAAGCTCACAGAAGGTGCTAGAAAATAACGAAAATTCAATAATTGGTCTGCAGCGAAACGATCGTATAACGCTGGCATTTGAAGGCTTAAATTAGGAGAGAAAACGGAGCAATAGATGACCTGGCTTTGATCATACTCTTTAAATTTATTGGGTAATGGAAGGAGATGATGCAAGTTCTTGTGGTGTCTGCCCTATAGAATGTATAGCAGGTGCTAGAAGACAACTTTTCGTCCTCAAATAATTACATGGCAGACGTTGGCGTTGGCTGAAGTGATTACCATGTTGGCTACAAAACCAAAGGTCCTGGGTTCGAGCCCGGTCACCGACAAAATCATTAAATAACAACACCACGTATTTTTCTGAAGTACATTAGTGTCCCTTTGTGTCAGCTGTTCTAGGAAAGTTCAAGTGATGAAGACATAGACACGGGTCGCAGGAACTACAACGGCTTCACTCAATACTAATCCTAATTTAGCATCAGAGCTCACTTCTTCGTCCGTATTGTGTAGCAGAATCATCGGCGAGGTAAACTAACAAATAAAATGGCTACTTAGTACGGCTTTGAACATTTAGTACGCCTCATTGACACTAGAGGCGCTGCAACACTGTCTTATTAAAAACGTGCAAAAGACAGAGTTGCAAAAGAATATATCACTGTTTCTTTCACAACAACACAGTACAACATTTTTCAGCTCATTGAATTGGTACTCAATAATGAGAATTGCACGTGAAACTAGTCCCAAAAATAAGAAATTCTGCATTATTAGTTTTGTCAAGTTGGCTGCATTCATAATTTAATGGCCATACGAATTTTTTTTTGCTCAAGGTGGGTGAAGTTGTTCAATGAAATATGAAAAATCTCATGTTGTTGTTTTAGTCTTTAGTCTAAAATTTGTTTGCTCTAAATGTCCTCTTTCACCCCATACCAATTTTACCGAGTTATAGGCCTTTTTCTCAAAAGTACGTAAAAGGAAGAAAAGAGAAACACGGCAACACTGGTAAATTATATGAACAGCGCCATCTTACCAGTGTTGCCATGTTGCTATGATTTTTCTTTTTTTAATTTTGCGTACTTTTCACAAAAATAATGATAATTAATAGAATTTATTCTACGGATATTGAACGTCTCGTAGTGTGAGCCAGGATAAGAGTGTATGGAATATTGGACAAAAGTTAGTGTATTTTTATACAAACTACAACAATTAACACTAAAATTTAAAAAAATCATAATTAAAGGGTATTCTATCAGTTAATATAATTTAGACTATATAATTTTGCTGTATCTTGGAGACCTTAAGAGGCAAACTCATTAAATTATAAAAAAAGCTGAAAGTAATAATCCCAAAATAAAAATAAAAAATCGCCAAAACGAACAAAATCGCCAAAAACCTAAAAAAATCGACAAACCTAAAAATACGTATTTGTATAGGGCGTCAGCAGTCTTACATGAGGTAAAATTTTAAGCAAAATCGAGTAACATTGTTCTGAAATATAAGCTTAATTGCTTGCTGTCGCACGCGACAAAAAAGTTAACTTTCTCGTGGAAATGCCCATATGTAGCGTCCGTACGGAACTTTTCGTGTGCGAAGAACTAAGTCTCCTAATATTTACATACAAAACGCTAGAATATCACCAATAAAATGATTTAAAAAGGTATCAAGTGATTTTATTTGATATTTGATTAGCATTTAAAACATTCGCATTTATTTTATAGAAATAAATTTCCATTACTACTCTTCACTACATTCGCCCCCCGATTTGTTGACCACAAAGTGCCTAATGGTTTTATGATGATTGCATTTGGTCATTTTCAATCAATTATTTTCACTGAGGACTAAGGACATTTGTCATAGAAATGTGAAAAAAAAATATTTACGAGTATTTGCCATCCGAAACGAAGAAATTAAAAAAAAATGAGTTAAGCTCCCATAATACTAAAATACAATCAATTTCTTTTCAAACGTATACTGCTTTCATGCTAAGCCTGAAAAATATTGCGCTTGATGGTGGTGGTGAGCAAATAGGAATTGTTTAATCTAATTAACTGAATTTTATTTTATTTGCATTTAATTTTTGGATTTACTCAATTAAACATTTTAATTGCAATCATGCATATTTTTAGTAATTTTTATAATTAGAAATAGAAATTCCATTATTGCAAAAAATAAATTATCTTTTACAAAACGATTCAAATGCTAACCATTAGGGTAATAGCAGAAAATTTAAAAAACATGTTTATTCAAACCATTTTATTATTATTAATTTTATTATGTACAATAATTTTTTTTTTTTTTTTGCACTAAATTGTTTTTATCAAATTTTTCGATCTCTTTTTATATGTACAATTACACTATTTTTTAAAACCTTTAGAAGCCTTTATTTATATATGTTTTATTTAATTTTTTATTTCAATATTTCGTTAACCTTCGTTTCATTTCTTGAGGAAATCTCTTATTTTATTTTTTTTTGTTATTTAATTTTTTTTCTTTTTTGCTTTTAATCCCAAAACTATTTGTTTATTTTTCTGCACTGTATTTATTAATTTTTTTTTTTTTATACATATTTTACATTTTATACCTATTTATTTTATATAAATTGTAATTTTCTTTCTTAATTTAAACCTCAAACAAAGCGATAATAAAGGTATTTTTATGAATTATACCCAGTTTGTAAAACAAAATACAATGCCTTTGAAAATCATATGAAATTTCCCACGCACGCACACACTTGTTAAAGTATTTAATACAGCATACTTTTAGAAACAAAATACACTTATTGGGTATTTGTTTAACTGTATAAAATTTCCCTATTTCCCACACAGCTGAATAAAATAACCCTGGTATGATACACAAAATACACTTGTTTTGAAAACACAGTAAATGTAAAAACCCAGTATCTTCTTTAGTTCTTTTTATCACTCGCTCAATCACCCTCTCACACTCTCTGTAACTAATATACCGTTTTAATTTGTGCTCTAAATGTAGATATGAATATATGTATGTATAAGTATGTGTTCGTATCTTAATAAACCAGTAAATAGGAAATTTTATTGGGAATGCAAACAGACAAGGTTGTTTAATCAATGCAGTATTATGAAAAAAATAGATTTTTCGTGAGAATTTGTATTACATACTCGTACCAAAGAGATCAGTTGAGGCATGTTTTTTTTTCCTTTTGTGTAACAGTAAGTTACACAGTTAGTAATAATTTCAAGCGCATAGACAAAAATACGATATGAATTAATTATGACATACATATGTAGGTACATAAGCTTTTTACAAAAGCCATGGAAACAGCACAAAAATTTTATATATTGCTATACATACATACATACATATATAAATACATACATACATATGTATATGTATGGAAATTAAAAATGTGGAATTCACAACAGAAAGGGTAACTTTTACACGTGGTTCGCATCTCTAAACAGAAAATAATTATGTATTTGCAAATATAATTGATATTTTTGTTGAATAATTAATTGAAATTGAATCTACACTACTTTATTAATATTGTAGGATGTAAGCGAAATTTTTTCAATTATATATTTTGTTATATCAACAATGTATTTTCCTTACTAATTTTGTTCAATTAAATTTAATGTTATATGTATCAACAAATTATTTTGTTGACCAAAAAAAAAAGTTTCAATTAAATATTTTGTAATATCAAAAATATTTATTGTTGACTAAAATGTTCCTTTTAATTACATTTTCCACAATTTATATTGCTGAAAATTTTTTTTAACAAATCTTTTGTTGTATCAACAGTTTGTATTTTTGGAACTACGAGTTTTTGATAAATTTTTTTACTGTATCTATCAACAATATTTACATTTAAAAAATAAAAAAAATTTAATATAAAGTTTTACGGTCTAATTCACAAAAAATATTTTAGGTTTATTACAGGTTTATTTGACAAATTTCCCATAGAAATATGTCAAATAAGCGCTTAATAAACCTAAAATATTTTTTATGCATAATTTCTCAAAATTAATATTTAACTTGTTCAGTAATTATGTATCGCACTTGTTTCTTAAAAATATATTGAAATTGCTTATTAAAGGCCGTGATACGCTATCCTACACAACCGTGTATGATGGTATGATGGAGTCTATGTTATCGTCTCATTTATAAAAAATAATTACGATTTATAAGGGGTTTATAAAACACCTTTTCACACAGAGATTTTATAAAAATTTTATAAAAAAATAACTTTTTATGAAAAATACAGTAAATATATAACTAAAAAATACTGAAAATAATGCTAAATGTTAAATGGAAAATTTTCCGCTAAATCGAAATTAAAATTGCTAAATTTAGCAGCTAAAATATTGCAATGGTCACACTGTAGGCAATATGAGCTGCCTGTTTTAACTGTGTCCCCATAGTGTTCTTTCGTTAAATGTGGGGACGAAGACTTTTTTCTCGATGGCGCATTATTAAATTTGCATTTGACTACTAGAAGAAGTTTTTGAATCAGAGAACAGAATGAATCCATTCGAGTTTTCTGTCCATTCATAAATTCATTGCTTTTGAAATTAATCGACAATTTCTTTTATTGATTTCCTTTTTACAATCCTTTTAAGGTTCCGTACACCAAAGGTGGAAACGATGTTCGTCTGCCTGCCTTTCTGACTGTCTATCTGTTACAGGCTGTTTTATAAAGAGCCGTAAGAGCTATGGACCTGAAATTATATTATTCACAGAAACTTTGGCCGCTACAACAACAAATATGTATATGACAGTTAAAATTAACGAGTGTTCCAAAACGAGCAACGAAAAAGTTTAAAATCCTAATGTAATATGCAGATAATTATATATATATATAAACACTTGAAATTTTCAAAGTTAATGTATTTTTAAGCACTGAAATTTAAAAAATCTAAATTAAAGGGTATTCTATTAGTTAATGTATGTAATTTTGATAACTTGGCTGTATCTTGGAAACCGTAAAAGATAAATTCTTGAAATTTCAAAATCATTAGTACTAAAAAATCCTAAAATTAACAATATGCCCAAAATGAAAAATCGCCAAAATGGAAAAAGCGCTCAATGAAAAGTATCACCAAAAAAAATCGCTCAAATAAAAAAAGTTTACCAAAAGTAAAAAGGTCGCCAAAAAGCTAAAAAAACCGACTAAAAACGAAAAAAACCGCCCAAGCACCAAAACTAAAAAGTCACTAAAACTTAAAAACAACCGAAAAAATCGCCAAAAACCGAAAAAAATCGCCAAAAAGGAAAAAATTGCTAAAACCAATAAAATTGCAGTAAGTAAAAAAAAATCGCCAAAAACCGAAAAAAGTCGGCAAAACGAGAAAAATTCGCTAAAACTAAAAAAACGCTAACACAATTTTTTTTTAAGTCTACATCAGGTAAGATATTTGATTATAAAGGCTAAAGTTTGTATAGCATTACATATCATTACGAAACCAAACAAATATCGTGCCATAACCACAAAAAAAAAAGATTAAGCGCCATAATTTTCGAACTTAATTTTTTATCAAAATCCTTCATTTACTATCGTAAGTAATCGATTTTCATCAAAAAATCGAGGTTCACAAAATGTGTCGATTAAGCTTTTTTGGCGGTTATGGCTCGATATGTTTGTTTTTTCTTTTTTTTTTTTTTTTGAAAGAAATCGAAACTTTTTTTACTTCTTTATAAATTTGTATAGGGTGTCTGTCAACAGACTTACATTAGGTAAAATTTTGAGCAAAATCGAGTAACATTGTTCTGAAATATAAGCTTAATTGCTTGCTGTCGCATGCGACAAAAAAATTAACTTTCACTTTCACTTTTCTTATGCGAGTTAAAGCCGCACTTTACTGAATTTATTTCTTTGTGATGCAGTGAAATAATATGCTGAACTAAAAAACATGCACACAGTTCGTGCAGAATTCGTTGCTATATGTGTGTTGATTGAAGTTCGGCAGTGTGGTGCCACTTTCAGCGATTATGGTATAGAGCAGAAAAGAAATTTATCGACCGGTGTAATTTATCAAAACATTTATATTTCTATAATTATCAAGAAAAAGTAGAAAATTAACCATTTTCGTAATTTCAATAAAGGTACGTTCACACTTGACAAACATTTGTTCAAAAAAGTGTAAACACTAAATACTACTGAATGCCTAATACTATTACTAGGTATTACCTTTTTTAGGAAAGGGATAGTAATAGAGAAGATAGGTGGTGAAGGAAGAGATAGAGCAAAGCTTCATTCTTTTACAACTCTGTTTTTTGCACGTTTTTTTAGTAATGCAGTGTTGCAGCGCCTCTGGTGTTAAATGAGGCGTATTAAATTTTTTTGAAGCTGTGTTGCTTAGTAGCCATTTTATTAGTTATTTTACTTCGCCAATGATTCTGCTACACATCGAAGAAGGGCGCTCTGATGTTACATTAGGATTAGTATCTGCTGAAGCCGGTATAGTTCCAGTCCAGATCCAGACCAGTGACTATGCCTTCATCACTTGAACTTTCTGACAACAACTGATATCAGAAAAATGCGTGGTGTTATTTAATGACTGTCGGATACCGGGCTCGAACCCGGGACCTTCGGTTTTGAAGTGAAAGTGCTAACTACTTCAGCCACCGCCACCCTTTTGACACAGACACGTGTTTATTAAGTTAAACAGTTTTCAATCATGTTGGATTCCATAACATTGTATTGTGATTGCATTCAAAAGCATAAAATAGAGCAATGAAACCATTCTCTGGCGTGAATTAAAATTATATTAATTATATGTATATAACACTATGATAACTTTAGTTTTGAAATATTATAACAAAGTCATCGGACAAGAGTTTTTTCTTATATTTTTTATAATCTAGTTTTGAAGCTTTTAATATATGCTAAACCAATATGTATGTATATTACAAATCCCAATGCCAAATTTATCTGTAAAAATGCTACAATGGCCACACTGCTTCTGATGCTCTTCGTTATGCTGCGACAAAGACTTTTAAATTTTATTTATGTATTTTGCTGCTGGTCGTCAATTTGCATTCTCTTGTTTGTTGCATACTTTAAGGCATGTGAAAACTGCTTTTAGTATGCATTAAAATGTTGTTGTTGTTGTTGTTGTTTTGCATAATTGATTTAGTGCAATCATTTCTCATCATTATCCTGTCATAATTCTTTTCAATATGCCCTTGGTGGCTAATTTCATATGACATCTTAATTTTAAGTGACTACGGTATGGCTGTAATTAAACTATTATACAAATTCTCAATGTTACGTGCAATGTATGAATGAAATTCAAAACTAATAATAAGAGCAATTACTATGTGTGCATTGTTTTGAGGATGCTTGCTAAGGCAAAGCGCACTGACGTCTTATTTGGGGATCCGTGGACCCGCATACAACAAGCTTGGCTGAACAACTTTTGAAGAAAATATGCTCTCTTCACCATATTCACTGCCTTTCTCCAGAGCTCTCAATTTTTTGGGGATTTGTTCCCAAAGAGGGGATTTTTTTTTTTTTTTTTGATTGGGGACAAAAAACAGAATGGGAGCCATCCCTTGGGTACTATTCCTATTAAAAAAAATTAGTACACTTCCGCAAATGTGTCGCACAGTGCTACGAGAACGTTCTATAGTTAATTGGCAAATTACTCATCAATTAATTAAATTAAGCCAGGATTTTCTGAAAAGTGTTTCACAGTATTGACAGCGATAACGCATTTTATTTTGTTTGTTCCCAAAAGCTTCTACACAAATTATATTTAATCAATTAAATAAGGCTTAAAACTCCGGCGGGAAATAAATTTCTAACAATTTTGCCAAACTATCACAGCAGTTATTTCAATTCATTTTTTTCAAATATTCTTATTTCAAAAACACTAAAAATTTTATATAAAAAAATTTTCCAATAAAACTATACGTTTTATATAATTTTATACCAAATAACATAAAACAGTTTATTTGCTATTTATATGCTTCAATGTAAAAATAATTTATTTTTACACTATTTTTAAACAAAGACATTTTAATGGTTTTATTTTACTCCTTTTTTTTTGTTTTGCTCTGATTTGAAAAAGCGGAAATATTCTTTGCAGCAGTTTGTGCTTGTGGCACTATCACACAACATAGTTTGCAACATTGTTATATTTACAATAAAACAAGCACAAAAAATATTTAAATTTTAGCATAAAAATTAAATTAAAAAAAAAAGAAAATTAAACATAATATTTAAGAGTCGGGCGATGCATTTTGGCTAGTCTACGGCCAAGCATCAAGCACGCGATTCTTAAAAAACAATAAATCTTGAATTTACAATACAACAATATAAAACAATCCCAACTATATACCAAAAACATTACAACTTTTGATAAGCTCAAGACATCTTTTCTTTAATTAAAAGCTTTACTCGCACAAATTCGGTGCCGGAAGCCTCACAAATATATCACACAGGCAAACTAGAAGCGCTACAATCTAAATACTGCATACAACTGTTGATTGTGATAGTTTTGTTTTCTTTTCCAATATCCTAAATTATCCTAAAGCGATTCGTTGTCACAATATCATACAGCAATATTTTGCTTAAACTTGCAAGTGCATAGAAATTTTTGCATACAAATAACAAAATCTTTTCAGACGATTGAAATTGTATAAAAAAGGTGAAAAAAATATATATTTAAGCATGACATGAATTGAAAGCCATTAGAAATGTGTGTATGCACTAACATCCAATACATTTTGCTTTCGCAGTATACAACGATGCTGGAATAGAGAAAAATGAGAGCAAAAAAAATTTTAATATGAATAAAATTCAGCATGAAAAGCAGCTTAATTTAACTGTCACCTAAAAATATGCAATTTAATTTTCGATAACTTTATTTTCTCATTGGAATGAATGTTTTCATTCAGACATTCAGTATTCAATAAGCGTTTGTGTTGTTTTCGTGGCGGGGATATTTCGCTCATTTAATCAAACAACGTCATAACTCCAAAAAACCAGTTTGCCAGAAAACGAGTTTAAAGTTTTCAATTTGTATGAAATTTTTACACAATATGAAAAAATTAAAAAATTCCATTTTTTTGAGTTATGACATTATTTGAGTAAATGAACGATTTGTTTTATGGTGTCACAATTAGGAATAATAAATGACAACAGCAACTAAGAAATAAGAAAACAACTATCAATCTGGCGAATTAGGTACCACACGAGTTAGCGAGTCGAGAGACGTAAAGTGACGAAATGCTGCATGAAGGATATAAAAAGAAATAATATTTGGATCGAATTATTGCTTGCGATGAAAATGGATCCATATTGCTGTCAATTGAGTTATACCTTGCGTGATGCTTTAAAACTATTTTTTGTTCAAGCTAAGGTTCGGTTTTCACTTTTTCACTGAAAATTAAAATTTTTTTAACCAAATTCTATATAATAATAAAGTAAAGTGCGACTTTGATCCGCACACGAAGGGTTCCGTACCGACACTACATATGTAATACTATACGAACTTTAGCATATATAATCGAATATTTTATCTGATGTAGACATTTTTTAAAAATGTTAAAAACCCGTTGAACTTTTTTCTTTTTTCTTGCAATTTTTTTAGTTTAGGCGATTTTTCTTAAAATAAAAATCCAAAAATCGATCAAAAGCGCTAAAACTAAGAAAAAGCACCAAAACTACAAAGAATCGCTAAAATTAAAATAAGTTGTCAAAAATCGCCAAAGCGAAAAATGCGAAAAACAAACTGGCATTTTTTAGTTTTGGCGTTTTTTCGTATTTGGCGATTTATTTTAATTTTAGCGATTCTTTTTAGTTTTGGTGCTTTTTCTTATTTTTAGCGCTTTTAATCGATTTCTGGGATTTTTTCGGTTTTTATATTTATTTTCGTTTTTGGCGATTTATTTTAGTTTTAGCGGTTCCTTTCAGTTTTGTCTTTTTTTCTTAGTTTTGGTGCTTTTTTCATTTTTTGGGATTCTTTTTTCGGTTATTGCTATTTTGTAGCTTTGGCGTTTTTTTTTTATTTTGGCGATTTTTGGCGATTTATTTTAGTTTTAGCATATTTTTAGCTTGGGCGCATTTTTCGCTTTGACGATTTTCTTAGTTTGAGCGATTCTTTTTAGTTTTGGAGTTTTTTTTTCAGTTTTGGTGATTTTTTTTCTTGTTTTTTTTATTTTTTTCGGTTATTGCGATTTATTTGTTCTGGCGTTTTTTTTGTGTTGGCGATTTTTGCGTTTTTTGCCGATTTATTTTAGTTTTAGTGATTGTTTAGTTTAGGCGCTTTTTTCGCTTTGGCGATTTTTTCGGTTTTTGGGAATTTTTTAGATTTTTGGCGTTTTATTTTAGTTTAACAATTCCTTTTAGTTTTGACGTTTTCCTTAGTTTTGACGCTTTCTTAGTTTTTTTTTTACTTTTTTCGGTTTTTGCGACTTTTTTAATTTTTAATGATTTCGATTTATGGGAATTTTTTAGTTGTAGCGATTCTTTTTAGCTTTTGGGGGTTTTCTCGGTTTTCGCGATTGTTTTTAGTTTTAGTGATTTCGATTTATGGCGATTTTTTAGTTTTAGCGATTCTTTTTAATATTGGCGCTTTTTCTTAGTTTTGGCGTTTTTGAAATTTTTTTTAGATTTTTGGCGATTTATTTTAGTTTTACCAATGTTTTCTAGTCTTTTCTCTTTTTCTTTTTTTCTTTCACTTTTTCTCTTTTTTTTGGTTTTTGCGATTTTTTTTTTAGATTTGGTAATTTTTCATAGTTTTGGCGATTTTTTCGGTTTTTGGCGATTTATTTTAGTTTTAGCGATTTTTTTAGTTTTGGCGCATTTTTCGATTTTTTTTCTTTTATTGTTTTCGTTTTTTTTGCCTTTTTTAGTGTTGGTGTTTTTTTGCGTTTTTTTTATTTTCGGCGATTTGTTTTAGTTTTGGCGATTTTTTTAGTTTTGGCGCATTATTCGATTTTTCTTCTTTTATTGTTTTCGTTTTCTTTTTTTTGCCTTTTTTAGCGTTGGCGTTTTTTTGCGATTTTTTTTATTTTAGCGATTTGTTTTAGTTTTGGCGTTTTTTTTTTTGTTTTGGCGCTTTTTTTTTTGGTATGTCGTTTGTTTTCGGTATGGATGATTTTTTCGTTTTGGTGCTTTTTTATTTTGGTTTTTTTAGTTTTAGCGTTACGTCACCCTTTAATTTTAATTTGTTTTTTTTTTATAAAAATACACTGAAAATTTCAAGTGTCTTTATATAATTGTCTGTATATTAAATTAGCATTTCATATACATATTTTTTTCTGTGAAAATTCCAGATCCATAGCTCTTACGGTTTTCCAGAAAACAGACTGTCACAGATAGACGGACAGACGGACAGCGTAGCGAAAGAAATAGCGTTCCTTTTCACCTTTTGGTACACGGAGCCCTAAAAAATCATTAATCTTAGTTCTATTATTTGCTCATATTTGATTATATTTAATTTTTTTTAGCCTGGTTATGAAATGGCGACGCCACAGGGCGACCATCTATGCAAGTGACTTTCATATTTTTTTTTTTAGTTTTCGCTGTCTTATCTGTCTGTTGCTTGCTTGCTTGCTTGCTTTTTTTATTTCTTTTATTTCAAACAATTCTTTTAACAGTTCCTCCATCATAATTTTGTCATAAATAGAAATAGTTCATATAAAAACCATTGTCTGCAGTTGTGTTGGCAATTTTTTTTATATTTCTGCTTTTATTGCAAACTATTAATCTTTTATGGAACTACATAAAGAAATATGTTTGGAATCCATAACATAGCATGAGTGCCATTTTTGTTGAAATGCACATTTTCTTAAAGTTCTTTGTCAGAATGCAGGCAGCAGCCTTTGTTTTACTGGTGGAGAGGGGGAAAAAAAGAACATTTCATGCTGAATTTATGTAAAACTTTAACAGTTGCTGGTGATTTATGAGTGGGAAATAAATCAACAGCACATTATAATCTATTTCTCGAAGTTTATATACATATAAGTTTTTTTTCTCGGCTCAACTTTTGATGTTTTCCAGATATGGAATTTAATGCGGGAAATGACAAAGCAAAAGTACTCATATATTTTTTTTGTCATTTATTATGCGATTGGTAGTTTCCCTGGAGGTGTTTAAGTATTTGCATGCAACATAAACTCTTCGTTTTATATTTTTTTAATTTAACAAACGCAAGTTACGAAGCTGCCACCCTCAGACTGCGAGGCTAGTATTCTTACCTAGCAGCCATTAAGGAGGGCACTCAGTCTTCCATTATTGTTTCCTTTAGTTTTCTCCTACATTTACTTGTTGGATGAGACAGACATAAATCGTTTAATATTTTTTTTAATCCTATTCAATGAGTACTGAAGGACTTAATGTTTCCACATAGACATTTCAATACACACACACACATACACACACACTTACACGTAAGAACACCGCGCACTGTTAGTCACAGAATAAGGGCCACTTTTTGAGTTCAAGATTAGAGATTAAATTAACTTTAATCTTTATTTGTGGTTTTTGTGTAGTCGATTATATGGTTTTACTTTTTAGTTGCTATGGTCATGGTGGATTAATTTTACATTAGCACTAATATAACTTTTCTTTTTAATTATATGATAAAATAATTCAAAAATACATAAATAAATATGAAGGGCTTATTGTAAAAACACGATAAGCCACACGATTTCAGAAAGTGGTTTTATCAGTTCATTCAATTACTTTACAGCATCGGAACGTCCTCTTAAAATATTGTAACTATATTCCGTTTAATTTCCGCCTTAGCCGCAAGTGTCACTCTTTACATTTTGATTTTATTCAGAATTATTTGTCCCAAAAACTCGATAAGCCACAGCAATTACAAAGGCAGTATTATAAAACGATGGATTCTGATGAAGATAGCAGTGGAAGTGATTATTTTGTTGAAGATAGTGATGACAGCGTGAAAGACAAAGAGTTTTTGCCAACAGATGATGCAGTAATTTCAGAAACCAGCGAGGTATGATTTATTGAAACTGAATCACAACTTATTATAGAAATTATTTGATGTAATAAATAGAAAAAATAATAAATTTTAAACTGCAAAAACACGATATGCCACTTTATTTCAACCAAAATAACAAAACTTTTGATATTCAAAAATAAAAAAATATGAATAAATTTCATGCAATAACTGGATAAGCCACAACTTTTTGCGATTATAGCGATTTCCGAAGATTTCTTGGTGTGCAGCGACGGGTATGTGATAGTAGTCTTCCTTAAGCACTAAATAAAAGTATCTGTATCATGTATTTCATCAAATCCCTATTTTCTGCATTTATTTTAAACTTCAAAGGCGATTTTCTCAGTATTTTCATTTTGTGGCTTATCGAGTTTTTGCAATAAGCCCTTCATATATTTTATATTTTAGAGATGGTAAAAATGAGCTTTCATTACAAAAAAAGCTTTCAGCAAATTGTAATACGATGAATAAAAACAATTCACATATTCCATTTGCAATAAAAGTTGGGTATATAAAGCAGAAATCTACATCCACTGACACCACACACAGTGGACCAAACACAAAGAACGCTGAGGATGAAGGTGTAGTGGGTAGTTGTTCCATTCTACTACGCGTTTGGCAAAATTTAACTTTGGTGTTATTTGTTCATTAATAATTATCACATGTAATTTGGCTTACAAAGCGATACGAACTTTAGTTTGATCAAATCATAAATATAGAAACAAATGAAGTTAACTAAAAAATAAATTTTATATAGGGTGTTTTTTATTGAGGTATAGAACTTTAAGTTGGCATCACTTTTTTAACTGGCGGCCATTTTGTCAGCTGTCAAGTGATTAATATTTAGTTTGGTTTGCCATTTCATCATGAACAGGTTGACAAAAGAACAACGCTTGCAAATCGTGCAAATTTATTTCGAAAATAATGGTTCAGTTCGCGAAGTTTACCGCAAGCTCCGTCCATTTTATGGTCGACATAATCGTCCATCAGAGCAATTAATTCGGTTAACCATGAATAACCTGTCAATTGGCCACCAAGATCGTGTGATTTGACACCATTGGATTATTTTCTTTGGGGATATGTGAAGTCGCTCGTCTACGCCAACAAACCAGAAACGTTAGGGGACTTGGAAGCCAACATTCGTGGCGTTATTGCCAACATACGCCCCCATATGCTCGAAAAAGTGGTTGAAAATTGGACCTGTAGAATTGGCTTTATTCGAGCCAGCCGCGGCGGCCACATGCCCGAAATCATATTTAAACGTTAATGACATAAAATTATCCTTCCAATAAAGCCAAATTGATGGACATTAAAACGATTTTCTTGTGTTTTATTTCAATTCGAAGTTCTATACCTCTAAAAAAACACCCATTATTATTTATCTATTTCCTTTAACTCGCACAATATTTTACTTGTAAAAAAAATTTTTTAACTAAACTACCACTCAAAAACATTAACTTAGTGTGAGAATAAGTTAATTTTCGGATTAGCTAAATAGAGAAAGAAACCAAGTTTAAGCTTGAACCCAAAAATTGGCCCTAAAAGTTTAAGTGGCAGATGAAAGATGAGAAAAAAAATGTTATATGTACATTGTACATACAACATTGATAAACAAATGCTGAAAGTAAAAGGTTGTACTCTGCCACACAATATGACTTTGTATGTCAAATGTTACTGTGACACACATGATGAGGCACAGAAGACCACAAAATGTTTGTATGTATGATGAAATAAAATTAATTGCGTTGAAAAATGCAACTGCATTGAATGACACGAGTACATATGAAATGTCTAGCAAATTTTCATTTGCATTTCCACCGAAAGGTCCAACGATACCACAAAATTAAACGCTCTTGAAAACACTTTGTTTTGTATTTTGTCATATTCTCAAGCAATCAGATTTGACTAATGTAAAAAAATTTCCAATTACAGATAATCCACTTCGAGATATTCTAATGCAAAAGTCACTAAAGCGCAACTTTTTGAATTTGGATATTGCTTTTGCTCATTTTGTTTTGATAAACGTTCTCACCAAGAGTCAAATAAGAGTGCATAAGAAACTATGCGATTGCAAATAACTGTAAGTCTTTTCTTTGCAAAATATTATATTTCAATGTCACGTGCGACATTGAAAAACCACATTGGTTGTCAATATTAAAATAAATCTTCAAATACAAGCAGATACATAAATTTAACACACTAAGAGCCAATTTCACCAACTCTATTTAAATAAGTATCAATTAATATTCATATATATTTTTTCAATGGAAAACGACTTTCAAATATTAATTGATATTTAAATAAAATTGGTGACAGAGGCCCCTTAAAAAACAGAAAAAACTTGCTAAAAAATATAAAGGCTTGCGATTGTGGTACCTAAAGAAACTTGGTCACATGCGACATCGTTAGTGCAAAATTTAAAAATAAAATTTCACATACTTTTAGATTATTTAAATTTAGATGAGCAAAAAAGGAGGAAAAACAAAGACACTTACCAAAGGTGGAGAAAAAAATTTAAGGATCATGAAATATTACAAAATCGTAAATTAAAAAACAAACATATTTTTCTTAAGTTAAATTCTTTGAATACTTCTTTTTATTTGAAAACATTTTTACTGAGCTTGTTTTTTTATAATTTCGTAAAATGAGCAACAAAAGAAATATAAAGATAATGATGAAAAAGAGGTCACGTGCGACTGTGATTAATATTTTATTTAAAAACTATATAAGTCATTTTTGGTTTAAAGAGACATCAGTGCACAACGTTCTTAAATTAGACACTTTAAAGTATTTTGACATTCGCATGTCAAAATGCTTTGATTTTTTGCAATTACCTCGACATTAATTTGAATATCATTCGAACCGAAGAAATTTCTTAATAAAATTTCGAATAAAAATTATTCGCATACTGAAGTAAAAATTTTTCGGATCAAATTTATTGAAAAATAAACATTTGCATAAAAATTATTCGATTAAAACTTACTCAATTTATTAATATTAATAAAATTTATTGGGATAAAGAAATTATTGAAATAATATATTAATTGTAATAAAATTTATTCGGGTATAGTCCTTTTAAAAACAATTTCTCTAATTTTTTGAGTAAAATTATCACAATAAAATTATGTGCTTAGCTAAAAATTATCCGATTAAAAATTATTCGTGTACCTTAACACTAATAGTTGCGTAAAAAGTGTGAGAGTACAAATTATTCTGCAAAAAGTACTCGAATAAAAATTACTCGCATCAAATTAGTCGAATAAAAATTGTTCACATAAAAATTACTCGAAAAAGAAAATAGCTGGATCAAAATTAAATAATCGAATATAAATAATCGAATAAATAATCGAATCAAAAATATTTTTGATTAAAATTATCCGAATAAAATTATGTGCTTAGATAAAAATTATCCGATTAAAAGTTATTCAAGCAGTTTAACACTAATGGTTGCGTAAAAAGTATGTCAGTTAAAAATATATAAAAAAAATTAATCGAATAAAAATTAATCGGAAAAAAATTATTAAAATTAAAATTATTAGATTAAAAATTACTCGATCAAAATTAAATATTCGAATCATAAAGGATTTTTGGATAAAATTATCCGAATACAATTATGTATGTACGAATGTGTTTGCATAAAAACTGTTCGATTAAAAATTATTCGAGGAGTTTATCACTAATATTTGTGTACAAAGAGTGGGAGCACAAATTATTCTGATAGAATTGCTCGAACAAAAATTATTCGCATCAAATTAATCGAATAAAAATTATTCGCAAGAAAATTACTCGAATAAAAATTACTCGAGCAAAGTTAAATATTCGAATAAAAAAGTATTTTTAGATTGAAAACTTTTCACTTGTTTTCTGTAAAATATTCTTTTTCTGGGTTATGACTCTCTTGCCGCAATGGCTCGCTATGCATACGCATTTGAAAACACATTCATATGATTTCATAATTTATATTTGAATAAATAAAAGCGATCTGGGTTATGCAGAATTTAAATATGAAAAAAATATATTTAAGTACATATTGTACTGACCTGATGGCTTTGAAATTAGTTTAGATTTCTTTTTTCATTTACTCGTATGATAAAAGTATTTAAATGTTACAAATGCGAATTTATATTTGTGTGTATGTATTTAGTATTCCATAAAATCATATTCGGGTCATTTTATTATTTCATGGTATATATACACATATGTATGTGTATGTATATTTGTTTAACATTTGTTGCAGTTTTAAATGAACCCACAGACACATACATGCATGCATACACCTGCAGACGCATGCACTTGTGTATGCAATTGAATAATCATGTGCATAAAAGGTATTCTTCATGACATTTTAAAAGTTTATTTAAATGCAATCAATTGCATTTTTTTATTTAGTGAAATATTATGTTTTTAATTTGAACAAGTTTTTTGTTTGATTTGTTTTGTGCAATTTTATGGCTTGAAATTTAAAAATTATTTTACATAAGTAGGTTGTGGTTGAAAATAAAAGAAATTCATTAAATGTTGAAGTTGGAAAATTCTAATTAAATATGACAATGATTTATTTTTCTTTGAAACAAGCAAACAGAACTATAATTAAAAAAAAAGCACACACACACGGAGAAATAAATCAAAATTTTAATGAATGAAACAAAGCAAGGCGAATGAATATCAGGAGGTCTCAACTGCTTAAGTGAATGTGAATGTCCCCAAGATGTTAACCAAGGCGAATTCACATCAGGTGACCTTAATTCACCAGCTGACATAACTTCTCTGCTGTCAATCAATGCAAAACGTTAGGAAATATTCTGACAGCAGGAAATTTTACACAAACAAATATACAAGGCGAATATGCAGAGTTGCAAATCGAGACCACCTGGTATCAAATCGCCTTGGAGTTTAACATACATTTTTCCAAGCGAATTGAGGCGAGTTTGCCATAACAACAACTGCTTAAGGCCGTGATACACTATCATACAAAATCGTGCGATCTACGAAAAAATACAACCCTGGTATGATGGAGTTTATGAAAATTTTCAAAAGACAATAACAATTCATCACACCAGGGTTGTACTTTTTCGTAGATCGCACGACTTTGTATGATAGTGAGTCATGGCCTTTAGTAAGAAATATACAACCACACAAGCACTTCAGTCAATACAGATGTCAAGTGCGATTTATATTTATGTTAAAAACTGGCCGTAGTAGAAATAAATTCCCCTCAAAATAAAAATAAGTTGCAGGTAATTACTTCTTTACAAAAAAAAATATAAAACTTGACTTTTTTAATTATAAAAACTTCTAATATTTTTAAAGAGCATACAAATCTTTTACTGCAATTTGCGCTTCAAATTTCTTTTCGTATGTATGTTTGTATTTGTGCATGTGTCTTTTACTTCTTTCACATTCGAACAACTTAATGTCATTAATCATAACGACCTGTAAAATAAAATACTCAAAAATAAAACAACAAAAAATAATTTAAAATTGTAACATAAACTTCTTTAGAAAACATCATAACTCTCTTGGGGATCATCAGTAAAAGTAGAACTTTTTAATCTAACGTCATAGTTGGGAAAACATGAAAGGAAATAATTTTTCAGTATTAAGCAATAATAACAGCAGACGAAGGAAAAGAAGAAGGAAAAGAGCTTAAACTTTAATAACATACATACATATCCAACTTAAACAGTCATGCCCAAGATATAATTTTTATAAAGTGAAAAGTGCACGAAAGGCTAGAATATTGAACAGGGATAAGAGATTGCAAATAAAATTATATTTGCTTGGATAAGTGATTTAGAAATTATGTTCATATTCATCAATTCCATATCAATTTGAAATTTTAAATTTTGCAGTGTACAAATTAATACAAGTAGTCGAAGGCAATATACAAACATACAAATTTTTTATAAATAAAAATGTGAACACTCACGAAATTCTTGACAGTTCTTATTTTTCGCAAAATTTAATTCATTTTTCGTCTTACAAAATCAATGAATTTGTGTCTAAGTAAACCTTATGACACACAAAAGGCTGCACAATTATATTTTTCGTGTAAAAATAAATGTAAATTTACAAACATAGACCAAACTGCAAGCAAACCTTTTCAAATAAAAGAATTATTTTAAAAATCGGTTCACAAATTACAGAGTTATGCATAAGGGGAGCATATTTCTTACTCCCATTTCCGAAAAAAATATGGAACCAAACTCAAATAAAAAAGAATTTTGCAAATTGTTTTACAAATGACAGAGTTATGCGTAAGGGGAGCAAATTTCCCCCTACAATTTTTGAAAAAAAAAAAATTAAGATACCACGCTGCAGGCAACCCCTTGCAGACAAAAAAATTATTTTGAAAATCGGTTCACAAATGACAGAGTTATGCGTAAGGGGAGCAAATTTCCCGCTCCCGCTTGAAGAAAGCTTATGAGACCTAACTGCAGGCAAACCCTTTCAGACAAAAAAATAATTTAAATTTTAATTTTTCTTCCCTTCTTTAGAAACTCACATTAATTAATAAAAATATTTCATTCAACAAGAATTGAAATTACTGAACTTAAGCCAGACTAAGAAATTATTTCTGAACAAAAAAATAATTTTGAAAATCGGTTCACAAACGAAAATCGGTGTACAAAAAATACTAAAAAAAAAGTATTCTACAGGCGGGTGGTGGCCTTTTGATCTTCAAAAGGTCTACACCACTAAATAGGGATTTAAAATTTATTACTTAGCACCCTAACTACAAATTGTACAGTCTGTGCATTTATTAAAAATAACATTTTACCCAACATAACAAAACAAAACCGCCAGACCATTACCATACATAAATTCTTTGTTTTTAGCCTCACGCCACGCCCACTACTGAGAATATTTTATCTAAATCTTTTTTACCTTATTTTAAAAATATATTTTTTTAAATTTATTCTGAACCACTGTCGTTCTCCGTGCCGTACATAAAAAAGTCTTCGAAAAAATATTTTTAAATAACAAAGAAAAACACGAAAAAAATTTGTAGCCGAATATGTAAATTGTACTCTGTCTCTCGATGAGAGAAAACCAAAAAATCGCTCATTTACTCAAAGAACGTCATAACTGAAAAAAGTAGAATTTTTGAGTTAATGATGCAGAATTAACCCTAGTCGTAAGTAATACAAAACAAATTTTTTATAGAAATTTGTTTATGAAAACTTTTATAATCTTTGCTTCTAGCTCCTTAACATAGCCATTAATATCAAACTACCCTCGTATTGTGACACCCGTGTGCATATACAGGCAATTTTATTTTACAATTTTATTGAACTATTTTGAAGATTTTTTATTGTTTACGGTAATAATTTTAGTTTCTTTAAAAAGAAAGTTGGCAATCACAAGAAACCGTTAGCACAAGCTAGTCATCACAGACAATAACCTTTTGGGACAAATAACTAAATATGGTAAATTCATATCAAAGTTGAAAACCTTAAACAGTTGAAAACATTCGCTAGATGACGCTAGTGTCTCCAATGAAATACTCAAACCAAAATTCTAACGGAATAAACAATAATTTGTTTTTTTTTTTAATAACGGTTTAATGTTTCTCAAAACAAATTAATGGCTTTTTAAAAATAGCCACAAGATCACCAAAATATCACTAAGTCGCCAAACCGAATATTAGGACGCCAAACAAGTATTAAAATCGTCACATCTGTTAACCCTGCTTGCAGTTTGCATACTTATATTTATTAAATGTGTAATCAGTGTTGCCATACATGTTTGGAAAAAAAACTGTCCATATCGAACAAAAGAAAATTGTTTTTCAGATGAAAGACTGCCCAACAAACATAATTATGTAAGGTTAGTTAGATATTCAATCTATGCAGTTACAAACAAAAAATAGCACTTTTATTGAGATATGGTTTCATTATTACTTGCTCTTCCATAGATTTGTTGTAAAATTAGGTGTGTATTTTACTTTTGTAGTAAAATGCAATAAATGTGTAGGTAGTTACTACACAAGTTTTAAAATTTACTCTCAAAAAGAGTTGTTGCAGAAAAAAGTACGCGAACAGAAAAATAGTAAAAATTAGTAAGATTAAAGAAACAGCTGACACCAACGCCACATAGTGCTGAAAAATATACGCACTTTTGACTTTCAACTCTTTTTATTGTTGGTACTCGATAATTTATTTTATGTAATATTTGCAATTAATTTCTTTTTGATTTTTCTAATTTGTTGTTGGTTAAATTTATAAAAAATTACATGACTGTTTGTCAATGTTATTGACTACCCTAAAAACAAGTGCAGTACTAAGTAACCAGATACTTTACAGTTTTACAACTCTGAATAATTAAAGTCATCCACTAAACAAAAGAATTAATAAATTAAATTATAAAATATGTATATTAACAGTTATTATTACCATTCTTTATAAATTATCTATTTTGTAATGACTTGCACAATTTTTATTCAACCTTTTCTAAAATTTTTACACTTTTCGTGTGCTTACTTTTCGTTTGTTTATATTTTGCATCATATGTTTTTATCTTACTAAACTTTACTACGACAAATTTCTGCAGTAAAAATTTTCAAAATACTCAGTTAAGAACTGTCACTTTACTCTCTCAATTTGTGTTCTCATTTACTGCATTTTGGGTAAACGAACGCAATTTAGTAAAATGCAGTAAAGTTCAGTAAAAAATTTTAAAAACTTTTGCGTACGCGAACGCACTTATCATTGCTTACGTTCCTAAATTTTGTTTGGAGAGGCTGCAATACATATCACATTATTTTTTTCACAAAAATTTTTCAAGTTAAATAAACATTTCATTTAAATACATTATCCCATGAGTGCTTCAAAAAAAGTGAATCTTAGTGAAAATTATGTATGCGTATTTTCTATTAAAACTTGAATTTTTTTTCAGCGAAATAGAAATTCAGACATAGCTTTGCCTTTCATAATGTTTGAAACTTGTATAAAAAACATAAGCAAGTTTTTAATAATTTTGACTTTTTTTCTTTTTTTGTCACTGCACATTAGGTCAAATTATCACTTTTCTGTGCAAAAGTAATATGTAATAAAAAAAGTGACCTTATACTTTTTTTGTCGTTGTTTTCAATTGTCAATACATTAAAATAAAGAGACATTGTTTTAATTTTCGGAAAATATTAAGCACTGCCACATATTTGTGCATCAAGTCAATAGATTTAAGTTTTTCTGAAAGTAAGCTCGTGAGCTGAGTAGAAATCGGTCAACTTTAAATGCGTTTTTCTGGAATTGCTTTGGTATTAATTCATTGCTGGGAAATAAAAATTTGAAACAACACATTAGCATAAATAACCTTAAAATTATGTAATTTATCATAAATACTAACATTATTTGAGTGCCCAAAAATTGTGACCCCATTTAACTACTTTCAAATTTAAAATGTAAATAAAGTAATAATCAATGAGTTATTTGTAATTTATTTCAAAGTGCGATTTTTTGCGGATTTGAGGATTTTTTTTTTTAAATTACTAAATTAATTCGATTTATTAATGCATATACATCAGCTACGTCCAAACACACATACTCTGATATCTGCATTTGAGGTAAACAGCTTTAAAAAGCTCTTTAATTTTTTCTTGTTAATTTGCAAAATAAGAGCAAGCATTGTTGCTGCCAAGATCTGATTGGCTGTTGTGCTCTCGAAGGTGTGAAAGCTCAAAAAGCTCTTTATAAAGGTTTTCAAATTGTGTATATGGCTTGGACGTAGCTGATATACATATGTACATACATACATAAATGCTATTGTTATTAAAGGGTTATTTTTTGGTCGTTAATGGGTTAAATAATTTTTTTAAAGAGTTGTTCTTATGAAATTCTTTCAGAATTTAGTTTGTTTTTAAAAAGTAATGATTTGACCTAAAGCGCACTGTTATGAATGTGTATCAGCGAAGAAAAATTAATTTCTGATGGTTCGAAATATGTATTAGAATTAAAAAATTGACTGAAAATTAAAAGAGATACATAAATAAAAAAATATAAGAACTGATAGTTTTTACAGAAAAACTAATATTTTAAACTAAAAACTGCACGACTGCTCAACAGTTAAAAAAAACTGCGAAAGAGATAAATCTGCACATTTGGCAACGCTGTGTATAATAACAAATATTTCAGCTCTCTTCAAAAAAAAAAAAAATAAATAAAAATCTCTTCCACATGTTTCCACTTCCTTTCAAATGAAAAATCCACAAAAAAAAATCACGTACCTTGTGTTAATCGTTGTGGTTGAATACTGCTGCGAATTGCACTTGCCCCCCTTAGCGCACTTTGCTAATTTCGTTGCAAAAGCAATAACAAAAACAAAACAAACACCATTAAATCAAAATTGGGTTCACACTTTAAGAAGAAGCAACAATGACAACAACAACAAGAGCATTTTATTTATTTTTTTATGCACAGAAATTTCATTTGGACAAGAAGTTTACACTACTTTTACAGCAAGAAAAACTATTTTAATTGATAATTTCTTTTTAAAAACATATAAAATAACACTTATATTTATGGAATTACTACTTATTTTAACATTTTATCACTTTACACACAGAACAAACCGTATCAATCAAAAGGCCGGCAAGAACTAAATGATAAATCAGTGATGGCAAGAACTCAACGAGGGATCAGTGATGGCAAAGTTGATTGTTACGATCGTACTTTTCTTTGTAGGGTACTATTTTATTAAAAAAAACAACAAATTTAATCAGGCTTATAGTAAATAAAATTTCACATAGAAATTTCCGAACGTGTGAAAAATCGGTATGAAAAAACTTCATACGATTGCGAAATAATCTGACAATTTATGAAAAATATCATTCACATAGATTTGTCTGTTGGCAAAAGTGGAAATATGTTAGTTTTTAATTTTATTGGAATTGATTAAACGAAATTAAAATCCTTGTGAACGAAAAATTTGATTCGGAAATTTTCACATGTGGAATTCATGATAAGGCTGAATATTTTAAATAAAATTTTTATTTTTAAGTGAAACAATTTTAAATGTTTAGTTGAACTATAGTAAATTTTAATCAGAAATAATTTCTTAGTCGGGCTTAAGTTCAGTAATTTCAATTCTTATTGAATGAAATATTTTTATTAATTAATGTGAGTTTCTAAAGAAGAGAAGAAAAATTAAATTAGACTATAAGCTGGGGGAAATACCGATATTTTTCTGTGCAGCAACGCACTTCAACAGCACCCAATTCTATCTATTGGGGTAGAGATTGTTATTAACATCAGCTATTTAACGCAAATTTTCAATGAAATGGAATATGAGAAATATTGTGTATACAATTATTGATTTACCTTTGGTAAACACATTTGTAAGTATCACTATTCATTTTCTGTTTATCCGTTTTTTCATTTTCTATTCAGGTTTTCACGAAGTTATGTCACTCTACCTAAGTATGTTTAACTATTCTTGCTTATCTTTTACGATCATCACATTAATTATTTTTACTTATTCGATGTACCGTCGGTACATACCTGTAAGTACATATTATTGTAGTGGATATTATGTTTACATTGTTTTTGCTTTCTACAATTGATTTTACTTTCCAGTATATGAAACTGTGATTGCCAAGTGAACATATATTTGTCACGTGCCCATGCGTTAAATAGCTGATGTTAATAACAATCTCTACCCCAGTAGATAGACTTGGGTGCTGATGAAGTGCGTTGCTGCACAGAAAAATATCGGTATTTCCCCCAGCTTATAGTTTAATTTAATTTTTCTTCTCTTCTTTAGAAACTCACATTAATTAATAAAAATATTTCATTCAATAAGAATTGAAATTACTGAACTTAAGCCCGACTAAGAAATTATTTCTGATTAAAATTTTTATTTTTATTAAGAAGTTCATTCAATAATAAAAAAATATAATAATAGTGAAGTGCAAAAAAAAAACTTACAACCAATCTTTTATAATATAATCTGCTGCCTTTTCGGCAATCATAACTGTGGGAGCATTCGTATTGCCACTGGTAACATACGGCATAATAGAAGCATCAGCAACACGCAAATTTCTAACGCCTAGCATTTGCAGTGCAGGGTTAACACAGGTCCTTTCATCATTCACCGGACCCATTTTGACCGTACCAACATGATGGAACATAGTTGCGGAAAAATAGGTTATATAACATCTCCAATATTGTTCGCTTTTGAATTTATATTGGTCACATTCCTTAATGGGTATATGTACAATTTCGGCTTGCTTTTGTTGGAAGGCTTTGGTTTTTTCCAGACCCATAACATATGTTATTGCACGTAGTACGACTTCAACATCCTCCGGGGCAGACATGTAATTAGCATTAATTATGGGTGGATCTTGAGGAGAGGAGGACTTAAGTTTTAAATTACCCACTGATTTGGGATGAGCTAAAACGGTGTGGAATTCCATAAGATCATGACCTTTGAGAGTATCCCTCAATTGTGGTCTTAATTCATCTTTTATATTAAATGCATTCAATAAAATTTCCAAACCCTCAAAGTTTCCCCTCCTTATTATCACATGATGAAATTCAATATCGGGATAGGGCGACCTTTGATTGGGTTTTGTGTTAATGAAGCCGGTTAAAGAACTAATTCCGTGTGTAGTTAAAGGTCCCCGTGTATGAACCAAGTATTGATAGATGTCATCTAACTTATTTTTCAGATCGAAGGGCTTGCCCGCTAATTTCATAAATATTTGTATATTTAAATGATCCTGCAAATTTTCTCCTACGGGCAGATTATGTATAACTGGTATATTTAAAGGTTTCAGTACTGCTTCGGATCCCACGCCTGACAACATTAACAGCTTGGGCGTATCTATGGTGCCAGCTGATAGAACGACCTCTTTATTCACTTGAACTTTTAAAGTTCGTGGTCCTAATGTAAATACCACCGATTTAACATTTTGACCCGTAGTATCAAACTCCAGTTTGGTAACTTGGGCATTTTTAATCACATCTAAATTTTGTCGGTAACCCACTCGGCCTAAATATGTTTTTCCAGTACTGGCTCTACGGCCATCTTGGATAGTACCTTTAACGTGCGAATAACCAATATTGCTGCCATCTTTAAATTCAGCAACCCTGGGAACACCCATTTCAGTGGTACCTTTGAAAATCATATCGAAAGTTTCGTTGTCAAAGTGATTAAATTCGTTAATAGCCAGATAGCCACGAGGATGAGTTTTATTGTCCAATGCCCTTAGAGATCTATCGAAATAAGGTATCAAGCTGTTATAATCCCAACCGAGAATACCCTCTTCAAACCAGCGATCATAATCAGAACGGTCTCCTCTTACATAAAACATGGCATTTATGGCACCTGAGCCACCGATCATTTTACCACGAGGCCAGTGACACTTGTTATTCTTATAAGCCTTGCAAGAGCGGCCAGTTGGCTCTACAAAGTAGGAATATGTGTATTTTGTGTTTTGCACAGCAAAAAACATATCCGGTACCTTAAATGTACAACAAATTCTTTTTATCTACACAATTATCCCTCTTGTGGGCAGTTTTGAGTGCGAGTAGAATAATAATTAATAATTTTAATCAGGAATAATCTCTTAATCGGGCTTAAGTTCAGTATTTTCAGTTTTTATTAAATGAAATATTTGTATTAATTAATGTAATTTACTAAAGAGAAGAAAAATTAAACGGGAGTGGAAATACCGACATTTTTCTGTACAACTGCTTGGGTAGAGATTGTTATTAACATCAGCTATTTAACATACAATTTTAATGAAATGGAATATGATAAGTGATTATGAGGTCTATCATGAATAAAATTCCGAGAGAAATTTTTCCCAGGAACAATTTCAAACGATAGCAAGTAATAGGGAAAACAAAAAAATTTTAATTGGAAAAGGGAGAATTTCTCGCGAAATTTTATTCATAATTGCCCTGTATAAAATTATTGATATACCTTTGGTAAATACATTTGAAAGTACAATCACTATTAATTTTCTGTTTTTCCGTTATATCACTCTACCTAAGTATGTTTAATTATTCTTTTTTATCTTTCACGATCATCACATCAAATGCGGTACTTTTTTAAAGTACATACTTAGTTGTGCCGTACTGAACAACTAAACATGGCAACACTTTATTTGCCAATGTCACAGGGTTATCAAAACAGCTGTAAATTTTTTCTAACGAAGAAGAAGAAAGAATTGCACTACTTTTATTTATTTATTTATTTAAGAAATACTTTACAAAGTAAATTTGCAAAGTATTGTTGCACAAATATGAGCGGGGTAGCTAGACCATATGCCCAAGATGTTATTAACAGTTTTTTAAAAAGGCTTTGTGACTGACTGTACACGACCTATGCCTTCACATAGGAAGTAGCAACGTGGTTGTTAAAGAAATTCCACAAAAGAACCGCAAGAATATACGGTTATCCGTGGCAGATCAGTCAACCAGTGCGAGTGAGACGCAAAACTCTCGAAGGCCAATAAACAACAGTGGCCTGGTTGCACTTAAGAGATAATTGCCAACGACGCTTGATGTTGACTCGCCCAGAGCTGCTTTACGACTGCACTACTTTTATATTTTCAACAGAAATATTTTGCGATACTTTTTTTAAATGTAAAACAAATTCAATTAATAACCCAAAATAATAACCTCGGGAAAACTCGTACTCAAAACCAGGCCATTATAAACTATTAAACACATGAATAGCACATACCTCTGACTCTTGCGGGGGATCTCCGCCGGCCTCTAAAACCAACACTTTCCAATTGGGATTTTCACTCAAACGACTAGCTACAACGGATCCGGCTGTACCAGCTCCCACCACCACAAAATCATAGGCCTCCAGACCATATCTTAAAGCCGTCTCTGCATAATCTGTCGGCCAATCTTTAAAATTGCTAATATTGCACTGGCTGGATAGTATAGCCTCCGTCAACAGTGCGACAAATGAGTTCATAACACCCACACTGTTCACAGAACATTGAGTATGAGCTGCCAAGCCCGCTGACATCTTTCCTCTTTGTTGCGTAATAATTTGTTAATGCAGTGACGCATGTTTTTCATCCTTATATACACTTTGACAAAAAAAATTAATTTTTTTGTTTTTATTTTTTTGTTTGCTATCACGAGCCAAATATTTGGTAATTATTTGCCAAATTTGAAATTCAAATAACAGATGTTCCTTTACTTCTCTTACTGTTTACTTTTTAGTTGTTATGTACGTAGAATTAATTTAATTTGTTATTTATTTATGATTAGAATATATACCGCATCTTTGTCTGAGTCCATAGAGCACAGAAAATTGTCACAGCAATTATGAAATAGCTAAAAGAACATGTACATATGTAGATATGTATGTACATAATACTTACACATCTAATTGATTTTTTTAAGTTATTAATTTTTATATAGAAAACATTGAAATAATTTATTGTCTTGCGCGAGTGCTGTTGGTTGGTTCCTTGTATTCTCGAGCAAGCGACAAATTTATAACCATGAAATTGTATATGGGCATTTTCACGGGATAATTCACGTTTTTGTCGCGTGCAACAGCAAACAATCAAGCTTGTATTTCGGAACAATGTGACTCGATTATTCTTAAAATTTAACGTAATGTAGAGCTGCTGACTGACTACACAAATACATAAAGAATTAAAAAAAAACTTTCGTTTTCCTTGCAAAAACAAACATATTTGTTTGAAGTTGATATTTCTGCGGAAATGCCTATATGTATATAGATGAACTCTAATGTCTTTATAAGAAGCCTGTTGGAGTACTTTTCCAGTAAATACCCACTAGTATAAAGAAATTACTCTCAACAAAAATGTTTGCGTAGGGGAAACTTGTAAATCCTTGCTAATAATTTCAGCGCTAAAAAATTATGCATACAGACATATGTATATATATAAAAATATACAAAATTACGCGTACATTTATACAAAAAAAATACAATAAATACTATAAGCAAAAAATTTCACTATAATAATCCATTCACTTTATTCACGTTTATAAACAAAATATTAAAAAAAATTTAAAAACTTGAGTTCTCGAACGCAGCTAATAACTTGTAACGCAATGTGTAATATAGATTATTTAGGCCGTTTCTTTTGTGTATACTTTCCCGATTATTGGCATCAAGTGGAACAATTTCACTGTATAATTCTTTACAAAACATCACCTGTAATATTAATGATTTTTTGCTTTTGGGTCAAATCACACTGTGCCACAACACCTTGAGGTAAAATAAATTACTATTTTTATTTTTCAGTTTAATCAATATAGTTTTTCATTTTTATTTAATTGTTTTTTAATTAATGCATTTTATTTATGTATTTAGCAATGGTAGTTTCTATTATTATTTTTTTTTTTTTTTTAATTGTTTTTTTCTGTGTTTGTTGTTAATTTTCAATTCATATATATGTATATATATATATATTTTTTTTTTAATTTTTAAATTAAATTACTAACTATATCTTAGACATAAACATACATATAAATCTTTTTAAGTTTTTTTTTAACTTTTTTAATTTTTTGACCTAAATATTAATTAGATATTTACATGGTTTAAAAATTAATAAAACTGAATATGTTTTATTTTCAATTTGGGCCTATTTAATGCACTTTCAATTTGATATTTAAGAGATTTTTTTTTTTTTTGAAACAACTAATATGTATATTATTATAATAAATCTGACTGTGTCATACACAATAAAAGAAATTTTTTATTAATTATTCGCATGGCTCCACAACTACCACATAAAATCTCTTAAATAAGTGCACTGATTGCTAGTGGACACAACTCTATTTTTTTTTTAATAAAAAATAAATAAAATTGAAAAGAAATAAGACGCTTAAAAAAAATAAATAAAATTTAATGTTATTATTAAAATTGAGTGTTAAGAGCAAAACTTCTCTTACTGCGGGATTATAAAGATGTTGAAGGCGGACACTATAAAATCAATAATTTTTACTTTATTTGTCTATTTATTTTACTTAAAATACAGTTCGCTCAAAATAACTCAAACATGTTTACAAAGTTCAACGTAAAATTTATATTTTCGAACACACATATTACAAAAATATATTTTTGCGTTTAATCAGAAATTTAGTTTGACTTTTTTCCAAAATCAAACTAAGGAAATTATTTTTTTCTTAATGAAACTTAATTAACAACCTATAACAAAGTTTTCAAAGTCTGAAATACCTAATATTAAGATTTTCAGAATATAAAAAAATATATATTTTATTTAAAAAAAATCAATTTTCTTTTATAGAAAAGAAACAACATTTTTCGAATTTAGTCATAATCGAAAATTCGAACACAGTTTCGAAATATCAGCAAAACTAAATGGATAATTGTAGTTCTAATCAAAAGTAAGAAAATAGAAAAACATAACAATTTTACTTTGGTGTAGTTTTTCAGACTCTATCTTAATCATTTAAAGTTTAATTTAAAAAAAAAAATTATTTGTTGCTGGTTTAGGGTTCAATTAAAAGAAATTTTATGTATAGATACATGCATACATATCGATGGTCCCAAGTAGAAAGACCCTACCTCGTATATTTTACCAAATTGAGTTTTTCAGTGATTCCAATACATTTCACACAAATACACCTCGTCACGCAAAATTTATTGCAATGTGTAAATTGATATACTCAAAAACCATAAATGTGAAAAAGTCCAAGTAGCTATAAAAAATTTCGGCCATCAAAAGTACTGAGACCATAACTTGGACCTGCTGACTTGGGAATATTTTTCATAATTTTACCACTGAGGGAAACAAAGTTATGAGGGAGTAAAGACAATGAGAATGGCTTCGTGTTAAATTCATGAATTAAAATGAATTGCTATGTTTTTGTTTCCTAATTTGCGGTCTCCACCTGACATAAAATGACTAACTTTAACATTAACTTCAAGTTAATGTTATGTGTAGACTGCTCAAGTTAATGCTTTTTTGAAGTTAAAACATTATTGTTAGTGCATTTGTTTTAACAACTCAGTTATAACTTCAAGTTACAGCAAAATTTCATGTCAGGTGGAGACGTAGAGTAATAAATATATTTATAAAATAAAACATATATATACATACATATAATGTATGTACATATACATACATACATGTTAAAAAAAAAGTATATTTTGATTTGTCCGATTTTTCGATTATGATATAACGATAATTTTATCGGGATTTCGACGATTTTTATCATTTTATCTGGCAGCCCTGATCGTGAGTAATCGTTGATCACATATGCCTTGGGTTTAATCTTATATTTTGTTCGGACAAAATCAAGGCATATCAAACAGGTATATACATGCATCAGGCAAATTGCTCATCCGCTGATTTATTGTTTACACGTTTATAACGAAGAATTCATTTGACAATTACTTTTATGCCTTGTTTGAGGCATACAATTTTTTGACAATTACTTTGTTAAACTATGTGAGAAGCACAGAGTTGCACCTAATGCGTGTACCTGTATTTAATGTGCATGATCACATATGTAGCTGCAACCAACGATTGCTTCATTGATTATTTTAGTAAAAGAGCAATATCAATATCCCTTTGGTGATATGATTTAGGCCCTAAATACGTTCCGGGGTGTAATTCGAGCTTATTCAAATTTGCACTTTAATGTAAAACTTGGCATAAGAACATTTTTTTGGAACATTTTAAGCCTCTAAATCTGATATACATATGTATATGGGTATTTTTTCCTGTTTTTAAAAAGGACAACAAAAGAGTGTCCTTAAGAGCAGATAAAAGAGTTCAAGTGTTCTACAAAAATACGTATTCTTCGTAATCTAATATCATAGGCACTTTATAGAAGACGACTTACCGATAATCCGCGTTTTAGCGTTTTCACAGCTTATGTACATGATTGAGAAAGCGAAGCATGTGATTCAACTCTCTATAGCATTAGGGTTGTAAATTCCGATTGTGGACGTTTATAGTTAAACAAAGTAACAGCTATCGATTCATTTTAGTTTATACATACATACCTACATATCTATGTACATGCATACAAACATATGTACTCAGTTGGAGTAACAGCATAAAGACGAAAAAAACATACATATCTGCATACATATTTATGTATATCGCGGTTTGTCTTCAGAAACATCGTAGTATGCACACAAATAAATTAAATACTACACACATGAAACTAACTTAAGCCTTACTTAGTTTCAGAAAAATCACTATTTTTTTCCTTAAAACAACACAATTACAATCTTTAAAACAATTGAATTTATGATGTCTCCTCTGTGTTTATGATGCCGAATTTCTTTTGTTTACTTTAGTCAGCTGTGTTTCTTTTTTAGCGTAAGAATAGGGTTGCCTGATGTTTTATTCTTCCGACGGGGTTTTCTTCAATTTGAAAGGATTTTCCTTCCGTTATCGGCCGACAATTTTGGTGTATGAACCAAAATTGACGAAGGATGACGGAAAATCGTTATAATTAAAACATTTTTTTTTTTCAAGTTGAATACTTTTTATGAAAAGAGATAAATTAAAAATATTTTTAATAGTGTTAAAAATAACAACATAACGTTTTGTTCTATGGGCGGTATTTCTTACGTAGTCGTCGTCTAAAGGCTCAGTAAGCCGACTGTAAAGGCTGTTAGCCGATCGATATTGTTATGTGAAAAGTAATGGAATTGGTTATAGAGATGTAATGTAACGTAACCTACTTTTCATGCAAAAATATCGATCAGCTGTTTCCTACATTACAGTTACATTGCATTACAGTCGGCTAACTGAGCCTTAATGTAATGAAGCTGCAACGGCAAGAAACAGCTGATCGATATTGTTATGTGAAAAGTAATGTACACATTCGTACATTCCGGTTACGTTACATTACATCTCTATAACCATTTTCATTACTTTTCACATAACA
The DNA here is from genome assembly GCA_936439885.1 of Nowickia ferox. Classification (NCBI taxonomy): domain Eukaryota; kingdom Metazoa; phylum Arthropoda; class Insecta; order Diptera; family Tachinidae; genus Nowickia; species Nowickia ferox. The sequence goes on from OW387025.1 coordinate 13,309,338, forward strand.
ATATCGTATTGCTGTTTCTTACCGTTGCAGTTAATTTCATTACGGTTGGCTAACTGAGCCTTAAGTATCTACAAACTGGCTATACGTGTCGGAACACACAAAAGCGCAAAATTCATTTTAAAACCACCGAAATAAGGCAAATCTTAAAATATTTGCACGCATATTTTTATTTTTCCCCCTTTGCCAGAATCAGTAGTAGGAACCTTCTTTAATTTTGCACAGTGTAATTTATATTTGGAAATTATTAGATTTTCTCGAAATTGAAAGCAGCCATACAAAATTTTTCTTTTTTCTATTAATTGTATGTTCGAAAATAATCTTATGACTATTATTTTTTCCACAACTGTATTTTTGTTTACATAAATTTAATAAAAAAAAATTTCTTTGTAACAAATTTAATTTGACACAAAAAACTCCTTAATTCTAATTAAAAAATACAAAAAAAAATTATTTTGAAATTGAAATAATAAAAAACAACTTTTTTCCAAATTAAAATCAAACACATTCAGTTAATTCATTCAAATAAGGAGTTTTTTTTATATCATTTCTAATAAGTATATTTTGTTTAATAGATTTTAGTGCTATTTTTTATTTAATATAATTATTTTAAAGTAGGATTATTATCGAGTATAAGCATTAGTTTAAGAAAATCTAGCGAAGGTTATTATTATTATTATTAATTCTTTTTTAATTAAAAAATTATGAATTTAATAATTAAATATATAATATTTTATTACTTATTTTTTGATTGTTACACATACATATCTACATGACTATTAATTTCATTAATATTATTATTATTTATTAGGATATTTAAAAATACATACATACATATGTATATTCATGTATTTATTTAAGGGACTAAAATTTAACTTTTTTCTTTAAATTTGCTTTTATATATTTATATCGATATATATTTTGTTATTTAGTTTTATGTCTAAGCAAACTGTTATTTATTTATAAATGTTTATAGAGTTATTTAATTTTATTATTATTTATTTATATTCCTATATATTTAAAGTAATAAACTTAAGCTTTCTTGCCTTATAAATTTGATTTACGTTTTTTTAATTTTATTTTATTTTTTAATTTCTTTAAGTGTCATACAAGTTAATTTAAAAAAGTGATTTTTTTAATATTTATATATTAATTGTTTTTTTTTTTAATAAAAATATAATTTATAAGTTTAATATTTAATTAATATTATTTTGTTTTTATAAGTATTCATATGTTTAAATTATTTTTTTATTGAATATAAAAGCCAGAAAACAACATTTGTAATTTTCTTTTTACTTAGTTGTGTTGAAAAAATATTTATTTAAATTACTATCTCTTTTATTTATTTTAGTACTTAAGTAGCTTAACGAAAATTACAGCACAAAAACAACAAGTCAAATAAATTATATACATAAATTTCAAAATTAGCAAAATGAAAGAGAAAAAAAAACTAAATACAAAATAACGAAATTACCTTAATAAAGATTTCTTTTATATTAAAATAAAAAAAAAAATACTTATAAAATAATAATATTACCAGATCTGGTATTATTTATGTAAATTTTCTTTATAGAAAAAAAATTAATATCGAATAGATGAAAACAAACAGATAAACATTTGGAGAATTTGTTAAATTTAATTTAAAATTTGTTACATGAATAATTATTTTAAAGGCGCACATCTGCTATAATACGTTTCAAAATGTTCGAAAATTAATCACACCATGATCATAATTACAAATGGTGGCAACACTGAAATCAGTTAAATTCTACGCATTCCCCGGGAAACAATTCTCGGCAGTTTTTCGAGAATAAAAATTTGTTAAGTTTAGTAATATTTGCAGTTTAACAAAGGAATTACAAAATAATCATATTATGCAGTGTGCTGTGATGGATTTTGTTCTGTGTAAATCAAAGAGAAGCAATTTGAGGTTGTTACAAACTTTTGCTAAGAAATTACCGAATGCAGATATCATAAAAAGCTGTCAAACAACAGCATTGTGAAATAATTATATTATGCATTTTGTGATGAACTTTTGAACAGGCGGCTTGAATCTCAACTACTAATCATAAATAGTTTTTGATTTAAGGCTAAGCCCCCACAAAATTGCAAATATGATAAGCTCAAGGCGAAATCATTTTCGAGAATCAAATCCTTCTATTCTAAATAGATGGCGAGAGAAATAAAAATGAGAGAGAATTTCGAATTTTTGAAGTCAACTATATTGTTATTTGCCAGTTATCTTATTTTACCTGAAAACAAGTGGAGAGTGAGACTGGACGTGTTGTTACGAAAATCTCTGGGATAAAATCTTTTAAGCTGGCAACTCTGTTGCACTATAACAAAAATTAGACAATTTGAAAACGCTTAACTTTAATTTTCGCATGAATTTTTCCCGATGTAAAGTGAAATGAGCAGCTCATTTTTACGAAGTAGCTCATTTGCGTGCACTAATTGGGACCCAATGCGATTTTTCCCAAAATAAATACATAAATTTTTTTTTTAATTTTGAAACGGGTGGCAATGCAATAAAATTACCTCTTTTATTTAATGTTCCCAAAACTCCCCACCATCAGCAGGGTTGCCTTGTAACAGGTGTGCTCAAAAAGTATAGCTGTATGCCAACTTATTTCATATTCCAAAAATAAAATAAGAGCCTAATTTTGTAAAACGCAACGTTTTGCGTTTAAAAATTTTGTATGGGAAAATTTTAAATTACAAAAACAAAATACATATAAAATTTGTCAACGCTGAGCGTTGCAGTCCGATTCTTAAGCAAGACTTTCAACTGCGTTTTTGCCAGAATTGGACAATCATATTTTCTCCAGGTTTAATAAAAAAAACTAAGCCCTTAGTTTGTCCCTAACTTATGAACTTAAGTAGACTTTCACTTTCTCATACGTTTTTCCCAGGGTCTGTTTGAAAGGGTCTGTTAATTCGGTTCCATTATTATTTTTCCGCTTTTCTTAAGAAAATCCATTTCCAATCGAGTCCAACTCAATGTTATCAAATATTTTTGCATTTATGTTATTTTTTGTTCCGTTTTATATTTATTCAACTTCGAGAAAAAAAATCGTTGTGTTGCCGGATTTATACCACTTATATCCGACAAAAAATGGAATACAACTCTCATGTATGGGCCGACGCTTCAAAGTCTATTTTGGGGCTGCTCGACCGCGTATAGGAGAGAGCGAAGTAGCTCATCGGTGACAGTAGGGTATCCAGCTCTATTGATTCATTGGAGCATCGACGCAATGTGGGGTGCATTTCCTTGTTATATCGTTACTACAACGAAATGTGTTCTAATGAAATTAGGGAACTTGTTCCTGAAACCCGCACATTTATACGCACAACACGTGCCTCATTCCGAGCACATCCCTTTGTGGTTGATTGGCCAACGAATCGCACTACGCATTACAGAGAGAATTCCTTTTTTAGCCGCACTGTTTGTATGTGGAACCAATTACCTACGGAGTTCTTTCCTGTCACTACCAGCGTGAGAAAGTTTAAATCAAATGTTCACAGACACTACTCCCTCTATCCTCCTTCCCTATAACCTATTTTCCTAGTTCTAGCACAATGCATTGCATGAGTAGGGGTTATCCCCTAAGTGCTGGTCCTATAAAAAAAAAATGATTTCGGAATTATGTATAAATGCTTGAATTGGGCACTTGCCAATCGCAGCAGTTGACAAACAAGCTTGAACCACACTATTCACTAATTATTTTTCCAATAGCAAAATCAAAACTAATTATTTTTCAAATTTTTTTGATGTTGATAGTTCAGTTCAATTCTCTTAGAAATTGGCCAAAGGTTAAAAGAAAATTGTTCGTCGCAGAATTGCAATAATAAATTGATTATTGTGTAGCCAGCCAGTTAAATAAAACTAAATAAAAGTCCTTTAAAGGACTTCTGGGGAGACCGACATATCGACGCTTTTCTGCAAGAGAGTCGTAACTCAAATAATGTGTTTTTAATATAGTAGAATTAATTCTAATAACGTTCTTTATAATGTGTAAAAATTGCATACAAATATTATTTTACCATTAAGTTTTTAGTAAATTCAAAATTTTAAATTCGTTTGCTATAAAACAAGTCTTTTTTTTTTGGTTTGCAGCTCTTTTGCAGCAAATGTTATGATATACACACACTTAAGCAACATTGTAGAGTTCGGCTTTTTGTTTGTGCTCTAACGTTGATTCTATTATTTGTTTATTTCAATGAAACATACATACATACATATGTATGCATTTGTTTTTTTTTTTCTAATTAAAGACGCATCACAACATAAAACAAAATATGTATAACAATTTTCGGTGACTGGAAAATTTAAATTTTTTAGTTGCTTTAATTTTATTTATTTATTTTATTGAATAATTTTTATTTTAATTTCTTCACTTATTTCTTTTATGTATACATTTCTTTGATTTCTTTAATATTATTTTTTATATTTTTTTATTTTATTAATGTTTTTGTTTAATTTATTTATTATTTACGCACTCGTTCATAAAAAATATTTTTGATTATTAAGGACGACTTTTTGGGTTCGGGATTAAGATTAGCTTATATCTCTAATTAACTAATTCGAAAATTAACTTAATCTCTCTTAATTGAGTTTGATGTTTTTGAGTGGTAGTTTAAACTTTTTATTATGTTAGTATTAACATACTGAGGAACAAAATAGCGGCAACATTTTCTGTGCAAAAGTCATACATGTTATCAATACACTTTGATTTTTTTTATCGGAAGAAGAAGAAACTGCCATATTTAGTTATTTACAAGTAAAATATTGCGCGGGTTAAAGGAAATAGATAAATAATATAATATATATATATTTAATTGTGTTTTTTAATTATTTTATCATATAATTTTTACAAAAAGTTATATGTTTCACAAGTGTATGTTGTCAATATTTATGTAAGATTAACCACCACGATTGGCAGCTTAAACCAGCAAGTAAAACCATATAATCGACTACCCAAAAATCACAAATGAAGATTAAGGTTAATTTAATCTCTAATCTTGAACTCAAAAAGTCGCAATAAAAGGTTTCTAAAACGATTTTTCATACAAGATTTGTTTTAAAGACCAAAAATATTTTTTATCAATATTTTATTTGTTTTTTATTTTATTTATTATCTTCATTTTATTTTTTTCATTTATTTTTTTTTCTTTATTTTTTTTTTTAATTTTACTTTTGTTAAATTTTACTTTTGTTAAATTTTATTTTTTAGTTTATTTTTTTATTTTATTTTTTAATTTAATTTTTTTATTTTATTTTATTTTATTTATTTTGTTTTTATTGTTTTTTATTTCACTTTTTATTGTTTTTTATTTTATTTTTTATTGTTTTTTATTTTATTTTTTATTTTTTTTTATTTTATTTCTCTTTAATTATTTTTTATTTCTCTTTAATTATTTTTTATTTCTCTTTATTTATTTTTTATTTCATTTATTTTTTTATTGATTTTATTTTTTTTTTATTTTTTTTTCAGTTAATTTTTATATTATTTTTTTATTTTATTTTTTATTTTATTTTTTATTTTATTTTTTATTTTATTTTTTATTTTATTTTATTTAATTTTTTTTATTTTTTATTTTATTTTATTTAATGTTTTTATTTTTTATTTTATTGTATTCCTTTTTTATTTTTTATTTTATTTATCTTTATTTTTATGTTTTTATTTTCTTTATTTATTCATTTTATTTCGTTTTATTTCTTTTTATTTCATTTTATTAATTTTTTATTTTATTTTTCATTTTATTTATTTTTTATTTTTTATTTTCTATTTTGTTTTTTATTTTACTTTTTATTTTATTTTTTAGTTTATTTATTTTTTATTTTATTTATTTTTTATTTTATTTATTTTTTATTTTATTTATTTTTTATTTTGTTAGTTTTTTATTTGATATCTTTTATTAATGTTTTTATTTCTTTTTTATTTGATATCTTTTATTAATTTTTTTATTTCTTTTTTATTTTATTTCCTTTTATTTTATTTATTTTTATTTAATTTATTTTTATTTAATTTTATTATTTTTAATTCATTAATTTTTTGTTTCTTTTATTTTATTTCATGCTTTATATTTTTATACATTTTTTTTATTTATTATTGATGTATGTATATATTTTTTTGTTTTAGTAATTAATTATTTACTAATTTATTTTCTTTGCAAAATTCATTTTTTTTTTAATAAAAAAATTTATAAAATTTTTTAAATTTTTTTATTTATTACTCCATGCATTTTTTATATTTTCTTAAATTTTTGGTCAATGTTTTTCATTTATTTTATATTTTATTTAATTTTTATTTGTTCAATTTATTTCTTAATTTCATATTTTTTAGTTACTTTTTATTTACTTTTTTAATATAATTATATTTTATCGTATATGTATATTAATTTTTTTTTAATATATTTACTTTTTAATGTAGTTTTCACCATCAAAAAAATTAATTCGTACTTCAAGTGGGCTTTAGTCAAAATTTGTATGGAAATTTGGTTTTAACGTACACTTCAAACTCAAATTATTATTATTTTTTTTTGAACAGAGGCGTTTGTCTTTTGTTTAATTTTAAATAAGTTCAATTATTTATTAGTATTTTTTATTAGTACTTTTTTATTTTTGTTTTTAATTATTTATTTATTTTTGTATTTTTGTTTGTTTGTTAATTTATCCACTTACAGTTATTTAAATTTTATGCACATATCTATTCTTTATTAAATTTTTATTGTTCTTTATTTATTTTCACTTATTTATTCCTTGTTCAACGATAACGAACGTCCGTTCGATAACTTATATTGTAAACAATATATTTTTCAATATAAATTTTAAAAGAAATCGAAATCGTTGAAGATGCCGATGACTTAATTTTTTTCTATATATGTATTTGCTTTTTTTTCAATATGCTTGGTAAATATCAAAATAAATTATAACTTTAATTTTATTATTAGCATGCCATATGTTCATCAACGTAGAAAGCGCAAACTTTCCCCTAAACAATAGCTTCCACAATAATTTGTCATTATTATTATCCCCTTTATTCTGTAACTCGCTAAAGCTAAAACTCCATCGATAAAAGTTTAATAGTCGATTTATCGATTTTCGAACGTGTATTGCTAAATCAGGCAATGGCTTAAACATTTAATCCGTTGAAATTTTAGTGTTAGGCCATCGCCAAAAATTTTAGCGATCGAATTTAGTTTTAGCTTCAGCGAATTACAGAATAAGGGGAGAGGAATGCATTGATTTGCAAGTTAAGAAATATTACAATGATACCTGTTTGTCTCCAATTTCAACACAATAGAACATTCTCAAATAAATGACTTCATCGATTCGAATTTATGTATTTAAAAAAAACAATTTGTTTCTTTTCTTTTTATTTCATGACTGCATCCGAATTTAGTAACATTAATATTTATAAAAAATTAATTAATTTTTTTGTTTATTAATTTAAATAAAATATTTTTTAAAATTAAAAATTAAAAGAAAATATTATGAGAAAAATAAACAAATAAAAAAATACGTTTTTACATTTAATTCTTCTTTTTGTTTCATCTCTATAAACTTCTATAATTTTCTTAAGTTAAAGTCAATATGATTAAAGATATTTGACAAAATAAGCGTAAGTTTTACATTCTGCAAATATTTATTTAATTTTAATAGATTCCTAGGGAAGTAAGCAAGGTCTGATTGATAGTGTATTATGTTATTTATACGTAATAAAAGTCTTTGTTTAAATAAATATGTGGAAACCTTAAAAAAAAAAAGAAAATCATATTTTGTTAAATAATTAAGCTTATTTTGCCAAATACACACATATATATGTATTTATATTCAAAAATAACCCTAATTATAAATTTTTTAATTTAATTCTTGTTTTTTGTTCTTCATGTTTAATTTTTTTTTTTAATAAATTTCTTTACGTTTTTTCATTTTTAATATTTTTTTTTAGTTCTAATACTATTAAAAAAAAATAAAATTATACATACGCTTGTTGCTTGCTTTAAATGTTAATGCTTTTCCTTCATTTTTGTTCCTGTGTTCTGCTGCTTCCTTTACACATAAAAAATTAAAGACTGCGGACTGCTTTGTATACATATTTTGTTGATTAAATTATACAAAATTACGTAAGAAATATTTCATGTTTGTTGTTTTTTTTTTTGTTTTTTGAAGAGTCCAAAACACATTCATTGCGATTACAAATATAGGATGATGACATTCAGAGATGGCGGAAAAATGAATTACAATACTAGTAACAATGCTGCTGCAGCACATAAATTAAATGAATTTATTGTCCATCGTAGAACTTTGTAACTTTGCTATTTGCGACTTCTTCCCATGCTTTAAAAGAAAGTTGAAAGCAAAAATGAGAGAAATATGTAAGTTAATTTGTTAGAACATGAAGTTTAATTTTTTTTTTTAATTTTTAGCAAAACTAAAACATTTTTAATTTTTCTTAGTGACTTGTATATCAATTTCCATCAACACTTATGACTAAAGGGGAAAAGTGTTCAATAAATTGAATTAGCCTTCCGGCCGTTTTCACAATATCTGATTATTTTATTTTTAATTGAAAATTTGATAACTGTCGGTTAGGTTAACAACACCCTATTAACTGACGGTTAATATCTTTCGTTTCACCATCTTTCGGTTACTCAGCAGAATTTTATAGAAAGCACGGCTATACCATCAGTTTGTTTGCAAAAAAAAAAAATAGAGCAATCTAAAAAGGAAATTGAAAAGTAAAACACATGCACATGTACATACATACATATGTATGCATATATGTTATGTGATGATTACATTCGGGATAGTAAACATTATAGTGTTTTCGCATCCACAGGTAAAGATTGCCAAGATAGCGAAGAAGAATATACGTCGATGTTAGGAATCAGAAAACGGGAAAAAATGGGGAAAGATTGTGGGTATTTTTTATAATATATCAACAAGCCAGCATCGACTTTGACAATTCAAAGGGGGGAAACACAACAAAAACCGTGGATGATAATGTGATGATGTTTGACCATTAGAATCAGGAATGCCAATCCCGAATAACTGATCCCGAAAATCCCGGGATTATTATTTTTATTTCATTTCATTTATTTATTTTATTTTTTATTTAATTTTTTTTGTTTTTTTTTTATTTTTTTATTTTTTTTATTTTTTTTTATTTTTTTTTATTTTTTTTTTATTTTTTTATTTTTTTTTATTTTTTTTTATTTTTTTTATTTTATTTTTATTTTTTTTATTTATTTTTTATTTATTTTTTATTTTTTTTTTTATTTTTTTTATTTATTTTTAGCTTAAGATTCACTTTCTATCAAACACATTATATATTTTGTCTGATTCTAGTACTATAATTTATAAGATATTATTGTGTTGGTGTATTAGGAAATCATATCGTGCCATAAACGCCAAAAAAGCTTAAGCGACATAATTTTCGCACTTAATTTTTTGACAAAAATCAATCATTTGCGATCGTAAATAATCGATTTTCGTAAAAAAAAGGTCCAAAATATGTGTCACAGTTAAGCTTTTTTGGCGGTTATGGCTCGATATACTTTAAAATACAGGTGACTGCGTAAGGATTTGTTGATGATGGACGTCAAAAGCACAAAAATAATTGTACCAAAACGAAAACAAAACGAAGAGCAAAAAATTATCAGCTGAAGTAGCGCTGTCACCTGGTTATATACGCCTTGGTATTACATATGTGTCCGTATGGAACCCTTCGTGTGCGAGGCACCTAAATATCGAATTCGGTGATGCCACTTCGTCGGTTGGTCATTGATTTGCGGCACAGTATATTCACAAAATGCATTATGTCTGCAGCAAACCAATAACCAACCGACGACTTAATACTCTTTTTTTTTTTTTTTTGCTCACAAAGAAATTATGATTGAATGAGGAATTTTCCCGAGAAAATTGTTTTATGTGAGAAATAAATTCCGATGGAATATTCATGATTGGGCTGATTGTGAGACTGCTTTTTTTAAAGATATTTTTTTGTGACGTTTGGGAAATTTTTCTATGAACCTTAATCAAATTACATATCGCTGTTAACAAGTAGAAAGGTCTAACTCAAATAACTGTAACTTGACAGGAGAAGGTAAACAAATAATAATAAACAGTACAAGTGCTTGTACAACTGTACAACAACTTTGTAAAACTGCTTGTAAAAGCGTTATTTTTTAAACTAATGCAATAAATTTTTGTAACGAGGTGTATTTGTGTGAAGAGTATTGGAATCACTGAAAAACTCAATTTCACTCACTCAATTTACACTCGTTAACAGCGGCGATATGTACATATTTAATTTAATTAAATAAATAACTACATAAATAATAATAAATAAATATTTACATCTAGATTAAAAAGAGAAAAAAAGTGCTTTGATATTTGAAAAACTCACCAGAGCCAATAAAGTCAATAATTGTGTCATTGTGTTGTTGCGTACTAAATGCTGTTGGCATTGTTGTGGGCGGTATAAAGTGAATGTCGAACTCTTTGTTGGCCACTGTACCGCCAGCAATGGAAATACGTCTGGGATGACTAGGACTGCGGCTACGTGGTGTATTGGCAAAGGAATTGTCGTCGTTATCAACATATTCAGCATCGTCAACATTGTCATAGTCTTCATCGTACTGCTGCTGCTGCTTATGCAGGCGTTGTTGCTGGTTGTGAGACGACTGATGATATGACATGTTATTGCCTCTACCATGTTGATGTTGATCATTTTGATTATTACTAATATTACTGTTACTGTGGTGGTGATGTTGGGGCTGATGCTGATGCTGGTGGTGGTGGTGGTGATGCTGGTTATTGTATACAGACGACGATGAAAGCGAAGATGATGAAAAGGAACTATAATTTGATGAATTATTTGAATTTTTATATTGTTGCTGCTGCTGCTGCGTATTATGATGATGGGCAGCTGCTGGTTGCTGATTTTTAGCAGCCGCACGTGCTGCTGCTATAATAGCAGTCTCAATAGCATTGCAAGTCTCCAATTGTTGCGGTGGCGGTAGTGATTGTTCTAAATTATCCATTGATGTATGAACGCTGGCACACTTGCTGTTGGAAAGAAAAGTGTTAAGTTTATTATTTTCGACTTTGGCGGGAGGTGTCAATTGTTGCTTTTGTTTTTGCTTTCCGCCGCCGCCGCCACCGCCACCGCTGTTGCTGCTACAACTGGTATTCGATGGCTTGGTTTTTTCGGTGTAAATACCGCTATCACTGGACTGATTGTTATTAAGGGATGGCAGCAGCATGTTTGAATTTCCACTGCCACTATTGCCATGGCTGTTGGCATTAAAGGAGTTATTGGGTGAGGAGGCATCCATAGTGGAACTTAGTAGCATATCAGAAGTTGAATTATTGACCATGTCAATGCCACCACTCGAAGCTCCAGAGTCATTGAAATATGCAGTGGAAAGTGATTTGGTTGCATCCTCGCTGCTGTTAGAAGTTCGTTGATGCTTCTCCTCTATATTCTCCTGTTGCGATTCATTCATAATATTAATATCAACGTTATTATTAGTTAAGGGGTTTGCAGCAAGTGCGGCGGCACTATTGTGGTCATCGTCGAACAGCTTCAATTCTTCTTCGTTGAAATCGCCAAACGTGAACTGATTGTCTGCAGCACAACTGCCGGAATTGCGATCATCGTTAAGTATGATTACAGCGGGGCGATTTGCCAAAGTTGTTGTTGTTGTTGTGCTGATTGTACCGGACGATGATGTCAATCCAAGGGGCAATGAGTTTGATGTTTTCAATTGTGTTTTTAATGGTTTCTTATTAGATGGAGTGTTTTGATTTTGCTTATATTGAGTGCTGTCCGCACAATTTTGTTGCAGTTCAAGTTGCGGTTGCTGTTGATGCTGTTGTTGTTGTTGTTGCTGTTGTCGTTCTTTTTTCGACTTTTTGGGATTTGCTATTGATAGCGCCGTGGCGCTAGTATTATTTGTTGTATTTGCGTTAAACGCACAATTATCCGTGGTTATTTGTTGAGTAGTAGTTGTTGTTAGTGCAAGTGGTGGACTTTTTTCTTTGGATTTTTTATGTGCAGTTGTTATGTTGCTGCCGACTGTAAATGTCGCTTGTATTGTATTATTGTTGCTGTTGCTGTTTGTATTTGAGGTAGTTAAGGCTGAGTTTTTATTAATTGTATTAATAATAATATGCTGTTCGGCGGCATTGGTGGCAATTTGTTGCTTAGCAGCTGCCGCAAAATTGAATGGCGCTGGATTGTTGGGGTGCGCAGCTGTCGCCGTTCCAATTGTGTTCACGCTGGCTGAACTATAGCGTTTAACGGTTTTCTCTAGGGCAGGATATTGTTGATCTAAATTATTATTATTCAACGAGGCCATAAAAGTAGTGGCAGTAGAAGACAAAGACGAATTTGTGGAAGAAGTTATGTTGGAATCGTTTTCAACGCTTTTAGATTTTTGCAAAATTTGCTGTTGCAGATGTTGCACTGGTGGAATATTGGCATGCTGCTGCACAATTGAGTTTTTATGCTGGTCCATGGGCGAGACTTTGGTATTAACAACAACAATGTCGGAGGCGGGGGCATTGCATGCCGATACATCATTGAGCGCATTAAAAGTGCTGCCACCACCACCAGCAACTAAATGATTTTGAGTTGAAGTTGAATTTTGTATGGGAGGATTTGCTACAGCTATTAAACTTTGAGAATATGTTATAGTCTTGTAATTAGCATTCGTACTGCTAAGAGTTTTATCGTCGTTGAAAGGTACTGAAGTACCGCCGAGCTCGGGAAAATCTTGTTTCATTTGAGATTTTTTAATTTTGTATGGGATTTTTTGGGGCGCTGCAGTTATTAAGGCTGCTGTTGTTGTTGGGGCCGTCGCCAATATGGGAGGATTGAACGTAGTTGTGGACTTATCTTCAAGATTTAATGAATCTTCGTTTGGTTTTGGAGCATCAGCAGCATTTCTGCATTCAGTGGAAATTTCATTATTATTTATTAAAATGCCAGAAGCAGAGACGGCAGCAGCATCAGCAATTTCTTTGTTTGTACGCGCAATGTCGGCATACGATATGGGAGGAGCTGGTAAATTTTGATTTTTGCTCGCTGTCAAAGAATTGTTGTTATTGTTGTTGTTGTTTAGAGCCAAAATTACGACGCTGTTGTTATTGGTTTTAACACCTTTTGTTCGCTGCTGCGTATTAGCTTTGGCAGCATTTGATATTGTGTTTGCAACATTTGCATTAGCTTTCGTTGATTCAATTGGTAGCGAATGAACCGAATCGAGATCACTTGAATCAGATTTTTCTGAAGGTGGCACGGATGAAGTGGATTTACGTCTAGACTTATCGCTGCTATTAGTATAAGTTTCGTTTGCATTATTTTGTTGATGTTGCTGTTGATGTTGTGTTTGTTGTTGATGCTGATTATGGTGATGATGTGGCTGCTGAATTTGCTGATTTTGATTATTATAATGATGCGAATTATTAGCACCAACACTATTCGAGTTAAAATTGCTTGATTGCTGCTGATGATTTTGACTGTTAGTATTTGTGTTGGACATACCAGTGTTAGATGAATTATCATGATGATAATACTTATAACGGACAGTCATTTGTTGCTGCTGCTGATTGAATGTCGATGTTTTCTGCATGGTAAAGTTGTGCGTGCGATTAAAAGTGACCGTAGTTTCTTCTAAATTATTTATTACCTTTTGCTTTTTGGGTTTCTTCTTTTTGGTGACCACATGAAACTCGGCAGTTTCTGGTAGTACAGATTCTATGGCCCGTATATCGACCACGGTGACGGCATTTGCAGGAATATCTTGTTTTTTGCGTTTTTCGCTTTTATCCAATTTATTTTCAGTTTTTTCGCACTTTTCGGATTTTTCGAATTTTTCGAACTTTTCCAATTTATCAGATTTTTCAATTTTTTCGGTGTTTTCAACTTTATCAGATTTTTCAATTTGCAGTATGGTTGTCGTTATAGCTGGCGTATCAGTATTTGCCAAATTACGTTCGTTACGTTCGCTTGTTTTGTCTTTCGTTTCTTTTTCTTCTTTTGCTGTAGTTGTTAAACTTCCAGCACTGAAGCCACCGCTAGTGGTGCCTCCACTGAAAACTTTACTTTTACGCTCTTTAGTTGAACTACTGCCATTACTTGTGCTGGACTTTCCCTCATTTACTATATTGGCATTCTGCTGATCTTCCAAATATTTGAGATCTTCATTTCCCCAGGATCTTCGATCTGACTTGCGGGAATTTGTATTTTGCGTTGGGTTGGTTTTGCCCTCTAGATTTTTATTAATGTCAGCATTGGAAGCGGAATTATTTTTATTTTGTTTGCCACCGCCACCGCCTCCACTTTTCTGTCTTACTAGCACTGCATTACTTTCGGTTGTGGCTGCAGTTCTTTTCAGTTCGTGTACCTCCATTTTAGCACCGCTGCGTAGTTCCTCCAGAGAATTACTTTTTTTAAGCTTTTGGTGTTTCTCCTTGTCTTTTTTACGCTCTTTTTTCTTATCGCCCGACTTTGAGGAGGCCGCTTGTTTATCCTCTCCACTGCTTTCGATATATTTGACCAATTCTTCTACTGGATCTTTTCCCCGATAACCGGCTACCGACTCAACATCTACGGTTTTTGTATTGCGTTCCTGTTGCGACTTCTTCTTAGCCTTTGCCTTCGCCTGCGAAGGTCCAGAGGTAAATGTAGTAGTAACTGTTGCCGATGTTGACACTGTGCTGGATGCAGCATGTGGAGAAATTGTTACTGTGGCCGATGTCGATACATTGCCGCAGGAGTTCAATAAAGCGGCCGATGCATTTGCTGCTGTGGGCGATACAGCATTTATGTGTATAGTTGCCCCAGAACCAGAACCACCAGTTGACGTATTATGATATATTTCGCTTAGAGCATTGCCATTTTCATCTAGTTGAGTTAATGTGGCAATATTATTAGTGGTGCTGGTTAGAATCGCAGCGCCAGAGGCAGGTGAGGAAATTTTCGTATAAATCTGCGGAGAAAATAACAATTTATACGTTTTGCAAAACCAAATTAATAAAACATATTTTACTAAATAAGTAAAATAATAATTTGGGATTATTAGTGCGTTAACAAATAAATCTTAACCTTAATTGTAACAATTCCCAAAAAAAAATCACAAACTATTAACTTGGCTGCACCCGGTCAAAATTACTTGTGTGGCAACACTCTATTCTTGCAAAAGCAATGAATCAAGGCGAATTCGCCTTGCAATGAATGTTGTTGTGTTTCACATTTATTTTCGTCGCAATAACATAGCGTCTACAACTGCGATTAACTCTGACATAATATGTGAGAGAACTTCGGCAGAATAACAAAAATAAAATGCCGATATTTCTCTTCATCTCATACAACAGGACAACGTAATTCTACTTTTCTTATAACATTTCATTTTATGCAAATTCTCATCGAGTTAACATGTATTATTTTTGTATAATTATATATTTTGTTTTCACTTTTTCGCACAAACTTTAATTCACAAATTAAATTTAACACATTTGAACATATAAAATCCCAGAAATATTGTCAAAAACATTGTTTTTCATTTATTTTAAGAAACACTCACACATGCATACGAATTTATTTTCATGTACGTGTGTTTTTTTGACAATTTATCTCATAAGATTGTTGTTATGGGATTTCTTATAACAACTCTCTCATAAAAAATCTTATAAGATTGAGATAACACTAATATGGAGTCTACACGTAACATAACTCGCTCTGCGATTGAATTTGACGATCTCATCTTACATATTATGTTAGGTGTAGACCCTATGTAATGTATACTAGTCCATATTTACACTATGCAAGTCTTATTGCTAAGCTGATTAGTTTGACGGAGAGAGAGGCGAGGGGAACAGTAACGTTTCTTTTCCCCTCGTCCCTCTTTCCTAACAAACGTGTAAATTAGGACCTAGTGGCAACGTTTGGCATTTCCGATATTTCGAAAATGACACCACAAAATGACAACACAAGAAATGTCAAATGTGTACTAGCATTACATACTGAAAAAAGGCATCTAATGTATCAAAGGTAAAGGAAGAAAATAAAAAAACATGTTGATTATTGAGTTCTTGTTTCAACTCTGATATTAGTTGAACTTCTTCTCATTTGTTTAAATAACAGTTTAACATCATAACTCTAGTTGTTCAAAGAAATTTTTGGGGGTAAAGGTTCCCTGATGGTCTGCATTAGCAACAGTGAAATGCGCATATTTTAGCAAAAAAAATATTTTACTGAATAAGTAAAATAATAATTTGAGATTATTACTGCGTTAACAAATGTTAAACTTAAATGTAACAATTCCAAAAAAAAAATATAGCAAATTCAATTTGATTGAGATCTCTTACCGTATTAGATTTGGATTTTCCAAGAATATCTGGCGATTTGTCACCATCGCTTCCTAAAACAGACTTGCAGGATTTATAGTTTTCGTCTAAGGGTAAAAATTTAGCATCGATTGAAGACGATGTTGGGCCATTGTTGGTACCGTCGTTGCGTTCCAACGCATTGAAACGTACAGTTTCATCGACATAGCAGTGGGAAGTGGTGGGAGCAAAGTATGTGCTCTTTGTAGAACCAATTATATTGGCTCTAGGTATACGGTTGTCATTGTTGGCTAAACGTTCATAAAATGACTGTCCCTGGAAAGAGAAGAGCGATAATAAAATTATCATAATAATAAAAAATTAAAAAATGCAAATATGTAGCAAAAGTAAAATCTTACATGTGTTGCTGCATCTTGGCCCTTGCATTGTAGAATTTTCTGTTGCTGCTGTATATCCATCATTGGCTCGCCCATGTCAATAATAAAATCACCGCCACTGCCACCATATGCCGAATTTGCTGCTGATATTGTAGTTTTATTATTAGCAGCCGCCTCTACAGCACTACTTGCTGAATTGTTATCTCTTGCTTCGGAGGAAACAGATGTGGAAGCGTTCGATGCTGCTTTCGCAGCGCTACGTCTTTGTTCCTTTTTGGTGGCTTTGCTCGCAGTTGCAACTTCCTGTTGCATTAAACTTAAATCGTTAACGACACCACCGCTGCCGCCTACGCTCAATTGATGCGTTACATTAACGTTGCTGGGCAAACTGCCACCCTCTCGTTGACGCGACGACACGGACGAGGAGTATTTTTTTTGTCTTGAGTTGTGGTTTTGTCTACGTGTGCGCTGATTACCACTTATGCCAATACCAAAGGTTTGATCACAATCCAACTGCGATTCATGCAAACCGATTTCAAAGAGATCTTGCAAGGATCCACCCTGCTTATGATGATGATGGTGTTGAGAACGATTATGATTATGGCTGTGCGAATGATAGTGTGAATTTTGCTGGTAATTATGATAGCTATTGGACGTTATTGAATTGGATAAATTACGTGAACCTCGTGAAGTAACACAAAAAGGATATGACTGATCCTCATTCTCAGCTTTTTCAAGTAATTGCTGTTTTAATTATTTAAAAATATAAACAAAATAAGCAAAATAACACAAAAATATAAATAAAGAACCTAAATTGTTATTTTAAATTTAAATTTATTTGTGCTAATAATCAATACAATATATTTAATAATAATATGTATGTAATTGCAAGATTCAAATATAGTTGGTCCTTCCATTAAGAATCACTTTTTGCACATTATATACTTTTGTAAGAAAGTATTATTTTATACCATACTTGGAGATCTTTACTTACCAAAAATGTTTTACTTTTATTCTCTTTATCCCTTGGATTCTTGTAGGAGTAGGCTTCATCTAGCAATTCTTTCAGTTTGCAATCATCCCAATCTTTTAAGCGACTCTCCTCCCATGATTCAGATATAAAATCCTTACAAAAAGAAAATAAAACAAGATTTTCGATTAAACTCTATATGACAGGAGCGAAAACATTATTTATGAAACATTCTGTTTAATTTGGGGTAAAATTTATTTATTTATTGAAAATTTAATGCACTTACATATGTGCCCAAAATCTTTATTCGTTTACAAAAAAAAAATAACATTGGGAGGTTTTTAGGTTGAGTATTTCATGAAAAATGTTAAACATTCTTTAAAAATATTAAAATTTCAAGAATATCGTGAACAATCATAAAGCTTTTTATTTTACATTGAAAGTATGTCTATGGGACACGGAGGAACTGCTGGCCAGCGCTGAAAGCTTTGAAGGGACACAATGTCAAATCGTAACTTGTTAGTGACTGTAGGAGGGGCTCACCTGGAGAGCCCTCAACTTGCTTATGGACAAATATAGTGTCAGTCTATGTTGGGTTCTTGGCCACAGCAGTGTTGAGGCAATAGAAGGGAATCACAACGGACCCAACTTGGTCCCCGAGTGGAGGTGCGTTTGAGCACCACCCGTCCTAACATAACCATGACTATGAAAGAGTAAATTTAAATAATAACCTTTATTAAGAAACAAAAACTTTGATTTGAAACCCACATAAATATGGTTCAAATATAAAAAGTACACGCCACTTATTCAACCTTATCATGAATTCCACATGTGAAAGTTTCCGAATCAAATTTTTCTTTCACATAAATTTTAATTTCGTATCGTCAATTCCAATAAAATCAAAAACTAAAATGAATAAAATTTCGCGTGAAATTTTTCCCGGGGAACAATTCCAAATAATAGCAAGTAATAGGGAAAACAAAAAATTGTAATTGGAAAATTTTATTCATGGTTTTTGATACCAATTGTTTACACGTTCGAAAATTTCCATGTGAAATTTTCTTTAGATAAGCCTGATTATTTTGATACATATTGTGATCAACTTTGACACTTTTCGTGTTAATTCCTCAAACCCCTATTAATTGAGACCTTATTGATATGTGTGTTTCTTGTCTGAATATAAAAATTTGCCCAAATTCTTTTAATATATGTATTTGTGTTTTCTTCTCAAAAATCCCTTTCATTTGGCACCCGTATAATGGGACTGGGTCAAATGTAGTGGTACGGCCTTTTTGAGCGTCGGATATGTTCTGCATTTGACGTGGAATTAAAACGTGAGGAATTACCATAGAATTGTTGTTTTTGGAAACATATTTTATAACAGCATCACGTAGAATACAGAACATGCCCGTATATTTTATGTTTCCTTCTCAAAAATCCCTTTTATTTGACACCCATATCATCGGAGTAGATAAAAAGGAGTAGTCGGCCTATTTGTTATTTTATACTAGAAGTGTGCGAATATTGTTTGTAGTGGAGATCGTAATTGAGTGTGAAGCAAAAATTGAGAACAAGGAAACAAAAAACACACAAAACCATGAATGAATGAATGAATGAATTAAGTCTAGCGGGAAGCACAGGACACTGCGACCAAAGTAGATCTATTGTATCCCCTGCCAGGTGCTAGAGCACCTCATCTAGACCTACTCCCCTGATGAATCTCAGGATTGCCAGTGGGTCCAGAGTTGGCAGTTAACAATCCTCCAATAGGTGCTTGCCCAATTGGCTATATCTTCTGTGGCTTAACGCTTCACAGTCCTTCAGAATATGCTCTGGAGTTTCATCTTCGTCATCACAGAGTGTGCACAGGCTGTTACTCTCAATGCCAAGTCTGTTGAGGTGTTTTCTCAGTCTACAATGGCCTGTGAGGAAGCCTGTGAGCATTCTTAGATTGCTTTTACTCAGGAACATGAAAGCTATGAAACGATTTTGGTTATACGTTCCAATCATTAGTTTTGCATGTCTCAATCCTGGGAGATTGAGCCAGAGGTTTTCTCTATTACTCTTAATTTCCGTCGATATATTTTGTCCAAACCGAGTTCACAAAACGGTACTGATCCGACCATGGGTGTACTAGCCACCCTTCTGGCCATTTTGTCTGCATTTTCATTTCCTAAACACACCAGCGTGTCCAGGAACCCAGCAGAGTGGGACCTTATTCATGCTACTTAGCTGATTTAGCCTAATGCGACATTCCCACGCTAACTTAGAGGTAAACTCATGAGCTGAGCGCTTTGATAGCAGCCTGCCTATCCGAGCAAATGGCTATTTCTTTTCTTCGGTAGCCCCTATCAAGATTGAATTGTGCGCATCTTTCAATGGCATAAACTTCCGATTGAAAAATGGTGGGAGATTTTCCCAACGACTCATGGTAGTTGGTCCTTGGTCCTACAACTCCCACACCAGAACCTGTCGGCGTTCTGGAACCATCAGTATACCACCTGATGGTGCCATTTTCAAAGGAATACCTGGGTTCTATTTCCCCCCATTCCCTTCTATTGGGCAGAACAGTTTCAAACCTCTTATCGAAGTCATACACCTTATTCATCACGTCAGAGGGTTGCGCAAGTAGGGGAAATCGTCTTGCCAGGGATTATTGCTCCCATTGGTTAACACAAAACCATTGTACAACAGTTGAATAGACAGTTGTGTCAAGTGTGTAATATTTTTATTGTACACTTCGTAGTGCACCATACTTCATTTCAGAAACTCAAAATTTCATAAAATATTAAGTGATAATAAAACTTTTTACTTTTATATCCATTGTAAAATATATTATTTTTATAGATATTTTATTTTTTAGACTCTTAAATCGATAAATTATAAAACTTAGACCAGTATCGCATGCAAACTAACACACTCAAACAATCTACGTTGTTTGTTTTTTCTTTTACACATACACATATTTTTACCAGGGATCGCAAATAACGATTATTTTCCAAATTTAAACTGAAAAAATCACAATAATAGAGAAGTGCTACGGGCACAAGGAATATACCACAATACTCCATGTTACATGGACTACCTATAGATGCAATGATTTTTATTTTTTTAATTTTTATTTATTCCTCACAAAATAAGAGTTATTTCTTGATTTTTATTTATTCCTCACAAAATAAGAGTTATTTTGTGACTTTTATTTATTCCTCACAAAATAACAGTTATTTTGAGATTTTTATTTATTCCTCAGAAAATAAGTGTTATTTTTTTATTTTTATTTATTTCTCACAAAATAACAGTTATTTTGTGACTTTTATTTATTCCTCACAAAATAACAGTTATTTTTTGATTTTTATTTATTCCTCAGAAAATAAAAGTCATTTTTAAAATGTGTTTATTAATTAATTTAATTTAACAAATAAGAGTTTTTGCATGGACTCTGGCGATAAATTCGATCTTAAATCTGTCAATATTAATTTTAGCGCAGAAAATGCTCTTTCTACAGAGACTTGTGTTGCTGGCGTGCTATGCAAAACCTGTGCCAATCTGTACAGGTATGGATATATATATATTTTTTTCCTCCCAATATTTCATTACATCTACATCCAATGGGCTTAGGATTGTAATTGTCTATTTCGCTTATCGCCCTTTTCATTTCCTCCTCCAGATCACCATCTGAGTCTTCATCCTCTGAATTTACTTCAATAGAGTTTAAGAACTCGTTTAATAATGAACACGTGTTTGTGTCTTCAGACGACGGTAAAGCATCTGGTGTTTCAGCGTTTGATGATGATGGTAAGTCAGAAGACTTTTGCGTTGCATCATTCTTCACAAAGAGTAAAATTTATTAAATTCATGTACATTAGACCACCCAATGGGCCGAAGTTTTTATTTTATTCGCATATGACATTTCATTTTTCTTTCATTTATCAAGTTTCATTTATCAAGCTGGTAACTCTTATGTGTTAATTATGAAGGTGTTGAGATATTTAGTACATTAAAAAATTTTGACAAATCAAAAAATATTTTTATGTTATGCAACAAATTAATTATAAAATACATAAGAACCGGTCTTAAAACCCTAACCAGCACAAAAATGTGTTTTTCGGACAAAATCCGTACCAAATATAAGAAATCCGGTTCCAAACCGGATAAAAATATCTTATACTTGACGCTGGTAATGTAGCTTTCCATTGGTGAAAGAATTTTTAAAACCAGATGAGCGGCTTGGGCGTGAAAGCTTAGCAAAAAACAAACTCACTTTCTTATAAATTGGTTGTTTTTGTAAATGAAATAAAATTATTTGTAATAAAAAATATCAAATTTGTTTTTTTTTTCAATTTAAATAGGCATATTTTGTAAAAAATTTCATTTCTACACGTTTCCAAATTGTATGAAAAATAATGACAATTCGTTACAAACAATATGTTTTTCATACAAATTTCAAAAGGAAAAAATTATTGTACGAATATATGCAGAATCTATACTAAAGTCTCTATTTTTCATTTTATTTACAAAAACACTGAGTTATTTTTTTATATTTTATTTACTGCCAGTTCATAGAAGCCATGTAAAAATTCTTGCTTGGCTATTTATATTGAAAACACAAACAAAGCACTCAAAATTTGTTTTTGATTTCAATGTAAATAGCCAAGCAAGAATTTTTACTTGACTTCTATGAACTGGCAGTTATTAGTTTAAAAATGACTTTTATTTTCTGAGGAATAAATAAAAGTCACAAAATAACTGTTATTTTGTGAGAAATAAATAAAAATAAAAAAATAACTGTTATTTTCTGAGGAATAAATAAAAATCACAAAATAACTGTTATTTTGTGAGAAATAAATAAAAATCAAGAAATAACTCTTATTTTGTGAGGAATAAATAAAAGTCACAAAATAACTCTTATTTTGTGAGGAATAAATAAAACTCAAGAAATAACGATTAAAAAGTAATTTTTAAAATAAAAATTATAACCGTTACGGTCCCTGATTTTTACACTTGTGTGCTCATTTTACAATTGTCATTCGGTGTGCACTAGTGAAATATGCTTCGAGACTACAATAACTAATGCCCCCGCTTGGCATATAAACAAATGCTGTTGCATGCTTTTAATAAAATTGAGCACCAGTTTCAGTGTTCTCATAAAATCAAGAGCACTCAAAAGAGGGAACAATTCAATAATGAACACCAAGCAAACATCTTGTGCTCAGCTCTATTTTATACATTTACACAGTTTTTTTGTAAAAATAAGTAACATTTCTATAGAAGTGCTACCAAGTTTTTATGCATTTACAATGCCGTATAAACAGTGCGTTAATTTATTTGCAAATATTTTTATTTGCAAATAGTGCGTGTATAAACGTATTATATATCATGTATCGTAGTTTCTGAGACATAAGGAACCCTATTTCTATTTATTTCATACATATTGCAATACAAAAGCCATTTGGCCAAAAAGAAGTACATATTACAATACAAAAATTATAAGCACCACCTTCATAAATATAAATTTAATAACAATTCCAACAATAATACATTAGTATTAGAAAATCAAAGTCTACGAAATACATTCAGCCCAATCATGAACAAAAATGAAACGCGAGTTTTTCCCTTTTCTCCTATTATGAATTTGTTTTTTCCCTTTTTGTTACCAAATGCGGGAATAAAAAAAACTCCCCAAGAAAAAAGTGTATGCATTATGAACGCAGTTGAACTTGCTTTTTTTACTAAAAATCTTTCCCTTGCAAAACAGAAGGGAGTTTACATAAAAACATAGTTAATACTCGGTTAAACCAAAATTTATATAAATAAAGTAATATTTTCGTATTTCGAAAAACATATATAATGCAAACAAGCAAAACAACGAGCTTCGTACTGCGGTGATGCCACTTATTACTCTTTTTGTTCCCAAGGCATGTATGATTCGTGGAATTTGTTCTCGAGAAAATTATTTTCCGCGCGAAATAAATGCCGAGGAAACGAGAAACTACATACCAAACGTGGAACAGGTAATTCTAGAGATCAATATCAATACAATTCCTATAATATGTTTCGGCTTTTCACAAAATCCATAAATGAACAACCCAAGAATTTAGCGACTAGTTCAAAAATATGATTAAGCCTACGTACATTATAAACATATCTCACAACACAATTAACAACTCGTCCCAGTTTCAACAGATTTAACGAAATAGTTTCTCAAAAAAATTCCACAAGCCATGCTTTAACAAGTCTGGGTTTGATCTCAAAAGGCAGATAAATATTTGTCGAATAGATCCCACGCAAATAAACACAATCATCTTACGATGAACAGAATAAATATGGGGATCAAAGCTCAAATTTTTATGCACAATAATGCCCAATTGTTTAAGCGTTTATCGTCCAAATCAGAAACTAATTTTAAAATAGCTTAAATCTATTGAGAGTAAGTTGGGATCGTCATAATTAATAAGAAATTTTAAAAGTTTGCTTGTTTTTAAGGTTAAGCATTTAGCTAACAAAAAAAAATTTTTTTGGGTTGAAGTCTACTGACGAGTTCCATAACCATAAAAACAAGCAAAATTTTCAAATTAAATAAAGACTTTATATCAAATAAATATATGTACTTCGATATTTCATGTATAATCAATAAGAAAAATATAAAAACCATTTGGCTTAAACACAGTTTAGTGAAGCAGCTCCAAACAAAATAAAAAGTAGTATATTACTACGTTTATACACGCACTATTTGTAAATAAAAGTATTTGCAAATAAATTAACTCACTAGCACTTCTATAGAAATGTTACTTATGTTTACAAAAAAAAAATGTGTAAATGTATTAAATAACAAATGAAAATTTGTTTTTATTGCCATTTATTGTTTTTAATTAGCAAACATTTGTAAGTGTGGCAACCTCAACCATTTTATTAGCAAATAGTGCATCATGATACAATTATACTAGGTACTTGCACAAGCCCAGCCTGTTAATGTATACAATGCAGAAAGTTGTCAAACTTTGTTTACAAGCTGCAAAAATGTTAGTGTATGTGTGTGAATAAAATGATTACAGTGTTGCCAATGAATTTGCACATTGAAAAAAATTACACCACACATGCTTTGTGTAAATTAAAATTAAAACAAAATTAAATAAAAATAGAACACAAAGTAGAATTACACACATATTATACATGAATCTCATTACATGGTCTACAGATGAGAGTAAAAATTACACACTGTGTATTACACACATATTGGCAACACTGAATGACTATAATCATGCATGAATGCCGCCTCTGCAATTGTACTTTAGTTACCCTGTTATTGTTATTTTTAAAAACAAAAGACATCTGCTTCTGACAATTATAGGTATGTTTCTACCAACAAAATACGTGTGTTTCTTGGTGTTGCAAATTTGTTGTTGTCGTGCAAGTACCTTGTATAATTGTATCATGTAGTGCATTAATCATGAATAGTTTTCTGAATTAGTAAGTCGCAATAAAAACAATAATATGGCAACAATTTACAGTTTTATTTGCAAATAAGCACTGCGTATAAACGTAGTATATGCGCTAGAAAATTGAAAAATAAGCAAAAACTATTAAGTCCTAATTTACACTATGCAAGTCTTATTGCTAAGCTGATTAGTTTGTTAGGAAAGAGGGTCGAGGGGAAAAGAAACGTTACTGTTCCCCTCGTCTCTCTCTCTCCATCAAACTAATCAGCTTAGCAATAAGACTTGCACAGTGTAAATATGGACTAAATAAAAAAGTTGGCGGCGACGCATATTTTCCGAGTTATGAGGCTCTGAACTTTCCATATGAAACTGCGAAAAATCTCAAACAAATATTTTTTAAATAGCTTATCTGATAGGAAATTGAAAAAATAAGAACAAAATAAGTAGAAAAATTCGATCCGACCTTTATTTCTCGAGTTATAGGCCTTTAAAGAAGATTGTGATTTCTCTTTGCATTTCTGAATGCGACGGGTTAATATTAACGGTCTGCAACGAGTAACTTTTTTGTTCATATGTGAAACTCGCTGTCGAGTATGGTAGATATTTGTTCTCCCTCTCAGAGCACAAGCAATGAAGAATATATATAAATTGTTTGTTTGACAAATACTAACATGAAGTAGAAGAAGATTAAATATGTATCGAAAAAAATGAACATAGAAAAATGTAGGTAAGCAAAAAGAAGTACCTCAAAAATTATGTTCACTTCATGTGGTACTTGAAGTATTTTAGTGCAATATTCAGAAAGGTTGAAATGTAAATATTAATGCCGGTGATGGCATTTACATACGATCAAAAAAATTCGATCCGTTTTAAAAATAATAATTAATATAAAATAAAATTAATTTAATACTAATTCAAAAACGTGTTGAACTCAATTCTATTTTAAATAACTTATGTATGTATGTATATTAATGGTATAATTCATAAAAAATAATTTAGGTTTATTACAGGTTTATTTGACAAATTTCTAATAGAAATATGTCAAATAAGCGCTTAATAAACCTCAATTATTTTTATGAATAAGGCAGATATTATTTACGAAGTCAATTACATCTTACTAATAACCAAAAACTAAAATACAAATTAAAAATAAACCACTTCAGCAGGTTGTGGAGCAATATTCACGCATATCGACAAGAATTAATATTAATTAAAGGCAGATAGACTTTTCTGGATACATTCTTGGGACATTACTAAAGTATTTATTTAAGTAATTAATTAAATATGAAATGATAACCCTCCCTATCGTGGTGGGCATATTTCGACTTCGACTACGACGTGTTTGTAATAGAATATACAACACCAAATGTTTTGTTTAATCTGTGACCAAAATGTCGTTGTCGAAATACGCAAACCAGGATAAATACATATATATATATATATATTTACTAGGTAATCTTTATTTCTACACCTTTTCCAGTTGTAATTCAGAAAGCGTCAATTGTAATTTAGATTTATTAATTGTAATTCAAAAAATAGTAAATATTATAAAGAAAAATCACTACATAAAACGTAGCACTTATTCTTAAGCAAATTTGTAGTGCTTTTCTTATTAAGTTTAAATAAATTTTTGCATTTCTTACACGCCACTCAAGTTTCTACTTATATTACATTTTCATTTAAAATGCCAGCGAAAACCTCCCACACTTTACTTTTTTCAGTTTAATTAAAAGTTTTGCATTCTTCCCCGCTTGAAATAGGTACCAAGACAGTATTTGATGTCTTTAAAATAAATAATAAAAAAATTGTGCATACATAAGTGCCCGGGGAACAGTTAAAGGAAATTATCGGCAAACCCAGGAAATACATATATAGTATATGTATTTGTAATACAAATCTTTTATCAGATTTAAGGGTGTATTTTTGAGTTGAAATTATACAATTCTTGAATCTTCAGTAGGAAAGTTGTCTGAATCATATATTTCTTTATGTATATATTAATTAATGTTGTTCTTATAAGGAGAATAGAGCCGTAAATATATATTTACAGCATTATTCATAAAAAATAATTCTGTCTTATTATGAATTAATAAAACAAATTTTGTATGGAAATCAGTTTCATAAACTTTTTACCTATAAAGCAAAAATACTTTTTATGAATATGGCCTTCAGTAGATTACATTTGAATATATCAAAAAATATTTTTATATATGCATATAAACTTCTACTTATGTATATCAATTTGAATAAATAACAAACGTTTTTAAATAAATGAAATTGTAAACTTGCATCATTTATTTCCATTTTTGGTTTGCATCACATTCTGCGGTTAAATAGCGATTGAATGCAAAGAACATTTTTTTTTTTTGCCAAACTTCACCTAGTACTGCAAGTACCTAGTGAAGTTTGGCTGTCGCATGGTACTTGCCATGTTCGCTTTATGAATGTTCAAGTAAGAGCGAAAAATAAACAAGTACTTAGCTAGCACACAAACACAGTCGAGTAACAACCAATAGTTATTCTCTAATTTTGTTGTTGTCAAAAACAGGTACATAGCTTTTTCCTATACCTCGAGTAAGTAAGTGTACATGCTTTGCTAGATTATAAATCCATTTGCGCAGAAGTTTAGTTAATATTTGAATTAATTAAGAGCTGTGCAGAGAATCTTTAGTAAGCTGCAACGTTTTGGGAAACACCATGGTGAAGAAATCTTTCACATGCTGTTTTCTCGAGAACCGTAAGAGCTACGAACCTGAAATTTTCACAGAATATGTGAAACAAAGATATGACAGTTAAAAATTAAAGGGTGTGCCAAAAAGAGCAACAAAAAATTTTAAAATCCTAAGTAATATAAGACATACGTACATATAATTATATATGTATAGACACATGATATTTGCAAAGTTAGTGTATTTTTACGCATAATACACCAATTAACACAGAAACTTAAAAAATCAAAATTAAAGGATGTTTTATCAGTTCATGTTATTTTAGCAACTTGCTCTATCTTGGAAACCGTAAGAAGCAAACTCTTGAAATTAAAAAAAACGCTAAAACTAAAAAAAAATCTGAAAATAAAACACTAAAACTAAAAACAAAAGCGCTAAAAGTAAAAAAACGCCCAAATAAAAATTTTCTTATGTCTACATCAGATAAGATATTCGCTTCGTGTGCAAGTCAAAGTCGCACTTTACTGAATTTATTTAATTTGTTGTTTTTTAATAAATATAATTTATTCGGCCTTTTTTATTTATTATATAAAAATTTTATTCAAAATAAAAATATGTGGCTTAAATCAAGTTTAGGGGCACCTCCCTGAAATTAAAAACAAAGTATGCTATCATATAGAAAATTGAAAAATAAGAAAAAAAAAATTAAATAAAAAAATTGGCGGCGAGGCTTAGTTTCCGAGTTATGGGCCTCTGAAACTTTAGTACAGTATTGTGAGTATGTATACGGTGTTTTTCAACGAATATGACCAATATTGGTATCATCTTAAAGCTTTTAAGAATACCTTTCATGAAATGGTAAAAATAACTCTTGGTCAGCTATGCAGGAAAACGTTAGTAAGCAGGAAAACTTTGCAATGCAAAGGCCGGCAATGCAGGAATACTTTAGTAGGCCAGAAAACCTTGCAATTCTGAAAATCTTTACTAGGCTGCGCCGTCTCGGGAAACACCATGGTGGAGAAAGTCCTTAAGTCCGGCCGAAGGCCGGCAATGCAGGAATACTTTAGTAGGCCAGAAAACTTTGCAATGCAGAAAATCTTTACTAGGCTGCGGCCGTCTCGGGAAACACCATGGTGGAGAAAATTCTTAAGCCCGGCCAAAGGCCGGCAATTCAAGAAAACGTTAGTAAGCAGGAAAACTTTGCAATGCAGAAAACCTTTACTAGGCTGCGCAGTTTCGGGAAACACAATGGTGGAGAAAATCCTTAAAAAAAACCATATACATACTCACAATACTGTACTAAAGTTTTAGAGGCCCATAACTCGGAAACTAAGCCTCGCCGCCAATTTTTTTATTTAATTTTTTCTTCTTATTTTTCAATTTTCTATAGGATAGGGTACTTTTTTAATTTTTAAGATACCAATATTGGTCATATTCGTTTGAAAACACCGTATGATAAGAATATTTTACTAGAACTTCAGAGGCCCATAACTCGGAAACTAAGCGTTGCCGCCAACTTTTTTATTTATTATTTTCTTCTTATTTTTTAATTTTCTATATGATAGCATACTTTTTTTTAATTGCTGGGAGGTGCCCCTAAACTTGATTTGTTCCAAAAAAAAAATAATAATAATAACAAACCGGAATAGGCACAGACGGTTTTAAATATAATGCTTTAAAATTTCTCTAAAAAACCAAAAGCAAAATTATGATTCCAAAAAAAAAAAATTAAGTCGAGTGTCTCATTTTGACGCCTTATTAATCATTACATGAAGTGATGAAAACTAACGCCCAAAAAGCTTTTTAACCTACGAAAAAACGACTTCGCATCAAAGAACATGAATTGGTTCGAGTCATTCGTTTTAATGAGGAGAAATTTCTTTAAATTCCCGCTCAAACACATGATTGTAATTTACCTGTAATATATATTTATTAGACGTATGGCTATTTGTATTGCAATGAAATAAATAAAATGAATTGAATTGAATTGATCTCCAATCACATGCTAATGTAAAAAATCTTGCATGTTTCGCCTAAATCGAACCAGTTCGTCATGACTTCAACCCTTGATTCAATCACATTTTTGCCATGTTAAAATTTAAAGAACATATTAAGTACATATGCAAAAAGATTGGTAAAAAATAGGATGTTTTAAACGTTTAAGAAATAAAGTCTCAATAATGACTGCAATTAACATATATAACATAATAATAAAACCACATTTCGAATTCGGTTCCACTATTTTATATACATGCTGCACAAATACACAAATAGAAAGACTACAAAAATTACAGAATAAAGCAATGAGATCAATTTTAAAATACAATAAATATCAGGGATCGCAAATAACGATTATTTTCCAAATTTAAACTGAAAAAATCACAATAATAGAGAAGTGCTACTGGCACAAGGAATATACCACAATACTCCATGTTACATGGACTACCTATAGATGCAATGATTTTTATTTTTTTAATTTTTATTTATTCCTCACAAAATAAGAGTTACTTCTTGATTTTTATTTATTCCTCACAAAATAAGAGTTATTTTGTGACTTTTATTTATTCCTCACAAAATAACAGTTATTTTGTGATTTTTATTTATTCCTCACAAAATAAGAGTTATTTCTTGATTTTTATTTATTCCTCACAAAATAACAGTTATTTTATGACTTTTATTTATTCCTCACAAAATAACAGTTATTTTTTGATTTTTATTTATTCCTCAGAAAATAAAAGTCATTTTTAAAATGTGTTTATTAATTAATTTAATTTAACAAATAAGAGTTTTTGCATGGACTCTGGCGATAAATTCGATCTTAAATCTGTTAATATTAATTTTAGAGCAGAAAATGCTCTTTCTACAGAGACTTGTGTTGCTGGCATGCTATGCAAAACCTGTGCCAATCTGTACAGGTATGGATATATATATTTTTTTTCCTCCCAATATTTCATTACATCTGCATCCACGTCAATGGGCTTAGGATTGTAATTATCTATTTCGCTTATCGCCCTTTTCATTTCCTCCTCCAGATCACCATCTGAGTCTTCATCCTCTGAATTTACTTCAATAGAGTTTAAGAACTCGTTTAATAATGAACACGTGTTTGTGTCTTCAGACGACGGTAAAGCATTTGGTGTTTCAGCGTTTGAAGATGATGGTAAGTCAGAAGACTTTTGCGTTGCATCATTCTTCACAAAGAGTAAAATTGATTAAATTCATGTACATTAGACCACCCAATGGGCCGAAGTTTTTATTTTATTCGCTAAAGCCCATATGACATTTCATTTTTCTTTCATTTATCAAGTTTCATTTATCAAGCTGGTAACTCTTATGTGTTAATTATGAAGAATTTTTACTTGACTTCTATGAACTGGCAGTTATTAGTTTAAAAATGACTTTTATTTTCTGAGGAATAAATAAAAATCAAAAAATAAGTCTTATTTTGTGAGGAATAAATAAAAATCAAAAAATAACTGTTATTTTGTGAGGAATAAATAAAAGTCATAAAATAACTGTTATTTTGTGAGGAATAAATAAAAATCAAGAAATAACTCTTATTTTGTGAGGAATAAATAAAAATCACAAAATAACTCTTATTTTGTGAGGAATAAATAAAAGTCACAAAATAACTGTTATTTTGTGAGGAATAAATAAAAGTCACAAAATAACGATTAAAAAGTAATTTTTAAAATAAAAATTATAACCGTTACGGTCCCTGATAAATATACGCCAACACAATTTATGCTCAACACACTGAAATGGTTAAATATAAAGCAACGGTTACAATTGAACACACTCAAATTTATTAGAAAAATAAAAATAGGCGAAGCACCACAATACTTGTGTGACCAAATAGAATATGTTGGAGAAGTACAACCCTACTGCCTTAGAAATTCAGAAAACTTTAGACTTCAGAGAGTTTCAACAACCGCAATGCAGCGATCATTATTTTACAAAGGATTGAACCAGTATAATATGCTACCAAACGAAGCAAAAAATGAGGAGAATTTTAATACATTTAATAGAATAATTAGAACATTTGTGAGAAATAATTCAACATAGAGCTTTGTTTAGATTTAAACTTCAATATTATGTAACTAGAATTAAGAGAACCTAAAGTATTTTAAATACTACTACTAAATAAATAAAAATGTTTTTTTTTATTCTGGGGACACTATGACACTTAAGACTACGATTTGGATTCCCGAATAGGTTTGTAATACCCACTCTTTTTCATTATACGTTGGCATAACAACCCAATTAATTTATTATTTAAGTATGACAATAAAGACCCCTTCATGTTTTCAAGAGCTTTAAAGTGTTAATATCAATATGTACATATTTTGATACGATCTAATAATTTTTTTAGATTTTAGCAGACATTGGCTTGTTTGTAGTAAGCGTAATGTTTTAAACCAATCCTTTCACTTCTTATTTTCTTCGCATAAGAAAAACTTAAGCCGAATTAATTTCAAATACAGTCAATAAAATGACTAACACAATTTCCATTTTCTTTTTTTCTTCTAACAACTACAAAAACTAGTATTTGCAGTTAAATCCAAAAAAAGCAATGACCAATAAAATAAAACAACTAGGTACACATGTATGTATTTTATTTTGACATTGCCAACTGCTGTTTTATGTTTATAACCTTTGCAAGTAGTGAAGCATAAAACATCAATATTGAAAAGGGGCAAACAGGACAAGTCAGACGTATTTACACATATACGTAACTACGTAACTATAGAATTTGCTTCTAAGCAGAAGTAAAAAAAAATTAATTAAAAAAACTATTTACATACATACATACATATATGGAAGCATCCAAAAGTTTGCATATGTACAAATATATGTATGTACTTAAAAAAATTTACGTATGCAGTCAAATATGGGCGTGCAATTATAAGAAATATGTAAGTATATATATGCAAATAAAGAGTTAAAATTGGATCAAATAGTTTACAGGCCTACCTTTGATTTAGTTTTACTAGCTGTGATATTTATATCACCAGTTTTGCTTGCAGAAACGTTTGCATTCGCAACTACAGGCTGAGAAGTCGATGTTGTTGTTGCTATTGATTTCGGGTCTGTTGCTGCTGCTGTGGCCAAAGAATCAGATTTGGTAACTGCTGCATTGCCGCTATAATTGTTTTTTAACTGTTTAGTGCTATTTATGTTGTTGTCATTTTCAGCTGCGGCAGTATTTGCAGCTGCAGTTGAGGCGTTTGTTAAAGCGCCCGAGACAGATGAATTGGCAACCGACATTGAATCTAAGTCCTTGGAGGATGCTCTTGATGTTGAATACGGTGACAATGATGATGAGTTTTCTGAAGAAGATGATGGTGCAAGCAGAGTTTTGTTTTGTATGTCTTTGTTATTTATATTTTTATTACTATTAATATTTAAGGGGCCGCTATTGTTGTTGTTGGTGTTAGTACCTGTCTTTTTGCTTGTGGGAACAGGAGTTGGTGTAGTTTTCGTAGATGTGGTTGTTGTTGTGATTTCACTTAAAGTCGAGCCGGCAATTGATACAATTGGTGTATCGGGAATTATAGCTGCAGCCAAAGAAGACACGGCAACTGCAACAACAGCTGCTGCGTTGGGAGGCGTAGTAACAACCAAATTGTTGGTTGCATTTACTACTGCAGCAATAGCGTTGACAGTTACGTCAAATTGTGCAGAGGTCGAATAAGATTGTGTTGCTGATGACAATGATAACGAAGATGATATTGATGGAAATGATGTGGCTGTAGAAGTACCGCTGCTGGTATTGGTGTTTGAGCAATTATTGTTGTGTACAGACGTTTTCGATACTGTAGTACTGATTTTGGGAGACTTAAAACTTTCATTGTTCATCTTTGTGAACGAAAAGAGAACACAGCAGCAACAACAATTGTGTCAGCAGCAACGGTGGTGACGCAGTCAATGCATGCGTTATTTCAACATATGCCATTAAATTGAAATGTTCAACAACGTCTAAGATCGATCAGAAAGCAACACACAAATGGGAAACCAACAAACTGTCAGCATTAATCGTCAAGAACTTCTTTGATGGAGTTTGCACAGTTGGTGTACATAACCGGCAAATTTATTAAACTTTTTATATGTAGTTATACTGCAACAAATATCTTCTTACGTGACTTCATAGAAAAGCCGGACTGCTTCAGACGACCTCGTTGATATCTATTATTTTTTTAACACCTATTGAAAAAACTATACAGTATAATTTAACTCCATGATTTTTCGTAACAAAAATTATTAAACTTAAAAAAGCTTTTACTTCTTTCAACTTCGTCGTATTTAACAATTTTCCTTTTTTTCAGGCGTCGATTTTTAGCCGCATATAGTTTTCTTAGTTTCGTTAATTCGATTAAGTTCTATTTTTAGATTTTTCACACACAGAAATTTATTAGAAATTTGCAAATAAAATATTACAATAAATGTATTTTTATAATTTAAACTTTTCTGAAAAAGAACATTTTCCTCAACACTGAGTATATTGTATAGAAAAAAACACAGGACGATGTTTTTTTGACGACTTGTCAAAAATGTTCGCCATTTCAATGGTGCAGCAATTAGAGAACAACCGCATACGAAATCGTCATATGTAAAAGTGAGACAAATAGCTTTACATGCATATGTGCAAATAATGAGTGAGAAAGATTTCAGTTGCCTATGCAGAGTTGCATTTTTGTGGATTACACTTTTTCATCTTTCCCCCACTTTTTATTTTTTTTTGCGTATTTTTTTAACTTGTGGTTTTTCTTAACATATTTCAATCATTTTATTAATTACTAACTCAATCACCCTTATTCCAGTTGTCAACATCGTCTTCACTTCAACACTATACCAAAATATTGGGGCTTGTCTACTCGCTCTCGAGAATTTTGTGCTTTGACAATATATTTCTTTTCCCTCAGGGTAAGAAAATAGCATAACACTATCAATATCAGTCAGTTGTTATCGACAACTGGTAGACAATCCGCAACTTTTTGGTATTGTACTGAAGTGACGACGATGTTGACAATTGTAATAAGGGTGAATAAATCTGTACTGCGGACATCTTAGTAATATACATTCTTTCATATGGCTAAAAAAAAAGAGTTTGATAGCGCAGTTTAGCACAATTCGTTATGTTTTTCCTGAAGCCAAGGGATCGATAAATAACATTAGTAATACATGACAATAATCTACATATATGTATATGCATAAATTCCAGAACTGAAGCTATTATGCAAGATATGCTTAAACCAAACTGTTAAAGTATAGCTTAATAATGACATAATAGAAAATATATCCAAATCAGCGCAGGACACTAACTTTTAGCAAATATTGTAGTAGTGCATGTTCTTTTTTTTTGTAAGTCTGCCTGCCTGTTGATTTTTTCAGATAAGGGTGTCTACTACTTTTTTACATATATGTATTTATAGAGGTGTCATATTACAGCAAAAATCAATCATGTTCTTAACATGGCAACACTAAATGTATGAGAAAAATATTTTTTTCCAATATGCAGGCGTGATTTTCAAGTTACTTAATTGATTTAGCAATCGTTTTTACTGTTAGAAAAAAAATTTTGATTTAAAATGAATGTGTGTTTTATTACAATTCAAACATATACATACATATATGTACATAATATATATATATATATTTATATATATGCATATATCTTTTCATGTAGGGGTCACAAATTATGTACACTATTTGTCGCACTCTTACAGCCGAAACACGTCATTCTTCATTTTGCACTTTTTTTTAAGAACAGCTTAATTTCTTATTGATGCATATATAAAAATATTTACAATTTTTTCAATTGCACTTCATAATTAATCAAAATTGCACCCTGGAAATTTTCATTTATTATTTCTTCAACATTTTTTACATAAAGGGATTAACTTTATATATTGCCTTATTTATTTTAGGATGATTATGTATGCTATTTTTATTTATATTATCCAGTTGCTAACTTTTTTTTATAGAATTCATGGAATTTATACTACCACTTTAACACCACACTGGCCACTTTTTGTTTCAATTTTTTATACATTGCTTAATTTTGCCATTCTTTGCACATATGGAGTTCGTGAAATCTTAAGCTATTCTGTTTTTGTGATTAAACATTACATTAGAATGTTAGGTAAAATCCAATTTTTTTTTTACAACTTTTATACTTGAAGTATTAGTTTATAACAGTTTTTTCTTATTTAAGTATTAATTAAATGCTTAAAATTCAATACACAAATTCACCAGGGATTATGAACAACGACTACGAGACAGTGACCTGCGCCGACCAATTTTGTCGGCGGCTGATGAAAAATTGTTCGCCGGCGACTGAAATTCGGCTGGGTCGGCTTCACAATCGGTGGAATATTTATGATGCATCGATGATCATCAGATACGCAAATTTTAATTTTCTTTGTAAATTTTTTCTCTTAAAATAAACAATAAAAAACTTAAAATGAAAACTTGAAGAAGAAACAAATGAACAAACGCACGCAGTGATGCCAGACTTCACGATTTATCGTCATTTTGACGATTTTGGGTGCCAAAAATAGCATTTTGACGACTGGACGATTTTCGCCTTCAATTTGACGTTTTTAAATAATTATAAATTTACACCTTTTTTCGGAACTATAAAACACTTTTGAACTTGATCAAGAACTTGAAAGCTTTTGCTATGATATTGAAATCAAAATAATGCTAGGAACACAACTGGGACGAACGACGAATTTCGTCCATGTCGACGAATTCGTCGATAAGAGTTCGCTGCGTAAATTCGTCGTTGTTGTGCTTCACACGAATCAGCGAATTCCTCTCTGATATTTGATAAAGTTGGTTATTGTGTGTGCAAAGACAGAGAGAGAGAGAGAGAGAAAAAATTGTTTTTTCGTCGTTCGCCATGATTGTGTGCATTTTCATATACACCAATGTGTTTTATTTTTGACGACGAATATTCGCGACCAAAAGTTCGTCGTTCGTCGCAGTTGTGTTCCAAGCATAAGGAGTAAAATGCAATCAATGTTAATTTTTGTATTAATAATTTTCGAACTAAATGGTTTTTAAACATGTTCTTGTACATACTTTATCAACTAAAATAACAGAAATACAAAATTTATATGGTCAAATCCAAAAACTACTTGAAAAAGTTATGATTAATTTTTTTTAAATAGATTTGCTTGAGTGTGGTTATTTTTATTTGGTGGATTATAAAGATGAGAATAATTATTTATACATTGAAGAAAATTACTTGGGAATATATCGTCGGTTGGTTACTGGTTTGATGTATGGAACAAAAATGTGTTTTCGAGAAAATCGATGAAGAATGTTTAGTTCATTAGTTTTATAAAAATACACGATATAATTTTTTGTTTAATAATAAAAGTAATAGGGACATATGTTTTTTATTCAAACTTAAAGTTGATGAACTTTTTACATCCAACATGAAAAGTTATTAGGATTTAAAGAAAAAATTACAAAAATCTTTGTCAACGCATGTCACAATCATAACAAAAATATTTTTCACTACTTGTTTAAGTAGGTTAAACTACTGTATATATTTAAGTAGAAAATATCAATTTTATTCATGCAACATGGCATTTAAAGAAAACACAACGGAAGATATAAAATTAAGTTTGAATATATTTAATAAAAGAAATTTTATTAATAATAAATAAATATCAATTTCATTTGATTAAAACATAACACAACAATAAAATTTTTGTATTTTGCTTTGAATCACGTTCGTTGAGTAGAATGTGCATTGATATACATCATAACAATTGCGAATAACGATATTAATACTTTACGTTGGAAATGTGCCACATATCCCAAAAATTGTCCATTGCTGTAAAACCATTTTTTAAATTATCAACAATTGTGGAAATGGCGCAATATTGCAGCTCTATATATCCTTATATACTCAAGATATCGGAAAACTGATAACGAATTTGGAATATATAATAAATCAATAACTAAATTTTTTTTAAATGTTCCATACATCAAACCAGTAACCAACCGACGATATGTCAATTTGAAAGCAAATTTGCACCAAAATTTAAAAATGTGAATGAATTAGTGAAAAAGACTAAAACCCTCAAGTAAAATATAAAATAAATTCATCAATCGGCGGCTTATCTTAGCCGAACATAATATGAGCAACGACTACGAGAAAAAATTCTTTCTGACTATATTCGGATTTTGTTTTAGTCTGACATTTACAGAGTTGCTGTGAAGAAATCACATAAAGGCTTTCATATATAAAAAGTGATGCCAAGTGCTTCTAGCGCCTGCAATTGTGGCCTGCAACTTTTAAAGCTGTAGGAATCACTGCGGCAAGTTTCTATTCACTTGCGATGCGGTATGTACAGATGTACAAGGATGCGTAACATTGTAACTATGACCACCAACTTTGAAACTCATCCTTGGATCAACTTTTTAGTTTATGGAATAGAGTGGCGAAGATAATGAAAAGGGTTGCCATAATATTTGTCACTCTCGACAATGAACTAAAAAGTTGTTCAACTAAAATTGCTGTGTGTGAACCCAGTTTTTGGACGGCGGCTTTCTAAAACACTAAATTTTGTTCGCAGACAATAGGTATCTGATAAGTATAAATAAAAACTACATACATATATGAGAATATAAAGCATTCACATTAATGTTCCCAGTTTCATTAAATACCAAAAGTGGGTATTATTTATGAAGAAAGAACCATCACTTGGGTGTAGTCTTTAATTTGATTGAAAACTGCCGTTCATTAATTTCATCATTTTGTTTTTCAAAAGTTTATGTAATTGTACCGTACAACAAAATTATAGTATGGCAACAACAAATTTTAAACTTGTTTTTGATTTTGTTGTTGCAAAAGCAAATATCTGCGCGTGGTGAAATTATACAAGGTACTTGTACGACTACGACAAAATTACAACACAAAAAAAACACACGCATTTTGTTGGTACAAACAAACGTCAGAAACAGACGTCTTGTTTTTAAAAATAGCAATCACAGGGTAACTAAAGTACAATTGCAGACGCGGTATTCATGCATGATTATAGTCATTCAATGTTGCCAATATGTATGTAATACACAATGTGTAATTTCTACTCTCATGTGTAGGCTATGTAATGAGATTCATATATAATCTGTGTCAAGGCACATCACATGTGCCTTGATCTGTGTGTAATTATACTTTGGGTTATATTTTTATTTATTTTTGTTTTAATTTTAACCTACACAAAAGATGTGTAGTGTGATTGGAGACACAGTTATGTGCAAATTCATTGGCAACAAACACTGTAATAATTTTATTTACATACAAGCACTAACATTTTGCAGCTTGTAAACAAAGTTTGACAACTTTCTGCATTGTAAACATTAACAGGCTGGGCTTGTACATGTACCTTGTATATTTTTACCATGTACCTGCGTATTGTCTATACTGGTGGGCCTTGCTGCAAGAACGGCATAACGTATAAAAATTTGTGTTACAGAAAAAGAGTTTGAAGTGTTTAATTTACTAACAACTGAAAGTAACATATAATTTGAAAGTAACATATAATTTGCCGCTCAAGAGGTGACTGTATTTGTAAACAGCTGATCGTTTCCTACTGTTGCAGTTACATTCCATTACAGTCGGCTTACTGAGCCTTAAGAAATGTTTACGTTTATTTAACGATTAATTCTTTTATATGAACCAAGAAATTGCATTTCTTAGTTGTAATGTTCTTGCAGCAAATGGTCATCTCGTTTTTATCAACAATAGATACACACACACACCCACATCTATGTGCATATAAAATAAAGGAAACTAAATTTTAAATAAATAT
Organism: Nowickia ferox; assembly: GCA_936439885.1. Lineage (NCBI taxonomy): Eukaryota > Metazoa > Arthropoda > Insecta > Diptera > Tachinidae > Nowickia > Nowickia ferox. The sequence goes on from OW387025.1 coordinate 13,348,981, forward strand.
TGTCGTCCGTTTCATAAGAGCGAACGGAATCTTTTAATTTGTGTTGAAAATTCTTTAAATTTTTGGAAATAATAATATGGAATACGTTGATTTTAATGCAAAGTCTACTGCAAAAAGCAAAAATGGGGAAATCATCGAAATTAAAACAAATACTATAAAATGTTGCGAATGCGGTGCAGAAATTAAACCAAATTCTCATAATATGTGCTTGAAATGCTTACGTGAGCACATTGATATTACTGCAGGAATATGTAAACAAATTGAACTCCAATATTGCAAGGGGTGTGAACGGTTTCTGCAGCCTCCTGGAGAATGGGTCAATGCCAAATGGGAATCCTGTGAGCTATTGGGATTGTGTTTAAAAAAAATAAAAGGTTTAAAGAATTTGAAACTGGTAGACGCATGCTTCATATGGACAGAGAGACATTCAAAACGTATTAAAATAAAACTAGTGGTGGAAGAAAATACGGCTGATTTTTCTTCATTGCGCCAGGGTGTGATTATCGATTTTGTTATTCAAAATCAAATGTGTCATGAATGTCACCGCGTTGAAGCAAAGGATTATTGGCGTTGTGTGGTGCAAGTAAGACAGCATACGGAAAACAAAAAAACATATCTGTATTTGGAACAACTAATATTGAAGCATAAGGCTCATGAAAATACTTTAGGAATAAAATCCGTTCATGGTGGTCTAGACTTTTTTTACGCTAATGTAAATCATGCTCGTAAAATGATAAATTTCTTAGAAGGAATGGTACCGGTAAAAGTAACACAATCGAGGCGTTTAATATCACATGATCAAAACAGTAATATACATCATTTCAAATACACATGGTCTGTAGAAATAGCTCCGCTATCAAAAGATAGCTTAGTTTGTCTCCCACAGAAGCTTAGACATCAACTTGGGAACATGCCACCACTTTGCTTGGTACATAAAGTAACACATGGAATGTATTTAATTGATCCTATGACAGCACAAATATCTGAACTGAATGGTCTCAACTATTTTCGTTCTCCATTCGAAGCCATTTGCAATCCTAAGCAACTGGTAGAATTTGTTGTAATGGACATTGAACATACTATAGACAAGAGAGAAGCCAAGAATGCTGCTGCTACGCAATGTAAAAAACTTTTGAGGTTACAATTATGTGATGTGTGGCTGGTAAGAACTTCACAGTTTGGCATTAATGGAAACACTATTCATACTCGCTCTCATCTGGGGCACGCTCTTAACGTTGGGGATTCTGTTATGGGCTATAGCATGAAGGAAACAAACATCAACGAGACAGAGTTTGACAAATTGAATTCAGATCAAATTCCAGATATAATACTTGTGCGTAAATGTTACGATCGTGCTGTCCGCAATAAACACCGTCTTTGGAAGCTTAAACATTTAACATATGGTCCAGTTGATGAACGTATTGTTAAGGACAAAATTGATTTTATAGAAGACTTGGAAGATGATGCTGAAATCCGTAAAAATGTTAATTTATATCTGGATCACACAAAAGTTGGCGAACCAAATTCTAATTATAATGACATTGAGGATACCGACTCTCTTACGAATATAAATTTGACAGAAATAATAGATGAAATATCTTTAAAATTAAAATCATGTTCTACCAATGAACAAAGCTGACAGTAATAATCATACATATGTATATATGTATGTACATACATAAATATAAATTAAATGATTTTAATTGAGTTGGTTCCAAATAGATAATTTGGTTGTTTTTACATAATTTTATCATTATAATTAAGGTCAAAGAAACATTTTTCGTCTCGCCAAAAATATTTCGAAGCAATATCCAGACCACAGAATATGAATATTCTTAGTCTATGATCCACACTTGATCGCACAGAATGTGCTTGATCGGATTAGTTGCTGTCCTAGTTTACACTATGCAAGTCTTATTGCTAATCTGATTAGTTTGTTTGGAAAGAGAGACGAGGGCAAGGCATATCAAACAGGTACATGCATCAGGCAAATTGCTCATCCGCTGATTTTTTGTTTACACGTTTATAACGAAGAATTCATTTGACAATTACTTTTGTGCCTTGTTTGATGCATTCAATTTTTTGACAATTACTTTGTAAAACTTTGTGAGAAGCACAGAGTTGCCACAGTGTTTTCTCTAATGCGTGTACCTGTAGTAAATGTGCCTTGGACGAGGGGAAAAGAAACGTTATTGTTCCCCTCGTCTTCTCTCCTAACAAACTAATCAGCTTAGCAATAAGACTTGCATAGTGTAAATATGGACTAATATTTAATTACCTATCGTCTGCTGAAACGCCATACACGTAACTTACGAAAAATTAAAATCGAATTTTTAATTAATTATTGGCTATTACATCGAAACTCGTGTCCCTACAAAACATTTGTCATAACAACAATAAAAATGAAAATAAACGAACTTTACTTCAGTCACAGTCTCCTACTGGTACAGATTTGACAAAGGCGAATTCACATATCAATATCAATTCGCCTTGGAGTTGACCAGGTAGTCCAAGGCGAATTGATACCAGGTGGTCTTAATTTGCAACTCTGCGTATTCGCCTTGTATATTTGTTAGTGTAAAATTTCCTGCTGTCAGAATATTTCCTAGCGTTTTGCATTGATTGACAGCAGAGAAATTATGTCAGCTGGTGAATTAAGATCACCTGATGTCAATTCGCCTTGAGGTAGTCTTAATTTGCAACCAGCTGGTCTTAATTTGCAACTCTGCGTATTCGCCCTGTATATTTGTTAGCAAGGCGAATTAACATCAGGTGATCCTAATTTCTCTGCTGACAATCAATGCAAAACGCTAGGAAATATTCTGACAGCAGGAAATTTTACACTAACAAATATACAAGGCGAATTCGCAGAGTTGCAAATTAAGACCACCTGGTATAAATATCAATATCAATTCGCCTTGGACTTGACCGTACACAAGTTTTTTTTCACATTTCACGCAAATCAGTTCCCTTGAAGCAAATCTGAATTTATATGAGAGAGGAGAAAATATTCTTTAGGTTAGCAGGTTGCCGGTGAAAAATTAAAGCTAAGGGTCCAATACGATGATCCCTTTGTGCTAATAAATAAAATACCCTTACCATTTAACAATTTTGATAAGCTCTCGTGTGCTACCCATATTGTTATACTTAATCAAACGACTCCCTAAACTGGAATTTCGAAACTCCGTAAATATGCCTTTCCGGGGATTTTTGTATATAACAGTTTTTTTCTTAGAATTCAATTTTCTATCATTTAAGCTAAGTTTTTTATATTTGGAGCTGTTTCACTAAACTCGATTTAAACCAAAATACGTGTAAAATAGTTGCAGTTATTTCTAACATATTCTGTTGATTTGGCAACTCTTATTGTACATGCACATCAAAAAAAGTACTCAATTATAACAGCACTGCACGTGTTTTGGTTTTTATTCTTCAAGTTAAATTCGGAATTAGTTTTCTTTAAAAAAAGACACACACTGCTTGAAAATATACCATTATATAGCAACTTTAAAAAATAATGGAATATGTTGATTTTTCTGGCGGTACAAATGCAGGAAGTGCGATCAATAGCAACACGCAGCAATCTGTGATATTGTGCTGTGAATGTGGTGTTACTATAGAACCAAATCCTTCCAATATGTGCGTTACTTGTCTACGTAATCATGTTGACATCACCGAGGGTATACCTAAACAAGCCGTACTACATTTCTGTCGTAATTGCGAACGTTATTTGCAGCCGCCTGGAGAATGGATACAAGCTGCATTAGAATCGAGAGAATTGTTGGCGCTTTGTCTGAAAAAATTAAGAGGACTTAAAGAAGTTAAATTGGTTGATGCGGGTTTTGTGTGGACGGAGGCGCACTCAAAACGAATTAAACTTAAATTGACGGTACATGGAGAAGTATCGGGTGGTACTGTGCTTCAACAAGTTTTCATTGTTGAGTTTACAATACAAAATCAAATGTGTGATGATTGCCATAGAACAGAGGCAAAAGACTTCTGGCGCTGTATAGTGCAGGTTCGACAAAGGGCGGAAAACAAAAAAACATTTTACTATCTGGAACAATTAATATTGAAACACAAGGCCCATGAAAATACTTTGGGCATTAAGCCCATGCATGGCGGTTTGGATTTTTATTATGCCAACGAAAATCATGCACGCAAAATGGTAGATTTTCTGCAAACAATGGTTCCCGTGAAAATTACATCTTCAAAGCGTTTAATATCCCACGATATTCATAGCAACAACTTTAATTACAAGTATACGTGGTCGGTTGATATTGCTCCACTATCCAAGGATAGTGCCATATGTTTATCAAAGAAGTTGCGGCAGCAGTTGGGAAATCTTTCTGCAATTTGTCTAATACACAAAGTAACTAGTGGAATACATGTAATAGATCCTATGACTGCTCAAATTGCTGAAATCTCAGGGCAAGTATTTTACCGTTCACCTTTTGATGCAATTTGTAATCCCAAGCAACTGATTGAATATATTGTCATGGACGTTGAAATAATTATGGATAAAGATCGAAAGTATTTTCCAGGACAAGGACAACTATCATTTCGGCACGTTCTCTGTGATATATGGGTTGTGCGTGCTTCTGAATTGGGCATCAACGATAATCCTATACATACTCGATCTCATTTAGGACATATTCTTAAAGTGGGTGACTCAGTGTTGGGTTATAATTTAGGCGAAGCCAATGTCAATGATAATGAATTTGATAAACTCAGCTCCGAACAAATTCCGGATGTGGTATTGGTGAAAAAATGCTATATTGATCGTCAAACACGTTCCAACCAACGTTTGTGGAAATTACGTCATTTGGCCGATGAGACTACGGATGAACGTGGTAAACACGACTATCATGAATTTTTAGAAGATTTGGAGGAAGACGCTGACTATCGTAAACAAGTAAATATATATCGCGATGCCAAGAAAATTCCAGTTGATGGGGGAGACACTTTGGGTTTCAATGATAACATTCCTCGCATAACATTGGCCGAGATGTTGGACGATTTGACATTGGAATGTAACGATGACGAGATGGGAGAAACGGATGAACAGGAATTATAAAAAAAATGTATTTTTATGAATTTACTGTATTCATGAGCATGTACATACATACATGTATGTATGTATGTATGGAAATATACATAAGTATATGATTAAATGAATTGAAAAATTTCAGCTTTATTTATGTATAAATAGCCTTATTTAAAAATATTAAGAGCCGATAGTCTTTTAGCAGCTGGTGCTCCTTGAATTTTTTATTTTAGATTTGTAATTTATTATAAATTTAATATAGAATAATAATAATACAAATATTATTAAGGCTTTATAAAGGCGTAGAAGAAAAAAATTTTATAAACCCTTAATAATTTTTATAAATAAGGCTGTTAACATATAAATATGTATGTATATTAATGTAAAAAAATAAATTATTGTTATAACTTGAAACGTGTTTTATCTCAAAAATATATTCTGCATATCGCTACCTTAATATATAAGGCACTAATACCTAATTCCCTAAAACAGTTTCCCTAAAATTTATTCTATAACGTAAAACTATCGAGTATGGCAACTCAACATAAATCGAGTGTTCAAGTGTTTTTAGTTTTTAACATCTGTTGCAAAATTATTTTTGTTTTATTGACTTAATGCACAGAAGATACCTCTGTAATTTATTACATATGCATATGTATATACATATGTACTTATATTCTGAGGAACATCGGCAGAACACCCTTGCACCTTCACCCTCAACGTACAATAGCTTGGTCAACTTGTGCCTCGTGCAATTTAATATTAATTTCATCTTTAGTGAAAATGTTTTATATACATACATACACTATGCCACAAAAGTCTAAGGACGATCACTAATTTCATTATAATTCCAACAATTGTTGAATTTTCATATAATTTTATATACAGACGTACAATTTTATGAAAAAGAAAGTGCACTTAAAAAGAATTGGGCAACACTGTCTTATACCATACCTTAGAAACAAAAACAAAAAATGCTTGTTTGGAAAAGCCGCAAGTCTCCGGACGGCTTTCGTTTCATACTTTTAGCGTTCTAACGGAGTTAAAATTAAAACTATTTTATACTATTCTACACAAAGCAGGTCTTAAAAAATTATAGGCAATTAAATTTTGTAAAGATTTTCTTTTAAATCAGATAAAATGTGTGAAATAAGTGAAGACGTCCGTAAAATTGCTGTTAAGCTAAACTGCGATGGAAAATCTTTGTCGGAAGTGGGTAAAATATTAAATTTGGCAAAGTCCACAGTAGATACTATGTGGACGTCCAAAAAATATAGATGAAAGAATTAAACGAGTGATAGTTAGAAGAATTACTGAAAATCCTAAGTCAAGTGCGGTAAAGTTATCTAAAGATATACATATTTAAATCTAACGCGATCGATGTTCATCCAGAGACCATCCGACGTTGCCTTAAAAGAAACGATTTGCGTTCGCACGTTGCCAGGAAAAAGCCATTCGTTAGTGAGGTTAATAGAAAAAATAAGGTTGGATTATGCACTCAAGTACCAAGACATACATTTAACTGATCCAAACTTCTGGGAACGTGTTATTTTCACGGACGAATGTAATTTCAATGTTTTCGGAAGTGATGGTATATGTAAGGTTTGGAGAAAACCGAATGCTGCCTTGGCTACTAAAAATCTTTGAGCAACAGTCAAGCACGGTGGGGCATCTGTCATGGTAAGGGGGTGCATGTCGGCAAATGATTTTGGGAACTTGAAGTTCATAGATAGAATAATGAATGCGCGCATGTATTTGGATATTTTAAAAGACCAATTTCTTACAAGCATCACAAAACTGAATATGGATACCGCCTACACCTTTATGCATGACAATGACCCCAAGCACTCTTCTCTACTCGTAAGGGAGTGGTTGTTATATAACGTTAGGTCAAAGTTCGAACATCCACCTCAATCCCCTGACCTAAACGTTATTGAACATTTATGGGCGTACTTAAAGACGCAAGTGCAAAAGTTATTTAAATTTATTTATATAAGCTCTTATAATAGTAAGGTACTATGTTATGCTAAGTAATATGTTATTTGGCCTATAGGCTTTGTATTACTTCTATGAACTAATAAAAATAAATAAAAGTCAAGACCGTCGTCTGTCCAGGAGCTGAAATCAGTTTTGACGGAAGAATGGGAAGATTTCTCCAGAATTTACGCGAAAGCTGACTTATTCAATGCCTAATAGGCTAAAGGAAGTGGTAAAATTAAAAGGAGGACCCACTAGTTATTGAGTGTCAAGTAGAACACCATGTAATATTATCGTACGCAGACTTTTGTGAGACCAACGATTTCCTTATGTTACTTTTATTTAAAGTTTTTTGAATTAACAATTTTTTTTATGAAATTGCATTTGAGTTTAATTTTTTATTATATTTTCTAATAAAAAAATAAGTAATAAAATTATTTATGTTGCAAAAATAAAAATTAATTATGTTTTTGATGTCGTCCTTAGACTTTTGTGGCATAGTGTATGTGTATATAAGGATGAAGTTTGCATTAACTGATTAACTGATAGTGGACCAAACACGTGAACGTTGCTGTTGAAGATGTTCCTTGAAAATTATCACATGTAATTTGCAATTCACAAAATAGTACGAAGTTTTGCAAAAAATTGTGAACAAAATGTTAAGTTTCTTAAAGAAATCCCGGAAGTTTGTTAACGCCAAGGTAATATAATTATAAATACTCTGAAAATGTAAACATTCATGTATGTATGTATATACATATATTTTTTATACTTGTTTCCTTAGGAACCTATTTGCCTCGTTTTGGGTAATGAATCGTGTGACTTGGATTCAGCTGTGAGTGCTATTTCTCTGGCATATTGTTGTCAGCGCAAGAACAACTTTAATTCACATAACTTAACCTACTTGCCAATACTAAATATTCCTAAAAGAGATTATCCCTTAAAAACTGAAGTGAAATATATTTTCGAAAAAAGTAATATAAACGAAGAATTGCTCACCTTCAAAGATGAATTAAGCGAGGACTTTTTAAATAGCAGCACATTTATACTAGTTGACCATCATGCAAGTCCTTGGTTAAAAAGCTGTATAGCTATTTATGATCATAGGCCTAGAGACGTATCAGCGACTATACCCGATAATTGTGCACTACATTTAAATTTGGTAGGTTCCTGTGCCACACTTGTTGCTGAAGAATTTATAAATTCAAAATTTTTGGATGAACCGGAAAAGGACATTTTAAATCTACTGCGCAGTACTATAATATTGGATACAGTCAACTTTTCTGAGTCGGCTTGCAGAGCTACACCAAAGGATGTTGAAATTTGTTTAGCGTTGGAGGAAGCCTTAAACAAATTCAGCTGCATACAAAGCAGGCAGGAAGTATTTGAATCATTAGTTAAGGCTAGAGCTGATGTTAGTTCATTAAATGCTTCTCAATTGCTAAGAAAAGATTTTAAAATTTTAACTTCAACAAAAAACCAAAAAGTTAAAGTCGCTCTACCAGGATTTCCTTTGCCAGTGCAACAGTATATCACCAAATCTAATGCTGATGAGGCCATTAGAGAATTTGCAAAAGAGTTCAATTGCAGTGTTGTTCTACTAATGGGTATGCATGTACATCCCGAAGACAACACTGTTCATCGTGATTTTGGCATAATCAATATTTGCGACTCGAATTTATTTGAATCCATCCATAAACGTCTTTTGACAATAGAGGAACCACAATTATGCATTGAACACTGTAAAGATTGTAATTTTATGAGTGGATTATTTTATAAACAACATAATATTCAAGTTACCAGGAAACATTTACTTCCCATCGTAAAATGTGTTATGGATCAATAGTTTGTTGTACAAAAATAAAAATCCTCTGTATTGAATAGTATATATAAGCATATTTCACATAGAAAGTTTATAAAATATTTAAATGTAATATGTACTGTAATGGGATTGGGTCAAGATTGGTTGATATTAATTTTTAACCTAACCTACATACATATCGTTACCGTAACATACAAAGGCCCTAACTCGGTATTTTTTTAAATCGAGTTTTTTTTTGTATATTTCGATAGAACATTTAACGTACCGAGAAATGCAAATATGTATATCGGTTGCAAAAAAGTAATAACTTAGGACCTTTCAATGTTAAGGTAACGATATGTATGTACATGTAGCCCAATTACTTAAACAACGTCAAGAATGGAAAAATAAAATTTTATTTTTCTCAAGACTTGAGTAAACTAGATATTTGTATGAAATTTTTACACAATATGAAGAACGACATGAGGATTAATTCTGCATCACTAACTAGTATCGTTACCTTAATATAGAAAGGTCCTAAATCATTTATAAGTATATCCATATTTCTTGCTAAACCACCAACAAACAAATTTTTTTAATTAAAAAAGGGGTGTTACAAGTTTGTAGTGTGTGTGTCTCTACAAGACAATAGCGGCATTCTTTGCGTCATAAACGAAAATTCGTTCGAGCAGGACTTTCGACTGCAGTCGAAAATCGCATGTTGCTATTTATTTATTTCAAAATGTAATATAGAAGCCAATTCTTTGAAATCGATCGATTTCCATGGTGAATTTCAATGTCCTGACAGATTAACGCACAAATAAATGTCAAATATGAGGCATGATGCATAGCAGGGGATCTACTTTGTATTTCGAAACGAAAGAAAATGCTTTCGCATTTGTAAGTTATTAATATTGCATTTCGAAAAAATTTGCTTTCGTTTCGAATTATACTAGACCCGCAGTGATGCATTTCAGAGCAGGACCCCACCACATAGCAGAATGTTTGAATGTCAAATAAGTATGAAATAAATACGGAATAAAGTAATCAGGGCAATCATGAATAAAATTCTGCGAGAAATTTCTCCCTTTTCCAATTAGAATTTTTTGTTTTCCCTTTTACTAATTGATCCCCGGGAATTTTTTTTTCGCGGAATTTTATTCATAATTGCCCTCATAGTCGGTAAATGGATTTCATAATAATCAGGCAACGGCCGTGAAATGCAATTATGAATAAAATTCCGAGAAATTTTTCCCGGGGAACAATTCCAACTAACGGCAAGTAAAAGGGAAAACAAAATATTCTAATTGGAAAAGGGAGAAATTTCTCGCGGAATTTTATTCATGATTGCCCTGATAAATTTTACTTTACGATTACCAGAAACGCATTCTCTTATACCCTCTATTCTAACGAAGGACCTTGCCTGAGTCACCAGGGAGTGTTGCTACATTATCGCCAACATATTTCAGAACACTGCAATCAAGGCACCATGATTGAATCCTCACATTCTGGGCCATCATGAATAAAATTCCGCGCGCAATTTCTCCCTTTTCCAATTAGAATTTTTTCGCTTTCCCTATTAGTTGGATTTGTTCTCAGGGAAAAATTTCACGCAGAATTTGCCGATTATCATGTAATTCGATTCGAAAAGAAAACTGTTCGAATTTGTATGTTATTAGCATTACAATTCGAACACTTTCCGTTCGATTCGGATTACATAATAAACCCCTTGAATTTAATGGAAAATCAAAATCAACAAGCTGTTTAATTCTTTTTAAATAAATTTTTTATTTTCTTTCAACAAATTTATTTTAATTCCAGTAGAGTTTACTCGGCGTCTTCATCCTCATCATCGTTTGAACTGATTCTGAAGTAACGGAGTTCATAAGAATCTTTTTCATTGGCGACAACACGGATCCAATCACGCAAACTGTTCTTTTTCAAGTATCTTTTGGTCAAATACTTCAAGTAAGCCTTGGAAAAGTGGATATCAGAGTTGACGTACAACTTCATTTTTACACGTTCGAAGGTGACGTTGTTACCCAAGTTATTTACTTTGCCGTTAACCTTCATGCGGGCTTTAATATACTTTTCCTAAATTATAAGAAAAAATCAAAATAAAACTTGAATTGAACAAAAAGATATCTAATAAAAAATTGCCTTTACTGATGGCTCCGTCATTCTTATTTTAATATCTCTCCAGTTGTTAAGCTTTTAAATCAATGTAAAATTTAAAGGCCAAATATATAAAGAGTGTGATTTTGTTCTACCACTGAGTACACTGTCATCAAAGCGAGGGCAATCACTCTCTAACGACAAATCAGTCGTGGCCAAGCCATTAAAATTTCAGTAAAAACAATTTTTTCAACTGCACATACGCAAAATTAAATGTTTTAGGAATTACCTGCTTTTATAAATATTTGCAACAACTTCATGTTTGTTAAAGAAACTAACATATATAGTTCTATTTAGGACTAAGGTAGCGTGTTTTTGTCATATTTATAAGGAATCATAGTTTAGCTTCGCTTAGCGTAAATGAGTACCTGCAGCGCCCAACTAGGAAAAACGCTTTGGCAGGGCGCACCATGCATTTTGGCTTGAGCACTTGCGGTTGCAAGTGTACCCAACCCAGGGCCCACCACGTGGCGGTTTACAAAGCACGACTTGATGTAGTTCACAAACGGTTGCACCACTGGCCAGACCAGGTTCTGACAGTCAGAGGCTACCCCGTTGTGCTACATCCAGAGCCCCTTTTCGGGAAATTTGGTCTTTTTGAAAAAACAAATTGGTTAAATTGGTTGCTAAGTATACGGACAGACAATTGTAATCTTTGTAAAATTCACTTAAGCAAAGCATTTTTATAAGACCGTTAAGGCGGGTATTTTGATCAGTTATTTTTGAATATGTAACATTTTTAAGACGATAAGTTAATTTTGAATATCTAACATTATTAAAAGTCAATTACTTACAAAGTCAACAACATCCAAAATGTTATCTTCAGCAATATTGGTGCAGTCTATGGCATACCGTAACGAAACCTTCTTCTTTTTAAGTCCTTTGCCGCGCAAAATAGTCCTCTTACCTACTTTACCTGCAGCAACGGCAGCTGAATGAGTTACAGACTTTTTAGGCTTAGCTGCTGGTTTGGTCACAACAGCTTTAGCAACTTTCTCAGCCGCAGGCTTTTCAGTCTTGGCTGGTTCGGCCTTCTTAGCTGGAGCAGCAACAGGTTTTGCTTCCTTTTTGGGCGCTTCCTTAACAGGAGCAGCGGCTTTAGCGTCCTTCTTAGCAGTAGCGGCAGCCTTGGCGTCCTTTTTCACTGGAGCGGGCTTGGCAGTAGCGGCAGCCTTTACATCCTTCTTGGCGGCTTCCGGAGCCTTTTTCACATTTTTGGCGGCAGCAGCAGCGGGCTTGGCAGCTTCAGCTTTGGGTTTCTCAACCTTGCTTTTAGCGGCAGCTGGGGCGGCCTTTGCAGGTTCAGCTTTTTTAGCCGCAGTGGGTTTTTCACCCTTTTGGGGTTTAGCCTAAATATAGACAAGTAGTTTAATCCATTATTTTCTAAGCAATCATCTAATGTTTTGAGGTACTTTTTTTAAGAATCAACAACATTTTGTTCAGAAATGCTCTAGGTTACAATATGACTAATTTACATGATCAATTAAAGCAATATTTTACAAAATTTCCAGACTACTCACAGTTGGTGCCATGTTAATTCGCCAAGAACACGGAGAAAAAGAACTCAAAACATCGCTGTCAAAATAATCAACACTTTTCGAGACTCACCAAAATTACACCATGCTTTCGAGAGTCGTTAGGAAGTGTTTGGAAAAAGTAACATAGCGTCTACAACTGCGATTAACTCTGACATAATATGTGAGAGAACGTCGGCAGAATAACAAAAATAAAATGCTGATATTTCTCTTCATCTCATACAACAGGACAACGTAATTCTACTTTTCTTATAACATTTCATTTTATGCAAATTCTCATCGAGTTAACATGTATTATTTTTGTATAATTATATATTTTGTGTTCACTTTTTCGCACAAACTTTTATTCACAAATTAAATAGCCTGATATTTATTACATTGTTGTTCCAACTAAAAAGTTTTTTGTGGACTAGCAATTAATATGTTAGCCAGAATGAAAACAACAGATGTAAAAACGTTGGCAGAATGAATGATGGTGCCAAATATACTTCGATATTTCCTGTATGCAAATTACTCTACATTTTCCAGAAATTATCTTCTTCTTTTTTAAACTTTACTATTATAATATTCTATGTCCAACACAATACAAGAAAGCTGAACATAAATTAAGTCCGAATTCAACTTTTAATGTTTGAAATAATTGTGAACATTATATATGCAATTGTTATAACAAAAATTTGTCTCGAGAGCTTTGTCTCGTCTAGAAAAAGTAAAAACTTTAATATGGCAAGCAAGCCATTATCTGGCAGCGCTAGTAAACAGATTTTATAAACACGTGGCTTTGTTTATTTTGTTTTTATTAATTATAACATCAAATAATGGGTGGCTCGCACAAAAAGAAGTTAAGATCTGAAAAAGCAAAAGTGAAATTAAAAGGTGCTAAATTGCCCAAAGGTCTCAATGTAACAAAAACAGAATTTAAAGTACGCAAAATAGTTATTCGCGAACAGCTTAAGGCAAACCAATATGAACATGGTGAAAAACAAGTAAATCTTAAGGAAACCTTATCCAAGCTGAAACACCACAGCTCAAATTTTCGTATTGAGTCACTTAGGAACCTAAGAGATGCCATTAGCATTGATCATCCAAGTTTGTTGTCATCTCTCAGCAATATTATACAAGGAGTTGGAGCAGTTTCACTAGATTTGGATAGAGATGCTAGGAGGGAGTCTTTTAAAACACTCAGCAGTTTGTTGGGGCACTTGTCGTCCGAAGCTGTTTTTCCATTTTTCCACATCATTTCCTCTTACCTGCGCTGTGCCATGACTCACATACAAGCTGCCGTACAGGAAGATTCTCTTCTAATGTTGGATGTGCTACTACAGCATACACCACATTTAGTAGCTGTGGAAAGTGGGAAAATTTTTAAAAATTTCCTGGAGATGATATCTAGAGTTAGAGCTGAAGGTGACAAGGCCGGACGTATGTTAACTGTAAATATGGGGCGAAGGCAGACTACAATTAAATGGCGCTCAAAAGTTCTATTGCGTCTACAGCAAATGTTACAAATTTTAGTTGAACACAAACGCAATGATCGTGAAGCTGCTTTGAAGGCTAATAACTATAAAAATATCTTTGTAACTTTTAGTGCAAAAACCGAACAACATTTTGGTCTGAAGCGTACCTTTGCACCAAATCAAATTTGTGACTTATCTTCAATCTTCAATCGCCAATTTCAATTGTCAGGTGAAAACAGTACCAATGATGAATCAGCCCAATTACACTTGTATATAGAACATTTGATGCCATTACTCTTGGAGTCGTGGTTGGAAGTGAGACCTCAACAAGCAGCTGGTTCCGGCAACATTGAGGCATTGCTTACTCTGGATGCTGCATTGACATTGAAAATTGTCTTGGAAATTATTGTTGATTTGTGGTCACTGATAGAAATATACGAACAACAAGTGAATAACAATGATTTGAGTATGAGCTTCAAAGATCAATACGCCGAAGTTTTTGCCGCCAACTTTTTACAGGATGCATATCCTTATCAACAAATGGTGTTGGAAGAGAGTAAGTTTTGTATCTAGCTGTAGATGTATGTATGTATATATTGAATAAAGTTGAAATAATTTTCTTGCTCTTTTGTAGGCGATGGTATAGTTAAAAGGAAAAATAGAAAAAAGTGTGCAGAAATGTCGCCAGACTGTTTACAACAAAATATTACGATTGCATTTCTTATGAGCCGGTTCTATGCAAATAACTTAGATGCTCAAACAGCCACGTTTAATGCTGTTTTGAATTACCTAACAATAGCAGTTAATTCTTTATCTTCAAAAGGTTCCAGTGATTATGCGAGGCCTTTGGTTCTTGCGTTACGGGCTCTCCTTTTCGAAAATGGTTTAGCATTATTACAACATTGCAACGATATTACCAAAATCCTGCTGAAAAGCTGCATTAGAGCTTTTTTAAACAACAAATTCAGTGAACTGGGTATAGCTTCGAAAATCCTAATATTTCTATGTGAAATTGTGCAAGATTCGCAACTTAATGAAGCCTATGGCAGCGAAGAGTTTTCTAATTTTTTGCAATACTTACCAAAGTTGTTATTAAAGCCGACAATAAATGAATCGTGCCTGCTGGCAATGAGCAGATTGGGCAAACAGCAGAATTCGATATTTCTGAATGCTTTGCGGAGTATCTTGCCGAAGGTTGTGGACCACTTACAGACCATTCAAGTTGTAGGAGCAATTAATGTGTTTGAAGGTAAAAAGAATATTATGAATTTGTTTTATTGGCTAAATCCACAAATGAGCGTCAGTGAAGATGAACTGCAAAAGATGTTAAATAATGTTGAAAGCACCATCACGGATAAAAGAATAGCCAGTTATTGTCAATATATACTAACAACTACGTAAATGTTTATCTTTAAATACACATCGAAATCCATTTTATTATGTTTTCTTTTTGAAACTTTTGGGTTTAAAACGATCCAGTACACTTGGTTTAGTTTCACTTTCCAAAGGTATAAAGTCATCATTGTCATCCATTTTATGAGATTTTATGATATTTTTCTTGGTCTCACGCACAGTTTGTATGAATTCCTTAGGAAAGAAAAATAGTAAAAAAAAACAAAATTGCTAAATAAGTATTTCAAAAATGAGGAAACTTATTTGAAGTCGAAAACGAATTTAAAAATTTTGTAACGAAATGTATCAAGATGATGTATGAAAATGGTTTATTTGAAGTTATGTTTCAAAAAGACATCGATGTTTTATTAATATATGTATATATATATATGAGGCTATCAGCGCAGGAGTAGTTTAACTAACCCCAAACAGTTTAATTGCTCTATTACTTTGCTGTATTATGTTTACAAAAAAAAAAAAAAAAAAAAAAAAAAAAAAAATGGGTTACACCATTTTTGCGCTGATGGCTTCTATTACCTTAGCTCAAGTCGGCACATCCGTGATCGTATCGACAATCGTACGAAAACAAATTAAGTGACACGTCAATCGTATAAGCTGAATGGGATTTCAGTACGTTCGAGTTGTGCGTTCACGGATGTGACGATTCGACCCCTGATTTATTCATAAACAAATATTTTTGGTAAATAAAAAAATCATCACAAATTTCGTTTCAGAAACCTTTTATAATTTTTTTTTTTAATAAGGCCTTACATGTTTAATGCAGACTAAAGATTATATTTTTTACTTACCTTCCTCTTTTGATCCTTAACAATCTGTTTATTTCGTGATGCCTTCGCACTGCCACCTTTTCCTTTCATTTTGTGTCTGGAATTGAATTCAATTTGTGGTGGTTTTACAAAGAATATTGAGCGTTTGGCATCAATCTTTTCCTGCAATGTTGGCGCATCAACTGTGGCAATATCATTCGGATTTAATGTTATAAGTTCAGGCGGTACTTTCTCTAACAAAGCGTGCACTTCGTGTTCGCGACGTTGTGACCTCGTCTGCAATGGATTATCTTCCAAGGCATCATAGTTCGGTTCACCAGAACCAGGCACTAACAACGATTCAAATCCCTTGGCCGTCGAAACACCCAGGATGTCCTCGTATGGACAAAACCTTATGCCATGTATAAAAGAGCCGCAATTCTTTCTTAGATATGGTCGACTTGATTTTTCACCAACAAACAAATTTTGATATATTTCACAATAACTTCCTTGACATATGGCTAAGGCTCCCTTTTGTGATACCTCGACCTGGCTGGCTGGTAAACGTAAGTGATATTCTGCTAAAGGACCACTTAAAGCTCTAACATCCCATACCTTGACTTTGCGGTCTAGACCTGCTGTTACTAAGTATTTGCCTCCATGGTCGACAACCAGAGCTGACATAGGTGTTGAATGGCATAATAATTTCGCCAGTGGTTCACGTACTTTGGGTGACCACATTGATACTACACCATTTCCGCCGCCTATACAAAGTACGCCGTTGCCTGGATTTTGCCGCATTATACGTATATTTCCCAATTTCGTGTTGTAGTTGCCCACAAGCTCTCCTACTGACACATCTAACCAAGAAACGTAACCATCTTTATTACCAGTGGCCAACAGAAAATGATACGGTAAAAATTCCATACGATTTACACGAAACATCCTCTTGATACAATGCAATTCAGTTCCTTGGTTATCATATATATAAACATGATCCTTTTGAGCACATGCGAACATTGTGTGAAGATGTAGAAAACTAACCTCGGCCACCTCTTCCATAACATTCATTTCACAGTATAGCTTTTTAGTTATCCAGTCAAAAGCTGCTATATGACCTTTGCGACCACCTAATAATAAGTGTCTACCATTTTTTGAATATCGCATAGAATAAGGACCAAAGTCTAAATTCAATTTAAATAATTTTGCCGCCGATTGAATATCAACATTTGCAGCGATTTCCTCTTGCCGATAATCTGCCGTTACTTCGCCTTCATCTGCTTCTATAAATCCCTCTTGTTCGGTTAATAAAAGCTCTGTTCTGGCAGCCTGTTCTGTAGCGTATTCCAAATACACTTCTTTGCGCTGTTGTTTTTCTTTAAAAAACTTAGTCTTGACACCAGATCCTTCCACTTGTTCGCCCCGTTCATACTTGCTTAATAATTCATTCGATATTTGTGGTATTTTGCTTTTAAGCTGGTGGGGATATTTTTTATAAAATTTGTTGCCCCTTAAATGACGCGCAATTGGTTTCTGTATCTTGTCGTTCACTTTGATAAATTCTCCTTGGAATTTCTGCTGATTTTTAGGCTTGTGTTTAATTTGCTTCACTTCTTCCTCTGAAACTGGATTAGTAAAGTAACGTTTATTCTTTGCACTTGTTTTTTCATCTTTTATATTTTCAGCCATTTTTTGTTAATAAATATAATGTTTTATAGCAAATAATCTAAAATATTTATTGAAAACACAACGTGCACGTTTCAAAGTGTCAATCGAAAACAATAATTAATTAGTGATCAGCTGTTAAAATTGAACGTAAAATGCACATATAAGTTAAAAAGTGAAATACAAAACAAACGAGGTGAATTTAAAATGTATTGGTCAAACGCTGTTTTGAGCTCACCCAAGGCGAATTGATAGACAGGCAACCAATCTAAAAAACAATCTAGTCCATCCGGCATCAAATAATCCCATCTGACAAAAACAGTAACTTTAAATTCTTTTCCCATCTAAAATAAAAAAAAAACAGTTTTTGACAGTTGGGGTCTACAGCAGCTGAACTCGCATCAAGTTTTAAGGAGTATAATTTTATTAGCAAAAGTATTGAAACTTGAAAGAAAAAACTTGATCGTTTAACCCCCAAGAGAGTACATTATATAATTTGGCTTATAGATTTTTTTATGGAAACCCAACTTTCTGAACTTTCAGCTACCTTTACGAAAATTTCCCAAAAGGTTTCAACAAAAACAATTACTTTTTGTATTCATATAAAAAGTACTTTTTTTTAATTATTAACAGACGTGATCAACCCTGGAGAGTACATCACTGCATTTTCATATTTTCTGTGTTCTTCTCCTTTTCGATATTTCTTTTCTTTCATTCCTTAAACGTGGTTTGGTAGAGGTAAGTTTTTACCGTGATTAAAAGGAAAGTTAAAGAATTTAAGAAGTTATATGCAGTTAAAAAGAACCAATTTACTAGAAAATTTAAGTTAAAGGTAAAGTAGCAGTGAGAAATTAAGAATATAGTGCATACAACAATCCATAAACATGATTTTTCAAAAGTTTTTCAATGAGTACAGCGGTGTATGAAGCAAAAAGAAAATGAAAAAAATTACAAATTCTGTTATACGGCATCGATAAATAGTCATGTAGGAAAGAGAGCTTGATATTTTCAAATGCAAAAACAATCAAATAAACATAATGCGAGTAAAAAGCACAAACATATGAAAATCGAAATGTGAAACACAAAACGGAAAATGTGATAAAAGAACTGTTTAAATGAAAATGAACATAATCTTTTTTCCTCTTGACAAACATGTCTGTCGTCGGTGAAAGAATATAACAAAAGACACACGAAGAAAATAAAAGTATTTTTCCTTTTGGAAACCAAATAAAAAGTAATAAAAAAGTGTGCATGACAATTTTGGACAATTTCATATAAATTTTTTTTTGAAAAAAGAAACGAGTGAAATAAGAAAAAGTGCTACAGAACATAAAACTATAATTGGAGAAATATTTTATTTTTTGTTTTATATCTTTAGTTTAAAATATCGAAAATATTTCCCTTAATGTGAGTTGCAGTGTGTTACATATATACTTATTTGCAATAAAAGAAGAAGATATATTTTTAATGCTTAAAAAAATTTTCTTTACTTTTTAATTAACTTGCTGGCTACAAATTATGCACATATATGTAGTTGTTTCGTTGATATTGATGCCAATCATTATCAGCCCCACCAATTTCTACAAATCATTTTGTTGGTGTCGTTAATTTTATTTTACTCCCTTGTATAAATCTTTGTTTTTATTTTTTTGTTTAATTTATTTAGTGAATGTCTTGCCTAACTAATTTTCTTTCCGGGTTTTACAGAAAAATGAGCAGCTCTGAGGAAGTATCCTGGGTTACTTGGTTTTGTGGTCTGCGCGGTAATGAATTCTTCTGTGAGGTATGTACCATGTTTTAATTAATATGTATTAATGAAATATGTGTCTTAATTATTTGTTATCTAATCATTTATGTATGTCTGAGATTGTTTATAAAAGCAAATTTTGGCCTTTTAACAATATGAGTGATACATACTACATGTGCAAAAATATATTAGTTAGCTTGTGTACTGAAAATACAGAAAAATTAAGATTTTTAGGTCTTTCATTTCTATCTATGTGCCTGCATACATGTTGTAAAATTCTTAATTTCCTATATCTTACATATATGTATTTTTGTTTTGAGACACTG
This sequence comes from Nowickia ferox, assembly GCA_936439885.1. Lineage (NCBI taxonomy): Eukaryota > Metazoa > Arthropoda > Insecta > Diptera > Tachinidae > Nowickia > Nowickia ferox. The sequence continues at coordinate 13,368,870 of OW387025.1, forward strand.
CACACTAATTTGAATATGTATGCTATGATAAACATAAATTATTTAAGTTAGTTTAATTATTAAATTAAAAATAAAGATATCTTGCCATACAACATTTTAGGTTTAGAACCACCAACCGACCTGATAAGTCGTACAGCAATAAATCTTATATAATTCATTTTAAATATTTATCAAACGAGGCCTATAAACTATTGCTTGTACTATTGGCTATTTTGTGGCTTTAATAGAAAATTACGTTCGATAACAAGAGATAACAATATTGGTTCCATGTGAAGTCTGAACGCTCGGAATTAGGATTGATTTTTCGTGAGAAGTTGATCCTAGACACTTTCCATATGGTTTTTCTTTTTTAAATAAGTAAATGAAATATGTAAATAGTTCTGAAGTTGCCATCCTTGAAAAAGTCTTTCAAGGAGTTTTTATTAAAAATAGGGAGGAAATTCGCTGTTTGAAGAGCATATAAACCGCAATGAAAAATTACATGTGAAATGGAGGTTCAACTTATAGAGACAGTTTGATTGCAGAAAGCATGTCCAGAAAGCATTCTATTAGCAAGTATCACAAGAGCCAGTTCGAATTTGAAAATGTCAAAGTCAGTACCCAAAAACCATGGCAGTTTCGCCACACTAGGGAAAAGTCGCCCATACAAAATACCCTTTGTCGTACGAATTCAAAGTATAGAACCAATGATACAAAATGCTTTCGAATTTGTATGTTAATAGCACGCAAATTCGAAAGCATTTTCTTTCGTTTCGAATTACATAGTTAGACCCCAGTTAAAATTGCAAGAAAACTTTTTTAACGAACAATTGCTTAATCGATTACTATATCAATGGCCAACAACTCAGCAATCGATACAACATATTAGTGAAATAACTATAACAAGTATACATATAAGCAGCTATTATATTCATTGTAATTGATTTATTGGATTTCAGAGTCACTCAAACCCACAATCAAGACAAATTAATGGGCTTAATTACGGGTGTCGTATTTCGACTTCGATCACGATGATTTTTTACAAGATTAAAGAAAAAACGTTGCAATGTTCTTTAGTCTAGTACTAAATCGTCATAGTCCAAGTCAAAATACGACACTCATAATTAGGCACATTAGATTTATTTATATAAATACATAAATAAGGGATTATTTTGACTCATAAATAAGGGGATTATTTTGACTCTGACTACGACGTTTTTGTAATATATTAAAGAACACCGAAACATTTGTTCTTAAATCTAGGACGAAAATATCGTTGGTGAAATACTCCCGGGGGTTGGGGGAATAAGTCAGAAACAAGAGTTTTTATGTTCATAAATGTGAAATCTATTCCCGAACAAAAAGCTATTTATTTTTCCAACTGTTATGAATTTGTGAGGTTTGATGCAAAAAAATAATAAGCTTGTTACGTCTTCCACTTAGGGCCTGTCCCACGATATCGACAACGTTTGACTTGTCGCACAAGTCAGGTGAATGTATAACCTGCTGCTTTGATTGCCTTATCTTTCTATTTCTGAATTGCAGACATACATGTGCGAAAAGTCAAAAAATTTTGATGTGTGACATATGGGCATTTCCACACAAAGTCCACTTTTTTCACCAATTAATTAAGCTTGTATTTCGTCACCAAGTAATTAAGCTTGTATTTCGGAGCAATGCTGTTCGATTTTTTCCCTTGCTTTTACTAAATGTAGAGCTGATTACGCTCTACACCAACATGCAAAAAAGTATTATAAAAAACTGCCTACGTTAGCAAGCAACGTCACGTGACAAAAGGTGGATTTTTCTGTGGAAATTAATTATTCGAACGGACGAATAATTTTGAACTTTTGTTCGAATATTCGAACGAACAAAGAATAAAAAAATTTATTCGAATAATTTTAAAAAAGTTTGCAAAAACGGCACGCATGTATATGAGTTTAATTTTTTTTATTAACGAACAAAAAATAATTCATTACACAAGAAAAACAAATAGTTTTAATAACAAACTTAGAAATATTATTAAAACCCGAAAGGAAATTAGTTAAAAAAGTTACGTTTTCATACACATTTAAAAAAAAAGATTAATATGTCATTGATTTCTTTTAAAATATTAATTTAAAAACAGCAAATAGTCCCACTTTTTAGCTTGTAGACAGTTCTATTTTTAACTTTTGATAAAAGAACAAGTAGAAATATATCTTTCGAAAATTGTTGATGTTAGTAATACCATTTAAAAAGGAGTAAAAAGCATTTTTTTTTTTGATATTTACAAATAATCTAAATCAACCTCAAAATTGTTGACGATTTTTATATTACTACAATTTCTTACTTTATTGATAAAATTTTTTAGATCAGCTAATAAAACATTGTCATTTTCTTCAGAAATTTCATCTTGAGATTATTTGCGAAATTTTTATTGCAAAATAATCTTGAAATCAAAGTATTTTCGTACTCTTTTTTTTCGCTTTTTGTGGCATATTTTAAAAAGTTATTATTGGAAAGCTTAGGAATAATATTATTTATTTGTTTATTTATTTATAACAATAACCAACCGAGCCCATAGGGATTTTGATTAGATCTGTAGAAAACCAGTTATTTTTTAAAATCTTTACCATGAATTGTAAGGCACCTTCTGATTCCATTAAAGAGGCATTATCTTTTCAAAGCAAGAAAACAAAAGATGCGTCTAGCGAACAACAGATGTATGTATGTATATCTACAAACAAGCTTACACAAGCTTTTATAATTGGGGTAATTTGATTACTTAACATCCTATTGCTAACAAATTAAAAAGTTATGAAATGAAAAATACTTTTTTTTTATTGTTCGAACATTCGAATGTTCGACAAAAAATATTCGAATAATTTTTTATTCTAAACTGAAAATTTTTGATCGTTCGAACAAAAATAAAAAAAAAGTTGTTCGAATAATTTTTGTTCTAATGACAACACTAATATACAGACAACATTTCACTAATATTTAATTTGTTTTTTATTTAATTATTTATTTATTTATTTATTTATTTAATAATAATTCAGCCAATACAATATCCTTACAGGCTAGCAATATAAATTAGTTTAATTATAAATCAGCTTAATAATATATTAGTTTAATAATTTAATAATACGTTCACTAAATATTTATTCTCTAAATAAAGTTTGAAATCAGCATGAGATGAAGAAAAATCTAAATTATATTATTTGCTTTATTAAAAGTATTTAAAGCACGTAACATTGGCTCATTCATAGCATAATTTGTACTACGTGTAGTTACAAGGAATAAGTCATTAGATCTGAGAGATCTAAAAGGTATACAAAAAGAAATGAAGTTAAATAAATATTCACAATCAGTGTTACCATTAATCAAATTGAAAACAAACATGAGGGAATGAAAGGTTCTTCTCAAGTAAAGCGGTTTTAAGCCTAAAAGTAGGCAACGAGCATAATTGGCAGAAGGTAATAGGGTTTCTTGATTTCTACGAAGATCAAATTTCAAAATTTTTTTTCTGAATTCTCTCAATTCTATTGACATGGATAGCATAAAACGGGTTTCATACAAAGGAGCAGTATTCTAATTTTGAGCGAACAAAAGCAGTATATAATATTTTCATAGTCAAAGGATCCAAAAATTCATTACAGTTCCTTCTAATAAATGCACACGCAGAATACGCTTTGGGGATTATATAATCAAGATGTGAATTAAAATTTAATTCACAATCAAGCACAATGCCAAGATCCAACATTTGACTAACAATCTTCAAATTTTCATCATCTAACTTGTATTGGAAACCCCTAGAATTACGCAAATTTGATCTACTAAATGTCATCTGGTAACATTTATTTATGTTTAACGATAAATTATTAATAGAACACCAATTATACACTTCATTGATGCAATTTTGTAGAATCAAAACATCACTTTCTGAATGAATTTCTTTAAAAATTTTTATTTATTTATTTATTTATTTAAAAATTTTACAAACATAATAAATTATGCAAATAAAAAAAAGGAGAATCAGGTGCTAACAGCAAAGGTTTTCGACCTAGATATTTCTGTGTTTTTAGATATGTTTGTATAGATTACAGTGTTTTAGAAGTAAAATTGCAGCTTTAATGTTGGTATAGTTGACTGATTTAAGAATTTCAGGCAAACTTATTTTTCCGAAAAGTTGGTATTGCGCTTGTTTGATAAAGGGACAGTTAAAAACTATGTGGGCGACGTTTATGGGGGTATTGGTGTTACATAGATGACAAATATTGGGAGATGAACCGGTAAAGATGTGCTTGTGTGTAATTAACGTATGGCCCATTCTCAGCCTACTGTAGACTTGAATGTCGCGTCGGGAGGCTTCATTAGGATATTTAGGATCATCAGCATACAACAAAAAATTAGAGACCGAAATAAAATGTCCAATATCATTGATATTATTAGTATTAAAAATATTTATATGTACATATATATTATTATAATGCAGGTCATGCATTTTGGCCGAGAATAGTACGCTTTAGACTTAACGTGATTGTAGGACAATTTGCAAATTAAATGAAATCCATCGCAAGGCGGGATTAAAGTTTGCTAAAGCGTACGAAAACTTCACAGATTATTGGAAGAAAGTTACTTGCGCCGGCTGAGGCTAATATTAATCGCGTGTGGTCGGATGGACGTAAATGGACATGGGTTGATACAAGTGTTCGTATACAAGAGCGCCAAACTGTGAAATTTGAAGGTGCTTCACTGATGATTTGGGGATGTTTTGGCAATGAGCTGGGCGTGCTTCAACGTATCAGTGGCACTATGCGTGAAACAGACTATATTACCATATTCGAGTATTCCTACCTCCCAAGTTTAGATATATTCCGTCTTGAACGTTGCCAAAACGATATATTTATGTAGTATAATGACCTTAAGCATACAGCGAAAATAAAATATGCTTTGTAGATATGTAAAGGCATCAAACTTGTTGTAAGGCCTCCACAATTCCCAGATTTGATATATTTCTAGCACCTTGTCGATTTTAAAACTAAAGGCTTTTGCCGAAAAAGACTGCAAAATCCATAGACAATTTGTGGGAGCGGGCTGTGCTATAGTGGCAAAATATAAGTCCAAATGTTTTGGAAAATTTCGAAAATAGCACGACAGAGAAAATCCAAACAGTGAAAACATTTTATTACTTTTATTTATTTTTTTATTACTTAATCTTTCAAACACGGGGCAAAAGGGATATAACTTTTGGTGCATTTCTACCAAATATCAGAATTTGCCTGGCAGAGCTGCATAGTCCATGGAAATATATGAATAATTATGTGAATGAGCTTAGTAAACTCAATTTCTCTGCACTTTTCTTGATATTTTCCTTCAAAATGTAAAAGTTAACAGTTTTGTTCATTATTCCATCAATAAATACGAGTTCCCAAGACCACAACTCCTGCGCCACCATACTTTACTGTTGCTATAGAATTATTTTCTTCATATGCTGTATTTATTTGGCTTTCGCATTGTTCTGGAATGCCCATGAAATTAGAAAATATTAAACTTAGTCTCATATGACAACATCACCTGACCACAGAAGCTACATGGCTTGTTTTGAAACTGTTATGCATACGACATTTGTTCTCTTTCGGTTAATTTGCGCTGGCTACCACTACGCTTAGGATTTTCAAAATTAGATTTGTTTTAATACTAGCTAAAACAGCTACGATACATTAACTTGCCAATCTCAGCAAAATATTTACCTTGATTATTTAAGATTATAGAAATCTTTCGCTGACATTCTGTAGTTTTTTCTTACCCATTGTTAGAAAAATGGTGAAGAAAACAACTTTTTGCTTGCTTAAACAAATTAAAAGCAGTAACGGAACATTGCAGATGGTGTGAAAAGGAAAGTGTTGCCAGATATGCAAAATTTCATTTGAGCAAAAGAGGGCCAAATAGTAATTGCAAATAATTTTGTCCCGCTGAAAACTGAGCAATTTTAATATTTTTCGTTATTGTTTTACCTGTGAAGAAAATCTGTTTAATTTTCATTATTATTTTATTTATTTTATGAACATATAATGGCTATAAAACAATTATATTTAAGAAATAATAATAAAAATTAAAGGGATTTTCCTCACAGTTAAAACAGTAACGAAAAATATGAAAAAAGCTCAGTTTATAAAAAAAAATGCTATGGCAATTCCGAACTATTTAATTTCAAGTGGAATACGGAACATAGCCGATTATTTTGAATGAAATAATTTTAGGTATTTATTAATCTTTTTAGTTAGTATATTGACACCTTTTCCACAGTAGGTTAATATTTTCTATACCTGTGCATAATTAACATACATGTATAAAACTTAAGAATTCTTGTGACGTTTTTAAGTTTGATCGTCGAGTGTATATGTGTATTTTCTTTTAATAAAATAAATAAATATGTATGTATGTATTTTCTTGTGTTAAACTTTCAGGTTGATGAAGATTACATACAGGATAAATTTAATTTAACTGGCTTAAATGAACAAGTACCAAATTATAGACAAGCTCTAGATATGATCCTAGACTTAGAGCCTGGTAAGCGTTATTTTATAATATACGCACATATCATCGCTGTTTTAACTAACATTTTTTAACTGACATTTTTTTTTAAATGACTTCAGTCCTTTACTAGCCTTTATAAGTCATAATACACCTTGTATATAACTAAAAATATTTCAGACGCAGCCATAAGAATGAATGTATAAAACAACCATTAAAGCTGCTCTCCTGTTAAATTTTTCTAATTCATAAAAAATATTTTAGGTTTATTACAGGTTTATTTGACAAATTTCCCATAGAAATAAGTCAAATAAGCGCTTAATAAACCTGAATTATTTTTTATGAATAAGGCAGTTAAAATGTTAGTTCGGTCAGTTAGTTAAAACAGCGATGATATATGTATATGTATGTAGTATTTATGTGTAATATTTTAATTACTTTATTATACATTCGTAAATTGCAGAAGATGAACTTGAGGATAATCCCTTGCAATCTGATATGACCGAACAAGCGGCTGAGATGTTATATGGTTTAATACATGCCCGCTATATTTTAACAAATCGCGGTATTGCGCAAATGATTGAAAAATATCAAACTGGTGATTTTGGCCATTGCCCACGAGTGTATTGTGAAAGTCAACCAATGTTGCCGTTGGGTAAGTCAAAGTATCTACATTAGAGTTTGCAAAAAAAAAAAATAAGATAAAATTAAAAACTGCGATTTTCGGTTTTTTTTAACCTGCAGGGTTGTTAGTGTGTAATTCGATTCAAAAGTAAAACTTTTTGAATTTGTGTGCTTTTTACATGGAAATTCAAAAGCTTTTTTTCTGGCTTATGAATACTAATTTTATAAACAACATCCATCACCGCTCTCTTGAGTTTATCCAAATTTAATATTCACTGCTGCTCCATTATCAGTATGTGCAAGCCAAAATATCCAATTCCAATGAAAAGTCGAACTCAACTAATTTTTGCGGTACAAAGTCTTGAGTTTTTTTTTTTTGGAATTACATGTTCTAAAAATTCTACTTAGAGCCAGACCATAAAATTTACGCTCATGCATCTTTGATATAATTTGTTTTTTTTTTTTGCTTTCAACGCCATTACAATTGATTGTCTTGTAAATTGAGATTGTGTTATATTTCTAATTGAAAACCTATCAACCTATTGTGAGCTTTTATACAATAGTTTCTAATGAATCAGTTATTACAAATGCGTCCATTAATTTTTGTCCACGTTGTAAATAGCTTTGAACAATTTCCTCGTGAGCTTTGGCTTTTTAAGCGCCAATCATTATTAATGATTGATAAAAATAAAAAATTTAAAATAACAAAAAGTAAAAAATTGAAAATCGAAGGTTTTCTTGTCCGTTTTCGGTTTCGAATATTTGACTTAAAAAACCGCTGTTTCGATTTCGGTTAAAACCGAACCTCAAACTCTAATCTACATAAAGTTTCCTAAAATTCAAAATGTCTTCACTTAACGTCGTTCTTTTCCGGTATTTTTGGATATATGTACATATACAAATATATAAATTGTTAAGAGAAATATTGGGCCTTATTGAGAGTGTCGCATTTCGACTTGGATTACGACGATTTTGTTCTAGATCAAAATCGTTGTAAAAAGTGGCGGTCATTTCACATTTTGAAAATGACACTACAAAAGAAATGCCAACCAAATGTGTGCTCATCTTGAGTTACATGATTTTGTAAAAATTCTCGTCTGGATATTTACATTCAAATTTTGAGTGCTTTGATTTTGTTTTCAATATAAATAGGCAGACGAGAAATTTTACATGGCTTCTATAAACTGGCAGTAAATAATGTAATTTGTGTATACTCGTATATGTATATTTATTTTGACATTAAACGAATAGGTTTATCTGATATTCCTGGTGAGGCAATGGTTAAAGTTTATTGTCCCAAATGTATTGACGTTTATACACCAAAATCATCACGACACCATCACACGGATGGTGCTTATTTCGGTACTGGTTTTCCACACATGTTATTTATGGTGCATCCTGAATATCGTCCCAAAAGGCCTACTAATCAATTTGTTCCCAGGTATTTATTTTTTTATTTTTCATTTTTTGTAAAAAACGTACCTTTCGAAAAATTTATATACATATGTATTTCCCTAATTTGCTTGCAGACTTTATGGCTTCAAAATTCATAGCTTAGCTTATCAAATACAGCTGCAGGCAGCAGCCAACTTTAAAATGCCACTACGAGCGGTAACTTTAAAATGAAATTTATTTTAAATGTAACAAAACAATTATTAAAATCATATATCGTTTTCCTCTTTTCCTTTCCTCCCGCTCTTATGTTTATTTAAATGTTTTCTTTTTCTAACTATAACATTTTTTAAACAAAACACACTATTTTTGAACAAAAATATGTCCCCTCTTTTAAATTTTTCACAAAAATTTCTTTTTTTATGCATTTACAACATACAAAAAAAAAAACAAATCTATTAAATTTACAAAAACAAAAATTATAAAAAAAATCAAATAAAAAAAGAAAAATTAATAAAAAAAAGCACACTAAAATTGCAACCATATTAAATAGCGAAAAACAAAACCAACCTTAAAATGAGAACAGTTTTAAGTTAACAACAACATTTGTTGTTCCAAACAGAAAGCGAAAGAAAGAAAGAAAGAGATAAATGATTCTCATATCCTCCCTTAAGGTACAGGAAAAGAAATCAAGAAAAAAAAATTAACTTTAAAGGCATAATATTTTTTACCAATCAGCAGCAATTGTTAGAAAATTTTATTTTATTACATAAGGAATCAATAACAATAAAAGCATAAACATAAACATAAACATAAACAAACGTAGCCAAAACCATAAGAAACTACACGTACATACATACATACATACATATTTAATTAACAATCTATAAGACAAACCAGACAAAACTTCTAAATCCGATAATAAAACATTTAAATTTTTGAACAAATCGAGAGGATTATATTTGTATATGTACAACGAATTTTAATTTATACCCAATTTGTCAACTAAATTATACTCTTAACTGACAGAGAATAGTTCTCCCACAGTTTATTTAATTCGTTTACTTTATTTTATTTTAATTTTTCCGTTAAAAAAACACATTGTTGTGCATTTAGCATAAGAAAACATTTTTATTCACTTTGTGGCATTAACTACAAACAACATTAGATCCCATAAACCAATAATTTTTCACATTATCAACAATAACAATCAAATACATACAATTATAATAATCTAAATATTGCAATCAGCTGTTAAATCTAGAAATGATATTAAATGATATTAATATTTTTTTCTATTTATTAAGCTTGAGGTCTGATTTGTTTTTCATATAAAAGAAAGCAAATTTATTTGTATATACTCGTATGTAAAAAAAAACAAGTCAGACCTCAAACTTGATAAATAAAAACAAATAATTTTAAATAGAAGGTCGAATAAACGATAATAATAATTACAAACATTTAATGTTTACAACTAAAAAAAAAATCATGTATGTAAAGGAATTCAACATTTGCTAAAACTCTCCATCTTTAGAAACAAGGAAATCCAACACTTCCACCACCATCATCATCAGCACCTGTAAAATAAAACAACCAGTCATTACGATCTATACCTACATATTTTGTATCTTACATAATTTTCATCAGCATCGACAGTGTTTTATTTTATTTTATTTTCTTTGAAAATCTTAGCGCGCACAGCATCCAATAAAAATAATTGGAATACAAAAATTTTGCTAAGTGCAAAATGAAGAGCAACAAAAAAAAATATTCGCTATATTGTTTTAAATAAATTAGCATACATAAATAGGATTAGCTTATTTTATCATATAAAACCAGTTATCAGTTTGTTCATATAAATCCCTTGCGGTTTGGTTTGGCTTGGCAACACTTTTACTCAGAAAAACATCCCTGCTGCTAACTCGATTAGTCTATCATACTGCCATAACGTAAAGTGTACTGCTTATTTGGGACTCTTTCAAAAATAACCCAAAAGCATGGAGAAAGTATAGTCGATTTAAAATTACGAGGAGCGGACTACATATGTAGTCTGACTTTGGTTGACGTCGGATTAACCTAATAACCTAATAATAAGAAAGAAGCGTCTTTAACAATTTTAGGTTAAAAAATAAATAGTTTTCGTGTAACAGTAAACATTAAGTAAAAATGACATAGTCCATAATTGCACGTACCCTGCAAAGAAATTGAAGTAATTCAAACAATTGACATTTTTTAAGAGAACACCAAAAATTTTACTTCGTTTTGAAAATGAGAAATTTACTCGAATTCGGTTTACAGAACAGGGCCGATAGTTTAATATTATCTGCAAGGACATGTTGATTGCGGTCATAAAATTCGTTTAAAACGAAGATTCTTCACTCTTCAATTCGTTAAAAAAAAACAGTTTTTAAAATTTTATAGATATGAGAAGAAAAAAGCAATCGTATGAAGATTTTTGAAAATAAACCAATTAATTCACAAGCAATTTTTTTTCGCAGTTTAAAATGTAAACATTTGGAAATTTTCACCATACATTTTATTCATGACACCAACTGTTTGTTCACACACGCGTTAGTAAACTCACACTTTCAATTTTCCTAATTTGTGTTATGGGAATAAATTCCACAACCGCAATAAAGCAGAATAATTTTGCCTCAGAAGATTTGCAGGTTACTAAAAATCCATAAGCAATCTTTTCGTGTTAGGAATAACTTAAAATGACGAATTAGGATGTGGGAAAGTTTGTACATCAAAAGAAAAATAACATTTTCACATGGATATTAATTTTATTCGTATCATTAATTCCATGAAAATTAAAAAATTACATAGACTGGCGACAAATCTTTGAATAATTTTCTTCATAAATTGTCGAAACTATTTTGCAATCGTATGAAGATTTTTGAAAATAAACCAATTCACAAGCAATTTTTTTTCGCAGTTTAAAATGTAAACATTTGGAAATTTTCACCATACATTTTATCCATGACACCAACTGTTCACACACGCGTTAGTAAACTCCCAAAACTCCCACTTAAAATTTTATTTATGAATCTGAAGAAGTAAAGAGAAAATCATCGGCGGATGCAAATGCGGAATTAAGCCATTCCGAACGAAATCTCTTTACATTTTTAATAAATTCACACAAGCTTGGAAATATTTAAAATTTCAAATAGTAATTTTAGGTTAATTTATAAAATTTGAATCATTAATAAAGAATATTACGCAAGAGTAACGTTCAAAACTAAAAAAAACTACAGCCATGAAACCAATAAGATTTAGGTTTTAACATAAAGATAAACTATATTTGTCAGTTAACTGCGGTTTAAACTTAAAATTTTGTTTTTCAAATACAGGCTTAAATACAGATTATCTATTATCTCAAGTTAGCACTGTGTCAAATTATAAATATATGAAATAAATATTACGCAATTGAAAAAAACTGGTTTACTAAAAAGTTTAATAAATAAATACATTCATACATAAATAAAATGGATGTTTGTTATGACGACGAATATTTTAGTGATTATGAAGCCAGAATAACTTGGATAGGATAATTGTGAGAAAAATAAGAGAATTCTTGCAAAGATTTCATTTAACAAAGAGGTCAGTCAATTGGAAAGAAAGTCTATTTCATTAGATTTAAAATTTGATTGTCTACTTTGGTTTTACTTTTGAAGCGGCACTATTTTTTTAATCCATTATATTTATTTTTTAATTTTCCAAAAATTCAGAACTCAGTTATTGAAGTTTTTTTTTATAATAAATTTAAAGAATTGTCACATCGCCCTTTAAGTGTTGCCCTATTTACATAAAATATTTTCAAGAATGCCACATCTATATGGAAAACAAAGTATGGCATTTCTAGCTAAATTGACAACTGTTAATCCATCTGAAAAACAGCATAGGTGGTTAAACACCGTTTAAATTTGTTTCTTGGTTAACTCAAATGTATGTTAAACTAAGTTTAACTAATTAGTAAGGGCGACTTTTTGAGTTCGAGATTAAGATTAGTTTATTTCGCTAATTAACTAATTCGAAAATTAACTTAATCTCTCTTAATTGAATTTGATGTTTTTGAGTGGTAGTTTAAACTTCTTATTATGTGTAGTATTACCATACTGAGGAACAAAATAGTGGCAACATTTTATATGCAAAAGTCGTACATGTTATCAACGCACTTTGATTTTTTGTGGAAAGAACAAGAAACTGCCATATTTTGTTATTTACAAGTTAAATATTGCGCGTGTTAAAGGAAATAGATTAATAATATAAAATATATTTATTTATTTACGTGTTTTTTAATTATTTTATCATATAATTTTTACAAAAAGTTATATGTTTCACAAGTGTATATTGTCAAAATTTATGTAAAATTAACACACCACGATTGGCCGCTTAAACTAGCAAGTAAAACCATATAATCGACTACCCAAAAATCACAAATGAAGATTAAAGTTAATTTAATCTCTAATCTTGAACTCAAAAAGTCGCCCTAAGAAACTAGCCCTAAGAGAAGGAAAATATATCGTGCCATAACCGCCAAAAAAGCGTAAGCGACATAATTTTCAAACATGATTTTTTTTACCAAAATCGATTATTTGCTAACGTAAATAATCGATTGTCGTCAAAAAAAAAAAATATGTCGGCTAAGCTTTTTTTTGGCGTTTATGGCTCGTTATAACCTCTCGCTTTGAACAAATTGAATTTAAATTTTGATTCCATTCCAGTTCCGTAATGAATTATATGAACAAACTGAATAAAATGAAAACAATAAATACATACTTGTTTTTTTTTCATTAATACACACACACACACACATTTTTATTGTTAATTAGTGTACTTTGTATTATTTTCTTCCCTCTTTTGTTTTTTACAAATAAAAAAAAAATAATTCGTAAATAATTTATTATGAATAATTAAAAAAAAACTAAATAAATAAATAATTACAAACATATAATAATAATAAAATTAATCACACATACTTAGTAATTTATGAATGTTTATTAAGTTAATTAAATACTTACATATGTAAAAAGTTATTGTGCTCATTTACAAAATACATATATAATTCTTAAACAATAATACTAAATTATTTAAAAAGAAAAACTATAGTTTAGATTACTTACAAAAGAAAATGACTAAGAAAAAGGAGTAAAAGATGAGAACAAATTTTCAATGATATTGTACTAATTTTAGACTTACAGATCATACTGATACATAGTCCACATGAACTTAATTAATATATTTAGATTGTGTATAAATAAATAAGCAGGAATCAGGCGATTTGATAAATTAATTAAATATATATACATACATAGAGATGTGTAAAAGTTAAAATGAAAACGTGTTTTGGCTGCTCAAAAAAAACACTTGAAAAATTTTAGATTTTCCGTTTCCTACAAAATAATAGATGAAATAATATTTTGTGCAGTTAAGGAGTTAATTTAGTGCCGAAAGGAATGATAGCTCTCCTCTTCATTATTTTCTCCTCTCTCCACGCATAATCTCTAAAATTGCTCAACAAAAATTTATGTGTTGTGGTTTTATATGCAAGAAAATTTTTGTGAAAAAATTAAAGCCTAAACGTTACGAATTGGTAAATCTATCCATACATCTATACATATATATAAAATCGTAGTGTGTGTTTGTTCGTAACGCATGATCTCTGGAGCTGCTATAAGAGGTGTGAAGCTGAAATTTTCAACACAGGTTCGGGTCAATACCCGGTAGGTTTTTGTTTTGTTTTTGACCCAACAAGTGACCACATTTAGAGTAAGACAACGTTTGCCGGGCTTAGGTAAAATGTTTATAAAATTTCACTTCAGCAAAAATTCTGTGATAGACTTTATAAATACATATGTGTATATAACGCAGAGGTGCCGTTAGGTTAGGAAGGGTGGTGTTGCAACACACCTCCTTTCTTGTTGACAAATTCTTTACTTTCTGTGTTGTGGCGTTCTGTTTCTAAATTTTAACAGTTACTTTTTCTGTAGTAAATGATCAGCTGTTTCTGACCTGAACGGTCACAGTTTTCCACTCGAGTGATGAGTTTTGCATCGTCCATTTTTATGTTTCAATATATGTAACTTGTGACTTTATGTTTTTTTTTTTTGGTATAAACTCAATTTTCTAAATTCTAAAAGCACAATCACAGTTTATTTAAAAATATTTTTATTTTATTTATGCTGTCACTTAAGCACCCCACATACACGTTTCAATTCAGTTGTCAATTGAGTCTTTCAATTGAATTGTTTCTTGGCCACACACTTTATAAACTGAATTGTAGAGATGTGCAAATGTCGTGATTTTATCGTGTCACTCGTGAGTCACGCGTGAATAACGCGTGATCGTGATAAAATTTATAATTAATCACGCGTGAGTGCGTGACCGTGACTTAAAAAAAATTACTCGTGCGTGATCGTGCGTGAGCTCTTTTTAAGAATCAAGCACGAATTCTCACGCTCTCACGGGATAACATTCCTGGGTGGGTATATAACTATTAAATTTAAAATTTTCTTATAATAAATACTACAATCTATATCTGAGCTGCACAAAGTAGCACCAGAGTGCCGAAGATCAATCGGCTTCTTATACAAATGAATACACATACGCGAATACATTACTCTCGTGTTTTTCTCGGTGGCCAGCTTTGATTTATGTACATTAATATGTATATATACACATATAGGTAGAATGTGCCTGCAAACATACATACGTATGTATAAACATACATATGTACATATATGTAAGAACCTATTTTTCAACCAACAAACATAAAAAATTAATTACATATTTTTCGTAAGCGTGCGTGATTACGAATATTTTATACGTGACCGTGCGTGATCGTGAAAATTTTCAAAACCATTCGTGCGTGAAAGTGCGTGAGTAAAATATTTGTCTGCGTGAGCGTGCGTGTCGTGAGTCAAAAATCGCTCACGTGCACATCTCTACTGAATTGAACGATTTTTTCATTCAATTGTCAAATTTATATTTTCTTCACAATTACAAATTTAAAATTTAAAAACTTCTTAAATTCATTCATTAATTTTTATATTTTTAAACCCCGACCAAAAAAAGGGGTGTTATAAGTTTGTATTGTGTGTCTGTGTATCTGTGTGTATGTCCGTGTCCACGTACAGACCAAACGGCTGGACGGATATTGATTTAGTTTTTTCTGCTTGAAAAAAAAATCGGTCCAGCCGTTTAGAAGATATCACATCTTTTCTAGATGTATCGGGGGTTTTTAACATTTTTAATTTTTGTTATTTATCAAATACAATTTTAAAAATATGTACTTCACTTTTTCTTTGCAAAATAAAAAAAAACTACAAACATAAATTTTGACAGCTGATCAAGATAGTCGAACCCACACAGCACAATCGAATTGAAAGACTTACTAATCAACTATGTAGAAAAAATCAAAATCTTTTAATTTTTCTAAACAAAAACTAATCCATTGACAGAGCCATACATGCTTTGATTTGGATAACAACCGACTCCGTTGCCAATTGAATTGAACCGAAACAGGGGGCAAATACGGCATTCGATATCGAAACAAATTTTCATACCATTTTAATTGTGTTTGTATGCAAATTTCGATCGATATCGAATGCCGTAATTTGCCCTCAGAACAGAACGAAACAGAAAAACTAACGCCTTGTATAAGATTTCTATAAACAAAAAAATAAAAAAAATAGTTAGCTGATTCGCAACAGAACAGAAATTAAAACTAATTCTGCCTTAATGCATATAAAACCTACATAGTAGACCTAACTAAGAAAATATATGTATATATTTTGTTGTATTTATGAAAAATACATGCAGACAACATGAATCAAAATTAAGATAAGACAACAGATACATCAGGGGCCAGTTACGGCCCTCCATTCCCTCTGTTTATTCCATCGCCTCTGTTTATTCCATCGCAATTATAACAATTGCTACTTTTGCCAATATGTATACTAAAATATTTGGTTATCGTTACTTCACTTCAAGTGTTTATTTCCCTTTTATATTAATTCTCTAGAAAAGTCTACAGGATAATGTATTCCGTGTAAAATCTGCAATTTAGGTAGATGTCAGTACCAACATATCTTCTCAAAAGATTAGAATATGATTTAGAAAGTTTCACTGAATATTTTAATTCTTAATGGTTATCGCTAGAATAAGTTTTTATTTCGAGTTTATACAAAGATTTCAAAAAATCTATTGCAACAAACAGCAATAAAATTAGTGACATATTTAAATGTAGCAAAAGTATAAATATCCGGCCATTGTAATTGTTTTTTTTTTATTAATATCGAAAGAAAATATATTTGACTTCATTTATTAAGCATTTTAGTGCTTCTTTTAAATTTGGTTTGGGGCCATCCACATATTGCGTAACGCCATTTTTTCCGATTTTTTACCCCCCCCCCCCCTCGCAATAACGTAACAAGAACTTTAAAAAAATTGTTTTAAGTTTTTATTAAAAAAAAAAATTTAATTTAATTCATACACATACATATGTATGTATTTTTAAACAACTTTTTGTTTGAATTAAAGTAAATTTCTTTATTTAGTTATTACAAACTAATATACAAATATTTTTATGGTATTTTCTTAAGTTTCGTTTAGGATTTATGCATTTATTTATTTTATTTATGGGAAAATGCAAGTAATTGAGAATTGACGAATATTCGGGAATTCGAATACTTTTGTTCCTTTATTTTTATTTTCTGTTAGACTAACACAGTGCGTAGACAAAAATCAAATAAGCTTGCAAAATATAAATATATATGTATGTATTTATGTACATACATATGTATATGCATATATTTATATCTATTTAACACTCATGATTCTTGATTTATTATGTATTTCTTTGATAAATTAAATACATAAATAAATGAAAAATCGAAGTGTTTTTGTACGAAATTAGTAAAATTTACCTACCCCCCGTAACAAATCATAACAAAACTCGAAACCCCCCCCCCCCCCCCCCCCCCCTCAAGAGCGTTACGTAATATATGGATGGCCCCTTTAGACTTAATTTATTGGTTCACTCCAGTATACTCTTGCGATTTGAACTCGTCAAGAGTTGCGATTGCGATTTGCGGAACACCTCTCTTGCAAGTTCAAGTCACAATCGCAAATGTTATGCGATATGCAAGTGTCAGAACATGCCCGAAAGATGACTAAACATGACAATGGCGGTATTTGGTGTTCGACGCCAATGGTCTTGCGTAAGTGCAAATGCAAAATATCGTAGCTTTTCTTTGGATTAAGTGCGTGTTTTGTTGGATTTTAAAGGAAGAGCACGATATATTGAGTTTACATATACGCAATACCATTTGTATCAAATACCGAATACCGCTAATACGTATGTACATATATGTACATATGTTTAACCATAGCATTACTACAGTCTTTGGAAAGTAGCGTTTTCGACAAATAGTTTGATTTCAACTGATTCTTAACTTAAGAAAAAAAAACAAATGCATATGTTTTTTCATGTTGTATGTATGTATGCTTGTGTGTGTATTCAAATGTAGTATGTATGTATGTATTCTCCAAAATAAAACTACTGTTGCATTATTCCCTTGTGTGTGTTATTTTATAGATTATATTCATTATATTTAATAATTTTTTTATTTCGCTTCTTCTTTTGACATTTACATACACTGCATTAATTTTTGTTTGTGTGTGACATATAAAATTCAATTTCTTTGCATTAAATCATGTCTTTCATATGCTTCTGCACTCACGCTGCACTGTCACACATTTTGCAAAAAAAAACACACACACACGTCCGCATACTTTTCTTACAGGACTATATTGCACTTTGTCAGGAAATACTTAGCCGACCATGTCCTGATGATGAAGTAGAGGAGATTAAACAGGAATAATTTTATTTAAAATTGTTTTTCTTTTTCAATTTATAATTTGTAAACTGATAATTTTGTTAAAAGTTTTTAAAAAGTAAATAATTTGTATTAAAAACAAAAACAAAATAATTAACTAATTTACATATAAGGTGCGATCCTGTACTCAACATCGGGAATTCGCGGATATCAGCGATATTTTATCAAAAACTGCTCCCGTGCCCAAATAAATACTATTAAATATTTTACTACTTTTAAAAAGTACGGAATCGCGCCTATTTTATATGTTTTTTCCGTTTTTTTTATATGTTTACATGATTGTTTGCACATTTCCATTTTTTTTTAATATTTTTCATGACAAAATCTTCTCATTTCACTGAGAAAAAAAAATACTCAAAAATATGTCATTAAATTCTAATATTTAAGGGTGTGATGAAAATCGATTTTCCTTATTTTCAAAAATTATTGTCCATATATCTGTGGTCACACGCGATAACAGCGTAAGTCGAAAAACATAGTTTCGAGAAAACCCACTTTTAACGTTTGAACATTTTTTCGAAAACTCTAAATGGGCAAATTAAAATAAGTTTGTCGTAAAGATAGTAGTTTTAATTAACGAAGGCACCCACGATTTTATACAAATGTAGTTTGTAGTATTTATAATTTGGCGCTGCTTATATACATTTTATTGGCCTTTTTTTAAGACTTGGAGTAATATTCTATGTTTATTTTTTATTTTTTTTTATTTAAAATTTGCTATATTTATTAACAGCTGGCTTTGACATTGAAATATTTTATTCGAACTTAATTTCGAATATCACCAAATCGAGTAATTTGTAGAACACCAACTAGACATTCACACGTTTATGAAAATATTTGGTTTTAAAAAACGAGTCGGTTAACAAAGCCGACCTGATTGTTTTGTTTTTATCTTTATAATATATTTCGCTAGAGACATGGGGATTGTACGTAAATATGAAGAAAATTGTACGCATATAACTCTATTTTGTCTTAAGTCGACTTATGTTGTTATCGCTTTTAAGCACAGATATATACATACATATATACACACATATGTATGTATATTTGGAAGACAGTGTCATTATTTAATTAATACTACCTGCATCATGCCTTTTCCTTTGAGAGATTTTGTTGTACCACAAAAAAAAAATAAAAACACTATCCCACATTCGGCAAATCCCCTCATTAAAAAAATAACCTAAGATTTTGAGCAACTCATTTACAAATGGTGACGAATATTTTTTTTTATTTTCCTTTTATCTGATGTCTTAAAAATTTTTGTAATGTATTATTAATGTTATATTAACTTTTTTTTTTGTTTTCTTCCTGTTTCTTTTTTTCGTTGTTTTCTTTGTTAATATGAAAACATATTTTACTCGAAACTAAAATGTGTAAAACCACATAAATTTCTCCTCCTCCTACTACTACTACAACTGACGATATTCGATGTGAACTGTGTGTCTTTTGCGTGTGTATGCGTGTCTTGCATTTAACGAAATATTTATGAAAAAAATTGTTGTATTGAAACTTTTTACATAATACTTCGAACTCTGAAAAAAAAATTGGAAACTTGGTTTTTAATCTGATTTTTATTTAAAATTTCTTTTATTAATCAACCAAATAAACGAACAATCAATCTCACTTGTTTGCTTTGAAAACAACACACAACTTTAACTTCAACAAATTCTGTGAATAATGTAAAAAAAATATAATATTTATGTACAACCGACAAATATCACCTACAGCATAATAGTGGTGGTGGAGGTGGTCCAGAGAAAGACGATGAGGCTGAAAATACCATTGATACTATTCCAAATCGTGTTTAGAATCTACTGAATTAGCTGTATATTTCCAAATCCGTTTTGTGTTTAATTTTCTTAACAAAAAAAAATGCAAAAACTAAAAAAACAACGGAGTCGTGCCGAATTCATTGCTGCTAAAATTTTATTTTTTTAAATATTCATCAAGTGTATTCATAATTTTTTTTTGTCGCAGGAGTAATGTTTTTAATAACAGTATAATCAAATAAATAATAATAACTTCTATAGTAGCGAAAACCGTGATACTATTTAATTTAAACAAACAAAATATAATTTTTTGCATTGTGTTTTTATAAAAGGTATCAAATAATTTGTTCTTAATTTAATTTTCTATAAATTAAAATGTTTTTAGTGTTTATAAGTTCATCTAATTATTTAAATAAATATTGTCTATACAATAAAATGTAAAATTTTAATAAAAAAGAGGGCCAATTTTTGGGTTCGAGATTAAAATTAGTTTCTTATTCTAAGTCATTGTCGGCAGTTTTTCTTCAAACTGTTAGTTCTCTTTAATTTTCTTTCAAAACTGCTCCTTTGTTTACACACAGACGGTTTCTTGTTCAATTTTAATATTGTTTTAATGAAATGAAGTGAAGTCCTCTTCTTTCCTCTCTCTATCTCTCATAAACTATGATTTGTTTCAAGAAAAACTGCCAAGTCTAAAACGACTAAATTAGCTAATCGGAAAATGAAATCCTTTGAGTGGTATAGGGTGTTTTTTATTGAGGTATAGAACTTTATGTTTTCATCACTTTTTTAACTGGCGGCCATTTTGTCAGCTGTCAAGTGATTAATATTTAGTTTGGTTTGCCATTTCATCATGAACAGGTTGACAAAAGAACAACGCTTGCAAATCGTGCAAATTTATTTCGAAAATAATGGTTCAGTTCGCGAAGTTTACCGCAAGCTCCGTCCATTTTATGGTCGACAGAGCAATTAATTCGGTTAACCATGGATCGTTTTCGCACTACGTTTACTCTATGTGATAATACGCATCCGCTGAAGTCGCTCGTCTACGCCAACAAACCAGAAACGTTAGGGGACTTGGAAGCCAACATTCGTGGCGTTATTGCCAACATACGGCCCCATATTTAAACGTTAATGGCATAAAATTATCCTTCCAATAAAGCCAAATTGATGGACATTAAAACGATTTTCTTGTGTTTTATTTCAATTCGAAGTTCTATACCTCTAAAAAACACCCTATAGTTTAAACTTCTTTTTATATGCAGTATTACCATACTGAGGAACAATATGGTGGCAACATTTTCTGTGTAAAAGTCAATGTTACTAACACACTTTGATTTTTTTGTGGGAAGAAGAAGAAGAAGCTGCGTCATTTTATTATTCATAAGTAAAATATGTGTAAAACATTGTGCGTGTTAAAGGAAATATAAGTATAAAAAATGTATATATATTTATTTATGTGTTTTTTAATTATTCTATCATATAATTTTTTATGTGTTTGACAACATACAGTCAGTGTTAATGTAAGATTAAAACAGTGTCTGAAGAAGTGCAATGATTTTCATTTCAAAGTAAAATCACAGGATTTATGAATTGCACAACGCATTCCACTGTCAACGATTTGAAAAGTTTGAATTTGATTTGCTTTTGGTTAGTGTCGCAAGTAAAAGCAGAAACCGTCTATGTACTTCTGTAAGTAGCAAACTGTCACAGTCGAAGAAGCAGAACCTCTTGCTATAATAAGTTGTAAGTGTCCGCAGTCAAGTGGTTTTTATTTCATGTCTGATGTGCAAAAACAACAGCAAAAATTTGACAAACACCACATAGTTGACTGAACGTGCAGAAAACTTTTAAGAAGCAAGTGATTATGCCACAAAGTATATACTATAATTTTGCTTCTTCTACTGTGACTGTTTGCAATTTACAAAAGCACATAGACTGCTTATGCTTTTACTAGCGAAACTAACCAAAAGCAACAGCAAATAAAATCCAAACTTTTGAAATCGTCGAACTAGCAAGTGAAACCATATAATCGACTACCACAAATAAAGATTAAGGTCAATTTCTTGAACTCAAAAAGTGGCCCCGAAATTCATATGTAAACTTAGTAATGTGCTTTAGTAAAGTAAAAGTATACTTTGTGGTAAAAGCCGTCGTGTGATTAAGAATGATGCGAGTAATAAACTAAAGATGATTTTATCAGTAATTAAAGAGTATAATTTTTATGTAAATAAAATGAATGAAATCTCATTTTAAATATTCCAAAGACAAATCCAAAAATTTGTGAAAGCCGGTTTTATTAAACATTGTTCCTGACTTCGCGAGTAAAAAGTTATTAAGAACTCATCTTCCCTTTAAGGTAAGTTTTATGTTTTGTTTAGTGCAAGACCTTTTTAAAGTCTCAAATTGAAATCGAAAATATCTTTATTATAATATGTAACATTTTTGTATAAAAGCAACTTCGGCATTATTTTGCGGTTACATTCGAAAACATAATTTTTTTATGGGCCACATTAAAAAAAGAAATACATACCTACTCTTTAAAACTTCTTAAGAACAACAAAACTTCTTAACAACTTTTGAATGTCCATACATATGTATAAAAAAATCATGTGATCGTATACTGTAGAACAATTGCTCAATTCACAACCTGTTGCCGTAGTCGTAGGTCATACAAAAGTTGTTGGTAATTAATATAAAATTATTTGTTTATTAGACACTTTTTTTTTAATTTGCCAAGAATTCATGTACGGAAATATGTGATGAATTATAGATTTGAATTTAACAACTATATACTAATTCTCAATTGTAATGTGGTACAACTTTGGGGTAAAAGCCCAAAACCCTGTTATAAGGATAATATTTTAACTGTGTACTCCACTTCAGCCAAAATGGCCTAGTCCAATAATTTTAGTAGGGCCTTACTACCTCATTTCGAAAAATTGTTTATTTGAAAAGGAGATGGTCTGTTATTTAAACGTCTGACTGTCTGTCTGTGCTAGCACAGACACAATCCACACGTTTGCCAGTAATTGCCAGTTGTTTTAAATACTGCCCCTAAAAAATTATTTGCATCATAACATGTGCATCTGGTAATACTAGAATAATACTTGCCAAAAAAAATATAGTGGATATGTGGAAAAAAGAGCACAGTTGTTTTAAGGTGAATTCACTCATTCTTTCGGAACAAAATTTTTGTCTGGAGAAAAATTTTTTTACTGAGAGTTTTTGCAAGACGATTAATCCATTTCGAACATTTTGTCTGGAAAATCAAAGCTACCATATGAAATACGTGTGTAAACGATGCATATTAATTTTGCAAGTGGCAGCACAGCTGCAAGTGATAACAATTTGCTGTGTCACACACATCTTTTCAATTGTTTAATGCAATTGTTTCGGTCAACTCCATTTGTATATATATATATTTTAATGTTCCTTTATTTCTATCCTAATAAATACATGTGTACTCTGTGCTTTTATTATTCATATACCATGATGTGGCAGCTCAGTTCAACTTTGGCTGAAAAATTAAAATAGTTGGCAGCTCAGTTCGATTTTGT
The DNA here is from genome assembly GCA_936439885.1 of Nowickia ferox. Lineage (NCBI taxonomy): Eukaryota > Metazoa > Arthropoda > Insecta > Diptera > Tachinidae > Nowickia > Nowickia ferox. The sequence goes on from OW387025.1 coordinate 13,392,615, forward strand.
CCGGACAAAAATTAAAATTAACGGCCTGGCCCACTATGTCGACAAGAAAGTTTCTTTCGCTTACTTATATTGGAAACAAAAACAAAATAAGAGAATTTGTTTTTGTTTTCAATTTAAGTAAGCGAAAGAAACTTTCTTGTCGACATAGTGGGCCAGGCCGTAAACCAATTCAAGCTGAAAATGTTCCGAACAAAATTTTTTTCTTCTCTCTCTCCCAAAAAGAGAAGCGTGAAACTCCATATAAAAAAAATTTTCTCCGGACCAAAATTTTGTTCCGAAACAATGGGTGAATCCACCTTTACGTGGTGTTAGATTTATTTTGTTTACATTAAAAAAATATTGTGTTGTGAAGTGTCATTATTTATATGTTAATATGAAAATTTTTCTTAAATAATATAATTTTTGTATTTTGCCTACTGAATTTAAAATTTAACAATACTTTTATGTAATTGCAAAAAAATATGTTTTTAACTAAAATTTAATGCTTTTATCATATTGGCGATATTTTGTCAAATCAGAAGTGGATTTTCATCATCGAACAACTTGGTCGGTGGTCGTGCGTGAGACACGTAAATAAAATAAAATAGCTTTCAAATATATACAGAAGAAAAGGGAAAGCCAGCTGGAATAGGAGAAGCAGATTAAAAATGCGTACACAATTTGCAACAATTGCCACCATATAGTATCATAAATTTATATAAATTTAAAAAAATTAATGTAGACCTTGGCGCTTACTTTTATGTCTCACCGTACCCCATTTTTTCGCCGCACCATTGGTGCTATGTTCAAGGTTTGAACGTTACACTTTCACATTTCGGATATTTTTTTAATGTTTGTACGTGTATGGGCCTGAGACCAAGGCTAATTGACATCAGGTGATCCTAATCCACCAGCTGACATAATTTCTCTGCTGTCAATCAATGCAAACGCTAGGAAATATTCTGACGGCAGGAAATTTTACACTAACAAATATACAAGGCGAATACGCAGAGTTGCAAATTAAGACCACCTGGTATCAATTCGCCTTGCTCACTCTCTTGTTGTTGTATTCACAACAACACCATGAAAACATCTAAAAAAAATTTATTTTTTCGCCGCGTTCGCACAAACATGGTCTCAGCTGATTGACAGCAGAGAAATTATGTCAGCTTGTGAATTAGGATCACCTGATGTGAAATCGCCTTGAGAGTGAATAGGTAAATAGAAGAGGAGAGAATTAAGACCCAGTTAGCCGACTGTAATGTAATGTAACTGTAAAGTAGGAAACAGCTGATCGATATTTTTATATGAAAGGTAGGTTACGTTACATTACATCTCTATAACCATTTCCATTACTTTTCACATAACAATATCGATCAGCTGTTTCCTATCGTTGCGTTTACATTACATTACAGCCGGCTAACTGAGCCTGCCTTTATTGTTGAATCTGCCGCGCACAGTGTTGTCAGATTTATTTTCAGCTGGAAGCTCGCCAAATGACTTGTCGAATATCGCCAATATAATAAAACATTAAGTTTTAGCTAAAAAACATTTTTCTTTTGTAATTAAATTACAAATATTGTTAAATTTAAAATTCAGTCCGTAACGTATATCGTAAGTTATATTGTTTTTTTTCGTCTTTATTCTGTTACTTTTACAAAACATATATATACATTAACATATATGTATATATATATATATATATATAAACATATCATTCAATAAGAATTGAATTTACTAAACTTAGGCCAGATTAAGAAGTTATTTCTGATTAAAATTCATTATAGTTCAATTAAATTTAAAATTGTCTCAATCAAAGATATTTTTTGTAGCTAAAATTTAATGTTTTATTATATTGGCGATATTTGGCGACATTCCACAAGTCATTTGGCGAGGAGGCTGAAAATATGTCTGACAACACTGCTTTCCAAAAAAATATAGTGGATATGTGGAAAAAAGAGAACAATTGTCTTACGTGGTGTTAGATTTATTTTGTTTACATTAGAATAATATTGTGTTGTGAAGTGTCCATTTAAGAATTAGCAATAATGGCAGAGTGTCCAGTGAATAATTTAGAAAACTCACCGAGTAGTACTGCAACAGAAACAAATGGTGAGATACAAAAGGAAAAACGAATTGCACTTATAACCGGCATAACAGGACAGGACGGTTCTTACTTAGCAGAATTCCTACTGAAAAAAGGCTACGAAGTTCATGGAATCATAAGAAGAGCCAGCACATTCAATACATCACGAATTGAGCATTTATACGCCGATCCCAAAGCTCACAAAGGTGGATCTATGAAATTGCACTACGGCGACATGACGGATAGCAGCAGTTTGGTGAAAATTATTAATATGGTTAAGCCACAGGAAATCTACAACTTGGCTGCCCAGTCACATGTTAAGGTATCATTTGATCTTAGCGAATATACGGCGGAGGTCGATGCCGTAGGAACACTACGTATTTTAGATGCCATACGAACATGTGGAATGGATAATAAAGTCAAGTTCTATCAAGCCTCTACGTCAGAGTTATACGGTAAAGTTGTGGAAACGCCACAAAATGAACAAACTCCGTTCTATCCCAGATCTCCGTATGCATGTGCCAAAATGTATGCATATTGGATAGTCATCAATTATAGAGAAGCCTACAATATGTTTGCTTGCAACGGCATACTATTTAATCATGAATCGCCACGTAGAGGTGAAAATTTCGTTACGCGTAAGATTACGCGCTCAGTAGCAAAAATCTATCACAATCAGCTGGAATACTTTGAGCTGGGTAATTTAGATTCAAAACGTGATTGGGGTCATGCTATGGATTATGTGGAAGCAATGTGGTTGATGTTGCAGCAGGATAATCCCTCAGATTATGTGATTGCTACCGGAGAAACGCATAGTGTGCGTGAGTTTGTTGAGGCATCATTTGGTTATATAGAACGTCCAATTGTGTGGCAGGGCGATGGTGTTGATGAAGTTGGCATCGAACAGGATACTGGTATAGTACGTGTGCGTATAAATGCGAAATACTTTCGCCCCACGGAAGTGGATCTTTTGTTGGGTGACGCTTCGAAAGCAAAACGGGAACTTAATTGGGAGCGAAAGGTGACTTTTAAGGAATTGGTCAACGATATGATGGCAGCCGATATAGAACTGATGAAGAAGAATCCAATTGCGTAGAGATAAAGTATGTATATTTGCACATACTTAAAGGTGACATACAAAATGCATTTAAACTTCAAAGTTTTGTAAGTACATACCTACATACATATGTATATACCGCTGCTGTTAAAGAAAGCACAAAAATTAAACTACTATTTATTATTTGTAAAAAAAAAACTTTACAAAACATTCCTTAATACACATAAAATTTACTTAAAAATATTAAAGGTATTCACAAGCTATTTTAAAATTAAACAAACGCAGTTATAAACTACAAGCATTTTAAATAGTTTATTTTTAAATAAAACTTATTTATGTACGCAATATAAACTAAAAAATAATTACCATTTTGTATTAAAGTTAAGTTTAAAGATTTTAATATATTTTACGTACATATCGTTACCTTAATATAAAAAGACCCTAACTCATTGTTTTTTGTAGATTTCGTTAAAAGAACATCTAATGTATTGAAAAATGCAAAAATCTCGATTTGAAAAAATAATGGGTTAGGTCGTTTCTATATTTAAGGTAAGGATATGTGCATATGCATCGCTATATGTATTTTTCTTCTCGAAATTGAATTTGGCAACTGTTTTAGGTATGCTTAAAAGACTTCTACATGTGGTGCTGTATCATGTTTCTCCCAAAAAGACTGTTCTTTTATTGTCGTTTTTCTATTTCTTTTTGATTTATGTGTAGTGGTCTTTTCTTTTACTAGCTTAGATATTTCAAAAAGAATCGAATTATTATTTAACAAATTATTTGTTCATTTGTAAGGTATTTGAGCTTGAACCCGAGGGTCTTAGAACGAAGCAACACTCAAAAAGCTTTCTTTCTTCTTCTATGAACTGAAATTTCTTAACTTAACGTTAACTTAATGTTCGCTTAGTTTTCATTTAGCTTCGACATAAGCATTTTGAATACGGGAATTACTAAATTGTTAATGTATCTCTCGACATATCTAGCGTGGCTTAGTAAATACATTGTAGTAAATTTAATAACTGCTTCAACTCAATCTGCGATTCGTTTTCATTGAGTTTCGACATAAGCATTTTGAATACGGGAATTAATAAATTGTTGATGGACATATCTCCCAAGATATCTAGTGTGGCTTTATAAAAGCGTTCTAGTAAATTTATTTCATTGTTATTTTTATTTTTTTTTTAGTTCGTTCAATGGCATGCCAATTATCCACCTGGAATTTGTATGTATGAATTGTTTTCGTATTATATATTTTCATTTAACTACATGATAATAAACATGCAATCATATAAAAAAAAGTTCAGTGTTCCGTGAAAATTTCGATGTTGAAGTGCTATAAATAAAACTGCATGGGCACTTACATACTGCCTTATAACGAAAAATAGTCTCAGGTTGTTTTCTGTTGTTTTTTTTTTTTAAACAGGCGGTCGCTCCAGCTTTGTCAAATATTTTCCTGCCTTCTCCGCCAAATTGATTTAATTGATTTTGAAAATCACCAAAATCTATTTAATGTAGTTTTCCTTAATATACTTTTGATAATAAATTTGTTTTTATATAATTTATAAGATAATTATACAAAAATTTAGCAGAAATCGCCAAAAATTGTCTCTTGTAATTTTTTCTCATTCAAATTCAGAACGCATTAATTACTATAATTAATATAAGAAAAATCACCAAAACCAGTGCAAAATTTTTAACTGTTTGTAAAAAAAAAATTAAATTTAGCGTTCCTTTAAAGTGTTGTACAATAGTTTCTAATAAAATACCTATTTAAAAAAACCATTTTATTGCGAATTTGAATTGAAAAGTTCATTAAATGTAAAATTTTTTCTTAGAAAAGAAAAATGCCATTAATTTCTTGTAGATGAGTTTTGTTAGCATATATTTTTGAAACTACACTTTTTTAAAATACTGTTAACATCTTGGGCATATAGTCTAGTTACTCCGCCCATATTTGTGCAACCATATTATGCAAATTTACTTTGTATATGTATCAATAAATAAATATTTTTGAAACTACTCCTTCAACAAACTAATTTTCCTTAATTACAAAAATGTTCAAGTTCAATTTTGTGACAAAAGAGCCATAAAATTAGCCAACAAATTTATTTATCGCCAAATCAAAAATTTAGACGCCAAACGAATTGAAAAATAGCCGTGTTTGCCGAAAAGTCGCCATGTGATTTCTCGCCAACCTTGTGTCGGCCTATTGCACGGCTGTCCAAACTGGCACCAACCAAAGTGCCAAACATCAATCGGCTTCTTATACAAATGAATACACATACGCGAATACATTTCTCTCGGTGGCCAGCATTGGTCTACTGTCACCAAGTACTCTGTAATGCCGACTAAACATCTGATATTTCTTATATTGTTATTGCAACGCCGTTCACATTGTTTTTTATATGGAAAACAATGCCACACAACGAAAAATATCGGAATTGACAAACGTTGCCTCCAGTATAGACTATTGCGATGTACTCGACATAATTCGAAACGACATAAAATCCGATTCCACACTCTTTTATATAATTTTATTTTTATTAATTAAATTTTTTTAAATTTCAATTATTGTTTTAATAAACATATTTTTCTTTTATTTTGAAAAAGTTTAAATTAACAACATAATTAAGAAAAAATAATAATTTTTTAAATTAGACAATTCTTCTTAAAATCGAAGAGTTTTTAGTTTATTTTTTTTAGCTTATTACAAAATAATTCGTTTAAAAATTAATAAATTAAATTTACAAAGCAATGAATTTATTTTAACTCCGATTAAAAGTTTGGTTTCTAAAGACGTATGTATACATATGTATTGGCTAGCAAATGAAAGAAAATACAAAGCAAAAAGTGAGGAATGCGAGTATGAACACATTCAATTGAAATTGAAAATAATAAAAGAAAAACACAAATAAATGTTCCTTAGAACGATGTGATTGTTGGTGTAAATAAACAAGGTGTTTGTTGTTGGCTTTGATGTAATAAATATATTGTTGTTTTGGCTTTTAAAGATTTTGAAATTAACACACAATGTATTTTACGAGTTATTAAATGTGAATCAGTCTGCTTGTTTGTTTCTTCTTTTTTTTAAACTAAACTGCGAACTATAACTAAACTAGAACTAGAACTTAATAAATTGCTGCACTGACTGCAATTAGACAAACTTTTACAGCTCATCCTTCAAGTCCTCGTTGTCATCGCCTTCTGTAGGTGGTACACCTCCGGCGCCTTGATACAATTTAGCAATAATTGGCTGTACAATGGCTTCCAAGTCCTTCTTTTGTTTCTTGTATTCCTCGGGATCAGCATTGGCGTTTTGTTCCATCCATTTGATAGACTCATCGATGGCGGCCTCCATTTTAACTTTCTCATCTTCGCTCAATTTAGCACCGAGTTTTTCCTTGTCACCGATTTGATTCTTAAGACTGTAGGCATACGATTCCAATTCATTGCGAGATTCAACCTTTTCTTTAAGTTTCTTATCTTCATCGGCGAATTTCTCAGCATCGTGGATCATACGCTCAATATCGTCAGGTGTAAGACGGTTCTGATCGTTGGTAATAACAATCTTTTGCTTGTTGCCAGTACCCTTGTCTTCGGCACTTACTTGAAGGATACCGTTAGCATCGATTTCGAAGCTGACTTCAATTTGGGGAATGCCACGTGGTGCCGGGGGAATACCAGTAAGATCAAATTTACCCAACAAATGGTTGTCTTTGGTCATTGGGCGTTCACCTTCAAACACTTGAATGGTGACAGTATGCTGGTTGTCTGAGGCAGTAGAGAAGATTTGTGACTTCTTAGTGGGAATGACAGTGTTGCGAGGAATCAATTTAGTCATAACACCACCGACAGTTTCAATACCCATAGTCAAAGGATTGACATCGAGCAGGACAATGGCATCGGTATCTTGTTCGCCTGAGAGTACACCAGCTTGAACAGCAGCACCATAGGCAACAGCTTCATCGGGGTTAATACCTCGAGAAGGTTCCTTGCCGCCAAAGAACTCTTTCACCAATTGTTGGATCTTGGGAATACGTGTGGAACCGCCAACCAGTACAATCTCGTCGACATCTTTTTTGTTCATATCGGCATCTTCCAATACTTTTTGTACAGGCTTCAATGTGGAACGGAACAAATTCTTGTTCAAGTCTTCGAATTTGCTACGGGTTAAAAGCTCATGGAAGTCTTCACCTTCGAAGAAAGATTCAATTTCAATATGTACTTGTTGAGCGCTCGACAAGGCACGTTTTGCTTTTTCAACTTCACGACGCAATTTCTGCACAGCACGGTTGTCCTTGCGTATATCCTTGCCCTTCTTCTCCTTGTATAAATTGATGAAATGATTCATAACATTTTGATCGAAATCTTCACCACCCAAGTGAGTGTCACCGTTGGTAGCAACCACTTCAAAGACACCGTTATCAATTGTCAAGAGAGATACATCGAAGGTACCACCACCCAAATCGAAGACCAAAACATTCTTTTCACCTTCCCTCTTATCCAAGCCGTAGGCAATAGCGGCAGCAGTTGGCTCGTTAATGATACGCATCACATTCAACTCAGCAATTAAGCCAGCATCTTTGGTAGCTTGACGTTGGGCATCATTAAAGTAAGCGGGTACGGTAACAACAGCATGCGTGACGTTTTTGCCCAAATAGGCTTCAGCAGTTTCCTTCATTTTCTTCAAAACCATAGCGGAGATTTGTTCGGGTGAAAGAACCTTATTACCCAAAGAGGTTTCGACTGAGATATAAGGTTTTGAGTCCTTTTCAATAACCTTGAAAGGGAAAAATTTCACATCATGTTGGACATTGGTATCAGTCCATTCACGGCCAATCAAACGTTTAGCATCGAAGACAGTATTTTCAGGATTTGTGGTCAATTGATTCTTGGCGGCATCTCCAACCAAATATCCACCGTCGGCAGTGAAGGCAACGTAGGAGGGTGTGATACGGTTACCTTGATCATTTGCAATAATTTCCACACGACCATTTTTGTAAACACCAACACTAAAATTAAAAGCAGACAAACAAAAATTAGTTATTCAGATACAGATAACTTTTTTTCTTAATATTTACATACATAGATTAGGAAAATTTCAACAACTTACCATGAGTAGGTGGTTCCTAAATCAATGCCAATAACGGTGCCAATATCTTTGTCTTTTTTATCATCTGCACAAGACAGGGCAAAAGAGGCCACAACAGCCAACAGGACAAATAATCTCATATTGAGTGTTTTGTATTTCTATTTACTGTAAAATAAAAATAAAAAAGATGCAATTTATACCTATTATGTATTTAACAAAAATTAATTGACAAATATTAAAAAATGACAGACATAGATACTTTTGTATGTACGTATGTGTGTGTTAAACGTTTGAGTAAGAAAATAACTTTTCTACACGTCACCATATTTACAACTTAAGTAAAATAGGATTATCTGTGCAGTGCGAAAACGAGTTTCTTTATCAATGTACATAATTACATATGCATGAAATTTCCATGGGTACATACATACATACATACATATGTACAATACAAATAAGCACAATTTTATTCCAACTTTCTTTTTTTATATTTAGTTCTTGTTTTATCGCACAGTTATTCCAACAACGTTTGACCTACATACATATGTACTTATTCATAAAAAATATTCAAGGTTTATTAAGAAGAAACCTAAAATATTTTTTTATGAATACGGCCGCTGTTGTTTAATACACTTTCTATGTTTCAGTTATTTATTTGTTAATTAAGGTAGAATAATATTACTTTAGCCCAAAACGTACGTCCACAAACGTTCGCAATCGCAACACAACTAAATTGTGCCGACCAGAAAGTGACTTTGACATTGGTTTGTTTAAAAAAAAAGTGTGTGTTTGGCTTGGTTTATGTGCATGAGTGTGATTGTTAATTTTACCCATAATAATAACTGCCCACAATCTGCCAAATATTATTAATTAATGCCAACAAGAAACAAGTCGTGTAAAAATTTTAAACAGAGAAAATAAGAACACATTGTTTTGTATACGTGTACATTTTCCATACGATAACTTAAATGAAACGCAATGAGAAAGAGACAGAAGTGTGCTCTTTAACCGGCAAAAACAACAATTCTCTACTTCCCTTCCTACTTTTTGTAAGAAAGATGAGAGTAAATATGCAGCACTATTAGCAGAAATTTAAAATGTTTTAATTTTTAATTAAATTTTTTCATTTCATTATTTTTTATATTTTTATTTTATTAATTCATTTATTTCAATAACTAGTTCGTTCATTCAACCAAATGAACTATATTTTCTACTGTGTTTATTTATACTTAAAAATTTTCTTATGTTATAATTCCTTTATAACAATTAGTATAAAATTTACAATCTAAATTAACGACGTGTTTATTTCTTATAGGATTTAAATCTATTATGTATTATTATCTATACTCGTATGTACATTTATACTGTGAAAATTGTGTTTGCAATAAAAAAAAAGATTTAAAAGTGCGTAGCATGCATGCATGTTTGTATGCATGCACTTATACATACGTGTACATACATATATGTTTGCATATTGCAACTTAAGATTTAATTTATTGCAATTATAATTTGTTACCCATATGTTAATCATAATTTATCAGCAGGAAGAAGAAACTTTAATTATGTCAATAAAAATAAGTTACATTTTTATACAGTTAGCTAATTTGATTAAAATGATTTTTAAAGAAAAGCTACTTCAAATTCATCTTGTAATCATTTCTTTTCTGCAGTAGAAAATGAAAAACCATTTAACATCAAACATATTCAAAAAGCATATTTAATCAATCACATCTACATATTGTCAGCTGAAAAGTAGGACCACGCAACTAACAATAAATTTAAAACCACATTTTTAATTAATTATTGGTATTATATCCAAACTAATGCCCCTATACTTTTTCATAAAAAATCAGCCGAATTAAATATGTAAATGAGAAACTTTAGTTGGGTCACTTTAATAATGTTGTTTAGTTTTTCTCTTCATCTCTCTACTAGATATAAGTTTTAAAAAGTGTAGTTACGTGATTTTGTATTCCAGCTAACTATATATGTTCATACATATACATATGTATGTACACAGTAGTATATTGAAGTCTGGAAGTTCATATTTATTGAAGTTAATGCCATCGCTGGCAGATTGACAGAGATTGAGACCCGTGTTGCAAATATGCTTCTTTTGTCTTATCAATCCTTGCCTCAATCCCCACCATAGAGTAACTTTCGTTAAGACTCACATATATGTATGTCCATACATACCTATGAAAATTAATTGAACATTTTCAGTTTATGAAATCTAGAAGCTAAAACCATTTTTTAAAGGCACTAAGTGAAGAAGTGATAGAAAGCTATATTTTTCCCTAAAAAAGGTAATATGGTAATCTATAACATATCCCTATCGGAAATTAAGTAACTTTAAACTAACTTTAAGCTAACTATTTCGCAACTCGTACTGACTGGCACTTGGATTACTTTTCAATGTAATCAACTGACTATTTTAACATTGCGATGTCTAGGCAGTAGTCAATTGTCTCACTCTGCATTACTTTCAGCTAACTTAAAGTTGGCTTTTTTAAATCACCTGGTAGTCAGTTTAAAAAAAATGTTTGGGGTTCGAACATGTATCATCACACGTTGTGTACTCAACGCGCTAACTACACAGCCAAGGTACCATTTAAAATAATAACAGCAAAATGTTAATATAAAACTGGAATGAGTTTCAAAGTAGCTGAGAATAAATTTGTTGGCTCTTACCAAATTCGATTACGTACTCAACTAAGAATTAATTTTGGGTTTGTTATGGATGACTTTGCAGTTAGCTTTAAGTCAGTCTAAGGTATGTGTGTACGTACACCCAGAAAAATTTTAAGTGAAGAAAAAAAAATTCACTTTAAAAACGAAACGTTTAGGAAATAAATAAGTTTGTTTTGTTTTAAAAATTTAATTTTTACAATAAGAAAGCATTTTTGTTTTAAAATTTTAAAGAAATATTTGTGAAACTACAAATTTTATTTAGTATGCATGTACCCATAATAAATTTTTTCAAATAGCGCTACATACACAAGTACTACACACGTACAATGTGCATGTGAGTGTTTTAAATGTGTGCGTATATTAAGTGTGGATTTTTCACTGGGAGTTTCTAGAAAGACTGCATCCGTGTTCTAGAATATTCTTTTCAAAAGCAACTTTTATTTTTATTTGTAGCATCATTTATGTATTAAGTTCCTTTTTTCCATGCCAATTTTGTTAAATTGGTAATAAAATAAATGAATATAGCAAAATAATTGATAAAAATTCACCACCTGCACACACGTTTCATACATTAATAAAATGTCTGCAATTTCTAAATTATTTTCACTTGGCAATAAAAATACTTACATTTAAATAATTCTTATTTGATCAACAAATTAATTTTCCTCACTTTTTAAGAAGGTATACAATTTGGTAAATATAATAAATTCTTTTCCCGTTTTTTTTAATATATTAGATAAACTTGCTAATCTTCTTACTGCTCGTTCTTTTCTCTTTGATATTTGATTTAAAACTGAATACAGAAACGGCGTTGCCGGCTATTTTAATGCTCTTTTAAACTGACGTGTACTTTTCTACAGCTTGCATAAGTTACCCTCTCATTTTTTATTACTTCAAGTAAATTTTCTCTTTAAAAATATTTAACTGACGTGTTATAAATTTATTTAAAAATTTTGCTAATTCAATTTGAATTAATAATAGTTTTAGGAGATTTATAACTTAGTTTCGCAAACAAAAACACTTAGAAATACGTAAAATAAAATCCATGTAAGTATCATTTTGTTGAATTGTGATTGGTCCACGTTATCTTAATTATTTCTCTTTTGCAGCGCTGCCAACTTTTTGTAGAAAAAGCTTTATTTGAAGCATAATGAGTGTTGGTGAAATGAAACGAATATTCAGGAATATTTTAGAAAACTTTTTAGTTCCATTGTTGTTATCAGTGTTTGTTAACGTTGGAGTTTCTTTAATTGATTCACAACAAGTGATAATTATAAAATACATATAAAATGCAGTATATTTTTCAAAATGAAAAATATATGTATGTGTATGTATATAGTAGCTATGTAGTTCTCATAAAACAGGTAATCGTTAGTAAATAATAGTAAAAAATTGTAACCCCTCTTAAGCAAAAGAAAAAAACCGCCAGAAGGTCGTTAACCGTTTTTTTAAAAAGCTACTTGAAAAAAAATAGAAGCGCCAAAATAACCGAAAATCACCAAAATGGCAACAGTGTACAGATTAAATTAGAGGTTAACTTTTGTTTTAGTGAGCGTCTTTGTAAAAGTTAATAATTTAGTAGAAAATAGATATTAAAAAATACATACATTGTATATAAGTAGCAAAGCAGTGAATTATTTAATGGACCAAACAGCGAAATACAGTGATTTTTTGTACATACATATGTAAATAGTAAATAAATAGTTAATAAGAAATGTGAAGAAATGTTGCACGCTTGCTTCCAGGAGTCATGGTGCTAATAGTTTAATGGCGGTACGTACCTACACATAGAAATATTTATACATACATATCTGCATGTAAACAAAAAATGTTTACATAATCAATTCAATTCTATACATATTTTAAGTTTTATTTAAAAATCGGTCTTAATTTTTAACTTAAGTATGTATGTACATTAATACATACATACAGTGTTGTGCAAAACGAAGCAAAAAAAGTCTTTGTTTTTAAAATTTTACATAATATTTTAGACATTTGATTATTTCTCTCCTGAAATTAGATTGGAAATAAGTAGGTGTTAATTATTGGTGTTTGTGTGTGTCATTAGGCGTGGAGTGGGAAGCGGGAGCTGGAGAAATCTTGCCACCTCAGTTGGTCTTAGCCATAGGTCTATACGACTAAAGGATGTATACCTATTACGGTAGTTGAAATAATGTTCAGTGTTGTGCGGGGTTTGGAGACTACCTGGGCATCGATTTAAGGTGCCGGGAACTATTCGTTCTTGGAAGCAATTGAGTATACTGCTCCAGCTGGCTCTAAGTTAGGACAGGCTTGTACGAGATTTCTTAGGCAGTTGTCCCTCACTCTCCGAAATTGCAGGGGGTTGGGCATTATACTTATTAATAGTTTCAGTAAACGTTTGCTGGTGTATTGCTCCCTCGCCGTTTGCAATGGACATTCTGTTAACGTCGGGTGGATTGTCATTTCTAATGTCGTTGCGATAGTGCCTGAAGTTCTTTTGGATGTGTTTCGGGAGAGGACAATGCGTTAGAAGTTGATGATAAGGATGAGACAGCTGGTGACATGCCATCAGGAACTGCTTTGTGAGTACATTATGTCGCCTAACCAATAGCATTAATGCCTCCTCGTGTAGGCAGTCATTATTTGTAATTTTTCACATCCTGTAGCGATTCGGAGTGTATTGTTCTGGGCGGTTTGCAATAGTCGCCATTGTGTGTCGCTAAGAAGCCATGTCCATCCTGGGGCAGCATAGTTTAAGTGGGAGCGACTAATAGCTTTATATGATTCTAAATGCTTAATCTAGAAAGAATGACAAGGAGTAGATATACCTGAACTTTCGAATTTTAAAAAAATTAAGGGTCTAAAATCATAATCACTCTTATCGGGAATAAAAGACGAAAATTTTGTTCACGTGAAATTTTTCTCGTGAACAAAAAAATGGTGAATAAAATTAGAAAATAGTATGCTGACACAACAACAACGCAAGCATTGGCGATCACAATTTTAGGAAAAGGGAACACTTTTCACGTGAACTTTTATTCTCGATAATGGTAAATAAAAGTGGCCATTCATTAATTAAGTGTTCGTATGTCAGAACATCTGTTTGACGCTATATGTTTTTCATAACATGAGCGATACGATTAAATTTTAATGGGCACGCCCATTTTTTGTTTCACTGCAAGATTGGGCATTTCTCAGAGCTCGGAGTGTAGGCTAAGTTTCCTAAAGAATGGTTAAGTTGAAGCACGTGAAATATGATATTGAATTTTAATGGGCATTACCCCGCCCACTTTTTTAAAAGCAACATAGTGTCTTTCTTAGAGCTCAGGGTGTGATTCAGTGCCTATGTTCGGTAATTTTGGTGAGAACTTTTCCAGACGAAAAGTTTGTTATTATTCTGTGAAAGACAGCATGAGTAACAAAGAACTTAGTTCCATGCTCATGTTTTTTAGAAGTTTTTTTCGGGTTTGATATGAATCAGCCTGTGGAAAACAGGACAACCAATATAATTGTTTGATTTTTCTCGACGCGAAAACTTCTCGCAAGTTACAGAACACAGGTGCAGGTTTCGTAAAAATCGGTCAGGTAGAAGCACGTGAAACATAATATTCTCCCCTATCGTGAAATTTTTTCCCTCGAAATATTTCCCCCTTTCAACCAAATTGCAATAATGAATAATTTTTCCCTAAATATAACTTCCATTTTTTGACTCCCCTCATCATGAATATTTTTTTCACGTGGATTTTTTAATTTTTTCCCTTGGTTTTTGTTCACTTTATTTTTGCAGTCGAACTAAATTATTACATCGCATAATTTCAATATTTTCCTTCGAATTAAATATTAAAAGTTATAAATATTTATTTTGAGTACAAGATTACTAAATAAAGTTCACGATTGTTTTTTATCACTGTAACTAGAATATTTAAAATCACAACTTTATTAAAGTTAAAAAATTTCATTTGGAAACTGAAATTTTTGCATTTCTTATAATTAAACTTAAATTTGTTTGATTTTCAATTAATTTGTAAGCTTTACCATACTTCTTTATTCACTGGGACTGATAGCGAAGAAAAAATTTTACAGGAGATTCACGATAGTATTTTTCCCTTCGAGGGGAACAGAAATTCCACTTGTTATTCACGTTGATCGTGGGGTTCGCCCATTTTTCAACTCCAAAATTATGTCATTACAAAAGCCCAATGTGTGTTTTAGGTTTCACAGCCAACAAAAAAGAAAAATTATCATAAAATCATATCAATGGGAACAAATGGAAACAATAGCCTCTCAGACAAAAAAAGAATTTTTAAAATCAGTCTAAATATTCGGAGTTCTGAAGTACCGAACATAACAAAATACAGACGAATTGATAACCTCCTCGGTTAAAAAGGTGTGGAAATTCGAACAGCTGTTATCGAATCGACGGCAATAAATAGTGTGCATCTAATAAAGCTGTCATGGATCATTTTATAATTAAATTAATTAATACAACACAGTAAGCATGATTAGTTTTTTTTTGTAATAATTTCAATATATCCGTTTATTTAGACAATTCACAATAAAGAGTTATTTATGTAATATGTATATGCATACATATGTATTTATACTTGTATGTATGTATGTATGTATGTATGTATGTATATCTCTTGCCTATTTTAGTTATCGGTCATTATACCTTGATACAACAATAAAGTCTTGGTAGCGAATTAAATAATTGCTTTGAATATATAAACTATTTCAGAGTGTATTTGAAAATTTGTTTTTAGGAATTTAAAAAAGTGTTTGTGCACGTTTTTGAAATGAGTAATAGATAACGCTTTTTAATATCAATTGTTTTTTTATAATATAGCATTTTAATATTTATTGAAACTCTTAAGTTTTGTTAAAAAGTTCACATAGTTTGTCGTGAATATTTCTTTTTGGTCCAAAGCAACAAAAACAATGAAAAATAAAAAAATTAAAACTAAAGAAAATAAAACATTAAAAACCGCACATTCAAACTTAAATACATATTTATTCTAAATAATAAACATTTTAAAGCGGTCCATCCATTATACAATATAATTGCATATGTTGTTATACATATTATTGTCGTTTCGAGCTATACTATGCAACAACTGGCACAATATTTTCAAAGAAAATATTGCCAAATTTTCCTGACAGTGAAAAAGTAAACAACACTGAACAATGCTGCCACCACATTATACAATTGTCTTGATTGTACAATAAAAATCAAAAGTGTTTTGATATTTGCCAATATATTTTGTCACCTTCGAATATGACATACACTTTGGCGATATTATTGTATAATACGAAAAATTGCACAATTATATTGCAAGTGGGTGGGCCGCTTAATAGTCATAAAAAAAGATTAGTAACAAATGTTTTCGAAAACAATATTAAGAAATCATTTAAAGAAAAAGACATGGAAGGTTGGAGCTTTGTTCTTTCATACGTCTGTATATATGGATTTTGTTTGTTTTCTTATTCATGTCTCACACCGCATATCGATAGGAAAGTACTGAAATTGTGTAAACTGCATGCTGGCAAAACAGTAAAAGCAATATTGGCTGTATCGTGGCATTTGTGCCGAAAATTATTTAAAGCTGTTAATATTAGATCTATCGAAGGTGTTGCTGTTACTTGATAGAACACTTTTAGGTGTATGGCTGGTATGCTCGTTGAATGCTGCTGCTGATGTTGTTGTTGTTGTTGTTGTTGTAGCCGTGGCTGCTGCTGATGGTCAATGGTTCCATTGTCAGTTGTATATGATGTTTCCATGCTTTCACTGCTCTTAACTAAAGGATAGTCTTTAAGAAGCCGATTGACCACGTATATTAAAATTTCATCCATGTTTTCGGGGGTCAGATTTTGTGCTAAACGACAGTGATTTGTTAATATATCATCGGATAGTTGCGTTAGTTGAGTAGTTGATGAAGCTAAACCTTGAAGAAAAAGAAAAAAAAACAAAAACGTTAATGTCATTATTAAAGTAGAGCGACGGCCTGGAACACGGATGTCAACATTAAACGTTCTATCGACAAATTGTATTGAAAAAAAAACAATAAAATAAGAATTTTTATTTTCAATATAAGTTAACGATCGCACGTTTTTTGTCCACATCGAGGGCTACGTTGTAAATACGAGTACATATGTCGCTCCTTTATTGCAACGTAGTCATATCTCAAAGAATGAATTTTTCGAGTTAATGATGCAGAATTAATCCTCATATCGTTATTTATATTGTGTAAAAATTTCATATAAATGTCTTGTTTAAGGCCGTGATACACTAGCCTACACGATCGTGCGATTTTTGAGAAAATACAGCCCTGGTATGATGGAGTCTATGAAAATTTTCAAAAGACAAAAACTATTCAACAGATCAGGGTTGTATTTTTTCGTAGATCGCGCGATTGTGTAGGATAGTGAATCATGGGCTTTACTCAACTCTTGAGAGAAAAATAAAATTTTCTTTTTCCATTAAGTAGTTTGTGTGTAAATTGAAAACTTTAAACTCGTTTTCTGGCGAACTAGTTTTTTTTTTGAGTTATGACTACGTTGCAATAAAGGAGCGATGTATTTAAATACTAAGTATATGTTGGAATTAAAATTTTAAATTAATTGATTCCGATATTCCTCTTCATCCCCGCACATCCTACAGAAATCTGGAGTGTTAGTTTCCCATATGTTGGTTCTTGCTCTGATCGAGCAGTGACCAGTCAAAGCGCCTATCATGATTCACATCGCCTTCCTATCTAATTCCAGTAGTAGTTTGGATCTTCCTGAGTCAAGTTCCGGCCACCTAGCTCTCGACACTCTACAATCCTCCCTACTTCGCCATGAACTGCTGGTCCCGCTTTATACCCAATTACTGAGTTCCCTATAGTAGTGACTTATCGGTAATTTCACCGATCTGTCACATATTTTCTCATCTAAAGCCGACCATATTTTTTCCAGCTCATCGGCAGTTTCATTTTCCTCAACACTGCTGTGGCCAGGAACCCAACATAGTCTGTCGCTATATTTGTCCATAAGCAAGTTGAGGGCTCTCCTAGAGTCACTAACAAGTTTCGATTTGACATTGTGTCCCTTCAAAGCTTTTAGCGCTGCCTGGCTGTCGCCGTAGAAAGTTACCTTCTCACCTTCAGCTACATTCCTGGCCACCAGTTCCGTGGCCCTGAAGATCGTCAAGATCTCAGCTTGAAAAACGCTGCATTCATTCGGCAGTCTGAAATAATTACGAATATTCGTTCCCAAGATATAGACATCAGCCCCTGTGCTTTCCCCCATTTTTAATTCGTCTGTAAAGACCGAACCATTGAACATATTATCTGTCACTGCCCAAAGCTGCATTCTTAGGCTTAGATGGCTGAGCAGGCGTTTCCATGAGAGTATTACTGATATCGGGCAGTGTAAACTAGCGGACATCAAGGGCTCCATCAGAATACGGTCACTTCTGGATACAATTGGGGGCAAATAGAAGGGCATATCTTTCCGTGTATTTTTTTATTTAATAGAAGAACTGGTTCTGAAGTAAATGCAAATTATGACCTTTGACCTTTGAACAATACTAATTAAACTAAGTAATATTTCATTTCATTTGACACTATTGCCAATCGGTATGCAATATTGAAATTTGCTTCGACACTACAATAAATAATGCCCTTGTTGGGCAGATAAATAAATACTGTTGCATGCTTTTGATAAAAGGGAATAACAGTTTTAGTGTTTTCTATTAAAATCAAGAGAATAAAAAAGAGAATAATTCAATAATGTACATCATGATGACTAAGCGAGCAAATGTTTTGCGCTCACCGCTATTATGTACATTCAGCTGCATTTAAAAAATATTTTCTTTACCTGTTGAAATGTAACAAACAATAGCAGCACAATTATTTTCATAATTCCAACGTCTTCTTATAGAAATTGTGTAGTCACTAATTGAGCAGCCAGTCTCTTCATCTGTAATACAATTACATACTCGTACACATAATTAGGAATTAATTTAATTAATAATGGAATTACTGGAACTTACATTCAAAGCGATCATTGTGTGTATGAGCCCACACTTGCCACTCGACCAAAGCTTCTCTAGGCAAAGCAGGAACTACTATATAATCCATGATGGCATTTGTAGTACGTCGCTCCCATTGACGACGTGCTTCGGCTATAAACGAAGGATGTGTAACAAAACAAATGCCATGCACCACATCACGCAATTGTCCCTGAGCATTCATTGCCTTGGCAATGCGCGATATGTGACGCAATGTCAGTTTGCACTGAGGACGTATACCACCTTCAATAATTGTCATGCTACCAGGTACTAAAGCAATTTGGCCAGATATATAAGTTATTTCATCAATCTGTGAACATAAATGCAATTAATTTGGATACGGCTTTAATTGAAATTGAAAGAAATACCTTGGTGGATTGACTGTATGGACCAATATTGGCTGGAGCCCAATGTGATATACTTTGTACATGCATAGTGTTGCGTTTGCATGACACATCATTTGTGCCACTAGTGCTACAGCTATTTGCTATGGTTGATGATTGGTCATCTAAGCCATCACCTTCTTGGATAGAAATTGTTGCTCTTCTACGCAAGGGTGCTTTAAAAGCGATGGCTTCCACGACAATGTGACAATCTTCCGGCAATGGGCACTCCACACACACCCTGGTGGGTGGATTTTGAAAGTTAACAGCTTGTCCGTACATTTTATTAATCGTCGAATATTCATTAATGGTACGCACGTACATTGTTATGTAACAATAATTATTCATTTCATAATTGTGCTCTACAGCGGAAGAGCGTAGGGAGTCTATTGCTTGCTGCATACCTTCTTCTAATGTTGCAGCACATCCTTAAATAAAGCAATCAATAAATTAGGATTAGGCAAAACATACTTTGAACATCTTTATTTTTGAATAGCAGAGAACTTTAAATGAAATTTTGCAAATATGTATAAAGTTCGCTTGAAAAATAATATTTGACCAATTTCAATAAAATCTCCCCTATCTCTTCTGTTTTTATTCCCCTCAAAGGGAAAAATGAGAATCTCCATGAAATTAAATTGAATATCAAACAAATTTAAGTTTAATTATAAGAAATGCTAAAATTTTAGTTTCCAAATGAAATTTTTTAACTTTAATAAAGTTGTGATTTTAAATAGTCTAGTTACAGTGATAAAAAACAATCGTGAACTTTATTTAGTAATCTTGTACTCAAAACAAATATTTATAACTTTTAATATTTAATTCGATGAGAAATATCAAAATTTTTGCGATGTAATAATTCAGTTCGCCTGTAAAAATAAAATAAACAAAACCAAGGGAAAAACCCCATGCGAAAAAAATTATTCATGATAATGGGAATCAAAAAGGGAAAATATAGCTATTGAAAAATTAAAATTTAAATTTCTTATGACGGTATCGTGAGGACCGCCCTATTTCGTGGATGGTTAGTTAGGTTAATTTGAGTGGTCCTCACATAGATCTAGCAACCTGTAAGAAACCTGTCAGCCTGTTTCTGCTCTTACCGAGCAGTGACCAGTCAACGCGTGTATCACGACAGTAGCAGTTTAGATCTTCCTGAGTCAAGTTTTAGCCACATAGGAGACTCTACAACCCTCCCTACTTCGCCATGAACGGTTGGTCCTGCTCTCCACACAATTTCTGAGTTCCCTGTAGTAATTACCTATCGGTAATTTAAACGATCTGTCACACATTTTCTCATCTAACGCCGACCATATTCTTGCCCACAATTTTATTTCCCTCAACACTGCTGTGGCCAGGAACCCAACATAGTCTGTCGCTATATTTGCCCATAAGCAAGTTGAGGGCTCTCCTACAGTCACTAACTACTTTCCATTTCACATTGTATCCCCTTAAAGCTTTTAGCGCTGTCGACGAAAAAGGTTACCTTCTCGCCTTCAGCTACATTTCTGACCACCAGTTCTGAGATCTCAGCTGGGAAAACGCTTCATTCCTTCGACAGTCTGAAAGAACTGCGAATAGTTGTTCCCAAGATATATACAGCAGCCTCTGTGCCTTCCCACATTTTTGATCCGCCTGTAAAGACTGCACTACCCTCACAGAATAATCTCCAATGATATCAGTTTTAGTGATCAGAGATCCGTAACTCCAGGGTTCGCAGACTACAAGGTCATTGAAATTGATTTTAATACAACACCCTAACTTGTAATTTCTGATAGGGGTTTCTACTAAAATAAATTTCGATGACCTGATATCTGATCACTAAAACTGATTTCATTTAAGATTATTGTGTGACCTGTTACGCTTCAACGAGTCTAAGAAGACTTCTAGTCGCAGTTCTTACCACAAAGTCCTCTATAGTAGGTGAAGCATGACGTCGAAGGCAGCCTGAGATGTGCTAATCTGGGCACCTCTGAACCTTAGCAAGCAATCTCCTATGACCATCCTTTCTCAATGCCTGCCACTAAACCACACAACCATGGGAAATAATGGGTCTGAGAACCGATGTGTAAATATAGTTTACTACCTTCGGTTGCAGAGCCCTTCCTATGCAATTTCTGCATGCGTAGTAGGCATTGAGCTCTTTCTTTAGCCTTACTGCGTATTGCTTTTCCAAACAAGCTTGCTATCTATGAAAACTCTCAAGTATTTCACTGCCTCTGCTAGTCTCAGCTCTAACCCTCCCATCAGAGGCAGTACAAAGCTCTCTATTTTGTATCTCCTGGTAAAGAGGACTAACTCAAGCAAATTAAATTAAATTCGTTTAAAGTGGCTTTAAAAAGAAATCATACATAATTAGGAGATTTTTAAATATTACAAAATATTCATAATAAGATTGAATATTATTCACATACAAAATTTAAAAATCAAACTGTTAATAAAAAAAGCATAAAAATGTACACACCTTGTATGCCTGTCACCCACATCCAACCTTTTTGATTGATGGCGACCATGGGTCGATTATTTAGTGGACGGAATTCACGTTCATATTTGAGTGGACTCGGCGGCTGAGTGCTCAACGGCCCACCAGTTAGTGATGACAATCCACCACCTAATCCTGCAACACCAGCTCCGCCGCCTGCTGTCAAAGCCATGGAGGAGATGGCTAACGATAGGCTACCGCAAACTGCAGCCGTACTACTGCCCAAGGGGCGTGGCGGACCAAAACTGCCAGCCTGCAATGAGACAGTGCACAGAGCAGCCGACGAGGAGAGTAGTGCAGATGGTGTTTGTTCATCAACACTTGCGCTCTTCGTCACTATCGGTATGGGCGAGGATGAGGTGGTAAGATGTCGGCCAAATGAGTTGCTACGTGATATCAATTCATTTTGACTTAGCGATTCACGCATGCGTGTCTCCTTTTCAATTAGTTCAAGCTCAGTTTCACTGAGATCGGGATCACTGAGGTCACTATATGTCGATTCATTGAGGTCACTTATGTAGTCCAGAGATTTTTTTACAAAAACATCACAGCTCTGTTGCGCTTCTTTGGGTTGTAACGACAATTTCGTGAAATTAATATAACCAACGGGGCATATGGGATCAGCAGAACTGATTACAGTTTGAACATCGTCTCTGAAAGTAAATGGAAAACTTGAGCTAAACAATTCTAAGGCTAAATGTATACATATCCCTTATTTGCTCAAACAATGTCATAACTCCAAAAATGGAATTTTTGCGTTAATGATGCAGAATTAATTTTCGTAACGTTCTTCATATTGTTTAAAAATTTCATACAAATATGTTGTTTACTCAACTCTTGAAAGCATAATAAAATGTTCTTTTTCCATTAAGTTGTGTGTAAATTGAAAACTTTAAACTCGTTTTTTGGCAAACTAGTTGTTTTGAGTAAATGAGCGATACGTATTTAATCAATAATATTAACATACACTGCAATACGCTGCTTAAAGAGAGGACAATCCAGAGTAAACGTTTCATATTCACCACCTTCACCACAAACGTTCAAACCATATTTATCACGCATTTTCAACAAATGTGGTTGAATTTCTCTAAGAGATTTCCCTAAATGACGATCAGGAACTAAACCTAAAGTAGCTACCTGCAACAAAAAAAAATATAATAATATAAATAAAATAATTAAATAAAATAAAAAGAAAATTGTATAATTTTCTTCTCATGCCAGAGACTTCTTTTATTTACTTTAATTAGTATAGCATGCACTTGACAATCGATCATTTCCTGCAGTAGTTCAGTCTGATCTCTCCTCCATAAATAAGCCAATGACACCAAATTCAAACGACTGCATACATTCTCTACTCTGACGCGTTGATAATCTGAGAGTATGGCACCTACAGCCACCGCCTCTGCTTGCAATTCTTCCTATAAATAAAAAATAAATAAATATTATACATACAATATATTTTCTTATGTACGAGTACATATAAAAGTGTTAATAATTGATAAACAAATTTATTTACAATTTATTTTATTTGCATTACAAGGCACATAATACACTCCTGTTCAATTGAGTAGACCCACATAATTTTATGGGTAGAACAAAAGTTGTACTACCAGCTGATAATGTATTTAATTGATCTAAAAAATGTAACGGTATTTTTGGCACCATTTTTTTCCCTTTTCAAAAATTAAGGAAATAAAGTTTGATAATTTTACCAAATTTTATTTGCTAATTACTTAATGTGCTAGTAGGTAGGTTTTCCTTATACATAATACATTCTGTCGCAGCCATAGGCGTAGAAAGAACATTATGGGGAGGGCATTTTACTCTCTAAATACGTGCATCATTAATATGCTTTTAAGCTCAATTTTAAGTTAAAGCCTGCTTAGTAACAAAATTTTACACGATTCTAATCAATTGAACACGGGTGTATGTAAAGGGTCCGCCATCTAACGTTTTTTTTTCAACTAGTGCTTATTTCGTGAATGGTAACACTTAGCTCATGTCTGATTTGACAGATAATTAGTTTTATCCTTCCGCTGAACGAATATGGTTGTGTATACGCTTGAACAACGCCGGGAAATATTGCGACATTACTTTGCCGATTTTGCCAAAAAAATCATATTTTCAGATGAAGCTCATTTTGATCTTGGCGGGTATGTAAACAAGCAAAATTGTCGCATTTGGGGCACAGAAAACCCGCACGCATACATTGAAAAGCCGACGCACCCAAAACGAGTCACTGTTTGGTGCGGATTTTGGTCCAGAGGCATAATTGGGCCATTTTTCGAAAATGAGCAAGGAGTGGCCGTTACAGTCAATGGCGATCGTTATCGGGCCATGTTGAACGAATTTTTGTTCACAAAAATTGAAGAGGAGGATATTGGCAACATTTGGTTTCAACAGGACGGCGCTACGTGTCGCACAGCCGAAGCTACACTCGATGTTTTGCGCCCTGTTTTCAAAAAAAAAAAAATATCGTTGGTAACAAAATAATGGAATTAAGTTTTACCAAATACTAGTGCCCGAGCGAACGCAATTTTTCAGACTGAACCGGAACTTTGGTAAATTTTGCAAAGCTCGGACGAACCAGAAATACTGTCAAACTACATGTAAAAGTATTTGGTATGAAATATTTGCGAAATAAATTTGCAAAAGTAGTACTCAGTTCTTATTGCAAAAAATATGTAAATCCTATCTGGCAGCATGTTTTCCATGCAAAATGACTCTGGCATCATTTTATTTTCGCTGCGAAACAACATGAGCACTACTTTTTTCGCACGGAATTTGGACAATGTTGCATACTTTCAAGCAAGAAAAGCGAGAAATTTATAAAAAACCGCAAGTGGGCGGGCTACATTTAGTACATGTCAAATTTTTCACGCGAAATAATCAATGTTGCTGAAAATTTTTCACAACTT
Source organism: Nowickia ferox (assembly GCA_936439885.1). NCBI lineage: Eukaryota > Metazoa > Arthropoda > Insecta > Diptera > Tachinidae > Nowickia > Nowickia ferox. Next base: position 13,417,338 of record OW387025.1, read on the forward strand.
CGAATAGAGTACCAGCCTTAAAGCATAGTACTCCTCCTTTTCCCACTTCAACTTTTGTTGCTCAACTCGTAATTCAGCTGTAAGAAAGATGGAGAAGGAAATACAAAGATCTCTTTTTTTCTTACAGCCGAATTGCGAGTTGATCAACAAAAGTTGAAGTGTGTGAACCGGGACTAAGCTTTTAATGTGTACGTTTTTGTCTGATTGTTGATAAATATCAGTCAGGGACAGTGTTGTCAGATATGGCGATATTTCGCCAAACGTGGCGATAAAAATTTGTTTTTGGCGATGAAAATTTTGAAATGCCGATTGGCGATTTATTTGGCGATATTTGAAATCCTTGGCGATATTTTTGGCTATATTTTTACGATTTCAATAAAATAGAATAATGTTCAAAACATGAAATTTTTTAGATAAGGAATTTTTTCTTTAATATAAACTATTTCGTGCAAAAGATTATAAGATTATAAGCTCTTTATCTCAAACAAAATTTTCTGAAATTGAAGAAGTTTCTAACAAAATTATAGACCACAAAATCTTTGTTGGTGTTTATGAAACACAGTGGGGAAAACTTCAATTGGAACCAACATTTTGATAATGAAGCTCCAAAAAGCCTGCACGAGTTCTCGTCTAAAATGCATGATTACGACGATGCTGCTGGTACTTACCACTTCAGTTTTATTACAAGATTTAAATATTAATGTTGGTCTTGGTGTTAAATTTCAATTTATCCTATTTAGATTGATCTTTTGGAATAAGTTATATATTTATAATTTTTATATTTACAATAGACGTTACCTACTGAATTTAAAATTTAACAATATTTGTAATGTAATTACAAAATAAAAATATTTTTGTAGCTAAAATTTAATGTTTTATTAAATTGGCGATATTTGGCGATATTCGACAAGTAATTTGGCGAAGAGGCTGAAAATAAATCTGACAACACTGGTCAGGGACATTTTGTTTTTATTCAAGGTTGTAATCATGATCTGATTAATAAAATTAAAAGTCAAGTAATTTTTTTAGCTTATCAGAAGTTTGAAATTGAATAAAAAAGTTCTACTCTTGAGGGACGGCTGGCAGGAAATTATCAATCTCTGCTGCTCATTTACCAAAACAACGTTATAACTCCAAAAAAACTTGTTTGCCAGAAAACAAGTTTAAATTTTTCAATTTACACACAACATAGCGGAAAAAGAAAATTTTATTTTTCTCTCAAAAGTTGATTATTTTTATGCCATTTTTACACAATATGAACAACGATATGAGGATTAATTCTGCATTATTAACTCAAAAACTCCATTTTTTGAGTTATGACGTTGTTTAAGTAAATGAGCGATATGTGTTGTTATCAATGTGCACAAATTTCAAATGTTTGTAAAAATGTGGTTGAGTTGCATGCAAGACGATGATGATGTTTCTATCTGTCCATCTATCTACATGCATCATATCGTTGAAAATTCGACGAGACAAATCGTTTTATTTGTTTAAAAGAAAACTAAAGCGATTCAAATAAAAAAATTAAATGTGAAGCTTTTAAGATTTGTGCAAAATAGAAACAATTTTACATAGAAAATTTTACTTCAAAAACATGTTTTATTTTCGAACATATTGGAAAATAAACTTTTTTTTTGTCATTAGTGCGATGAATTACATTTTTTAAATAAATAAATAAAATAAGAATTTATACATATGAAGAAAATTCTAAAACTAGAACGACTGATTGTTGAAGTAAAAATAAAATTAAAAAAATTCCCTGTAACTTTCCGCCCACTTAATATCTGTTGATGTTGTTTTTGCGTTTAAGACCTGATTAGATTTTGAATTCTATCGGCTTAGAGCCAATTTTTGCGTTAGAGAGATTAATCTTGGTTTCATTTTCTAATTAACTAATCCTAAAAATTAATTTAATCTAACATGAATTGAGTTTGATGTTTTTAAATGCTGGTTTAAACTTCTTATTGTATGTATGTATATAGTATTACCATATTAAGCAGGGATCGCAAATAACGATTATTTTCCAAATTTAAACTGAAAAAATCACAATAATAGAGAAGTGCTACTGGCACAAGGAATATACCACAATACTCCATGTTACATGGACTACCTATAGATCCAATGACTTTTATTTTTTTAATTTTTATTTATTCCTCACAAAATAAGAGTTATTTCTTGATTTTTATTTATTCCTCACAAAATAAGAGTTATTTTGTGACTTTTATTTATTCCTCACAAAATAACAGTTATTTTTTGATTTTTATTTATTCCTCAGAAAATAAAAGTCATTTTTAAAATGTGTTTATTAATTAATTTAATTTAACAAATAGGAGTTTTTGCATGGACTCTGGCGATAAATTCGATCTTAAATCTGTCAATATTAATTTTAGCGCAGAAAATGCTCTTTCTACATAGACTTGTGTTGCTGGCGTGCTATGCAAAACCTGTGCCAATCTGTACAGGTATGGATATATATATTTTTTTTCCTCCCAATATTTCATTACATCTGCATCCACGTCAATGGGCTTAGGATTGTAATTGTCGCCCTTTTCATTTCCTCCTCCAGATCACCATCTGAGTCTTCATCCTCTGAATTTACTTCAATAGAGTTTAAGAACTCGTTTAATAATGAACACGTGTTTGTGTCTTCAGACGACGGTAAAGCATCTGGTGTTTCAGCGTTTGAAGATGATGGTAAGTCAGAAGACTTTTGCGTTGCATCATTCTTCACAAAGAGTAAAATTTATTAAATTCATGTACATTAGACCACCCAATGGGCCGAAGTTTTTATTTTATTCACTAAAGCCCATATGACATTTCATTTTTCTTTCATTTATCAAGTTTCATTTATCAAGCTGGTAACTCTTATGTGTTAATTATGAAGGTGTTGAGATATTTAGTACATTAAAAAATTTTGACAAATCAAAAAATATTTTTATGTTATGCAACAAATTAATTATAAAATACATAAGAACCGGTCTTAAAACCCTAACCAGCACAAAAATGTGTTTTTCGGACAAAATCCGTACCAAATATAAGAAATCCGGTTCCAAACCGGATAAAAATATCTTATATTTGACGCTGGTAATGTAGCTTTCCATTGGTGAAAGAATTTTTAAAACCAGATGAGCGGCTTGGGCGTGAAAGCTTAGCAAAAAACAAACTCACTTTCTTATAAATTGGTTGTTTTTGTAAATGAAATAAAATTATTTGTAATAAAAAATATCAAATTTGTTTTTTTTTTCAATTTAAATAGGCATATTTTGTAAAAAATTTCATTTCTACACGTTTCCAAATTGTATGAAAAATAATGACAATTCGTTACAAACAATATGTTTTTCATACAAATTTCAAAAGGAAGAAATTATTGTACGAATATATGCAGAATCTATACTAAAGTCTCTATTTTTCATTTTATTTACAAAAACACTGAGTTATTTTTTTATATTTTATTTACTGCCAGTTCATAGAAGCCATGTAAAAATTCTTGCTTGGCTATTTATATTGAAAACATAAACAAAGCACTCAAAATTTGTTTTTGATTTCAATGTAAATAGCCAAGCAAGAATTTTTACTTGACTTCTATGAACTGGCAGTTATTAAATTAAAAATGACTTTTATTTTCTGAGGAATAAATAAAAATCAAAAAATAACTCTTATTTTGTGAGGAATAAATAAAAGTCACAAAATAACTATTATTTTGTGAGGAATAAATAAAACTCAAGAAATAACGATTAAAAAGTAATTTTTAAAATAAAAATTATAACCGTTACGGTCCCTGATATTAAGTCCTAGTTTACTTTGTAGAGAGAGACGAGGGCAAAGAAACGATTCTGTTCCCCTCGTCTCTCTCTCTCTCTCTCTCCCCTAACAAACTAATTAGCTTAGCAATAAGACTTGCATACTGTAAACTAGGACTAAGGAACAAAATAGTGGCAACATTTTCTGTGCAAAAGTCAGAAATGTTATCCTGTTGATAATTTTAATTTTTTTGTGGGAAGAAGAAGAAACTGTTTTTGCTGAGAAGCTGCTTCTCTATGTATGAGGTTTTTACTATATTTGGAGCATTTTATCCTTCATTCATATTAAATAGACATTCTGTACTTACTTATAGAGCTGTGCAAAATCGTTCATTTAAGTGACCGCTCATTTTCGTTCATTTTGTAAAAAAGAACGAGTTCGTTCATCCGCTCTTTTCAAGAAAAAGAACGAAATGAAAAAACAAACAGTTGATTCGGTCAATAAAAAGAGACAAATGCAATGTTTTTGTTATTTTTTGGCAAAATGATCAAAACAAACAAAATAACACAAAGGAAAAATCAGCAAGTAAATTTTTTTTGCAATATTAAAGTATTTTTTTGTGTGACATAAAATAAGGAATTTGGAAAATATTAATAGCATTAAGAAGTGTTCAAGATGTGTTTTTATTTTGCCACAATTAAGTCTCTGCTGGTAAATAAATCTATGGCCAATGAATAAAAGTCAAAAAGCAAGTATAGCAAAATATTTTTTGAAACGAATTTTTTTTTATTTTTCATACAAATTTTAAACGTAGTTTTTTACAAAAACTTCCTATTATTATGTTTTAAAAACTTAAGAAATATAAATGGCAATTTAATTAATTTCATAATGGTAACACTGTTACTAGATAAAAAGGCAAATGAAAACGAGAAAATGACAAAAAAATCCCACATGAACGATGAAAAAGCAAAACAAAACAAAAAAAAAAGAGCCAAGTGCGCTCGGTCATCGGTCGTTCATTTCGTTCAATTTATTTTTATGTGTCAGTACTACTGAACCAAAACAGCTCAGTAAAATGACCGGCTCACTTCGTTCATTTGAGTGATTCGTTCAATTTTACTCGTTCGTTCAGGAACGACACAGCCCTACTTACTTACCTTGCACAAAGCTAATAAATTATATAGATCTTCAACTTCATCATTATCCGTAGGTACATAATGTTTGCCTGTTTGAGTACTTTTTCCTTTGGTCTCTCGACGATACAATGGCAAACCCATTGCCTTAGCCAAGATCTCAATACCCATGTGCCCGACAGTTTGATACATATAACTATCAAGTTCGTCTGTAAATACAAATAGGAAGAAAGTATGTTAAAGAAAATTCATAAAATATCGATATAATACCCAATAATTAATTCAAAATGAGATTTGTAATTTTTTGCTAGTTTTAGGTTTAGGTTAGGTCTTACATTTTAGCTGACGATAAGTAAATACAAAGCCAAGAGCATTGATATAAGGTAAAAAATAAACAAATTATAGGTATTATAGAAAAAAAAATTTTACAAAATATTAATTTGAAAATAGGACAGAATAAGAATTAATAGAATCGTTTGATAGAATGTTTCTAATTAAAAAAAAAATTCTATCAATGAAAAACGAGTTCACTTTCTACGGATGTAGTCAAAAGAGATTTTCAGTTTTATCACAATTTTATTGGAATCAACTGTAGTTTTTTTTACTAATTGTTGCATTCAAAACATCCTAAAATGCTAATTTTTCACTTTTGTCATATTATCTCTTTCATCAATAGTATTTACTGCTTTTTAAGAATCTAATCAAATGGCTGTTATGCAACTTTTCTGCATATAAAATCATAAACTTTTTAGAAGAAAGTGGCAGCAATTTTTTTTTTTTTTGATTTTACTAAACAAATCTAGGCCTTTTATTTTCTTAGATATTTATTTATTTCTGGTTTTACGTTTATGAATTGCATAAGAACTAAATTTTGAACGTCGTGTTCCCCTTTTGGCAAATAAGTCCTGGTTCACACACATCAAGTTTACCTGATCAAATTTTCTTTTGAACCTGCATTTGTGTTCATACACAACCTCAAGTTTGTTTCATCAATTTGCGTTGTCGTAAAGTATTGCGAATGACAAAACAAAACGAAAAAACAAACTTGACTGGTGCGGTCAAGTCTGTATCCCTTCCATTCCCTTTTCCTCTCTCTCCTAAAAACTCAAAACTTGGCGAGTCAAACCTGACGTGTGTGAAAGAGGACTAAAGTCTACTAAGTTTCAGAGTTTAAAAAATAAATGTGCTTTTGGTAATAGCCCTTAACTAAGACACTTAAATATTCTTTTTATTACAATATTTTTCCAATGTTGTCTGTTGTTTTTAAATTATTTATTATTTTATTATGATTTTGGGGCTTGCATTCCAATTTTATGAATTTTGCCCAAGCGGCGAATAAGGTCACCAGTGCATTTACCTTTAAACAAAATAATTTTTGCACATAAATTAAAATTTAATTTCTTTTCGAAAATTAATTCACTGAAGTACCTACAAAATCTGCTACTGTCGTCATCTTTCATTTTTGGCACCACCACATTCATAAAATGAATAACGACAATCATCAAGAAAAGTGCGCGTGCAAATTAAATTTGCCATAATAAAATATAAGAAAATCCCAGGAATTCCCGTAAAAAATTCCCGAGATTTCTTTCCCCGAAACTTTGCGGGATTTCCGTAATTTTTTCTGGTGCTTGCGTTCAAATGTAAAGAATGCGAGTTCGTGCCTTACGTGGGAGAGTTTTATTTATTTTTTTTTTTTTTTGTAAAATCTATTAAAGATTTCGTGCGTATGTTGCATGAATTTTTCACAGTCACACAACTCAAAAATTCCCAATCTATACCAATGACGCAAATATCTACATATGTAACGTAAAAAAGGCATATTGTTCAGGAAAACTGTGTTGCCAGATAAATTTTTGCGGTTGTTAGAGATTTTGATATTTTGATCATTTTGAGTTGTGACTGTTAGCATTTCCAGTTGAGTGCGATGTCTTAAAATGCCGTAATTTGTACTCAGCCTAATTTCTTAGATTCATTGAATTTTTCAATTGCATTTCTGCAGTTAATATGTACGTACATATAATTTGAGGCTGTTGTACTCAGGGTCAGCAATACATATTTTAAATTATCTATGGCACTTTTCCAATAATATTTTTTATATTGTACATTTTTGTTTTTTCAAACGAATTAGGTTTATTTTATTACTCATAGTTTTATTGCAGGTTTTTGGCTGCTAATAATAAAAAAAGACTTTTTATTTTGGAGCATTGTGCAACGAGATTTTTTATTTTTTTTTGTTGGAAATGAGACATTTGCTTTATTTATTTGATTAATTTAATCAATATAATCATTCGGAGTAGTATTTTAATTTGGCGTAATTATTGAATAATGAAATAAAAAGAGTACAGAATCGTGTTGAGGAGTATTTACATACTTGTGATTGGAATTGAAATTTTTGTTTGATTATTGAACTCTATTATTTATAAGTTTTTGCATTATGTACCAACATCCTGTTCTCCGCCATCGAAGTACCAGTTAGGCCAACAGAAACTGAAATATTGAACGTAAAGAGGTCTAGTTTTTTTTCTCCATGCATGAAACAGGTCAAAGTGTTGATAAGAGTTGTATTTCGTATAGTGTTATCCTCGATTTGAACTGAAAACAAACAACGACTGTTTGCTGGTTGTCTCACTCACTTCAAACTAAATTAAAAGTAACCTGTATCTGGATTCAGTAACTTTTTGCGAACCGAAAATGGTAATATTTATCGCTATATTTATTCATTTGCGGTAACGATAATGTGATTCTATAATTTCCTTTTTACGATAGTATACATCTGTGTTTTATTTGCCATTTAATTGTATCATGTGGTATCCCTGCATACAAAATGCCAAAATAAGCGAAAGGCATACAGAATAATGAAAAAGAAAAATTAATGAATTTGAGCTTGTTATTTTACTTTTTTGCTTCAACCGATAACGAATATCGTTAAAATGTGTTACTGAATAGTAAAATCGATAAATTATCGTTATAGTTATTGTAGCGATACGATTACAGTACCTGTACCTGGATTCTGTAACTTTTTGCGAACCCAAAATCGTAATATTTATCGACATATTTATTCGTTTGCGGTAACGATAATCTGATCCTGTAATTTACTTTTTACGATAGTCTGCACCTTTACTCTTACTCACCATTTAATTCAATATTATGTGGTATCTCTGTATAGAAAATGTGAAAATAAGAGAAAAGCACAAAGAATAATAAATAAAAACTCAATGAATTTGAGCTTTTGATTTTATTTATTTTTTCTCCAACCTACACCGAATATCGTTAAAATATGTTACTGAATGACAAAGTCGATAAATTTTCGTTATATTTATTATAGCTATACGATTATCGTAATAAATATGTATAACGAAAATTTATCGACTTTGCTATTCGAAAACATATTTTAATGATATTCGCTGTTGTTTGGAGTAAAAATATTAAGTCAGAGGCTAAAATTTATTTAGTTTTTCTTTATTATTCTTTGTGGATTTCGATATGTCGATAAATATTACGATTGTCGCTTCGCAAACAGCTACAGAATCCAGGTACTGGTCTCGAATCGTCAGATCGGTGATTGTATCGACAATCGCATGAAAGATAATTTCGTGATATGCATGTCAATTGTATGAACGTAGTGGCATCATGTCATCAGCGTTACCATTTGAGCGACTAAAGTGGCAATTTTACACTTTTTTGAAGCCTTGCCACTTTTGTTGCCACTTTTTCAAAAATCCCCTTTTTTGCCACTTTTTTTTATAAATAAATACTTTATAATTTAACGATAGTTTCGGCTTGAGGTCATCCGTGCGAAATTAAAATCCAAACATTTCAAAGGTCAACTATACGTTAAATTATCTAAGTACTTAATATTTACATATGTATATGAATTTGCTTCTATGTATCTTCTAAAGAATTGTTGTTTAGTTTTAATGTTAATTATTATTATATTTTATTTTATTATTTTACCGCTTTTATAAATGAACTGATTGTTTTCTGTTATGTTTTTGTTAATTTTTACTAAATTCCAATGTTTTGTTTAAAATAAATGCCTTTATGAAAACGTTGCGACTTTTTTTTTCAAAATCCCCTTTTTTGTGCCACTTTTTTATTTTAAATACCCTTTTTGTGTCACTTTTTGAAATTTCTCAACGGTAACGCTGCATGTCATACATACGATTGCAAAGGGACCGTAATTTTCCATAAAATTCACAATAGTTTTTAACTTGCATAACATATTCAATAGTACATTGAATTCACAATAGATATAGAACTGTCAAAATTATTCAAAGGTGTAATTAGAATTAACAAATACAAATATGGAATCGGGATTATTATTTTATTTTACTTAAGTTCAAGTTATATCGAAGAAGATGAAAAAATAATACAGCGGCAGCTGAAGGATTGGATCAGAAATCCATTGGCACTGTTGAACACAGCGCAAGATTTTAAAAATGTGTATGGACTAAGTGTCCTGAATGAAATAAATTTAAAACAATTTCGTGAGCGTGATTATTCAGCAAATTTTTGGCCTTGGATGCAATTTATTATAATTAGTCCTAGAAATATAGTGCTATGAAATTATAATTTATTTACTGAAATTTTAGTTTACCTAAATTACACAGTGGAACAATGCTTTTCTTGTTTAAATAAAAATAGCCGATCCTTATGTATTTCTGTCTACTGATTACGATGGCATCATAAGTTTTTCTACAGCAGCTCTAGTTTTAAAGATATAAGACATTTAGAATTTCTTTAATTTACACCACTTTTTTATATTCGCTTAATATTTCACGAATGGTCCTCAAAACTTTATAATACATATATACTTACTATGGATTATTAATCTACATAAAAGTCTCTTTCATTTTGATGCGCATATCAGGATATCTTCTAGTTTCAGAGATATTGTGCATTATATGAGTAAAAAATACTTTAAATTTTTCTTTTGTGCGTTCACGGATGTAAAGATTTGGGCCCTGGAATCTAATCGTCGCTTTTTATAACCAACTGATTCGATGACGTTTTTTGAGTTTGAGATTATGGTATTCGATATCGGACAATATTATTACATTGTACGATAGCGAAAGCCATAATCTTAAACTATAGAAAATGGTGATTGAATCAGCTCAATATCAAGAGCGACGATTAGACTCTTGTTCTTTCACCTTCGTGTCATCTGTGCTTAGAACACATGTAGTTGCTCAAATTGGAAACAGTGTGCCGAACTTTAATGAATTTCTTATAGAAATTAATACACATAAACAAATACATTTCTCTCGGTGCAAATTACTTAGGGTCTACTCTGTAATGCGAAACGAAACAATGCAAATTCGAAAGCATTTTCTTTCGTTTCGAATTACACAGTAGAACCCCATAATTGCGACCAAACCAGCAACTTTTCACAAATTGTGAGATAAATAATTGTCGAGTCATGATTTCAAATGTTCGAAAATTGGCATTCCAATTGCAATATAAAAATGTGATAAGTAGTATACGTTGGAGGCTTCGAGAGCGTCTGCTCCATTATGTGTTGCAATATGCAGCACGTATGGAAAGTGTTGAAAAAAATAAAATAAAAAACTTAATACAATAAATATTGATTTCTAAGTTATACATATAACACGCATGCTAAATTCATACCCACCACTGTATTCGTACTAATATTAACAGAATACAGTAGTTTCCTTGTGAAATCCTTTATTTCTTCTCTTGCTTTGTTATGCAAGAATACTACTTTTTTCTCTATTAAATAAAAATAATTTAAAGCACAAAAGAAAAAAAGTTAGTTACCTCTATCCTTGGGATGTAAATTGGCTAATGCAACTATTTCATGACCCTCGGCTACACACTGCATCATATTGTAGCAGCTATCCTTGCCACCACTAATCATGGCAACAACACGCATTTTAATTAATTTGTGATTGGTTGGTGTGCACGTGCGATTAAATAAATATAAGATTTAAGTCAAGGTACGAGTGTGAAATTTAAAATAAAATTTCAAAACATTTTCTCCAATTTCAAGTCCAGCTCATTGGTAAGAATTTATTTTGAATGCTGAAATTAAATCGAAAATAGAATATATGTACATATGTATATACTATAAATAAAGTATTAAAATATAAAATATAAATAAAAAGCAATTAACATTATACTCGTACATTTGCTTGATAAAAATAGACGCAGAAAACGATTTTCATAATTTGTTTATAATGAATATTTTAATGGTTTAATTTTCACACTCTACGGGGTGCCAAATAATAGCAAAAGAAATACATATATTTTCAATTAGATGCTACTGCTCCCGTCATCGTTAAACAGAACAACAACAAAAACAATAACTATAAACATTTCTTGCACAAATATTTACAAATTAAATAAATCTTGGCAATATCGACTTAAGCAAAGCAGTGTTTTTCGGAAAAAAATTAAAAGTTTCTAATGCATGATGCCACTGCAAATTCCAGCTACAACATAATATAATTAAGGTTGGTCTGTTATTGTTTATCCCTATCGTGAATAAAAATGTAAAATTTTCATTCACAATGAAGGGAAATTTGCTGTCGCAAATTTCATGGGGACATTTGTTCCCGCTATCAATGCATAGTGAATGTAAAAAGCGGGAAGAAATTTGTAAAGCTTAAAAATGAATTAAAAATCAAACAAATTTAAGTTTTATAGTAAGAATATGAATGATTTTAAGCGTAAAGTTGTATTTTGAAATATTTTAGGTACCGTGAAAAATATTCTTAAATATATATACCATCGACATAAAATTTAGTGCATGTGAACCAAGGAGGTTCATACTTTATGCAAAAAGGTGTATTATTTATAACTTTAAATATTTAATTGGAAGGATATTATTGATATTAAAAATATTATTCATGATAAGGGGAATAAAAAAAAGGGAACACATTTCAAGCGATTGCAATTTGGGAAAAGGGAAAATATTTTGGGGGAAACAATGTTCACGGATACTGGTCGTTATTATTAACAAAGTTTTATTTTCTACGGAATACGCAGAATACGAATTCCCCCAAATGCAACGAACCTTTTTAAATAAAAAAATTCAACTTTTCGTATCGAAAATTAAAAAAAAAAACATTTTGTTTTCTTTTAATTTCTATTTAAAAATCAAACGCTGAAAAAATCACCTGCAAAGGCGACTGACTGGCTCTTCCCATGTAAGAATATTATAGTTGGTGTGGCCCAATCAATAAGTCCCATACAAATTGTGTATCGTTTTAATGTTGGTCTTGACTGGTAATTAATTTTTTACATTTATTTATTTATTTATTTTTTGGCAATAGTTCGGGATGAAAATTTTTTGTTTTCATTTTTTTTGGCAAGCTCTTCGACATTTTCATAAATGAAATGGATCACTCGTGATTATTTATGTGAAAGTAATTATTCGTTGTACAATTGTTGGTCAAATGTAGTTTAGAAAGTATTTTTTTTTTTTGAAAAATTATAAACTAATGGATAAAATAAAACCAAATATAAGCCCCTATTTTGTAAAACGCAACGCTTAGCGTTGATAAATTTGATACGTATTTTGTTTTTGTGAATTAAAATTTTTTCCATAGAAAATTTGTCAACGCTTGGCGTTGCGTTTTACATAATTAGCCATATAATAAATGTATTTAAGCGATTATCTAAGCGCACAAATATGTACATATAGGACGACCAAAACTACATACTCAAAGAACGTCATAACTCAAAAAATTTAATTTTTGAATTAGTGATTTAGAATTAATTCTCATATCTTTCTTCATATTGTGTAAAAATTTCATATTCAATATCTATTAAATGAAAATAAATGCAAAATACAACAATAGCTATTCATCGCTTTCGCAAGAATAGAGTGTTGCCACACAATTATTCTTTCACCGGGTGCAGTCAAGTTAATAGTTGGTGTTTTTTTTTTTGGGAATTGTTACAATTTATGTTTAATGATCCCATATTATTATTTTACTTATTCAGTTTTTTATCGCGGGCTTTGAGCGCGGCGACCGAATCAAGAAATTCCGTAACGAAAATAAAAAAACCTAAGACTATTTGTATTTGAATCGCCCAGTGTATGTTAACCCCTAAAGTATGCTATTGATTTCATTAACATCATACAGTATTGCTAGAACAGATTTTTACATTTAGGAAAACACAATGTGGCGTACTTAAGAGCAATCGTGGTTGACAAAAATGATATACACAAAAATACAATTCGTAGGTTTTTAAGCTATTATTTTTCAGATATTTAGAGGATATCAAGTCTCAAACTTATGTTTCTTATTTCAGTTACCATAAACCTAAAGTTTCAATGATAAAAATTCCTGAATAACCTACATGTATTGCAAGATAATAAAAATATTTTAAACGATATTAACTTCTCATTTATTCAATAAAATAAAAAAATTTATTTTTTATCAGTCACCATGCTCTAAAAGTGTAACTTGAATTAATATCAAAGAAAAAACTTGAATTAATATCAATGAAAAAAAAATTCTGCATAAATAAAAAATAAATAAATAATTATAATTGCATAAGTTGATAAAAAATGCTAAGCAATAGCTTTACCGCGGCAGTCCCCGAGTGCCACACGTATTTTTTTTTTATATTACAAATACATCTATTCTTTCGCGGACGACAGCAGCATCGGCCATTCTGTCTCCTTCAGCAATAGATCAAACCTGCAGGATTGTGATGGTATGAGACAAATTATAAACACTACTTTAACTTATGATTTAACAAAAATTTCTGAATGGAGTCATGCGAATAGGGGCGATTTTAACGCTCGTAAGACCCAATGTTTGATGATTACTCATAGACACATGATCGATAATGCTGCTCTCTCTGTAACTATGGGTGATATAAATGTTAAGGAAGAAGAAGCTCTTGAGCACGTGCGTCATTCAGAGTAGAGATGAGCGCATGTTGTGTTTTTTTCGTGACACGAACACGCATGACTTAACACGAAGTATTCGTGTTGACTAAAATTGACACGATAAACACGAAACGATTTTTGGTGTTAAAATATGTACGCATGAGTTTCCAGTAAAAAAAAAAATTTAATATTTTGCATCGTCAAACACGCAAAACCATCAAATTTCGTGCGTGTTGTGCAGTTTCGTGTTTTGAAAACAGTGCGTGCGTGTTTCGTACGTGTTGGACATCTTTCGTGTTCGTGTCGTGTTGGAACAATTCAACACGCGCCCATCTCTAATTCAGAGCATATATATCTTTTTGTGGTCGATTCTCCAATAAATTGCACTACCCATTACAGAGAAAATTTCTTTTTTAGCCGTACTGTTGGTATGTGGAACACACTACCCGAGGAAGACTTTCTTGTCACTTTCAGCGTGAAGAAGTTCAAATCGAATATCTACAGACACTACTCTCTCTATTCTCTTCCCCTCAACTTATTTTCCTAGTTTTAGCACAATGCATCATCATCAGGGTCATCCTCTGGTATTAAAAAAATGCAAGCGTTTCATGAATTTCGTTTCACCTCACACCAACCTGCCAATGAATCCCGTATTCACATAAAACGCCGACTTAATCTGACGTAATCTCACTTTTGGTCTTCTCTGGCAACCTTGTTTTTGGAAAATATTTGGTTTTACTGTACATTGCAAGTCGAATCCCTATCAAGCGGTCTCAACTCGCCAGGTCATTATTTTCGCCGCTTATAATTTGAATATACCTCCGGATGTCAATACACATTTTTCATTAATTTTTTTTTTTGACATCCCAAGTACGAATTTTTCAAAGCGAATTCATTAAGCAATTCTACCTTGTATGAACGTGCTTTGGGTATATTTTAAAAATGATTTAACGTAAACAATGCAACTCTTTAAATCACTCAAATGCAAATGATTGCAATAAATGTTTTAAATTGCAATTTGTTACAATGTTTATTAATTTATCATTCTGATTGTGCATACCAGCGTATGAGTATGTATGTGGCTGCCATATTTGCAAATGTCACTTCATTTCCTTAGAATTATTACTTTTCTTTGCATTTACAATAGTTTTTCAACTACGTCATCTGAGTACTCGTATATTGTATTATGCACAAGCATATTTATGTACCATACATAACAAAAGCCAATTTAATTTGTAGGAACAGCAAAGGAAAACATGAATATTGCACAATATTTCTATACGTATCTACGTGCAGTTGGTCAGCTTGTAAGCGATGTCGTAGTATTTTTTTTATATTTTTATTGACTGATTAATACTTTCCTGCTGCTCTGAATAGTCATTTAGGGCCAAGTTTTGGGTTAATCGGCCAATCTCGAGGTGTTTTAATCTTACATTAAGGGTAATTTCCACAACGATACAAAAGTAAACTTTAAGAATTTAAAACCAGTATTTTGTATTGAAATACTAGTTTTAAAATTCTTAAAGTATACTTTTGTTCGTTGTGAAAATGACCCGTAATGTAAGATTAAAACACCTCGAGATTGGCCGCTTAAACTAGCAAGCAAAACCATATAATCGACTACCCGAAAATCACAAATAAAGATTAATGTTAATTTAATATCTAAGCTTGAACTCAAAAAGTGGCCCTAAGGGCTAATAAATAAATAAACGCTGGATTAGTTAAACTAAACTTAAATTTATATGTAGTTTAAACTCAACAGGAGTAAATCAGTGAATCATACCTTATGTGTAGTTTAAAAAATAATATTGTGGCAGCACTATAATAAATGTCAAAAAACACCTGTTTTGCAGCAGGCTATCATTCTTTGCACAATCAAAAATACAAAAAAGTTAAAAAATTTTAATTAAAGGTCGACAAATTTTACTGAGAAAGGAGTTATGTATATTTATGGTTGGTTAAAAAAATTTCACTTGGAACCTAAAATTTGTGTATTTCTTATTATTAAACTTAAATTTGTCTGATATCCAATTAATTTTTAAGCTTTACAAATCTCATTCCGTTCTTTGCATTCACTGGGACTGATAGCGGGAAAAAATTTCATCGGAGATTCACGATATTATTTTTCCCTTCGAGGGGAATGAAAATTTCTCATGAACAAAAATTCCACTTGTTATTCACAATAGGGCTAAATATATTTTAGGTAAGCACCAGTGTTGCCAGAAAATGATGATGAGAGAGTGCTAAATCGGTCAAAAAATTCTGCTAAAATGTTCTACAGAGAAAAGTATAATGCCAGATTTAAATGTAGAAAAAAATTAGTGTTTTTTAAAAGCCATTCACACACGCATTGTTGTCATTTTAGCATTTTCACTGCCAGATCTGGCATTTTCATTAGTTCAAAAGCATTCAACTTTCAAAAAATTCTGCTAAATGCTTTCTGGCAGAATTTGTTGAAAATAAAAAATTTTAATTTGTTAAAAAAATTCTTCTGTATAGAGGTTCCCTGCTGATCTGCACTAGCAACAGTAAAATGCCCATAGGATCCAGCTAACCCCTCAATAATCAATTTCAATGTATTTATAATTAAAAAAATATTTTACTGAATAAGTAAACTAATATTTTGGAATTATAGTGCGTAAAAACTTTAAAACGTAATTGTGACATTTCCAAAAACACCAATTATTAACTATTTTATATTTGTATGTGCTCTAAAAATACCTGCAAATACTAATAAGTTTGTATAAACATGAAATTCAAAGCCATTTCAATCATTTTTTGTACATTTAAATCTGGCATTATACTTTTCTTCTGTATAACATTTTAGCAGAATTTTTTGACCGATTTAGCATTCTCGCATCATCAATTTCTGGCAACACTGCACACACGAGAACAATTGTGCTGGCATACATGCCAGCTTGTAGGTAAGAGAGGCAAAGAGAGTGGTTTTGTGGTTAGCATAATTTTTCAAACAGGTACAACCCCGCATCAGCAGCACAAAACCAATATACACACAGCTTAAAAATAGCAAATGTTAAATGAATACGAAAAAAAACACTAACACACACAAAGCTGTGTATACGTATAGATTTTTATGCCAGATGAATTAGTCTCGTGTGTTCTAAAAAGAACAAAAATTGTGCGGCATAAAAAATAGTCTCTTGTGTGAAAGGCCAATGGGAATTGTTATAATTTAAGTTTAACTTTACTTAAGTAAAATATTTTTTATTTGAAAATACATTGAAATTGATCACTGTTGCTAATGCAGATCATCAGGGAACCTTTACCCTGCAATACATGTACATTTATCAGAAAATCCTCTATACAGAAGAATTTGTTTAACAAATTAAAATTTTTCTTTTTTCAACAAATTCTGCAAGAAAGCATTTAGCAGAATTTTTTGAAAGTTTAATGCTTTTTAACTAATGAAAATGCCAGATCTAGCAGTGAAAATGCTAAAATGGCAACAATGGTAAGCACATTTAATAACTTTTTTTTATACACTGGAGTTTGGAAGATTTGATATTATTTATGTTTGTTCTATTTTAAGCTTAGATTAGACGTGTCACAGCCATAACCAAAACTCAATTGGTTTCTATGGTTATGAATATAACGTTATGGCAAGTCACCTATAATCAAATGCACAGCCTTTACATGAATTCCACATGTGAAAATTTTCGAATAAAATTTTTCGTTCACAAGAATTTTAATTTCGTTTAAACCATTCCAATAATATTAAAAACTAACATATTTCCACTTTTTCCAACAGACAAATTTATGTGAATGATTTTTTTTTTTCATAAATTGTCAGATTATTTCGCAATCGTAATTGTGTAATTGGAAACGAAAGAAAATGTTTTCGAATTTGTATGCTTATAACACGTAAATTCGAAAGCATTTCTTTTCGTTTCGAATTACAGAGTAGACCCTCTGGTATGGAGTTCTTACGGAAATTCAGGTTCCCATATGAACTGTATTAAAAAAAAAAATCATACGGAAATTCAGGTTGGTAAATTTTTTAAATTTATTGCCTATCTTAGGGATGTTATAAATAGAAGTGAATACTTTTTTCAGTAAACTGAAACAAAAACTAATGTTCATACAACTGTTTGGTTACGGAATTTTTGACATTTCTAATATTCATCAAATTTTAATTAATTTTGTGTGTTGCAAATTAAAAAAAAAGCGAATTTGCATTTGCAAACATAATTCTACGCAAAAGGCTACACGATTATTTTTCCGTGTAGAAATAAATGTAAATTTACAAAAGTAAATTTAACATGAAAGCGTATTAATGAATTTGGCATGAAATTTGCTAGACGTATAGAGCATTCGAACTCATGACTTTTACGTTGAAATATATTTAACTTTATCTTATTAAATATTTTTAGGTCGAAACATATTCAGACAGCCCTATCGGAAAAAATTCCTCCAATCATGAATTCCTTGGGAACAAAAAAGAGTTATAAGTGGCATCACTGCATTACGTAGCCGGTTGTTTTACTGTTTCTTGACATTTTGTTTTCTGCCTTTTTTTGCGTGCAAGCATAAACAAATTGATTGAAATTCAACAATTTGAAAAAATATTTAAAAATGTATTTTCAAATAATGTATTTGGGCATTATTTGTGTTTTTCGAAATACAAGAACTATAAAATACTATTTTATTTATATAATATTGGTTTTAATGGTGAATTATGTGCGTTTTTATGTAAATTCCTTTCTATTTTGCAAAAGGAAAGATTTTTAGTGAAAAAGGAAAGATTTTTAGTGAAAAAAAGCAAGTTCAACTACCTACTTTTTTCGGGGGAATTTTTTATTCCCGTATTTGGTAAAAAAAAGTGGGAAAATAAATTCATAATAGGAGAAAAGGGGAAGGTGAAAAAGCTCGGGTGGAATTTTTGTTCATGATTGGGATGATTTTTATTTTACTTCAAAACATACGAGTATTAGGTTTATTTATTTATTTTTTTCAATTCAGTAATAATGAAGCCTATAAGGGCAAACAATTTAGAGAAAAAATAAAAGGAAGAATAAATAGTAGAACTTCAATCTCATTTGTTTCAAAAATACTTAAAAATGTATGTACTATGTACATATATGAATTCGTTACGTTTCATGGCTCTCCAGCCGTTTACATAATAATTACAATTAGGAAAAAGGTTAAAAAATAAACAATACACAAGTATATGAAAATATGAAAAATAGTTAAATTAATTATAACTAAAAAAGCTCCTGAAGAAGTTGAAAAAAACCAACGAAACGTCGAGCAGATGTTATACATATACATACATCATTTCACAAAAATTATTTTATTGATGCTATAAAACATAAACTGACCAAAAAATCAGCCTAAAGTAAGCCCTAGTAACACTAAAAGAACTTATTGGTCAAAAACAAAACCAACATTAAAAAAAAAAAATAAATAATAACCAGGTCGAACTAAGCGGTGGTCTGCATGCTTGACAGATTCAATAGATGTTCTAGTAGTTTTTGACGATATGTATAAGTCGTTAACAAAAAATTTCTGAGGTTGCTTGGTAAACGCTTAAAACATCGGGCAACACGAATTAAAAATGATTTTTCAAAAGCATAACAAGATATTCTAGGAATAATAACCTGTGGGTTCCTTACTAACCGAGAGAATACAAATACATATGTATGTTACGAAGAGTGATTGGATTACCACTTCTAATGACACCGTAGAAAAATACTAGATTCCTAAAAACAAGAATAAATGAAACCAAATTTGTTTTTATTTTTTTTTTAATTTATTTTTATTAAGAAATTAACATAAAAAAAGGTAAATATTCTGAGAGATTTTGCATCTTGTGGGCAAACTAAGATCGAATAAACGGGACATAGTATTTGATTTTAAAACTACATATTTTATTTTATGCCTAATTTCATTCATTCATCCGGCTGATGTAATTTAATTTATGTATGTTTCGTAAAAAAAAATGCTTTACGATTTTACCAGTTGTATTAAAAAAAAAATACTTTAAATTACATACGAAACATATTTAAAATTTTTAAGCAAGTTTAATTTTTATTTTTTTATTAATGTATTCTTAATAGTTCATATTAAAAAACAAACTAGACATAATTTAGAAAGGCCCTAACTCCTTTTTTTTGAAATTTTTGAAGAACATCTAATGTATCGAAAAATGCATAAAATCTCCAATTCAAAAAAATTATGAGTTAAGGCCTTTCTATATTAATGTAACGATATACAGATACATGTGTATGTATATACTATATAAAAAGATAAGACAATATTACAACATTTACATACATACATATGCATGTACATATGTATGTATGTATGTATTTAAAATTTTATAAATTGCGTTTCATTACCAAAAAAAAACCAAAATTTATCAAATTTTACGATTACAGCGACTTTGCTGACAACATCTTCTGCTTTATACATAATTGAAAACTAAATTAAATATGTGACAGCGCATAGAGAAAGGGACCTACATAAGGGTAAAAAAAATCAATTTTCCCTTTTTTTTTTTGATGTGGACAACATCTGAGCATCGAATGAAAGTGTTCCCTCCCACAGATATGCGCGTTTTATGAAATCGAAGTACACCAAAGATACACGTATTTAAATCTTTAAAATGGCTCTTTTGAACAAAACCGGTTTTTACCCTTAGGTCCCTTTCTATTTTGCGTGTCACAAATATGTAAATGGGTTTTAGGCTTAAATCTAGTTTAGTTTAGTTTATCACGTCCAAATAAAATAAAAATTATCTTAAGTGATAGAAAATTGAACTCTGGCTCCATTAAGAGCCAATGATATTCTTTACTGTAAATGAAGAGAATCTTAAGTTATAAGCACAGTGTCGGGAAACACCATAGAATTGTTAGAAATAGGCGCCGTGTCCGACCAAGAAAATATGCAAAAAACCACGGTCCAACTTACGAACGGGTATAACTAGACACCTCAAATATTAATATTAGACCACTCATTAAAAAGACCGTACTTTAATCAGAGAGGGGTAACATAAACGTTTTTTTCAGTGAGTGGCTCTAATGTACATACATATATTACATATGTATACATACTATGTACATACATAAGTATGTATGTAAGCCAATGCTATTAAAAAGGTTTATGCAGGATATGAGGAATTAAAAGGACATTTTCTAGGGAAACTGTCTTATTATCTTATTTTCTGAACCAAATAATCGGCAACTTAAACAGAATGTCTATTCCGCAAAACTTTCATTTACATATACATATGTATCCTACACACCTTACAAAAAAATTGCTCGCTCAAATTATCGCCAACACGTTTACTTTGTTTGCCAATTTAAGATAAGAAACTCCTTTTTATTCAAATATTTGAAGGTCATGAATTTCATAAATAGATATGTACATACACCTGTATAACATTTGTAAAGTTGATGTAACTATTAATAACGTGCGTTTAAACGTGAGTACAACTGAAAATTTCTTGTACATTACTCATACATATACGATTGTACATGTGTACAAACATATGTATGCATAACTATATGACCTTTTTAAATTGACCTACATAATTTATAGAAAAATTGTGAACATATGTACCTATTTACATATGTAATTACAATACATATGTACATAAGTACGTATATGTATATATACTTACGCCCATCCAAATACGTATTCAAGAAAATAGCCAAAAATAGATGAGTCAGGCAACACTATACATCATATATCACAACAAATTTACAGTTGTGTATTAATTTTTGTCTGTTACTATTTCGTTTAGATGAATACATCAAGCGAAATCGATCACTATTTAATTTTTTCTTTTATAGGTGCACATTCATTATGAACCACACATTATTTAATTTTTAGCAAATTCTTTTTGAAATTTAATTTTCACACTTATGGTTTATTGCCAATAAACAGACGACAATCACCTTGGACTCTGCTGCTGAGTTGAGGGCAGTAGTGAGGTTTAACACCCTTCTTGAACAAAGCCCTAAAAAACTATGGTTATGTTATATATTCCACTTTAACACGCATTTTTTCAACCGACATTTCGTTGGCAATTTCCTATTTAATCTTTACAAAATTATTAATCTTTTTAAGGAATTGCAAAAACAAAAGAAGAAAGATATTTTATTTTACTTGTTTGTCTGGTGTGAGCACAAAGTTTTACGTTTTTTAGCAAATTCTCAATTACGACTAAAGAAATTTAAGATTATTTTATTCTTTGCTTCTTTATTTGTTTTTCTTCTTATTTTTCTGTATATTGTTGTTTTGGCATTACATTTCTTTTGTGTTGACATTTATTAGATTTGTCATGTTGTCATATGCTTTATGGAGCTGCCAGATGCTGCACTACCGAATATTTTAGTTTGACCGAATATTTAAAGACGGTAGAACTTGTTAAAAGGAATTCTCTAATGTGCCGCGACCTTATTATATTGTATAGGCTAACGCAAATAGATTTTTTAAATTAACGCAGGTAGATAATTCAATTTGCTCTCTTAATCCTGCACAAACTTATATATTATATTATATTATGCGCTTTGAGTATACATATTTATATGGAACTTACAAATTTTAAAGCAACAAATATTCGGTGATGCTAAAATGCGCCTTGACAATGCAACTGTGTAAAGTAAATAGCAAGAATTGGCGCCCATTTCCTTGTAAAAATTTAATTTGTTTTGTTATAAGCTTGCAAAAATAATTTAAAAATAAGAAAAATGCTAAATCAAATAATAATTTATCTTTGTGTTATAAGTTTCTAAAAAGAATTAAAATATTAGGAGTAAGTAACACAAAATATTTGTACAAACAAATATGTACATGTGTATGTAAAATATCATACAATCAAAGAAAAACAAAGTGGGTGTATCTCCGCCCACATTTTTTACAATGAGATCAAATGGAAGCTATACCCTCTCTGACAAAAAATGAATTTTTTAAATCGATCGAAAAGTTGCGAACTATGAAATAATATAACAAAAAAAAAAAAAAAGAACTGACGAATTGATAACTTCTTCCTTTTTTTTGTGAAATCGGTTAAAAATGCGATGTTGAATTTTTTGTTAGTTGCGTGGTGTTTTTCATATTTGAAAAACATTCTCAATTTTTTTTTCACTTATTTACAAATTATGCAATACAAAGCTACGCAGGTCAAAAATAAATATGTATATTCAGGGGTGTTCTGTAAATCGCGCGCGTTGAAATCGCCTAATTTCTAGGAAAGAGCTCAGTTAAAAAGTTGACTTATTGCAGCTTTTTAATTGGTTTTAATGTTTAAAATGTTTAAGTTATTGTATACTAACTTTACTTCGAATGCTTAGTGCATCGTCCGATCAGTAGAACAGTTTTTCGATTTTGGAAATCGCACGATTTCAAAACGCGCGGTTTACAGAACACCCCGGATTATAAGCGGAAATAGACTGTTAATACTTCTGTTTCAATAAAACAATTTTTATTTAGTGATTTCGAACATTTTTTTATTTAATTCGTATATTGTTTATACTTAATACTATGAACAAATTGATGAATCATTTCTTGTTATACTATATGACTTCATAGATTGGAGGCTGTTAAAAAATGTTGCAAATTTCAAATATTTTTATTTTATAATTATTAAGTTCGTAACAGTTGTTTTATTTTGACTAAAAATTATAAATAAATAAAAACCAATAATAAATATAATAAATAAAGCTTATTAGAAATATTTGCTAAACTAAGGGTACTTTCTGCATTACAAAATGTATAATTTGTCTAGAAAATTTATATGAAAAGCATTAATTTTTTTTTCATAAGTTGTCTATTTGTAATGTGGAAACCACATCTTAGATTTTTAACTATAATTAAATTTTATTTTAATGTCGCACTAATTTTTGTTAGTTTGTTTTGAGTTTTCTTTATTTTTCTGCATTTTAAGATCAATATTAATTATGTATGTATGTATTATTAATTTTGATATAAAATTTAATTTGAGAATTTATGTTGTAAATTGTATTTCTATTTGATATTTTGGAAATCGCGTTGATTTAATTTTACTTATAAACTACGTGCTTTTTTTAAGAAAAACATTTTTTTCATTCACAAATATTGCATGCAAATTGCTTGATAATAATTATTAATAAATTTTTATTTTTCTAAATGAAAAAAAAAAAATTGTTTTGGAAACAATATCAAAAGATACATATTTTGCAGAAATTTTAAACAAAAAATAATAAATAATAATAAAGTTGCTTAAAACTAAAGCGTAGATTTTGTAAGTTCAAACAATTTTTTCGTTTTGAAATTTGTGGAAAAAAATATTTTTTGAAAATAATTTTCGTTATTTATCATACAAATTTGAAACGTTTAGAAACGAAATTTTTTATAAAATCAGGGGGCAAATTAGGGCACTCGTTATCGAACGAAATTACGAAATATTTCAATAGAGTTTATGTGGGAATATTTTTAAATTACGAATCGTATCGAATGCCGTAATTTGCACCCTGACTATAAATCAAATATTTTATAAGGATCGTGCTGTGCTATTTTTGTATGTTTTAATGTAACATTGAAAGATTTTTTGAACCAATTAAAAGAAATCCGATGTGCGAAATTATTGCAGACATATATAACAAGACATAATTTCCATTGCAGCAAAACTTATTCACTCTTTTTGTTTTTTCTTGAGTATAACGTAAGAACCAAAAAGAACAAAAAACTTCCACCCTATAAGAGTGTTTATTATCATGGTTAATAATATCCTCATTAATAATCGTAGCAAATATCATTTGCTGCAAATTTATTTTGTGGGAAAATCAGGCCAATAATTGAGATAATATCTGTGTGTGGTGCCTTCGAATAATCGATCCAACCAGTTGCTGAGACCATCCAAGAGATTTTCCTCCAGCAGAATTTTTGGATCATCATGATCATCTGAATCATCCGAGTTGCCAATAGTGAAGAAAGCGCCACTCTCCGGATCATCGGTGCGCACCAATTGTCTGGTTATCTTTTCCATTCTCTTAACACCTCTTGTGGTTTCAGGA
Organism: Nowickia ferox; assembly: GCA_936439885.1. Lineage (NCBI taxonomy): Eukaryota > Metazoa > Arthropoda > Insecta > Diptera > Tachinidae > Nowickia > Nowickia ferox. The sequence continues at coordinate 13,442,099 of OW387025.1, forward strand.
TGCTTGGCATGATACATGCAAAAATATTTGCGATGACCATTTAAAGCAATAACGGTGCCAATACAATTTCTGGGATTTATTTGCAAGTTTTTTGTTTCGCCTAGAGACAGTCTTAGCAATTCGGAGTACCAGGATAGACCCTTTTCTATGAGCATGTGGCCGAAAATAAGTGTTTTATTTTTTCTATAAGGCCACACTGCCTTATGAAAAGGTGGTATTAGCTTTGTGCGTGTCTGTAGGTCAGTGATTAATATAATCGTTCTACAGCCTGGTTTAAGCAAACGCACCATGCCATTGTATTTTTCTGCTCTTAGCTCGTGTAGTTTAAGTTCGGGTACATGTTTATTTGGCTTGACGGCAAATTTGGAATTGATTTGTCCTTTGGCCTTAAGACTTTCCTCCTCGGCTCGTACAAAGTACACCATAACGTAGCCAACAGCAAACATAAATGCAATTGTACCCAACAAAGACAAAGTGGCCAGTATATGTTCCTGTTCTATAGAATCTATGAGATATTCGTAAAAGTATAAGGCTTTCGATATCCACTCATGAATGAAACCTTGGGCATGCTCGTCTAACAGATTCTTAACAAAAGCCTCATAACTCAAAGCTTCCGACGTTTTCAACAATTTTTGTATTGTATGATCTATACGTTGTTTGGTATGATTTATAAGGTGATCTGATGATTGGTGACCCGAACTATGCAAGTCCAAATTGGCATCACTCACCCACTCGTATTTAACATGTGAGGTATCGCGACGCCATATAACCACAATGCGCAACAATTTATCGTCGTTGGAGCCCTTTGATATGGCATTAATGAAATCCATTTGCTTCTCTTTGAAAATGTAGGCAAAACGTACTTTATCCAAACTGTACCCACTTTGCAGTGCAATATTTCTTAAAGCACCCCGAGCGAAATTGTGCTCATCGGAATTTTCCGTTATAAGTACCACACAAAGGCGCTTACGTGGCCGATTCCATTCGGCTGGGCAAATACCTTCTAAAATTTCCTGTGAGGATAGCCGTGGGAGTGTTAAATACTGATTGGAGTATATAATACTGTTAAGAGTCTGAGCTGGAATCTCAGACATAGACACACTGGCAACAGGACGTTCCACATATTCATTGAACAACAACAAAGTGTCCAGTTTTGGATGTATTTGAAAGCGCTGCTTTATTTGTGCACAATTTGGCTTGTCCAAATACACAAAACCAAAGGCCACTCTACTGCGAAATGCATATGCGGCTATTAAATATCTCAGTCTGGTCTGATTCCGAGGTTCCAATATCAAAGCCCTCACTTTGTTGTCCATCCAACCATTAAGAAACGCGTCCACATTATCATCATCTATTGTGCTGCCTATTCGATATGGCAGCTTCCTGCGTATAAATTCCACCACTTTTTGTGAGGTCAATGTAGATTCACGGTAAACATAATTATGACCATTTAAAACCAACACCAAGCTGGGCAAATCACTTAAACCGGCCATACGGAAGAGACGCTGTTCATGTGCGGCGTTAACAGTAGCAAATTGTATGCCTAAAGGTTCCAAAATTTCTACAAGCTTCTTAAATGCCCCCACCATATGAGTGCAACGGAAGCACCAGTCATTGTAGAACATTAGTATGTACGGCACGGTCTGACTTTTGGGCAATACAATTTGCTCATAATACTTTGTGGTTATGGAAAGTTTGTGATATACACTTATGTCATGGTCGAAGTAAAATTTCTTGCCAAAGAATTCCTCCAAAGGATCCGGTGCAAATCTCCCATATTGGCTGTAGTCATGCTTTTGCTTGAACATGTGAGAATCTTCACTGGTCACACCATGTTGGTCGTACAGCCGTCGTCGGTCAGCATCATTTAACAGCTCGTATGCCTGTTTTATTTTCACAAATTTGAGCTCAGCATCTGGGTCACTATTCTTATCTGGGTGCCACTCCTTGGCCAATTCCTTATATGCCTTACGAATCTGCTGGTTATTTGCATGTCTGTCCACGCCAAGAATTTTATAAGGATCTTCAGATCCAGATAAAAATGCATTCACTCCAAAACTTATAACAAATAGAATTACAAATATATTCTTTATGTGAACGACAACCATTACAAAGTTTTTGCTATTGTATCCGAGAAAAACTAAAATAAAAATTTGCTCTTAAATCAATCAATAGAAGTGATGACAATTTACTACTTTTTTTTTCGTAGATACCAGCGTTTTTTTAAGCACTTTATCTAATTGAAAATTGGATTTTAGAGAATTTTCGATCGTAAAATCGTAAGAGATATGTATGTAATATGAAATTAACGTTTTTATTGAAATTAAAATTTTATGAGCCCACCCATAGTTTAGAATGATAAAAATGGCAAAATTGCTGATAACTTTTAATATAAAAGCTGTAGATTTATATCTTAAGCGAAAAGTTACGTATGTAAAACATATTTTCGATAAATCGAGCTTTATTTTCCATTTAATCGTAAGCGACATAAAATAAAGTTTTCTTGAAAAGATTTTTTTATAATGTTCAAATATGTTTTACATACGTAAATTGTCGCTTACGATAGAAATTTACAGCTTTTATGTTAAAAGTTATCAAAAATTTTGGCGTTTTGATAATTCCAAACTATGGGTAGGTCAGGCCCATAAAATCATCGGGTGGTTACTGGTTTGCCGCACAAAATGTTAATTTCAATAAAAAAGTTAATTTTGTATTACATGTCGCTTAGGATTAAATTGAAAATAAAGCTCGCTATTCAATAAATGATTTGCTAAGACTATAGGGATCAGTTTGATTATTTCTAGAGGATCGATAAAACAAAATCGAATATACGGCTGCTCCGTAAAATAAAAATATGTTTCGTCCCCTTTACCAAACTCCATAAATAAGCAACCCCAATTTTATATATTTTATTTGTTGCAATATCTTTTCAGGTTGTGCTCAGTGTTTGTTTGAAGATGTAAATGTTTTGCCGGTTTCTTATTATATAAGTGCGTGTATATCAATCAGCCCGGTTGACAATTTTTCCATATTCATCATTAACATAAGGTAAGAAAAATCATGTAACTACACTATTTATATGATAGTTCAAGTGAGAGTATGTACTAGAATTTTTAAATTTTTTGCTTAATGCCTTTTTATACTATGTCTTTTTAGCCAGCATTGTTTTCACAGTTTCCTTTTAAACAATTACACTAAGAACCTTTCTTCATGTCTTTTTGACGTTTATATACACTCTTAATGCTGAGAGTATGGAAAAGGCAAAGAGAAATGTCAAAAATTCCTTCGAATTTTTATTTTGTGCCTTTTGTTTTACATTGCAAGCTTCCCAGCACCTGCCTGCAAGCAGAAAAGGCACAGTGTAAATTGGGTCTCATAATACTTCCGCTTTTAAAGAGCGAAGCTCAAAACTTTTGGGATTAATGTATCTTGATATACATAAGACATAATGATAAACAAGAAATTAAGTCTTTGAACCTTTTTTAACTTGTATGGTTTCTCATATAAGCTAATAAAATATTTAAAGTTCTTAAGGCTGAAACCACCCATTTATTTATGTAAAAAATTTTCATTCTAAATACAAAAATACATTTGTCCGTACACAAATTTTGTCTGAAACAAATGTGCAAATTCAGCTTTATTTTTTTCATAAAAATTATAAATTTCAATTAGTTTACGATTTACGACTTCGACATTTTGGTCCTAGATGAAAGAACACATGTTGCGGAGTTCTTTAATCTGTTACAAAACTGTCATATTGTGTTACGGTAGTACTAATAACTAGTACTAGGGCAATCAAAAAGGACCAATCAGGAGCTAAATAAATAATATATACATACATATATATATTTTTAAATTTTTAATAGGAATTCACTGTTTATTTGTAATATTTTCCAACCACATGTCAAAGCAAAAATAACAAAACAATTCGTGTGCACTACAAAGTTAAAATAATTGTTTACACTGGAGTGTATGTACATATCGCACTAATTCCTCTAAAGAGCGCCTACTCAAAATTTTGCAAGAAAACGATTTACAGTGGTCATATCTATCCACTGTAAAAATCTTAGGGCCATTTTCAGAACGAATAAAAGTATACTTTAGAGTTTTGAAACTAGTACTTCAATACAAAATACTGGTTTTAAATTCTTAATGTTTACTTTTGTATCGTTGTGAAAATGGCCCTTACATAATTTTCTCTAATATTTTGCAAAAAAAAAAAAAAATACAGTTTTATCCCTCTTTTTGATATAAGAGTAGATATGTAAAATTAAAAGCAGTGATTTCCTCTATTGAAAATGTTTAAATTTTGAATAGACGCTCTTTAACACTACGACCACACGAGCAATTTGTTGTATCTTAACACAAGCAATAACGCCGGCAGACCGATGACGTCAAATTGCTTGTGTTCAACAATGTATTTAGAGGTGGTGAACACGTATATGCAAATATATTTGGTTTTTATGCATTTAAACACTTAAATTTATCAATAAATAGATATTTTTCTAACCATAAATTGAACTTTTATTTGTTTTATGTTGTTAAAACTTTTTTTTTACTTTTTTGTTGAAAAAAAATTAATATTATTTAATTTTGACAGCATGTGTTAAGAGATTATTGTTCAGCAATGTATTTTAACATTCGTTGCTGAATATATATTCTAACACATATTTATACGGTCTACACGCTAATATCTTGTGTCAGCAATCGAATTTGGCAATTGCCAAGGCAATAATTGCCAACATTATGGCTCGTGTGGACGGCTAGTAAAAGAACTAGAGCGACATGTACGTAAATGTACCTTGAATATTTGAACTGAAATTCTAGAGGTTTTTCATGTGAGATGAAGTTGTCAACATTCGTTAACTGATAGTGTTGGTTAGTGTCATTTTTAACAGAGTAACCGTTGTGTATATCAAGTAGATGGGGAAAACGTGTTGAAACGAATTAAATCCATTTAAAAAATTATTGTTGTTATTGAAGTTTATGCTAAAATTTACGGTCGTATTTAAAAAATAATTTTTATTTGAAGTGTGCTTTAGTCAAAATTTGTATAGAAATGGTGGCAATGCTCTTCAGAAAACGGGGGTTTATACGCCTATGTATGTGAGTATCCATTACAGGCACTCCGAATATTTCATGTAATATCCTAATATTACAGTCGTAAAGCAGCTCTGGGCGAGTCAACATCAAGCGTCGTTGGCAATTATTTCTTAAGTGCAACCAGGCCACTGTTGTTTATTGGCCTTCGAGAGTTTTGCGTCTCACTCGCACTGGTTGACTGATCTGCCACGGATAACCGCATATTCTTGCGGTTCTTCTGTGGAATTTCTTTAACAACCACGTTGCTACTTCCTATGTGAAGGCATAGGTCGTATACAGTCAGTCACAAAAAATTTTTAAAATACTGTTACTAACATCTTGGACATATGGTCTAGTTACTCCGCCCATATTTGTGCAACCATATTGTGCAAATTTACCTTGTATAATATGTATAAATAAATAAAATAAATATCCTAATATTACATGAAATATGCGGAAATTGTAGTAGGTGATCTATTATTTTTTTGCTTTGTTGGCTAAAAGTTCGGCTTCCTTGGATGAGCGGAAATAAAAGAATTCTAAAAGAATTAGTTAATTTCTGGAACATTTTTATTGCAAATAAATTAGTTCCATGAAACCATAGATATGTTAATGTGCTTTCAGAAATTAAATAACTTTTCAGAAATTTACCATTAAGCTGCCATGTTGTTTAAATATTTTATTTGTGATTTAGCGCCTTTTGGCGATTTTTTATTCTGCAATTGTGATTATGTTAAAATAATTCCGGGGCACACTTTTAGAAGATATACATTTTTATGAAGAAAATATGACATCCTCCCTACAAGAAGACTACTAGTCAATTGAGTAGTCATTTTACTAGTAGCGATCACCGAAACTGTGGTCACAGTCCCCAGTTAGTTTATTAAGGGCTTGGTGAAAAAAATGACCAAAACATTTGTGTACGTGTGATTTTTTATCTCTCTCTTCCTTATTCATTTCACTTAATTAGAACACATATATCTGAACTGCTTACTCTGCCTCTGTTTGCCAGTCACTGATTACATAAGCATTGGTAAACTATGACTAGTCAATGGTTACGTAGAAACTGGTCAACGATTACTAGTCAATGTTTACATAGAAACTGGTAAAATGAAACTTTTAAATAAATAAACATAATTTTTATGTTATTTTAATTGTTTTTTATTATAAGAAAATAAAGAAATAATTAATATACAATTATATAACCAATCTAAAACACAAAATAATATATGTGGTACCACTCTACTCTTCTTCATGCTTTTTTCCAGCTCCAGCAAACCTTGCTTTTTGTAAATATCTAAAATTTTAAAAAGAAATGCATAAATGTATTAATTAAATGAAACTTTTCAATTTATTTTATGCACTATTGTTGCTACTTAACTTCCTTAGCACTTGTATAAATTTTAATTGCACAGACCGAACGAATTGTATATTTTACAATAAAATGCGATATCTTAAAAGTTTTGGTATATGCACACTATATGTTTCACTCTAACATACATGTTAGAGAGGAGCAAATATAATTTATATATGTGTCGGTCATCACTACCGGTAAAATGACCAGTCAATTGACTGGCGCTCTTAAATTCGGTGGAAAGTTATTGCAAATGTGTTAGTGAAAAAATTTCGTTTGTGTTAGTTTCAGTCATTCATTTCTTGTAGGGCTGATGAAAATCAAAAGCAAAACTAAATATTATTTTTTTCACTTTAGTGCAAAATTCTGTGATTTATGTACATTTAAGAAAATCATTTTATTTCAAACAGTATGAGAGAGAAATACCCACAATTATCAATGACAAATAATTAAAGTTTGACTCTTAAGCTTTCCAATACCGTCGGTTTCTAATTGAATGGTAGTGAATTTTCCTGTAATCAAAAATTACAATCAATAGATACGAGTATTGTAAACATGTAAGCCTTTACATTTTAAATATAAAATGTATATGTATGTACATACATATGTATTTGTTTATTTATTTCCTAAAAATTCTATGCGCCCTTCTAATCCCACGTAAATAGGCGACGTTTTGTTCACATATTCCAATAGTGCAGCCATTTCAGTGAAATATTCTCTAAAAATAATAATGTAAATAAACATTTTTAACTTTTATGCATAAGTGTGTAAATTATTTACTGTCGATTTGTTCCATATTGCTTAAATATTGTGAATCCAAATCCTCCGCCGCCAACATAGCGAGTTGTTAAAATTCTATACATCTTATCAACAACTAAATCATTGTATACAGGAACTTTGCATTGGGCGCAGCGATCTTTTACTTTAACAACTCTTTGACTTACTGGATTTCTGAGATTGTACATAACTTTAAGACCCGCTACTTGCAAGAATGTATTGGTAGCATTTGAATTATTAGAATAATCTATACGTGAGACACTCTTTTCCAAAGCAGCTTTCAAGTGTAAGCCCTTTAAATCAAAGGCTACTAGAGGAGCTTCAAATGGACACAACTTGTATATTTGTCCATAAGTTATATCTGGACAAAAAATAAAAATATACATATACATATATTTATATATTCAAATTGTAAAGCGGCATTGCCACACATCAATTTGACTCATAAAATTTTGTGTATACCTTGGTAAAATTCGGTTTTGCTTATCACAGCAACACATCAAATTCATAACATCAAATTTCATTTCAAAGTTATTTTAAATAGGCACGAACGTATGACATTCTTTTGCGGCAACTTTTTTCCGCATTATTCCATTTTTCCTTATACTTTTTAAAGTAAAATATAGTACTGCGCATTTTTTTCTGTTCTATTACTATATTTTTAGATTTGACTTGTTATAAAGCAAGAAAATTACAATAAGTTTCAATAAATTTTAAAATTAAATTTTTTTCATACATTTATATATCAAACGATTATCTTATAGCTGCGAAAACTTAACAAGAATGACGTATGAAATAGTTGCGCATACACTAATCAAATTAGCTTAAAATTTCTGCAGTGAAAATGTAAATTGTTTTGATTTACGTCAAACTCTCATCAAACCATACGTCTGAGTTGTTTTTTACTAACACTATCAACGAAAAGCAGAGTTTGACGGGTCAGTTTGATGTGTGGCCATGCCGTTTAATTTTTTTTTAAAAAGCATATTGCTCGTTCTCTTCACCGATTTTTCCTTACAAAATTTTGTTGTAAAATTAATATCATTAAAGTTACAATGCATTAAAGACAGATTTTCAGAGAAATTATGGTTTCCTGGAATTTCAGTGGGCTTAAGGCACGCCTTAATCTTCTTAGATAACATCACCCTAATGTACATACATACATATCGACGGCTTAATATAAAAAGGGCGTAGCTCGATATTTTTCCAAATTACGTTTTTAACGTTTTCTGGTAGCCAACGTATAACTACATTCTCCTTGAAGAAATAAATACGATACAGTTTAAAATAAAGCGTATAAATGCTGTAGTTTTTATTCAGTTTTTTCCTTCTCCTATAAAATATCGAAAATTCGAGTTACGCCTTCCTCATATTAAGCCATCGATATGTATGTATATATTTCTGAGCTAATTTGGGATTCATTTTTATCATTTCTCACTTTCTAAACATCACATACATCTTTTGACAAATATGTATGTATGTATGACGTGTTTTATGTTTTTAGTGAACAATATATAACGATTATAAAAAGAAATTAAATACCTCCTTGAAATAGCGTTAAATATAATTCACCAGCCGCTACTAAAGCTATGGAAACATTTGTCCAGTTCGCATGATTATATGGTGATAAGCTCAATAACTGTTTCAAATAAATTTTCGATTATACAGCAAAATATTTAATACTTTTTTTACTTACCTTGTACAACATAGCATCGGTGTAAAAGTTCCCGATATTACATTCCTTATATTGGCATTGATTATGTTCTAAATTCACTTTAGCTTCACCTATTTTTATATCACCAGCAGATTCTATTATTTTTTTCCATTCGGGTAAAGCATGTATTATATCTGGGTCTATAAATAAATATGTGTGTATGTATGTATATTGTTTGTAATATGTTTTAAGTGTTGCATTCGATTTTATGTCATTAATCAGGTATGAATACCAATTCCTAAGAAGAAGCAGAATATAAATAAGAAAATTTTTCTTCTACAAAAAGTGATGTGAAAATAACTGTTGTACAATGTTGTCAACACGTTGCAAAAAAACATTTCCTGTAGCGCAATATAAATCAATATATGTAAAATATTGTATAATATCAATTATTGCACAATAATCTTGCAAATGTGTGGGTACCTTTAGTAAAAATTGTGTTCATTTTTATATAGAATACAGCATCTTTATTAAGCACAATTTGTATTCTGATACAGACATAAATAAAAATATTTATAAATATAATTTATTATCCAAGGACTTTAATACGGCCTTCGTTGCCCGTAATTATCGGTGTTGTATTTTTAGTATACTTTATTAGGGCATCTATATCTGTAATGTAAGGTCTTTAGAAAGAAAATACATTATAATTTACCTATAGTACATGTGAGCATTGTTAATTAATAATTTAACTTACTGAACATTACTGCTGTAATCATGAATCATATAATAACCATCGCCGCCATTTTGTAAGAAACTTGTGGCCACAATTCGATACGTAGAAGTTATATTAAATGGTTCATAGCGCGGATAGGAGCAGTTAGCACAGCGTACTTTCAAATCAACCACACGTTCATGCATGGGTCTCCTAAAGTCATATGTAACTTTTAAACCTGATACCTGAAGAAATATATAAGAACTGTTGACACCATTAGAATAATCGATTTTACTAGCACCATATTCCAAAGCCTGCAACAACCGTTCACCGGGCAAATCGAAGGCCATCAAAATGTTCTCAAATGGCGACATAGTAATAATATGGGAATAGGTGAGATCTTGAATATAAACCAGACATTAAAATGTTAATAGAGTTTAATTAATATTGAACCTACTACCACGGTACAGAGGTACTCTTAAAGCGCCTATGTTGACTAAACTAATGGGTACATGAGTCCCGGCTTTATCTTCATAAGATGCAAAATCCAAGTACTGCAGGGTAAAAAGAATCAAAAATAAACATTTTAGCAAATCAAATTAAATGTTTTTCTTACCGCATAAATCATGGCATCACAGAAATAATTTCCCAAATTACATTCTCCATTGCCACAGGGATATTTGACCAGATCAACCAATGTTTCTCCTACGACAACTTTTCCTTGAGTATCCACTACCATTTTCCAAGGCTCGAAGGCGTTAAGGACTTCCGTATCTAAAAAGGAGGGTAGGGAAAAATTCTGCTCTCGAGTACAATTTTTATTAACTCGCGAGTACAAATTTTATTGACTCGTACTCCTTTTGTGCTCGACTCGTGCTCGCGAGTTTTATTTTTTTATTTTTGTGCGGGACAAATTTTAAAAGAGTGCAAAACGAATACAAACGAATTTAAAACGAGTAGTTATTACAAAAAATATATACATACATATGTATGCGTGTTTGAGGCAAAAGACGCACGAGATGTGTGGGTACGGGTTGATAAGCAAACGCATGTGTATGTAAATGACTTGGTGTATGTACATATGTACATATCTATGTAAATAAGTTTATTTGGACGAAGTGCTTGAAGATACCTACATACATATGTATGTTTTTATGTGTACTAGTGTTTTTCATACGGGATTTCCCGGGATCCCGCACAATTTCCGCGAAAGACAATCCGGGATATATTTGCGGTAATTCCCGGGATTTTTTTTGTTTTGATTTTATTATGGTAACTTTAGTTCATATGTACACATTCCTTGATGAGTGTCGCTATTCACTTATGAAGGTGATGGTGCAATATTAATGTGATGGTACTAGCACAATAGCTAAAATTTTACAACAACAACTTATATTGTGTTGATTTTGTAGTAAAGAAAACGCTGTTTCGATTCAAAGAAAATAATTTTCATTAAAAAAGGAATTGAAATTTTTTGAAGGAAGTGATGAAAAAACTGAAAGTGTCCAGAGATTATATAATGCTCTTCTGACTATAAGGCCAACATCCGTAGAAAGTGAACGTATTTTTTCATTAACGAGTTTTTTTTTAAATAAAATTAGAAATAGACTTTCGAGCGATTATATTAATGCTTATTCTTTACTAAAGTCCTATTTTCAAAGCAAGATTTTGTAATGTTTTTTTAATAATGTAATTTGTTTTTTTTTGTTTGCGTTATATCAATGCACTTGACTTTCCAATTACATATAATATTGGTATTTATGCATTACTATTATATGTATATAGAACTGAAATTATATTAGTTTTTCGACTAATGTGTTTATAAAACGTTATTGTTATATGTTTTTTGTCGAATTAAATTAAATTAAAAAATATTTTGTATAGTTTTGCACTGGGCGGGAATTCCCGGGAAACCGAAAAGTCGTTCCCGCTTTCCCGGGAAATGAAAAAGTCCGGGAAAAGAAAAACTCTAGTGTGTACACTTCTTTGAAAATATGTAAGTAATTATGTAAACTATTTAACGATGGTTAGTAGTGTAAATGTATGCATTCATTATATACATATATGTAGTACATATTGTTGCAAAATTTCGATATATTTTAAGAGAATCGATATACATACATACATATGTATTTACATATATTGATAAGAAAATATCAATTTATCAATAAAATAACAAGAAAAAATTTCCGGAACGTATTTAGTTGAAATTGATGCTGTTTTTGAATTAATTGGCAATATTTCAAAGCTACTCGAAGAAATTTAGCGTAAAGGCTCAGTTAGCCGACTGTAACGCAATGTAACTGTAATGTAGGAAACAGCTGATCGATATTTTTATATGAAAATTAGGTTACGTTACAATACATCTCTATAACCATTTTCATTAATTTTCACATAACAATATCGATCAGCTGTTTCCTACCGTTGCAGTTACATTACATTACAGTCGGCTAACTGAGCCTTAAGCAGTTGAAAAAGTAAATATAAAATATATCTATGTAAATATGAGCAGCACATCAATGAAAACAGTGTAACGTTAATGTGTTTTGTATAGATTTAAAAACAAATATATAATTTGATATTCGTATTTTAATATCGAATAAAAATATCGGCGATATACATATATCGACTATAATATTTTTAAATATATTTTGGTACATGAATTTTTATTTCTTCAGCTCTACACACATGAAATTTGGTATTTGTCGAAATTCGCAACTACCTGGGGCGTTACTCTCTATTGCGATGCGAAAGAAAAATGCTACGAAATCGAACGATTGGTGCTCTCTAATGCGTTTGCGCATTTGGTTTTCGCATCTATTTTTCTTTTCTTTCGCAAGCCTGGCATCACCACACTCTGTAATACGAAAACGTCTATCAAAATCGCCTGATTATCGCAAATATCTTGCGATAGGTAAATACCAAACGCAAAGGGAGGAAAACATGTGAGTACGTTGAAAAAATATTTATATTTGATATTAAAATTGTTATTTTTAGAGAGAAAAAAATTACATTTTATTTTGTGCATATATATCTAAAAATGTAAAATCAAGGTGAAATATAATTAACCAAACCATAGCATTCATACTGTCCTGCAATTTTGTGTTGAAATGTAAGTGCTTAATATGGTTGGAACGTAGCATTCTTTCAATGCCGAGCAGACCTCCAAGCAATGTGAGACTGCTGCGATAGTTTTATGATAGTTGGAATTGCTCTGGATCTCTTTGAAACTTTTAGCTCGTGTTGAATAGCGTTTAGAACATACAGAAACGCTTCCTTATTCAAACGGAAATTTTGAAGAGAGTATATTGAACTTACATATCTCTTAAGACGCGTCCTACGCGGTCGTTTTCCTCATTTTACTTTCAATTAAAAACTGTTACACTTCACTTTTTCCTAACTTTCCTTTTCTGAAAAGACGTTTTTTACATATTTTGGCATTTCATTACTGTCAATGCTTGCCATATTTCCTTTTGCAAAGTCAGTGCTGCCACTTTATGAAAGAATTTTGCGAAAGGATTTGCGAAAGTAATAGAGAGTACCAAATTGGCATCTCATCGCATTTAGCTTTCGTATCGTAAGTGCTTTCGCATCGCAATAGGGAGTAACCCCTTTTTAAAAACCTCGTGCATAACCAATATAGTTTCTCCAACGCAGAAAAAATGTATCGACTAAAAAATTACGTCAGAGGAGAGGCTGGAAGACTTATTCAACATTTAAAAGTAACAAACGCCAATTATGAAGCAGCATGGAATATCTTAAATTGAAAATATGAAAATAAAAGATTACTATTTACAACACAAGTAGATAAGATCTTAGATCATCCAATGGTAAATACTGAATCAGCCTTTAGTGTAAAACAACTGTTGGACGCAACACATGAATGTGTTCAAGCATTGAAAGGGCTAAATATAAAAATAGATGATGCTGAACCTTTGATAGCCAGAATAATCGTCCGAAAATTAGACAGAGATGGGCTACGTATGTATGAACAAAGCGTAAAGAAAACAAAAGATATACAAACACTAGAAGACGTATGTCTCTTTCTGGAACAACAATATCAAGCTCTGGAAGCATTTAAAGGCAAAAAACACAACAACAACTTCAAAACAAATCAGAAGCAGGCAAATTTGTTCCACATATCACAAAAATATTGTGATTATTGTAAATTAACAAATCATGAGCTGGTAAACTGCAAAATATTTCAAGCCAAAACAATTATAAAAAAAAAGAAATTTTATAAGAAAAAATAAATTATGTTATCGATGTATGAGTCATAAAATAGATAAAAAATGTGGAAATAACACCGAAAACTGTAAAAAGTGTGGAAAATATCATCACATTCTTCTCCATATTGAAGAATTTAAAAAAGAAACTAAAAGTCCAGAAACAAGTATAAATATGCTGACCGAACAAGAGAAAAAATCAACAGTCTTTCTAGCAACGGCACAAATAAGAGTAAAAGCAGCAGATGGTAACTTTATCAGATTAAGGGCACTAATAGACCAAGGATCACAAAAAACAACAATTTCTGAAGAAGCAGCTCAAATATTACAACTACCAAGATTAAAAAAAAAGACGCAGCTGCAAGGTCTTGGAGATACGATTGTCGGTATATCAAAATCAAAGATACATTTGGAAGTACGACCCAGATTTCTTAATAATGAGAAATTTATGATTGAAGCAGTAGTCCTCAACAAACTACCAGCAGCCATTCCAGATAAATATTTTAAATATAATAATGATGACTGGAAAAATTTTACACTTGCAGATCCGAGTTTCAAACAAATCAGATAGAATTGATATGGTACTAGGCAGTGATATTTATTCAATTATTATGGAAGAAGGAATCCATAAAAATGATAAAATTGTAGCTCAGGCTACAAAATTGGGATGGATACTATCAGGCATATAAAATTGTCACAGCTATGACACTATGAGCAAACAACTAAAATAGATAAAAACGGTCGACTTGAAGTAAGATTACCACTTAAAGAAGACCGTGAGTTGGAAAATTCCAGAAACCAGGCAATGGCAAGGTTTCTAGCGCTTGAGAAAAAATTAGATCAAGATCCGGTGCTTAAAGAAAACTACAAGCAATTTATGAATGAGTATCTAAATCTCGGCCATATGGAAGAAGTAAAGAAAAGTTGCAGTGGCAAGTATTATTTGCCACATCAACCTATAATAAAAGACTCTTCTGCTAAAACAACAAATGGTAAAAGTTTAAACGATGTCATGTTCGTAGGACCTAGACTTCAAAAAGATCTTTTTGATATCATCATAAAGTGGAGATTATGGAAATATGTAATAACCGCAGATGTACCGCCAGTTAAAACTGGAAGAAAGCGATCAAACATATAAATATATATTATAGAGAGCATTAGGATTCAAACTTCATTGAGAGAGCTGGAGAATGCATGTCAAAAATTAAATTATTATGAAGACATATGTAAACAAATGACGAACGCGATGAACCAAAGATACAATACCTTAAAACGAAATAATGACTTGCTAATCAGCCGTGAAGGAAAAAAGAGAGCACCATTTGAATTTGTTGGATAGCTGTACCATATACTTTTTGGAATGATGGATGCTGAAGATAGAGCACATGTAGAGGAAAACATGAGAAACCTTTTGGATAACCAGGAAGATTTAGTGCAACTAGCCAAACAACAAACGTCTATAATAAACTCTACAGGAAATATAGTGAAGAAAACAATAGACGAAGTCAATCATAACTTTTAACTGATGTCAAGACAGCTACAGCAATTTTATATTAAGGCATCAGAAACGGAAGATACCGGAAGGCAAACATCTACTTTCCAAATATTCCTAACGAGGCTGTACATGATGATTGAAGAATGCGAAACCACACAAATGTCCATTACTAATTTACTTACCGATGTCAATCATGGTCATATCAATCCCCAACTTCTACAACCCGATCAGTTACAGCACGAATTAGCCAAAATTCAAGAGCAGTTACCAGAAAAACTTACTCTTCCAGGAGGGTCTTCAGGAATGCCCTTAAAAGAAGTATACAGTGTATTGATGCCTAAAGTTATTATACTAGACCGAAAATTAATAATAAAGGCGGAAATTCCTCTCTTAAATTCTGAATCGTCAGATATATATAGGACAATTGCTATTCCTGTAAGTAAAGAAAATGCAACGATAATACCAATAATTGAAGCTGACTACATTATATATAATAATGGAAATAGCGTCTATACAATGATATCTCAGACAGATCTAAACAGCTGCAAACAAATTTTAGAGAAGTACATGTGCTTTAAAAACTGGGCATGGATACCCGCTACAAATAAGAAATGTGAAATATCGGCTCTAAAAGGTTTACGTAAGGCCGACTGCAGATTTAAGCAAATCGAAATTAAAAATATTTGGTATAAACTCTGTAAAGAAAATAGCTGGCTGTATGAATTAACTGAAGATATGGACTTAGAAATAAATTGTGGCAAGGCTCTAATAAACTGGCTAAATTTACCAACGCAGGGCATTTTGACTCTCAAATCTGGATGTAAAGCGAGTTCCCCACAAATCTTCTTAGAGTCTTCGAAACAATTGAATTCGAACACGAATTTTACACCCAAGACCGTTATGTGGCACAAAAATACAAGTGAACTTATACATTGACACACTAAACCACTAAAAGTTCACAGTTCTAACTTTACTCAATTCGACGATTTATGCAAACATCTAGAGAATCTACAATCAACACAAATCGAGCTAAGACAATTGCGCTTCCATACTATCAGTGGACATTCATCCTTAATCATCGTGTTGGCAACATTAATAATTATGTTAATAATTTTCATTAAAATTAGATACTGCAAGAAAAGGCCAAAAATACAAATAGATTTCACAGTTCCTACAGCACTTTCCGGGCGGCATAAGCGTAAAAATATGAGTGAAATGTTCGTAGATACAGACAACTAATGATAAGTCTAAAGATAAGAATTAAATGTGTTTCCACTAATCATTTAGGTCTAACAGCTTATGTTGATTTTTTATTAACATGAACCAATAAACTAAGATAAACATAGATCCTAAATAAACACACAACTAAGTCTAGTCCATCTTTATCAACAAACTCAAAAGTTTTGCAGCAAATGTGGACGGGTGAAATTGGACCTAAAAGTTTTAATAAAAAAATTTGCAATAAATATAATCTTGCCTTGTGGTACGCTGCTATCCATATAAATAGGAGCTCCTTCAAAGTCCACAACATTGCCATCGTCGTCAAAATAAACTGTTATATTGCCAACATATTTAGCATAAGCTCCAGCTTGTACAATTAAGACACGATGTCCGGTGGCGTGAATCACTTGTGTTGGATAATCTCCACGCGGCTTATCGGGGCCCGGCGGTTTATCTCCCGTATAGAGGAATGTATGAGAGTGAGCGCCAACAATAACATCAATTTCGGCGCCAGCATGTTCGGCAATCAGTTTATCTACTTCATATCCACAATGTGAAAGGACTATAATAATATTTGCACCTTGGGACTTCAGTTTTTGAGCCTCCTCTACAATAACATCACTTTCATTGCGAAATGTCAAATTACCAGTATTAGATAAATCCTGTAATGCAGTTTATTTATCATTCATAAATATCATTGATAATAAAGAAATCCTTCATACATAAGTTGTTTCCAAAATTACACCAATAACACCGATTTTACGTTGACTTCTTTCAATAATCATTGACTTTTGATATTTTCCAGTCATTTCGGGTTCCTTTGTCGAGTCCATGTTTGCCACAAGCGTGGTTGTGTTAAGTGTTTCCAAAAACGGTACAAGCCCTTCTATGCCATGATCAAAGTCATGATTACCCAGTGTCTGTAATGCGCATACAAATGAAATATAATTAATTCATTCATAATCATTAATAATTATCACTTGTAATTTGGCTTACAAAGCGATACGAAGTTTAGCCTGATCAAATCATAAATATAGAATGTTTATAATGTTCCAATTCATTTGGTTGGCATTTCCTTTTATGACTTAAGACAGACTTATAACCAGCGATGCCAATTTAGCGCGTTTCGCGCTAGATTTAGCGCGTTTTAACTATGCCAAACGCGCTTTTTTTCGTCTTAGCGCGCTTACTAAAAAAAGCGCTAAATTAGCGCGTTTTGAATAAATTCATCATCATTTCAGTTCAATATTTTCTTTTTACTTTTTTTGCATAAATTTAAAAACTTTCTAGTAGTCAAAACTCATAAAATTTTTTAAATTGTTTAATGATTCAGCTGTCGCAAATAAAATTCTCTTGACTGTGGTTAGAAGTAAAAAACGCATTTTAATACTGTAAATAGCAAATATTTTGAAATTTCACAACTAAAAATATGTACTCGTGCACTAGTGACAAAAAAATTTATATAACTTATTAAGCATCTATTCTAGCTGAAATACAAAAAGCATTTGAATCGCAAAACTATTCGACAATTTATATATAAAAGTTGTTACAAAGTTTGACAAATAAAATAAAAACTAAGTATTTCGATTACTTGGAAGGCAATTCTGATTCTGTATTAAATGATTTTAGTGATTTAGGATATAATTTCCAAGAAACAATATAATAAAGTCTGAAAAGAGCTACTAAAAAGATAAATTTTATTTACTAATACACATGTACATACATCGACTTTTATTAAAATTTAATTTAGCGTGTAGGAAAATAGCGCGTTTTGCCTATAAATAGTCGACAATGCTGTAACTTGGCGCGTTCTAGCGCGTTTTGCGAAGGGTAATAGCGCGTTTGGGTTATAAATAGTTGGCATCGCTGCTTATAACTTGTTTAATTCTTTATGCTTTTCCATAATTTCGTTCTTATTATGGTTTAATATTTAACACAGAGTGTGCTTAGAACTTTTGCCGATTTCATCAAGAAGTGCTTAAATCGGTAAAAATCATAAGAAATCAAATTGAATTGAAAAAAAATATTCATCACGAATGTGATTTATTGACCCTAATTATGAAGAACTTTCGACTTTTGACTGAAGTCGGAAGTGCTGATTGAACGAATTTTAATTTTTTTTATAACGTACATACGGCAGAGAATGTTGTTATTGTGAATGTTACTCATTGTGATTGTTCATAATACTGTATCAGCTGAGATTAAAATTAAAATGCAAAATTACAAATTGGAACAAAAATATATTTTTTAAATTGAAAAGTATGTTAAGTTGAAACTACATACATATATACATATGGACATGTATGTATATTTATTATTTTCGAGCATAAAAAATAAAGCATTCGCTTAACACTCCAATTTTAATAACTTTTCGCACTTAAAAGGCTATATCGAATTCCATTGCTCAACACAATTTTCTCTGGTGTTGCCAGATCATAATACGAATTGATATTGCCAGCAAAGATCGAAAATCGTATGCTCGTACTCATAATGAAAGCCCTATTTATCTTCATGAATTCCAAAAATTCTTCACAGTCAATTGTAGCCGCATTACCGGTTTTCTTTTTATTTTTACATTTACTATATACATATATGTATCTAGCTGTCAAAAGTAAAATAAACTCACCATTGCATCAGCTGGTAGCATGTTTAAAAATTGACTTGTAACATTCCAACGTCCAATATTATACCACAAAGTTCCTTGGAAGCTATCACCAGCATTGAAATAAACTGCATTGGTTTTTTTGTGTTCCTCTAGCAAACGCTTAACGGTATACGCGGTACGAGCATAGCCACCATAGCAAACTGCGCCGTCATTACATATACCGCCGGACTGATCAGTAGCTTCAAATCTGCCAAAAAAAATCATATATACATACATACATACATATTTGTAACTCAGAATGAAATGTCATTTCTGGAAGTCCTGTACGAAGGATAATCCGAAAATTTTTGCTATCAAAGTTTGCCCTGGCTCTCATATAATAATAATAATATAAATAATAAGTAATATAAATATTTACTGCTTTACTCATAAAAAATAATTTTGTTTTATATAGGGTTTATAACAAAACTTTGTTATGAAAAACTGTTTTATAAATTTCCTATAAACCAAAATGATTTCTTATGAATAAAAGTAAGGTCACACTTGGGCAAACATTTGAAAACCCTTTTGATTCAGGAACGTGTTTCTTAAGTTTCACACATAACTAATAGACAACGTCATAGAATCCAGCATTAATGGAAACTGTTTAACTTAATAAACAGGTGTCTGAATCGAAAGGTTTTTAGTGGTTTTGCTATTTTGAGCAAATGTTTATCCAAGTGTGACTGTACCTTAAGGCCTTTGAAATTATTTTTTAAATAAAGCAATCATATTAAATGCTTTAAAATAATAATATTAGTACAAATTCGTTTTAGCATACTGTGATAAAAATCTATCTGTTTGACGCCATAAATTAACAACTAAATATGTATGTACATTTGTATATATGTATGTACATATATTTAGTTTTGAAGATTTAACTTGTTTTTATGGTTGATCAATTGTCTAGTTTTATTATCAAAAGAAATTTTTAATTAAAGCCTGAAGCGCATTCCTTTTATCGTATATTAAAACAAGATATAATAGTTTCAAGACTCAAAAGAACATTGTCGATTCGTTATCTAATCCTATGTATGTACCTACGTATGTTTGTATGAACGAAACTTAAGAAGGCTCAATAAAAACCTTACTACTGTAATAATTTGGAATTACGATTTGAAGAGAAAAAATTTAAAAAGATAGAGGTAAGCACGAGAAACATAAATATTTTTATTATCTGAATGAACAGTCGTAATTGTTATTGTACTGCTACGTCAAGTATGATAACATTTTATTTAAAAATCTTAAGTCGAAGTAGCAAATGTAAAATTTTTACCATTCGCTGTTTTGGTTTTTTGCAACTGTTTAAAATGAATCAATGCTTTTGCTTGTGCTTATGAAAATCAACAACCAATTTGTTTCGTTTATTTTCGTACTGTGGTTTTAAGTACAAAGAAATCAAAACAAAAATAAATTTATAACTGTAATAGTGTCGATTATTTTTGTTACGAAAATCACGTCCTAGCTCCTGTGTCGTGAGATAAATAGCAAAGCTATAAAAACCTTACGAGATCTCACGAAATATTTCGTGAACGAAATGTATAATAGTCGAGGACGGGAATATGGTGTCTCCCCTCTTCATTAACTTCTCCTCTCTCTTCCATAATCTCGAAAGTTGCTCAACTAAAACTGCCGTGTGTGAACCCAGTAACAGTTTTTTAAGCAGACAAATTTAATACCTTACAGCCTTATCAATAAAAAATTTTAAGGCTTTATAAAGGTTTTTAAAACAGATTTTTATCGCGAATCTCAAGTGAATAAATTCTTGGGAATAATTTTTTTATTCCCATGAACAAGAAATTGGTATCGCCAATTATTAGGGAATAAAATAAACATCCCTTGCGAGCCGGTCATGCTATTGTGAATGGATGTAAATGTGTTTTTTACTTTTTACGTGTATTTTCATAATTTTCTTAATAAAGTGTTATTATTCAGCAAAATGAATAGCATTCTGCACCGACTTATGTTATTTTTATTGGAAAAAACTAAGAGGTGAAATTTGCGAGATGCATCAAATCCATTTTGTTTAGTGTATGTACATGTGTAAGTCCTAGTTTACACCATGCAGGTCTTATTGCTAAGCTGAGTGAGAGACGAGGGGAACAGAAATGTTTCTTAACAAATTAATCAGCTTAGCAATAAGACTTGCAAGTGTAAACTAGGACTAAGTGAAAAACATGAAGAATTGTTGGCAGTATATATGTACTTATGTACATAATGAATATAAATAAATTCATGCATTTTCACTCCTTTTAAAAATAAAATCAAACAAGTTTTAAAAACATCAAGAATGTAAGTAAAATTGTGTTTTTTTTTATACCCAAGCAAAACCTTTGTGAAAAACTACACATATTTTTTTTGGGAAAAACTCACGGGAATAAAAATCTAACATGCGAGTTTTTTCACTTGGAAATAATTCACGATTGCAAATTTAGGGAGAAGGGAAATATTTCGCGTGAATAAATATTTACGATAGGTGTGATTAAGACTTTATAAAGCCTTAATAATTTTTATAAATAAGTTTTTAGGTTTTCGGTAATGGTAATTAAAATTTCAGAAAATATTGAAATATTATTGTGCGCCTTATTTTTCGTATAAGACTGCACATAATTTATCGCCATATTTTTATATTTTTCAATCACTAAAGTCAATAAAAACAATTTGTGCGCCCTTGTAAATAAATACATATCTTTATTGCTATTAGGGACTGATAACTTTTTGACGCTAAAATCACGTGAAAGTTTTGTGTATTATTTTAAATAATAAGCCACCGGCCATAAATTTACTAATTCTCAGAAACACATACGCTTCGTAGAAATATAAGTATTTTAAGCATTTCAATTTATTAATCATTGCACAGAAAATTCATACATACCTGGCATGAAAATCATTTATATGCACAATTGTTAACGGAAACAAATCGGCCTTAACCTGCTGCTGACTTAAGCTCAGTAAAGCGGTTAAACTTGCCAAGAGAAATCCAAAGTTTTTGTGACTCATTTATAATTTTGTTGTTGTTTTAACTGCAAATGAGACTGCGGGGTGGATGCCCTAACAAAAAATAAATAAAGGTCGAAATGCGTTGATTTTCCGCCGCAAGAGCTTCCTAATCTATATAAACTGAACTGAGAACTAAAACGTCTATTAGTTGTATACTTTTGTTAAAGTTAATTTAAAAAAAAGAAATAAAAAAAGCGTAGCATTATTGAATCCACTCTACAGCTAATAATTATAAACAATTGTAATCTTAAACTGAATATAAAATAAAATAAAAAAGATAAAATTTTATTGACATAAGTACAAAATTTATTACACTTAACTCCATTTTAACACTCTACTTATATTATTGTATATTTTGGTTTTATTTTATTTTATTTTATTTTATTTTATTTTATTTTATTTTATTTTATTTTATTTTATTGTATTTTATTTTATTTTATTTTATTTTATTTTATTTTATTTTATTTTATTTTATTTTATTTTATTTTATTTTATTTTATTTTATTTTATTTTATTTTATTTTATTTTATATTATTTTATTTTATTTTATGTTATTTTATTTTATTTTATTTTATTTTATTTTATTTTATTTTATTTTATTTTATTTTATTTTATTTTATTTTATTTTATTATTTTATTTTATTTTATTTTATTTTATTTTATTTTATTTTATTTTATTTTATTTTATTTTATTTTATTTTATTTTATTTTATTTTATTTTATTTTATTTTATTTTATTTTATTTTATTTTATTTTATTTTATTTTATTTTATTTTATTTTATTTTATTTTATTTTATTTTATTTTATTTTATTTTATTTTATTTTATTTTATTTTATTAATCAGAAATAATTTCTTAGTCAGGCTTAAGTTCAGTAATTTCAATTCTTGTTGAATGAAATATTTTTATTAATTAATGTGAGTTAATAATAATAAAGTCTAATTTAATTTTTCTTCTCTTCTTTAGAAACTCACATTAATTAATAAAAAATATTTCATTCAATAAGAATTGAAATTACTGAACTTAAGCCCGACTAAGAAATTATTTCTGATTAAAATTCACTATAGTTCAACTAAACATTTAAAATTGTTTCACTTAAATCATCATGGGCACGTCACAAAAATATATGTTCACTTGGCAATCACAGTTTCATATACTGGAAAGTAAAATCAACTGTAGAAAGCAAAAAAACAATGTAAACATAATATCCACTACAATAATACTTACAGGTATGTACCGACGGTACATCGAATAAGTAAACATACTTAGGTAGAGTGACATGACTTCGTGCTAACCTGAATATAAAAATGAAAAAACGGATAAACAGAAAATGAATAGTGATACTTACAAATGTGTTTGCCAAAGGTAAATCAATAATTGTATACACAATATTTCTCATATTCCATTTCATTAAAAATTTGCGTTAAATAGCTGATGTTAATAACAATCTCTACCCCAGTAGATAGACTTGGGTGCTGATGACGTGCGTTGCTGCACAGAAAAATATCGGTATTTCCCCCAGCTTATAGTCTAATTTAATTTTTCTTCTCTTCTTTAGAAACTCACATTAATTAATAAAAAATATTTCATTCAATAAGAATTGAAATTACTAAACTTAAGCCTGACTAAGAAATTATTTCTGATTAAAAAAATCATTTTATTTCAAACAGTATGAGAAAGAAATACCCACATTTACATTTTAAATATAAAATGTATATGTATGTACATATGTATATATTTGTTTATTTATTTCCTAAAAATTCTATGCGCCCTTCTAATCCCACGTAAATAGGCGACGTTTTGTTCACATATTCCAATAGTGCAGCCATTTCAGTGACATATTCTCTAAAAATAATAATGTAAATAAAAATTTTTAACTTTTATGCATAAGTGTGTAAATTATTTACTGTCGATTTGTTCCATATTGCTTAAATATTGTGAATCCAAATCCTCCGCCGCCAACATAGCGAGTTGTTAAAATTCTATACATCTTATCAACAACTAAATCATCGTATACAGGAACTTTGCACTGGGCGCAGCGAACTTTTACTTTAACAACTCTTTGACTTACTGGATTTCTGAGATTGTACATAACTTTAAGACCCGCTACTTGCAAGAATGTATTGGTAGCATTTGAATTATTAGAATAATCTATACGTGAGACACTCTTTTCCAAAGCAGCTTTCAAGTGTAAGCCCTTTAAATCAAAGGCTACTAGAGGAGCTTCAAATGGACACAACTTGTATATTTGTCCATAAGTTATATCTGGACAAAAAATAAAAAATATACATATATATTTATATATTCAAATTGTAAAGCGGCATTGCCACACATAAATTTGACTCATAAAATTTTTTGTATGCCTTGGTAAAATTCGGTTTTGCTTATCACAGCAACACATCAAATTCATAACATCAAATTTCATTTCAAAGTTATTTTAAATAGGCACGAACGTATGACATTCTTTTGCGGCAACTTTTTTTCCGCATATTCTATTTTTCCTTATACTTTTTAAAGTAAAATATAGTACTGCGCATTTTTTTCTGTTCTATTACTATATTTTTAGATTTGACTTGTTATAAAGCAAGAAAATTACGATAAGTTTCAATAAATTTTAAAATTAACTTTTTTTCATACATTTATATATCAAACGATTATCTTATAGCTGCGAAAACTTAACAAGAATGACGTATGAAATAGTTGCGCATACACTAATCAAATTAGCTTAAAATTTCTGCAGTGAAAATGTAAATTGTTTTGATTTACGTCAAACTCTCATCAAACCATACGTCTGAGTTGTTTTTTACTAACACTATCAACGAAAAGCAGAGTTTGACGGGTCAGTTTGATGTGTGGCCATGCCGTTTAATTTTTTTTTAAAGCACATTGCTCGTTCACTTCACCGATTTTTCCTTACAAAATTTTGTTGTAAAATTAATATCATTCATTCACAAGAAATTATGGTTTCCTGGAATTTCAGTGGGCTTAAGGCACGCCTTAATACATCACCCTAATGTACATACATACATATCGACGGCTTAATATAAAAAGGGAGTAGCTCGATATTTTTCCAAATTACGTTTTTAACGTTTTCTGGTAGCCAACGTATAACTACATTCTCCTTGAAGAAATAAATACGATACAGTTTAAAATAAAGCATTTATGGCCACTAAAAAATTATTTTTGCGTATAAATGCTGTAGTTTTTATTCAGTTTTTTCCTTCTCCTATAAAATATGGAAAATTCGAGTTACGCCTTTCTTAAATTAAGCCATCGATATGTATGTATATATTTCTGAGCTAATTTGGGATTCATTTTTATCATTTCTCACTTTCTAAACATCACATAAATCTTTTGACAAATATGTATGTATGTATGTATGACGTGTTTTATGTTTTTAGTGAACAATAGATAACGATTTTAAAAAGAAATTAAATACCTCCTTGCAATAGCGTTAAATATAATTCACCAGCCGCTACTAAAGCTATGGAAACATTTGTCCAATTCGCATGATTATATGGTGATAAGCTCAATAACTGTTTCAAATAAATTTTCGATTATACAGCAAAATATTTAATACTTTTTTTACTTACCTTGTACAACATAGCATCGGTGTAAAAGTTCCCGATATTACATTCCTTATATTGGCATTGATTATGTTCTAAATTCACTTTAGTTTCACCTATTTTTATATCACCAGTAGATTTTATTATTTTTTTCCATTCGGGTAAAGCATTTATTATATCTGGGTCTATAAATAAATATGTGTGTATGTATGTATATTGTTTGTAATATGTTTTAAGTGTTGCATTCGATTTTATGTCATTAATCAGGTATGAATACCAATTCCTAAGAAGAAGCAGAATATAAATAAGAAAGTTTTTCTTCTACAAAAAGTGATGTGAAAATAACTGTTGTACAATGTTGTCAACACGTTGCAAAAAAACATTTCCTGTAGCGCAATATAAATCAATATATGTAAAATATTGTATAATATCAATTATTGCACAATAATCTTGCAAATGTGTGGGTACCTTTAGTAAAAATTGTGTACATTTTTATATAGAATACAGAATCTTTATTAATCACAATTTGTATTCTGATACAGACATAAATAAAAATATAAATATAATTTATTATCCAAGGACTTTAATACGGCCTTCGTTGCCCGTAATTATCGGTGTTGTATTTTTAGTATACTTTATTAGAGCATCTATATCTGTAATGTAAGGTCTTTAGAAAGAAAATACATTATAATTTACCTATAGTACATGTGAGCATTGTTAATTAATAATTTAACTTACTGAACATTACTGCTGTAATCATGAATCATATAATAACCATCGCCGCCATCTTGCAAGAAACTCGGAGCCACAATTCGATACGTAGAAGTTATATTAAATGGTTCATAGCGCGGATAGGAGCAGTTAGCACAGCGTACTTTCAAATCAACCACACGTTCATGCATGGGTCTCCTAAAGTCATATGTAACTTTTAAACCTGATACCTGAAGAAATATATAAGAACTGTTGACACCATTAGAATAATCGATTTTACTAGCACCATATTCCAAAGCCTGCAACAACCGTTCACCGGGCAAATCGAAGGCCATCAAAATGTTCTCAAATGGCGACATAGTAATAATATGAGAATAGGTGAGATCTTGAATATAAACCAGACATTAAAATGTTAATAGAGTTTAATTAATATTGAACCTACTACCACGGTACAGAGGTACTCTTAAAGCGCCTATGTTGACTAAACCAATGGGTACATGAGTCCAGGCTTTATCTTCATAAGATGAAAAATCCAAGTACTGCAGGGCAAAAAGAATCAAAACATTTTATCAAATCAAATTAAATGTTTTTCTTACCGCATAAATCATGGCATCACAGAAATAATTTCCCAAATTACATTCTCCATTGCCACAGGGATATTTGACCAGATCAACCAATGTTTCTCCTACGACAACTTTTCCTTGAGTATCCACTACCAGTTTCCAAGGCTCCAAGGCGTTAAGGACTTCCGTATCTAAAAAGTGAGAAGAAAATTTGAGAAATTTGGCTAAGCTTAGAAAATAAAATATTTAAATGCCAGACACACCCAGCACCAGTATAGGTTAATCCAATAGACCGTTTTGAGTTCATATTTTTTTCACATTCTTTCCACACACACATATACGATTACTTTTATTTAACTCTTAATAATCACTCTTAATAATAATAATAAAACTATTGTACTATCACAACAACAACACAAAAATTGGTGATTACAATTTTAGGCAAAAGGAACACATTTCACGTGAACTTTTATTCCCGATGAGGGTGATTTATAACCATTTTTTTCCTTAGGCGCCACTGTGCAACGGCTGGTAATTTTAAACTTTTCATTTTCGAATTAACAAAGTTTCATTGTTCCTTTGGCAACGCTTATAATTTTTCATTTCTTGATTTTTGTTCTTGATCTGGCAAGGTTTTGTTCACGATTTTAGAATAAAAGTTGTAGAAAAATTAAGAACCGTTAGTTATGAATGTATTACCAGACGCTTATAATTTTTTTAACATTTTTTTCACTCTGTGTACTCATAAACGCTCATGCTTATTGATAAGTCCTCGGCCATACAGTGAAACATTTGCTGCGAATCATTTTTGATTTCTCTTTTGAAATTGCATTCGTGTCCATACTGTGAAGTTTTTGTTTTGCAGCTTAATACATATTCTCATATCTTTTTCATGCATGTGCCGAATTCACATCAGGTGATGTTAATTCACCAGCTGACATAATTTCTCTGCTGTCAATCAATGCAAAACGCCAGGAAATATTCTGACAACAGGAAATTTTACACTAACAAAGATACAAGGCGAATATGCAGAGTTGCAAATTAAGACCACCTGGTATCAATTCGCCTTGAAATTACCCGTTTCCATTCCTCTTTCACTCTTTATCAACAAACTCAAAAGTTTTGCAGCAAATGTGGACGGGTGAAATTGGACCTAAAAGTTTTAATAAAAAAATTTGCAATAAATATAATCTTGCCTTGTGGTACGCTGCTATCCATATAAATAGGAGCTCCTTCAAAGTCCACAACATTGCCATCGTCGTCAAAATAAACTGTTATATTGCCAACATATTTAGCATAAGCACCAGCTTGTAAAATTAAGACACGATGTCCTGTGGCGTGATTCACTTGTGTTGGATAATCTCCTCCCGGCTTATCGGGGCCCGGCGGTTTATCTCCCGTATAGAGGAATGTATGAGAGTGAGCGCCAACAATAACATCAATTTCGGCGCCAGCATGTTCGGCAATCATTTTATCTACATCATATCCACAATGTGAAATGACTATAATAATATTTGCACCTTGGGACTTCAGTTTTTGAGCCTCCTCTACAATAACATCACTTTCATTGCGAAATGTCAAATTACCAGTATTAGATAAATCCTGTAATACAGTTTATTTATCATTCATAAATATCATTGATAATAAAGAAATCCTTCATACATAAGTTGTTTCCAAAATTACACCAATAACACCAATTTTGCGTTGACTTCTTTCAATAATCATTGACTTTTGATATTTTCCAGTCATTTCGGGTTCCTTTGTCGAGTCCATGTTTGCCACAAGCGTGGTTGTGTTAAGTGTTTCCAAAAACGGTACAACCCCTTCTATGCCATGATCAAATTCATGATTACCCAGTGTCTGTAATGCGCATACAAATAATAAACAATAAATTTCTATAAAAGCAAACATTGTACATATGAGAGAAATTTTACTAAATTTTATAATGATCCAATTCATTTGGTTGGCATTTCCCTTTATGACTTAAGACAAACTTATAACTTGTTTAATTCTTTATGCTTTTCCATCATTTCGTTCTTATTATGGTTTAATATTTAACACAGAGTGTGCTTAGAACTTTTGCCGATTTCATCAAGAAGTGCTTAAATCGGTAAAAATCATAAGAAATCAAATTGAATTGAAAAAAAAATATTCATCACGAATGTGATTTATTGACCCTAATTATGAAGAACTTTCGACTTTTGACTGAAGTCGGAAGTGCTGATTGAACGAATTTTAATTTTTTTTTATGACGTACATACATACGGCAGAGAATGTTGTTATTGTGAATGTTACTCATTGTGATTGTTCATAATACTGTATCAGCTGAGATTAAAATTAAAATGCAAAATTACAAATTGGAACAAAAATATATTTTTTAAATTGAAAAGTATGTTAAGTTGAAACTACATACATATATACATATGTACATGTATGTATATTTATTATTTTCGAGCATAAAAAATAAAGCATTCGCTTAAACACCCAATTTTAATAACTTTTCGCACTTAAAATGCTATATCGAATTCCATTGCTCAACACAATTTTCTCTGGTGCTGCCAGATCATAATACGAATTGATATTGCCAGCAAAGATCGAAAATCGTATGCTCGTACTCATAATGAACCCCCTATTTATCTTCATGAATTCCAAAAATTCTTCACAGTCGATTGTAGCCGCATTACCGTTTTCTTTTTATTTTTACATTTACTATATATATGTATCTAGCTATCGAAAGTAAAACCAACTCACCATTGCATCAGCTGGTAGCATGTTTAAAAATTGACTTGTAACATTCCAACGTCCAATATTATACCACAAAGTTCCTTGGAAGCTATCACCAGCATTGAAATAAACTGCATTGGTTTTTTTGTGTTCCTCTAGCAATCGCTTAACGGTATACGCGGTACGAGCATAGCCACCATAGCAAACTGCGCCGTCATTACATATACCGCCGGACTGATCAGTAGCTTCAAATCTGCCAAAAAAATCATATATACATACATACATACATATTTGTAACTCAGAATGAAATGTCATTTCTGGAAGTCCTGTACGAAGGATAATCCGAAAATTTTTGCTATCCAAGTTTGCCCTGGCTCTCATATGATAATAATAATATAAATAATAAGTAATATAAATATTTACTGCTTTTCTCATAAAAAATAATTTTGTTTTATATAGGGTTTATAACAAAAATTTGTTATGAAAAACTGTTTTATAAATTTCCTATAAATCAAAATGATTTCTTATGAATAAAAGTAAGGTCACACTTGGTCAAACATTTGCCCAAAAAAAAGCGTAACCACTGAATATTAGTGAAAACCCTTTTGATTCAGGCACGTGTTTCTTAAGTTTCACACATAACTAATAGACAACGTCATAGAATCCAGCATTAATGGAAACTGTTTAACTTAATAAACAGGTGTCTGAATCGAAAGGTTTTTAGTGGTTACGCTATTTTGAGCAAATGTTTATCCAAGTGTGACTGTACCTTAAGGCCTATGAAATTATTTTTTAAATAAAGCAATCATATTAAATGCTTTAAAGTACAAATTCGTTTTAGCATACTGTGATAAAAATCTGTCTGTTTGACGCCATAAATTAACAACTAAATATGTATGTACATTTGTATATATGTATGTACATATATTTAGTTTTGAAGATTTGGCTTGTTTTTATGGTTGATAAATTGTCTAGTTTTATTATCAAAAGAAATTTTTAATTAAAGCCTGAAGCGCATTCCTTTTATCGTATATTAAAACAAGATATAATAGTTTCAAGACTCAAAAGAACATTGTCGATTCGTTATCTAATCCTATGTATGTACCTACGTATGTTTGTATGAACGAAACTTAAGAAGGCTCAATAAAAACCTTACTACTGTAATAATTTGGAATTACGATTTGAAGAGAAAAAATTTAAAAAGATAGAGGTAAGCACGTGAAACATAAATATTTTTATTATCAGAATGAACAGTCGTAATTGTTATTGTACTGCTACGTCAAGTATGATAACATTTTATTTAAAAAACTTAAGTCGAAGTAGCAAATGTAAAATTTTTACTTTTCGCTGCTTTGGTTTTTTGCAACTGTTTAAAATCAATCAATGCTTTTGCTTGTTCTTATGAAAATCAACAACCAGTGTTTAAAAAGCTGTAAATATTTTCATTTCATTCGCTTTTGCTTTTGAAAAATACAACAGTTTCAGTCAAAGCAAAACCACAAAGTCATGTTTTAGACTTGGCAGTTTTTCTTGAAGCAGTTCTCTTCAATTCTCTTTTAAAACTGCTCGTTTGTTTACACACAGACGGTTTCTAGTTCAATTTTGCTATTGTTTGAATGCAGCGGCTGAAATAACAAAAGATAATTGAAGTAACTTTTCTGTACAAGCAAGTCAGTACCCCTCTTCTTTCTTCTTTCCCCTCTCTCACATAAACTCAGACTTGCTTCAAGAAAAACTGCCAAGTCTAAAACATTATAAAACGATTCATGACCAATTGCGCAGTACTTTCAGCAGTCGACGATTTGAAAAGTTTGAATTTGATTTGCTTTTTTTCTTTTGGTTAGTATCGCAAGCAAAATCAGAAGCAGTCTATATGCTCTTGGAAGTCGCAAACAGTTACAGTGGAAGTAGCAAAAACTCTTGCTTTTATTAACACAGGGAAATTGTTTTTTTCCAAGTCATCCTACAGACATAATGGGTACGAAATTCAATAAATATGATAATTAAAATTTTGCACCTGTTTTAAAATTTGGTTTTACTTGAAGTGCACAATTATTTACATATTTACTTAATAAACTTTCATATTCAAAAGAAAGTGCTGTTTTTTCTTTTTTAATAATACAAGGCGAATTAATAGTTTTATTTTTACTTATGAACTCAACTTGCAAGCAATAAGACCAAATTCCATAGACCTAAATGTGTGAATTCCCTCTTCTTGTTTGAAAACGTACTATTAAGCCTTGTCACTGTTATACATATTAAGCAAAATGGGTAAGACTATGGTTTCAGAAATCGGAATTAAAATAAGGAAATTCAGTTAAAAAAATAAAAATGGAAAAAACTGCACAAACACAGAAAACTTATTTTTTAAATAAAAAACTGCAAAATTGCTCAATGCTTAGAAAAACTGCAAAATACAGGGAAAACTGCACATTTGGCAACACTAAAAACTTAAAAAAAAACACTTCTTGCTTAATTTTTGCTTAAATAAAATAAAATTTTCCAATATATGAAGAAATTTTAAAATCGGTCTACATTTGGTCAGCTCAGCTATTATTGTAGCAGGGTAAAGGTCGATTTTTGAATGCCGAGGTTGCCTTCTAACTTTTTGATTTGCATCATTTTGTAATCGGATCAGCACTTCAGAAAATAGACATTTATTACCATTTATTTTTTTTTGTCTCAAGCGCCACTGTGCAACGGCTAGTAGATAATTTTCAGCTTCTTGTTTTCGAATTAACAACATTCCGTTGTTCCATTGACAATATATGGTACTTGTTTTCTGTTTTCTGATCTGGCAAGGCTTTGTTCCGATTTGATAAGAAAAGTTGAAAAAGAACAGTTGGTTGTTATGTGATATCAGACGTTGAAAATTCTTTAAATATTTTTGTTGCTGGTTAGGGTAATTTTCGTTGTGATTGTTGATCCAGTTTTAAAACCGGTTTTTATTCAGTTATTTTAATTTTTGAACGCCGTTTTTTGGTTTTTATCGTTTTTTTTTTTAAATTATCAGTGAGTAAAACATTCATAAATTTTGAGTATAATTCCCAAAATATCAAATCAACGCGAGCAAGTACTTTTTCATAAATTTAGTTTTTCATTTTTGCTTTTAAATACACTCAATAATTACAACTAAAGGTTGCCTTGATGCAAAAAGTTAGTAGAAAAAAAACAAAATAGGCAACAAACGCTGAATAATATATTATTATTATTATTATTATTAAAAAAAACATTAGAGGATAATTACAAATTATAAACTAATGTATTATAATAGGCCATGACTACTAGGTCTTAGGCTCAACTTTTTTTATTTATTTTTATTTCACTTTACGAATTTTTATTTTTTATTTATTTTTTTTTTTATATATTTTTTTATTTATTTTTTTTATTTTAAGTGCAAAAACAATACAAAAACAATTTGAGCAATCCTTCTCATTATTTTTGTTTTGTTTTTGTGTCACTCACTTCAAAGAACAAAGCAAAACAAATTCAAACAATTTGTTTCGTTTATTTTCGTACTGTGGTTTTAAGTACAAAGAAATCAAAACAAAAACAAATTTATAACTGTAATAGTGTCGATTATTTTTGTTACGAAAATCACGTCCTAGCTCCTGTGTCGTGAGATAAATAGCAAAGCTATAAAAACCTTACAAGATCTCACGAAATATTTCGTGAACGAAATGTATAATAGTCGAGGACGGGAATATGGGGAGACACCATCTCTCTTCATTATCTTCTCCTCTCTCTTCCATAATCTCGAAAGTTGCTCAACTAAAACTGCCGTGTGTGAACCCAGTACCAGTTTTTTATGTAGACAAATTTAATACCTTACAGCCTTATTAATAAAAATTTTAAGGCTTTATAAAGGTTTTTTAAAACAGATTTTTATCGCGAATCTCAAGTGAATAAATTCTTGGGAATAATTTTTTTATTCCCATGAACAAGAAATTGGTATCGCCAATTATTAGGGAATAAAATAAACATCCGTTGCGAGCCGATCATGCTATTGTGAATTGATGTAAATGTATTTTTTACTTTTTAAGTGTATTTTTATAATTTTCTTAATAAATTGTTATTATTCAGCAAAATGAATAGCATTTTGCTCTGACTTATGTTATTTTTATTGGAAAAAACTAAGAGGTGAAATTTGCGAGATGCATCAAATCCATTTTGTTTATCGGAAGTAGTGTATGTACATGTGTAAGTCCTAGTTTACACCATGCAGGTCTTATTGCTAAGCTGATTAGTTTGCTAGGAGTGAGAGACGAGGGGAACAGAAACGTTTCTTAACAAATTAATCAGCTTAGCTATAAGACTTGCAAGTGTAAACTAGGACTAAGTGAAAAACATGAAGAATTGTTGGCAGTATATATGTACTTATGTACATAATGAATATAAATAAATTCATGCATTTTCACTCCTTTTAAAAATAAAATCAAACAAGTTTTAAAAACATCAAGAATGTAAGTAACATTGTGCTTCTTTTTTTTATACCCAAACAAAACCTTTGTGAAAAAATACACATATTTTTTTTTTGGAAAAACTCACGGGATTAAAAATCGAACATGCGAGTTTTTTCACTTGGAAATAATTCACGATTGCAACTTTATGGAAAAGGGAAATATTTCGCGTGAATAAATATTTACGATAGGTGTGATTAAGACTTTATAAAACCTTAATAATTTTTATAAATAAGTTTGCTAAGTTTTTAGGTTTTCGGTAATGGTAATTAAAATTTCAGAAAATATTGAAATACTATTGTGCGCCTTATTTTTCGTATAAGACTGCACATAATTTATCGCCATATTTTTATATTTTTCAATCACTAAAGTCAATAAAAACAATTTGTGCGCCCTTGTAAATAAATACATATCTTTATTGCTATTAGGGACTGATAATTTTTTGACGCTACAATCACGTGAAAGTTTTGTGTATTATTTTAAATAATAAGCCACCGGCCATAAATTTACTAATTCTCAGAAACACATACGCTTCGTAGAAATATAAGTATTTTAAGCATTTCAATTTATTAATCATTGCACAGAAAATTCATACATACCTGGCATGAAAATCATTTATATGCACAATTGTTAACGGAAACAAATCGGCCTTAACCTGCTGCTGGCTTAAGCTCAGTAAAGCGGTTAAACTTGCCAAGAGAAATCCAAAGTTTTTGTGACTCGTCATTTATAATTTTATTGTTGTTTTAACTGCAAATGAGACTGCGGGGTGGATGCCCTAACAAAAAATAAATAAAGGTGCTAGGCACAATGTTTTATTTTTTATTTTTGTTTGTTTAATTGTCTTTCGTCTTTATTTCGTATTTAAAAACTACTCTATTTGAAGTGAGCAACAGTCATTTCATTATTGATTGACAATAAATTTTATTCTGCAGTCAGAAAACGATCGAAATGCGTTGATTTTCCGCCGCAAGAGCTTCCTAATCTATATAAACTGAACTGAGAACTAAAACGTCTATTAGTTGTATACTTTTGTTAAAGTTAATTTAAAAAAAAAAAGAAATCAAAAAAAAAAAAGCGTAGCATTCAATAATCCTACTCTAATCCACTCTACAGCTAATAAATATAAACAATAGTAATCTTAAACTGAATATACAATAAAATAAAAAAGATAAAATTTTATTGACATAAGTACAAAATTTATTACACTTAACTCAATTTTAACACGCTACTTATATTATTGTATATTTTGGTTTTATTTTATTTTAGTTTATTTTATTTTATTTTATTTTATTTTATTTTATTTTATTTTATTTTATTTTATTTTATTTTGTTTTATTTTCTTTTCATTTGGTTATTTGTTTTGCACGTTTTGCTCTGCAAGACGTTTTTACACTAAAAAAAATATTTAAGTAATTTAAGTAATATAATTTTATAAAATCATTTTTTTAGCAAAATAATAGTTTCCTTTAAATTTTTCTTTAACTTGATATCAGTACTGCAATTTAAAAAATATCACTCAATAAAAAGCAGTTGATAAAGAAATTATGAAATATTTTCATGTATTCAATACACAATAAGCAAAATTAATTTAATAAATCTCAGCGGTTAGTTTCGCTCTTTTATTTATTTTTTTTTATTTCCATAGAACTCCTTATCAATTCAATAACTTCAATTATAAAGTGCAAAATTAACAATTTTTTTTTTAAATAAAACCACTATCCATTGACACTTCGCTCTATAAAATTTTTCTGAGGGTATTTACAAGTCAAAACAGAACAGTCAAGAAAAATTACTTTTTTTTTTTTTTTTGCTGATAAAAACATATTTCGATGTCACGTGCGTCATTGAAAAACAACATTGATGTATAATACAATTAAAACAACAGAGATATTTAATTAAATTAAAATAGAAAAAACCTAACTGAAAAATGTAAAGATTTGTGGTCGTGGTATCTATATAAGGTTGATCACGTGCGACATCGTAAGTGTAAACTAAACATTTTTTTTCTTCTTTTTTATCATTTGTGGAGAGGAAAATTTAATTGGATTGAATTGATGAAATATTATAATAAAATTATAAATTAAAAAACAAGGAAAGAATGCGGAATGGAAGCAACAAATTAAATGATTGAATAGGAAAAAAGGCTTAATGATAAAATCGGCTCGTAGAAATGTGAAATGGCGGACAAGCACACGAGCCTTGCAGATGCAAGCAAACCTTCCCAAAAAGTGAAGAAAGCTTTGCAGCTTTTGCAGAAGTAATAGTGGAAACAGTCAGATATAACGTAGTAAAAGCAGCTGAAACTGCTAATCCACAAAAAGCTGCCCTTGGTATTCCTGATACTGTTTTTATTTAAATTTGCTTTAGTTTGCTACGCATACTACTTATTAGTGTTAATTTTGTTGTTCTTAAATTAAAATTAATGCGTTGAATACTTCTGTTAATTTGAAAAATTTTTTACTGAGCTTGCTTCATTATAATTTCGTATAAAAAGCAACAGAAACAATATAAATATCATGATGGATAAAATGTCACGTGCGACTGTGATTAAAATTTAATTAAAAAAATATAGAAATAATTTTTGAGCAAAACCCCAACCACTTTAAAGAGAAATCAGTGTAAAAAATTCTAAAATTAGTCACATTAAAATACTGCCTCAAGTTTCGCTGAAATCAGCATTGTAATCACCTTTTATTTTATTTACTATGTTAAAATTAATACGTTGAATAATTCTGTTAATTTGAAAAAAATTTTGTTTATTCATGATTTCGTAGAAAAAGCAAAAGAAATAATATAAATATCATGATGGAAAAAAATGTAATGTTCGCCATGTCACTTGCGACTGTGATTAAAATTAAATAAAAAAGAATATAAATACATACATTATTTTTGGGTAAAATCAAAACCATTTTCAAGAGACACTAGTGCACAAAATTCTAGAATTAGTTACATTAAAACATTGCTTCATTCAGGTTTCGCTGAAACCAGCGTTTTAATTGTTGGCTGCAAAAACAACTTCTATTTTTGTCACATGCGAGTGCCTTGGTTTTTTTTTCAATCATCTTGAAAACGAAAAATTTCTTAAATTCGAACTTAGCACTAAGTATAGGGATAATTTATAGCTATAACTAGACACAGACAGAAAAATAAAAAAGTTATGATAATTCTTATCAACGCATCAAATTTTTTTAAAAGGGATGATGACCCTTTTGACTAATATATTGAAAAAGCAATGGATTATAATTCCTTGTAGGACGTCTAAAATATATATTTTGTTCATATCATGGAACAAATAAGTAGAAAAATGCGTTCTGGTGATCCTTTTGGTCCACAAAATGTGTTTTAATGTAATTTTAATTTTCTTCACGTTGATAACTCAACTTTCTTGTTTAAGTTAAACAGCTGTTGTTTGTTTAAGTTCTCCATAATATTTGGACATTTTGCAGTGCTACCATACTTTCATCGCAATTAAAAAAGAAGTTGAATTGAGCACTCAAAAAATGAAACCTTATTTAAGTACATTTTAAATTAAAATTAGCTAATTAAATATTTAATTATCAAGTCTAAAAATGTTGGTTGGTTTTTCATGCTTCACCGGTAATACGAATTCATGATGTCCCATATTTCAAAACAAATGCTCTCTCTACCCACTGATCCATTACCGACTGACTGATTTATTGTTTTAAGCTCTTAACAATTTGTTTTCATTTTAGTTAATTATTAATAATTTTGTTGGAATTCATTTGTTTCTCTGTTTATGATTTGATTACTTGTGATAATTTGTAAAAAACAAATTGCACAAAACACAATTGTCAATTATTATGACAAACACTAGCTTATAGTAGTACTAATATTTTTTTTTACTGAATTTTGATCACTAAAACCTATACCAGTAGTACGCAAAATGTAAAAATCCTCACAAGCTCATGCTACATACCGCAAAATTTTGATTTGACACGAAATGTATTTTCGTCACAAAATCCAAATTGTGGCACGTGTAGCCGAAGCGGCCACATTACCAGCAGCAGCAGCACATGTGTAAACGTGTGAATGTTTTCATGTACACTTCGTTGCCTTAATATAGAAAGGCCCTAACTCATTATTATTTTGAAATCAAGTAGCAAATGTAGCTTCATGATGATGTCAAAATTACGTCAGAGCCATATGAGCATGTGGCTGTTCACATGCTGTAGACTTGCATAAGACTCACGACTAAATATGGACCAATTACATCAATATCTTACAGCGCAGTTGCTTAAATTATAATTCTTTTTGGTTGTTTTATGTTAATATTAATATAAATATTTAGAACATTTATGAGCTTCAAATTCCTATTCCGGGAGGTCTTTTGTACCGGTACTAATATAAATCGTTAACCGATTTTCAACCATTTTGAGTAAGTATAGTCCACAGCTAAATGAAAATGTGGCTGCACATTAAATTTCATTGCATTATACCAAAAATTTTTTTCAATGGGTAAGTAATATACACTCCTACAAACGACCGAAATAAAACGGAGACGTGGAGACGTCCAGGCTTTTTTTTTAGAAATATGGCAGCTTGAATTTAAAAACATTTTTTAAACCCCTTATAACTGTACTTTGCTAAGGCTCGATTTTAAAGTAAAAGCTCAAAATTCAACCCTAAAGTGTCTTCTCTTCTATCAAAACAAAAAAAAAAAAAAAAAATCATGAAAAAATTGTAATTATATCAAAAGTTTTAGGATTTTTGTACCGATTTCTCGCTTAATGTGTCATTGTGTCCCGACAACGACCCAGCCATAATCGACACATTAATTTTCAGTGAGAGTATATAAAATTTATAAAATAATTTTTAAACTTTGCTCGTGTAAACAAAATAAAAAACATCGAACTCTGTAAGATATTTTTGTGACAAATTTTGCTCAACTCTGTCTTATTGATAATTTCTTTATTTAGATTTTACATATAATTACTGTGGTACTTTTGAGTAAAATCTCATTATTAGCTCAATGAATTGTTAAATAAATACAAATTTTAATCTCTATTTAATTTTATTTCAACGTCATTGAAGATAAGCGCGTAAAAATCAGATTAAATGTTGTAAATGTCAACTTGATTAAGTGCTACTGATAAGTCTGTTTTAAATTATTTTAAACTGATAAAAGGCTTAACGTCAATAGTTAAATGGAAAATACAAATATCAAATAAAGATATAAAGATTTTTTTGAAGAACATTTTTTAATTCGAAAATTGACGACGTAAATAACGTATAATGAAATAAAAACTTATAAATTGTGTTTCCCCAGTTTTTAATAACAATTCGTTTAATTAATTAATTTAGACTGAATGTCAAATAAATAAATAAAGAAATAAATATATATATCTATATATATATTTCTTACATAATAGTAATTCCAAATTAGTTCAAAGTTCACGAAGAACCTCTGTTCGTCAACAAATTCTCTCCATTTTACTTGATCATTCGCTAAGATGTTTGCTTTGGTCCAAGTCAAATTAAGACATTTGCATTAATTTTTCATCGTTCTTATCTATATGTTGCGGGGCCTTCCAATATTTCTATGGACCTGTCCATGCTAGACAGGTGTGCAGTTAGGCCTCGAGATCAGTACATCGATTCAGTAATTTTTATTACGACATTATGGAAAAAAATTTTTATTAAAAATATTTAATGGAGTATACATCGTCTATTTTTCATGAAAAATTTTATATGAAAAAAATTTAATGGACCATACATCGTCTATTCTTCATGCAAAAAACTTTTTATGAAAAAGATTAAATGGACTATAACATCGTCTATTTTTAATGCAAAAAATTAAATAGACTATCGACCATTTTTCATGGAAGACATTTTTTATGAAACAAATTTAAGAACTCTACATCGTCTAATTTTCATGCCAAAAAATTAAATGGACTATACATCGTCCATTTTTCATGGAAAGAATTTTTATAAAAAAAATTTAAGAAAATTTTAAAAATTTTTCATGCAAAAACTAATTTAAAAAAAAAAATTTACTGGACTATATATCGTGCATTTCTTATGCAAAAAATTAAATAAAATTTAATGGACTATACATCGTCTATTTTTCAAGGAAAAAAAATTTTTTATGGAAAAATTTAATGGACTATACATCGTCTATTTTTCATGCAAAAACTAATTTAAAAAAAAAAATTTACTGGACTATATATCGTGCATTTCTTATGCAAAAAATTAAATAAAATTTAATGGACTATACATCGTCTATTTTTCAAGGAAAAAAAATTTTTTATGGAAAAATTTAATGGACTATACATCGTCTATTTTTCAAGCAAAAAAAATTTTATGAAAAAAAATTCTTCTATTTTTCATGCAAAACCTAATTTTTATTAAAAAATTTAATGGACTATATATCGTGCATTTCTTATGCAAAAAATTAAATGAACTATGCAGCGTCTATTTTTCATGCAGAAAATTGAATGGACTATACATCGTCTATTTTTCAAGCAAAAGAATTTTTTATGAAAAAAATTTAATAGACTTATACATCGTCTATTTTTCATGCAAAAACTAATTTTTATTAAAAAATTCAATGGACTATATATCGTGCATTTCTTATGCAAAAAATTAAATAAAATTTAATGGACTATACATCGTCTATTTTTCAAGGAAAAAAATTTTATGAAAAAAAAATTCTTCTATTTTTCATGCAAAAACTAATTTTTATTAAAAAATTCAATGGACTATATATCGTGCATTTCTTATGCAAAAAATTAAATAAACTATACAGCATATATTTTTCATGCAGGAAATTTAATGGACTATACATTGTTTTTTTTTCAAGCAAAACAATTTTTTATGAAAATATTTAATGGGCTATACATTGTTTATTTTTCATGCAAAAACTAAGTTTTAATAAAAAATTTTATGGACTATATATCGTGCATTTCTTATGCAAAAAAATTAAATAAACTATGCAGCGTCTATTTTTCATGCAGAGAATTTAATGGACTATACATCGTCTATTTTTCAAGCAAAAAAATTGTTTATGAAAAAAATTTAATGGACTGTACATCGTGTATTTTTCAAACAAAAAAATTTTTTATGAAAAAAATTTAATGGATTATAAATAGTCTATTTTTCATGCAAAAACTAATTTTTATTAAAAATATTAATGGACTATATATCGTGCATTTCTTATGCAAAAAATTAAATAAACTATGCAGCGTCTATTTTTCATGCAGAAAATTTAATGGACTATACATCGTCTATTTTTCAAGCAAAAACATTT
This sequence comes from Nowickia ferox, assembly GCA_936439885.1. Classification (NCBI taxonomy): domain Eukaryota; kingdom Metazoa; phylum Arthropoda; class Insecta; order Diptera; family Tachinidae; genus Nowickia; species Nowickia ferox. The sequence continues at coordinate 13,483,561 of OW387025.1, forward strand.
TTTATGAAAAAATTTAATGGACTATACATCGTCTATTTTTCAAGGAAAAAAATTGTTTATGAAACAAATTTAATGGACTATACATAGTCTATTTTTCATGCAAAAAATTAAATAAACTATGCAGTGTCTATTTTTCATGCAGAAAATTTAATGGACTATACATCGTCTATTTTTCAAGCAAAAAAATTTTTTATGAAAAAAATTTAATGGACTATTATACATCGTCTATTTTTCAAGGAAAAGAATTGTTTATGAAACAAATTTAATGGACTATACATAGTCTATTTTTCATGCAAAAAATTAAATAAACTATGCAGTGTCTATTTTTCATGCAGAAAATTTAATGGACTATACATCGTCTATTTTTCAAGCAAAAATATTTTTTATGAAAAAAATTTAATGGACTATTATACATCGTCTATTTTTCAAAGAAAAAAATTGTTTATGAAACAAATTTAATGGACTATACATAGTCTATTTTTCATGCAAAAAATTAAATAAACTATGCAGTGTCTATTTTTCATGCAGAAAATTTAATGGACTATACATCGTCTATTTTTCAAGCAAAAAAATTTTTTATGAAAAAAATTTAATGGACTATATATACATCGTCTATTTTTCAAGGAAAAAAATTGTTTATGAAACAAATTTAATGGACTATACATAGTCTATTTTTCATGCAAAAAATTAAATAAACTATGCAGTGTCTATTTTTCATCCAGAAAATTTAATGGACTATACATCGTCTATTTTTCAAGCAAAAAAATTTTTTATGAAAAAAATTTAATGGACTATTATACATCGTCTATTTTTCAAGGAAAAAAATTGTTTATGAAACAAATTTAATGGACTATACATAGTCTATTTTTCATGCAAAAAATTAAATAAACTATGCAGTGTCTATTTTTCATGCAGAAAATTTAATGGACTATACATCGTCTATTTTTCAAGGAAAAAAATTTTTTATGCAAAAAATTTAATGGACTATACATTGTTTATTTTTCAAGCAAAAAAATTTTTTATGAAAAAAATTTAATGGACTATACATTGTTTATTTTTCAAGCAAAAAAATTTTTTATGAAAAAAATTTAATGGACTATACATAGTCTATTTTTCATGCAAAAACTAATTTTTATTAAAAATATTAATAGACTATATATCGTGCATTTCTTATGCAAAAAATTAAATAAACTATGCAGCGTCTATTTTTCATGCAGAAAATTTAATGGACTATACATCGTCTATTTTTCAAGCAAAAAAAATTTTTATGAAAAAAATTTAATGGACTATACATCGTCTATTTTTCAAGCAAAAAAATTTTTTATGAAACAAATTTAATGGACTATACATCGTCTATTTTTCAAGCAAAAAAATTTTTTATGAAAAAAATTTAATGGACTATACATCGTCTATTTTTCAAGCAAAAAAATTTTTTGTGAAAAAAATTTAATGGACAATACATCGTCTATTTTTCAAGGAAAAAAATTTTTTATGGAAAAATTTAATGGACTAGGGGCCATCCATATATTACGTAACGCAGAAAATTTAATGGAATATACATCGTCTATTTTTCAAGCAATACAATTTTTTATGAAAAAAATTTAATGGACATACATCGTCTATTTTTCAAGCAAAAAAATTGTTTATGAAACAAATTTAATGGACTATACATCGTCTATTTTTCATGCAAAAACTAATTTTTATTAAAAAATTTAATGGACTATATACCCTGCATTTCTTATGCAAAAAATTAAATAAATTATGCAGCGTCTATTTTTCATGCATTAAATTTAATGGACTATACATCGTCTATTTTTCAAGCAAAAAAATTTTGTATGAAAAAAATTTAATGGACTATCATCGTCTATTTTTCAAACAAAAAAAATTTTTATGAAAAAAATTTAATGGACTATACATTGTCTATTTTTCATGCAAAAACTAATTTTTATTAAAAATATTAATAAACTATATATCGTGCATTTCTTATGCAAAAAATTAAATAAACTATGCAGCGTCTATTTTTCATGCAAAAACTAATTTTTATTAAAAATATTAATAGACTATATATCGTGCATTTCTTATGCAAACAATTTCATGCAGAAAATTTAATGGACTATACATCGTCTATTTTTCAAGCAAAAAAAATTTTTATGAAAAAAATTTAATGGACTATACATCGTCTATTTTTCAAGCAAAAAAATTTTTTATGAAACAAATTTAATGGACTATACATCGTCTATTTTTCAAGCAAAAAAATTTTTTATGAAAAAAATTTAATGGACTATACATCGTCTATTTTTCAAGCAAAAAAATTTTTTGTGAAAAAAATTTAATGGACAATACATCGTCTATTTTTCAAGCAAAAAAATTTTTTATGGAAAAATTTAATGGACTAGGGGCCATCCATATATTACGTAACGCCCTTGGGGGGGGGGGGGGGCTTCGAGTTTTGTTATGATTTGTTACGAGGGGGTGGGGGGGGGCGTCTGTAAAATTGTTACGTAACATAAATTTTACTAATTTCGTACAAAAACACTTCGATTTTTCATTTATTTATATATTTAATTTATCAAAGAAATACATAATAAATCAAGAATCATGAGTGTTACATAGATATAAATATATGCATATACATATGTATGTACATAAATACATAATTGTTATTATTTATATTTTGCAAGCTTATTTGATTTTTGTCTACGCACTGTGTTAGTCTAACAGAAAATAAAAATAAAGGAACAAAAGGATTCGAATTCCCGAATATTCGTCCATTCTCAATTACTTGCATTTTCCCATAAATAAAATAAATAAATGCATAAATCCTAAACGAAACTTAAGAAAATGCCATCAAAATATTTGTATATTAGTTTGTAATAACTAAATAAAGAAATTTACTACAATTCAAACAAAAAGTTATTTAAAAATACATACATATGTATGTGCATGAATTAAATTTAATTTTTTTTTTAATAAAAACTTAATAAAACAATTTAAATTTTTTTAAAGTTCTTGTTACGTTATTTGGAGGGGGGGGGGGGTCTAAGAATTGTTACGATCTGTTACTAGGGGGGAGGGGGGGGTCAAAAATCGGGAAAAATGGCGTTACGTAATATATGGATGGCCCCCTATATATACATAGTCTATTTTTCATGCAAAAACTAAGTTTTATTAAAAAATTTTATGGACTATATATCGTGCATTTCTTATGCAAAAAATTAAATAAACTATGCAGCGTGTATTTTTCATACAGAAAATTTAATGGACTGACTATACATCGTCTGTTTTTCAGGCAAAAAAAAATTTTATGAAAAAAATTTAATGGACAATACATCGTCTATTTTTCAAGCTAAACAATTTTTTATGGAAAAATTTAATGGACTATACATCGTCTATTTTTCAAGCAAAAAAATTTTTTATGAAAAAAATTTAATGGACTATACATAGTCTATTTTTCATGCAAAAACTAATTTTTATTAAAAATATTAATGGACTATATACCGTGCATTTCTTATGCAAAAAATTAAATAAACTATGCAGCGTCTATTTTTCATGCAGAAAATTTAATGGACTATACATCGTCTATTTTTCAAGCAAAAAAATTTTTTATGAAAAAAATTTAATGGACTATACATAGTCTATTTTTCATGCAAAAACTAATTTTTATTAAAAATATTAATAGACTATAATCGTGCATTTCTTATGCAAAAAATTAAATAAACTATGCAGCGTCTATTTTTCATGCAGAAAATTTAATGGACTATACATCGTCTATTTTTCAAGCAAAAAAATTTTTTATGGAAAAAATTTAATGTTATATTTTTCGTATATTTTTCAAGCAAAAAAATTTTTTATGAAAAAAATTTAATGGACTATACATCGTCTATTTTTCAAGCAAAAAAATTGTTGATGAAAAAAATTTAATGAACTATACATAGTCTATTTTTCATGCAAAAACTAATTTTTATTAAAAATATTAATGGACTATATATCGTGCATTTCTTATGCAAAAAATTAAATAAACTATACAGCGTCTATTTTTTTTATTGAAAAAAATTTAATGGATTTTACATCGTCTATTTTTCAAGCAAAAAAATTGTTCATGAAACAAATTTAATGGACTATACATCGTCTATTTTTCAAGCAAAAAAATTTTTTATGAAAAAAATTTAATGGACTATATATACATTGTCTATTTTTCATGCAAAAACTAATTTTTATTAAAAATATTAATGGACTATATACCGTGCATTTCTTATGGAAAAAATTAAATAAACTATGCAGCGTCTATTTTTCATGCAGAAAATTTAATGGACTATACATCGTCTATTTTTCATGCAAAAACTAATTTTTATTAAAAATATTAATGGACTATATACCGTGCATTTCTTATGGAAAAAATTAAATAAACTATGCAGCGTCTATTTTTTTTTATTGAAAAAAATTTAATGGATTATACATCGTCTATTTTTCAAGCAAAAAAATTGTTTATGAAACAAATTTAATGGACTATACATCGTCTATTTTTCATGCAAAAACTAATTTTTATTAAAAAATTTAATGGACTATATACCCTGCATTTCTTATGCAAAAAATTAAATAAATTATGCAGCGTCTATTTTTCATGCATTAAATTTAATGGACTATACATCGTCTATTTTTCAAGCAAAAAAATTTTGTATGAAAAAAATTTAATGGACTATCATCGTCTATTTTTCAAACAAAAAAAATTTTTATGAAAAAAATTTAATGGACTATACATTGTCTATTTTTCATGCAAAAACTAATTTTTATTAAAAATATTAATAAACTAACAAAAAATTAAATAAACTATGCAGCGTCTATTTTTCATGCAAAAACTAATTTTTATTAAAAATATTAATAGACTATATATCGTGCATTTCTTATGCAAACAATTTCATGCAGAAAATTTAATGGACTATACATCGTCTATTTTTCAAGCAAAAAAAATTTTTATGAAAAAAATTTAATGGACTATACATCGTCTATTTTTCAAGCAAAAAAATTTTTTATGAAACAAATTTAATGGACTATACATCGTCTATTTTTCAAGCAAAAAAATTTTTTATGAAAAAAATTTAATGGACTATACATCGTCTATTTTTCAAGCAAAAAAATTTTTTGTGAAAAAAATTTAATGGACAATACATCGTCTATTTTTCAAGCAAAAAAATTTTTTATGGAAAAATTTAATGGACTAGGGGCCATCCATATATTACGTAACGCAGAAAATTTAATGGAATATACATCGTCTATTTTTCAAGCAATACAATTTTTTATGAAAAAAATTTAATGGACATACATCGTCTATTTTTCAAGCAAAAAAATTTTTTATGAAACAAATTTAATGGACTATACATCGTCTATTTTTCAAGCAAAAAAATTTTTTATGAAAAAAATTTAATGGACTATACATCGTCTATTTTTCAAGCAAAAAAATTTTTTGTGAAAAAAATTTAATGGACAATACATCGTCTATTTTTCAAGCAAAAAAATTTTTTATGGAAAAATTTAATGGACTAGGGGCCATCCATATATTACGTAACGCCCTTGGGGGGGGGGGGCTTCGAGTTTTGTTATGATTTGTTACGAGGGGGTGGGGGGGGGCGTCTGTAAAATTGTTACGTAACATAAATTTTACTAATTTCGTACAAAAACACTTCGATTTTTCATTTATTTATATATTTAATTTATCAAAGAAATACATAATAAATCAAGAATCATGAGTGTTACATAGATATAAATATATGCATATACATATGTATGTACATAAATACATAATTGTTATTATTTATATTTTGCAAGCTTATTTGATTTTTGTCTACGCACTGTGTTAGTCTAACAGAAAATAAAAATAAAGGAACAAAAGGATTCGAATTCCCGAATATTCGTCCATTCTCAATTACTTGCATTTTCCCATAAATAAAATAAATAAATGCATAAATCCTAAACGAAACTTAAGAAAATGCCATCAAAATATTTGTATATTAGTTTGTAATAACTAAATAAAGAAATTTACTACAATTCAAACAAAAAGTTATTTAAAAATACATACATATGTATGTGCATGAATTAAATTTAATTTTTTTTTAATAAAAACTTAATAAAACAATTTAAATTTTTTTAAAGTTCTTGTTACGTTATTGTGAGGGGGGGGGGGTCTAAGAATTGTTACGATCTGTTACTAGGGGGGAGGGGGGGGTCAAAAATCGGGAAAAATGGCGTTACGTAATATATGGATGGCCCCCTATATATACATAGTCTATTTTTCATGCAAAAACTAAGTTTTATTAAAAAATTTTATGGACTATATATCGTGCATTTCTTATGCAAAAAATTAAATAAACTATGCAGCAGGTATTTTTCATACAGAAAATTTAATGGACTGACTATACATCGTCTGTTTTTCAAGCAAATACACATCGTCTATTTTTCAGGCAAAAAAAAATTTTATGAAAAAAATTTAATGGACAATACATCGTCTATTTTTCAAGCTAAACAATTTTTTATGGAAAAATTTAATGGACTATACATCGTCTATTTTTCAAGCAAAAAAATTTTTTATGAAAAAAATTTAATGGACTATACATAGTCTATTTTTCATGCAAAAACTAATTTTTATTAAAAATATTAATGGACTATATACCGTGCATTTCTTATGCAAAAAATTAAATAAACTATGCAGCGTCTATTTTTCATGCAGAAAATTTAATGGACTATACATCGTCTATTTTTCAAGCAAAAAAATTTTTTATGAAAAAAATTTAATGGACTATACATAGTCTATTTTTCATGCAAAAACTAATTTTTATTAAAAATATTAATAGACTATAATCGTGCATTTCTTATGCAAAAAATTAAATAAACTATGCAGCGTCTATTTTTCATGCAGAAAATTTAATGGACTATACATCGTCTATTTTTCAAGCAAAAAAATTTTTTATGGAAAAAATTTAATGTTATATTTTTCGTATATTTTTCAAGCAAAAAAATTTTTTATGAAAAAAATTTAATGGACTATACATCGTCTATTTTTCAAGCAAAAAAATTGTTGATGAAAAAAATTTAATGAACTATACATAGTCTATTTTTCATGCAAAAACTAATTTTTATTAAAAATATTAATGGACTATATATCGTGCATTTCTTATGCAAAAAATTAAATAAACTATACAGCGTCTATTTTTTTTATTGAAAAAAATTTAATGGATTTTACATCGTCTATTTTTCAAGCAAAAAAATTGTTCATGAAACAAATTTAATGGACTATACATAGTCTATTTTTCATGCAAAAACTAATTTTTATTAAAAATATTAATGGACTATATATCGTGCATTTCTTATGCAAAAAATTAAATAAACTATACAGCGTCTATTTTTTTTATTGAAAAAAATTTAATGGATTTTACATCGTCTATTTTTCAAGCAAAAAAATCGTTCATGAAACAAATTTAATGGACTATACATCGTCTATTTTTCAAGCAAAAAAATTTTTTATGAAAAAAATTTAATGGACTATATATACATTGTCTATTTTTCATGCAAAAACTAATTTTTATTAAAAATATTAATGGACTATATACCGTGCATTTCTTATGGAAAAAATTAAATAAACTATGCAGCGTCTATTTTTCATGCAGAAAATTTAATGGACTATACATCGTCTATTTTTCATGCAAAAACTAATTTTTATTAAAAATATTAATGGACTATATACCGTGCATTTCTTATGGAAAAAATTAAATAAACTATGCAGCGTCTATTTTTGTTTTATTGAAAAAAATTTAATGGATTATACATCGTCTATTTTTCAAGCAAAAAAATTGTTTATGAAACAAATTTAATGGACTATACATCGTCTATTTTTCATGCAAAAACTAATTTTTATTAAAAAATTTAATGGACTATATACCCTGCATTTCTTATGCAAAAAATTAAATAAATTATGCAGCGTCTATTTTTCATGCATTAAATTTAATGGACTATACATCGTCTATTTTTCAAGCAAAAAAATTTTGTATGAAAAAAATTTAATGGACTATCACCGTCTATTTTTCAAGCAAAAAAAATTTTTATGAAAAAAATTTAATGGACTATACATTGTCTATTTTTCATGCAAAAACTAATTTTTATTAAAAATATTAATAAACTATATATCGTGCATTTCTTATGCAAAAAATTAAATAAACTATGCAGCGTGTATTTTTCATGCAGAAAATTTAATGGACTATCAAATAGTCTATTTTTCAAGCAAAAAAATTTTTTATGGAAAAAATTTAATGGACTATACATCGTCTATTTTTCAGGCAAAAAAATTTTTTATGAAAAAAATTTAATTGTCTATTTTTCATGCAAAAACTAATTTTTATTAAAAAATTTAATTGACTATATACCGTGCATTTCTTATGCAAAAAACTAAATGAACTATGCAGCGTCTATTTTTCATGCAGAAAAATTTTTCAAGCAAAAAATTTTTTTATGAAAAAAATTTAATGGACCATACATCGTCTATTTTTCAAGCAAAAAAATTTTTTATGAAAAAAATTTAATGGACATACATCGTCTATTTTTCAAGCAAAAAAATTTTGTATGAAAAAAATTTAATGGACATACATCGTCTATTTTTCAAGCAAAAAAATTTTTTATGAAAAAAATTTAATGGACCATACATCGTCTATTTTTCATGCAAAAACTAATTTTTATTAAAAAAATTCAATGGACTATATACCGTCTATTTTTCAAGCAAAAAAAATTTTTTATAAAAAAAATTTAATGGACTATACATCGTCTATTTTTCAAGCAAAAAAATTTTTGATGAAAAAACTTTAATGGACTATACATCGTCTATTTTTCATGCAAAAACTAATTTTTATTAAAAATATTAATGGACTATATATCGTGCATTTATTATGCAAAAAACTAAATGAACTATGCAGCGTCTATTTTTCATGCAGAAAATTTAATGGACTATACATCGTCTATTTTTCAAGCAAAAAAATTTTGTATGAAAAAAATTTAATGGACTATACATAGTCTATTTTTCATGCAAAAACTAATTTTTATTAAAAATATTAATAGACTATATATCGTGCATTTCTTATGCAAAAAATTAAATAAACTATGCAGCATGTATTTTTCATGCAGAAAATTTAATGGACTATACATCGTCTGTTTTTAAAGCAAAAAAATTTTGTATGGAAAAAATTTAATGGATTATATATACATCGTGTATTTTTCAAGCAAAAAAATTTTTTATGAAAAAAATTTAATGGACTATACATAGTCTATTTTTCATGCAAAAACTAATTTTTATTAAAAATATTAATGAACTATATATCGTGCATTTCTTATGCAAAAAATTAAATAAACTATACATCGTCTATTTTTCTAGCAAAAAAATTTTTTATGAAAAAAATTTAATGGACTATATATACATCGTCCATTTTTCAAGCAAAAAAATTTTTTATGAAAAAAATTTAATGGACTATATATACATCGTCTATTTTTTAAGCAATAAAATTTTTTATGAAAAAAATTTAATGGACTGTACATAGTCTATTTTTCAAGCAAAAAAATTTTTTATGAAAAAATTTAATGGACTATACATCGTCTATTTTTCAAGCAAAAAAATTGTTTATGAAAAAAATTTAATGGACTATACATCGTCTATTTTTCAAGGAAAAAAATTTTTTATGAAAAAAATTTAATGGACTATACATAGTCTATTTTTCATGCAAAAACTGATTTTTATTAAAAATATTATTGGACTATACATCTTGCATTTTATGGACTATACATCGTCTATTTTTCAAGCAAAAAAATTTTTTATGAAAAAAATTAATGGACTATATATACATCGTCTATTTTTCAAGGAAAAAAATTTTTTATGAAAAAATTGAATGGACTATACATCGTCTATTTTTCAAGCAAAAAAATTTTTTATGAAAAAATTGAATGGACTATACATCGTCTATTTCTCAAGCAAAATAATTTTTTATGAAAAAAATTTAATGGACTGTACATCGTCTATTTTTCAAGCAAAAGAATTTTTTATGGAAAAATTTAATGGACTATACATCGTCTATTTTTCAAGCAAAAAAATTTTTTATGAAAAAAATTTAATGGACTACACATCGTCTATTTTTCAAGCAAAAAAATTTTTTATGCAAAAAATTTAATGGACTATATATACATAGTCTATTTTTCATGCAAAAACTAATTTTTATTAAAAATATTAATGGACTATATATCGGGCATTTCTTGTGCAAAAAATTAAATAAACTATGCAGCGTCTATTTTTCATGCAGAAAATTTAATGGACATCGTTTATTTTTCAAGCAAAAAAATTTTTTATGAAAAAAATTTAATGGACTATACATAGTCTATTTTTCGTGCAAAAACTAATTTTTATTAAAAATATTAATGGACTATACATCGTGCATTTCTTATGCAAAAAATTAAATAAACTATGCAGCGTCTATTTTTCATGCAGAAAATTTAATGGACTATACATCGTCTATTTTTCAAGCAAAAAAATTTTTTATGAAAAAAATTTAATGGACTATATACATCGTTTATTTTAAAAAAAAAAAAAATTTTTTATGAAAAAAATTTAATGGACTATACATCGTCTAATTTTTAAGGAAAAAAATTTTTTATGAAAAAAATTTAATGGACTATACATAGTCTATTTTTCATGCAAAAACTAATTTTTATTAAAAATATTAATGGACTATACATCGTGCATTTCCTATGCAAAAAACTAAATGAACTATGCAGCGTCTATTTTTCATGCAGAACATTTAGTGGACTATTATACATCGTCTATTTTTCAAGCAAAAAAATTTTTTATTGAAAAAATTTAATGGACTATACATCGTCTATTTTTCAAGCAAAAAAATTTGTTATGAAAAAAATTTAATGGACTTATACATCGTCTATTTTTCAAGCAAAAAAATTTTTTATGAAAAAAATTTAATGGACTATACATAGTCTATTTTTCATGCAAAAACTAATTTTTATTAAAAATATTAATAAACTATATATCGTGCATTTCTTATGCAAAAAATTAAATAAAATATGCAGCGTGTATTTTTCATGCAGAAAATTTAATGGACTATACATCGTTTATTTTTCAAGCAAAAAAATTTTTTATGAAAAAAATTTAATGGACTATATATATGCATAGTCTATTTTTCATGCAAAAACTAATTTTTATTAAAAATATTAATGGACTATACATCGTGCATTTCTTATGCAAAAAACTAAATGAACTATGCAGCGTCTATTTTTCATGCAGAAAATTTAATGGACTATACATCGTCTATTTTTCAAGCAAAAAAATTTTTTATGAAAAAAATTTAATGGACTATACATAGTCTATTTTTCATGCAAAAACAATTTTTATTAAAAATATTAATGTACTATACATCGTGCATTTCTTATGCAAAAAACTAAATGAACTATGCAGCGTCTATTTTTCATGCAGAAAATTTAGTGGACTATACATCGTCTATTTTTCAAGCAAAAAAATTTTTTATGAAAAAAATTTAATGGACTATACATCGTCTATTTTTCAAGCAAAAAAATTTGTTATGAAAAAAATTTAATGGACTATACATCGTCTATTTTTCAAGCAAAAAAATTTTTTATGAAAAAAATTTAATGGACTATACATAGTCTATTTTTCATGCAAAAACTAATTTTTATTAAAAATATTAATAAACTATATATCGTGCATTTCTTATGCAAAAAATAAAATAAAATATGCAGCGTGTATTTTTCATGCAGAAAATTTAATGGGCTATACATCGTTTATTTTTCAAGCAAAAAAATTTTTCATGCAGAAAATTTAATGGACTATCAAATCGCCTATTTTTCAAGCAAAAAAATTTTTTATGGAAAAAATTTAATGGACTATACATCGTCTATTTTTCAAGCAAAAAAATTTTTTATGAAAAAATTTAATGGACTATACATAGTCTATTTTTCATGCAAAAACTAATTTTTATTAAAAATATTAATAGAGTATATATCGTGCATTTCTTATGCAAAAAATTAAATAAATTATGCAGCGTGTATTTTTCATGCAGAAAATTTAATGGACTATACACTCGTCTATTTTTCAAGCTAAATCATTTTTTATGGAAAAATTTAATGGACTATAATACATCGTCTATTTTTCAAGCAAAAACTAATTTTTATTAAAAATATTAATGGACTATACATCGTGCATTTCTTATGCAAAAAATTAAATAAACTATGCAGCGTCTATTTTTCATGCAGAAAATTTAATGGACTATACATCGTCTATTTTTCAAGCAAAAAAATTTTTTATGAAAAAAATTTAATGGACTATATACATCGTTTATTTTTCATGCAAAAACTAATTTTTATTAAAAATATTAATGGACTATATATCGTGCATTTCTTATGCAAAAAATTAAATAAACTATGCAGCATGTATTTTTCATGCAGAAAATTTAATGGACTATACATCGTCTGTTTTTAAAGCAAAAAAATTTGTTATGGAAAAAATTTAATGGACTATATATACATCGTGTATTTTTCAAGCAAAAAAATTTTTTATGAAAAAAATTTAATGGACTATAATTTTTCAAGCAAAAATTATTTGATGAAAAAAATTTTATGGACTATACATCGTCTATTTTTCAAGCAAAAAAATTTTTTATGAAAAAAATTTAATGGACTATACATAGTCTATTTTTCATGCAAAAACTAATTTTTATTAAAAATATTAATAGACTATATATCGTGCATTTCTTATGCAAAAAATTAAATAAACTATGCAGCGTCTATTTTTCATGCAGAAAATTTAATGGACTATACATCGTCTATTTTTCAAGCAAAAAAATTTTTTATGAAAAAATTTAATGGACTATAGACAGTCTATTTTTCAAGCAAAAACTAATTTTTATTAAAAATATTAATAGACTATATATCGTGCATTTCTTATGCAAAAAATTAAATAAATTATGCAGCGTGTATTTTTCATGCAGAAAATTTAATGGACTATACACTCGTCTATTTTTCAAGCTAAATCATTTTTTATGGAAAAATTCAATGGACTATACATCGTCTATTTTTCAAGCAAAAACATTTTTTATGAAAAAAATTTAATGGACTATACATAGTCTATTTTTCATGCAAAAACTATGTTTTATTAAAAATATTAATAGACTATATATCGTGCATTTCTTATGCAAAAAATTAAATAAACTATACAGCGTCTATTTTTCATGCAGAAAATTTAATGGACATCGTTTATTTTTCAAGCAAAAAAAATTTTTTATGAAAAAAATTTAATGGACTATACATAGTCTATTTTTCATGCAAAAACTAATTTTTATTAAAAATATTAATAGACTATATATCGTGCATTTCTTATGCAAAAAATTAAATAAACTATGCAGCGTCTATTTTTCATGCAGAAAATTTAATGGACTATACATCGTTTATTTTTCAAGCAAAAAAATTTTTTATGAAAAAAATTTAATGGACTATATATATGCATAGTCTATTTTTCATGCAAAAACGAATTTTTATTAAAAAATTTAATGGACTATACATCGTCTGTTTTTAAAGCAAAAAAATTTTTTATGGAAAAAATTTAATGGACTATATATACATCGTGTATTTTTCAAGCAAAAAAATTTTTTATGAAAAAAATTTAATGGACTATAAAAAATTTAGCAAAAATTTTTTTATGAAAAAAATTTTATGGACTATACATCGTCTATTTTTCAAGCAAAAAAATTTTTTATGAAAAAAATTTAAAGGACTATACATAGTCTATTTTTCGTGCAAAAACTAATTTTTATTAAAAATATTAATGGACTTTATATCGTGCATTTCTTATGCAAATAATTAAATAAACTTTGCAGCGTCTATTTTTCATGCAGAAAATTTAATGGACTATACATCGTCTATTTTTCAAGCAAAAAAATTTTTTATGAAAAAAATTTAATGGACTATACATAGTCTATTTTTCGTGCAAAAACTAATTTTTATTAAAAATATTAATGGACTTTATATCGTGCATTTCTTATGCAAATAATTAAATAAACTTTGCAGCGTCTATTTTTCATGCAGAAAATTTAATGGACTATACATAGTCTGTTTTTAAAGAAAAAAAAATTTTTATGGAAAAAATTTAATGGACTATATATACATCGTCTATTTTTCAAGCAAAACAATTTTTTATGAAAAAAATTTAATGGACTATAGACAGTCTATTTTTCAAGCAAAAAAATTTTTTATGAAAAAAATTTAATGGACTATACATAGTCTATTTTTCATGCAAAAACTAATTTTTATTAAAAATATTAATGGACTATATATCGTGCATTTCTTTTGCAAAAAATTAAATAAACTATGCAGCGTCTATTTTTCATGCAGAAAATTTAATGGACTATACATCGTCTATTTTTCAAGCAAAAAAATTTTTTATGAAAAAAATTTAATGGACTATAATACATAGTCTATTTTTCGTGCAAAAACTAATTTTTATTAAAAATATTAATGGACTATACATCGTGCATTTCTTATGCAAAAAACTAAATGAACTATGCAGCATCTATTTTTCATGGAAAAAATTTAATGGACTATACATCGTCTATTTTTCAAGCAAAAAAATTTTTTATGAAAAAAATTTAATGGACTATACATAGTCTATTTTTCAAACAAAAATTTTTTTATGAAAAAAATTTAATGGACTATACATCGTCTATTTTTCAAGCAAAAAAATTTTTTATGAAAAAAATTTAATGGACTATTTTTCGTGCAAAAACTAATTTTTATTAAAAATATTAATGGACTTTATATCGTGCATTTCTTATGCAAAAAATTAAATAAACTATGCAGCGTCTATTTTTCATGCAGAAAATTTAATGGACTATACATCGTCTGTTTTTAAAGAAAAAAAAATTTTTATGGAAAAAATTTAATGGACTATATATACATCGTGTATTTTTCAAGCAAAAAAATTTTTTATGAAAAATATACATCGACTATTTTTCAAGCAAAAAAATTTTTTATGAAAAAAATTTAATGGACTATACATAGTCTATTTTTCATGCAAAAACTAATTTTTATTAAAAATATTAATGGACTATATATCGTGCATTTCTTATGCAAAAAATTAAATAAACTATGCAGCGTCTATTTTTCATGCAGAAAATTTAATGGACTATACATCGTCTGTTTTTAAAGAAAAAAAAATTTTTATGGAAAAAATTTAATGGACTATATATTATACATCGTGTATTTTTCAAGCAAAAAAATTTTTTATGAAAAAAATTTAATGGACTATACATCGTCTATTTTTCAAGCAAAAAAATTTTTTATGAAAAAAATTTAATGGACTATACATAGTCTATTTTTCATGCAAAAACTAATTTTTATTAAAAATATTAATGGACTATATATCGTGCATTTCTTATGCAAAAAATTAAATAAACTATGCAGCATGTATTTTTCATGCAGAAAATTTAATGGACTATACATCGTCTGTTTTTAAAGCAAAAAAATTTTTTATGGAAAAAATTTAATGGACTATATATACATGGTGTATTTTTCAAGCAAAAAAATTTTTTATGAAAAAAATTTAATGGACTATAATTTTTTAAGAAAAAATTTGTTTATGAAAAAAATTTTATGGACTATACATCGTCTATTTTTCAAGCAAAAAAAGTTTTTATGAAAAAAATTTAATGGACTATTTTTCGTGCAAAAACTAATTTTTATTAAAAATATTAATGGACTTTATATCGTGCATTTCTTATGCAAAAAATTAAATAAACTATGCAGCGTCTATTTTTCATGCAGAAAATTTAATGGACTATACATCGTCTGTTTTTAAAGAAAAAAAAATTTTTATGGAAAAAATTTAATGGACTATTTTTCGTGCAAAAACTAATTTTTATTAAAAATATTAATGGACTTTATATCGTGCATTTCTTATGCAAAAAATTAAATAAACTATGCAGCGTCTATTTTTCATGCAGAAAATTTAATGGACTATACATCGTCTGTTTTTAAAGAAAAAAAAAATTTTTATGGAAAAAATTTAATGGACTATATATACATCGTGTATTTTTCAAGCAAAAAAATTTTTTATGAAAAATATACATCGTCTATTTTTCAAGCAAAAAAATTTTTTATGAAAAAAATTTAATGGACTATACATAGTCTATTTTTCATGCAAAAACTAATTTTTATTAAAAATATTAATGGACTATATATCGTGCATTTCTTATGCAAAAAATTAAATAAACTATGCAGCGTCTATTTTTCATGCAGAAAATTTAATGGAATATACATCGTCTATTTTTCAAGCAAAAAAATTTTTTATGAAAAAAATTTAATGGACTATACATAGTGTATTTTTCGTGCAAAAACTAATTTTTATTAAAAAATTCAATGGACTATATATCGTGCATTTCTTATGCAAAATTTAAAAAAACTATGCAGCGTCTATTTTTCATGCAGAAAATTTAATGGACTATACATCGTCTGTTTATAAAGAAAAAAAAATTTTTATGGAAAAAATTTAATGGACTATACATCGTCTATTTTTCAAGCAAAAAAATTTTTTATGAAAAAAATTTAATGGACTATACATAGTCTATTTTTCATGCAAAAACTAATTTTTATTAAAAATATTAATGGACTATATATCGTGCATTTCTTATGCAAAAAATTAAATAAACTATGCAGCGTCTATTTTTCATGCAGAAAATTTAATGGACTATACATCGTCTATTTTTCAAGCAAAAAAATTTTTTATGAAAAAAATTTAATGGACTATTTTTCATGCAAAAACTAATTTTTATTAAAAATATTAATAGACTATATATCGTGCATTTCTTATGCAAAAAATTAAATAAACTATGCAGCATGTATTTTTCATGCAGAAAATTTAATGGACTATACATCGTCTGTTTTTAAAGCAAAAAAATTTTTTATGGAAAAAATTTAATGGACTATATATACATGGTGTATTTTTCAAGCAAAAAAATTTTTTATGAAAAAAATTTAATGGACTATAATTTTTCAAGCAAAAATTTGTTTATGAAAAAAATTTTATGGACTATACATCGTCTATTTTTCAAGCAAAAAAAGTTTTTATGAAAAAAATTTAATGGACTATACATAGTCTATTTTTCATGCAAAAACTAATTTTTATTAAAAATATTAATGGACTATATATCGTGCATTTCTTATGCAAAAAATTAAATAAACTATGCAGCGTCTATTTTTCATGCAGAAAATTTAATGGACTATACATCGTCTATTTTTCAAGCAAAAAAATTTTTTATGAAAAAAATTTAATGGACTATACATAGTCTATTTTTCGTGCAAAAACTAATTTTTATTAAAAATATTAATGGACTTTATATCGTGCATTTCTTATGCAAAAAATTAAAAAAAAATATGCAGCGTCTATTTTTCATGCAGAAAATTTAATGGACTATACATCATCTATTTTTCAAGCAAAAAAATTTTTTATGAAAAAAATTTAATGGACTATTTTTCGTGCAAAAACTAATTTTTATTAAAAATATTAATGGACTTTATATCGTGCATTTCTTATGCAAAAAATTAAATAAACTATGCAGCGTCTATTTTTCATGCAGAAAATTTAATGGACTATACATCGTCTGTTTTTAAAGAGAAAAAATTTTTTATGGAAAAAATTTAATGGACTATATATACATCGTGTATTTTTCAAGCAAAAAAATTTTTTATGAAAAATATACATCGTCTATTTTTCAAGCAAAAAAATTTTTTATGAAAAAATTTAATGGACTATACATAGTCTATTTTTCATGCAAAAACTAATTTTTATTAAAAATATTAATGGACTATATATCGTGCATTTCTTATGCAAAAAATTAAATAAACTATGCAGCGTCTATTTTTCATGCAGAAAATTTAATGGACTATACATCGTCTATTTTTCAAGCAAAAAAATTTTTTATGAAAAAAATTTAATGGACTATACATAGTCTATTTTTCGTGCAAAAACTAATTTTTATTAAAAAAAATTTTTTATGAAAAAAATTTAATGGACTATACATAGTCTATTTTTCAAGCAAAAAATTGTTTATGAAAAAAATTTAATGGACTATACATCGTCTATTTTTCAAGCCAAAAAATTTTTTATGAAAAAAATTTAATGGACTATATATCGTCTATTTTTCAAGCAAAAAAATTTTTTATGAAAAAACTTTAATGGACTATCCATAGTCTATTTTTCAAGCAAAAAAATTTTTTATGAAAAACATTTAATGGACTACACAGCGTCTATTTTTCAAGCAAAAAAATTTTTTATGAGAAAAATTTAATGGACTATACATAGTCTATTTTTCAAGCAAAAAATTTTTTATGAAAAAAATTTAATGGACTATACATCGTCTATTTTTCAGGCAAAAAAAATTTTTATGAAAAAAATTTAATGGACTATACATAGTCTATTTTTCATGCAAAAACTAATTTTTATTAAAAAATTCAATGGACTATATATTGTGCATTTCTTATGGAAAAAATTAAAAAAACTATGCAGCGTCTATTTTTCATGCAGAAAATTTAATGGACTATACATCGTCTATTTTTCAGGCAAAAAAAATTTTTATGAAAAAATTTTAATCGACTATACATCGTCTATTTTTCAAGCAAAAAAATTTTTTATGAAAAAAATTTAATGGACTACACATCGTCTATTTTTCAAGCAAAAAAAAAAAAATTAAAAAAAAAAATTTAATGGACTATACATCGTCTATTTTGCAAGCAAAAAAATAAATTTTTTATGAAAAACATTTAATGGACTACAAAGCGTCTATTTTTCAAGCAAAAAAATTTTTTATGAAAAAAATTTAATGGACTATACATAGTCTATTTTTCATGCAAAAACTAATTTTTATTAAAAATATTAATAGACTATATATCGTGCATTTATTATGCAAAAAGCTAAATGAACTATGCAGCGTCTATTTTTCATGCAGAAAATTTAATGGACTATACATAGTCTATATTTCGTTCTATTTTTCAAGCAAAAAAATTTTTTATGAAAAAAATTTAATGGACTATACATCGTCTATTTTGCAAGCAAAAAAATTTTTTTTTAAAAAGATCTAATGGACTGTACATTGCCTATTTTTCATGCAAAAACTAATTTTTATTAAAAATATTAATTAAAAATATTAAAATTTTTTATGAAAAAAATTTAATGGACTATACATCGTCTATTTTTCAGGCAAAAAAAAATTTTATAAAAAAAATTTAATGGCTATACATCGTCTATTTTTCAAGGAAAAAAATTTTTTATGAAAAAAATTTAATGGACTATATCGTCTATTTATGTGGCAAAAAAATTTAATGGACTATACATCGTCTATTTTTCAAGCAAAAAAATTTTTTATGAAAAAAATTTAATGGACTATACATAGTCTATTATTTTTCATGCAAAAACTAATTTTTATTAAAAATATTAATGGACTATATATCGTGCATTTATTATGCAAAAAATTAAATAAACTATACAGCATCTATTTTTCATGCAGAAAATTTAATGGACTATACATCGTCTATATACATCGTCTATTTCTCAAGCAAAAAAATTTTTTATGAAAAAAATTTAATGGACTATACATCGTCTATTTTTCAAGCAAAAAAATTTTTTATGGAAAAAATTTAATGGAAAATACATCGTCTATTTTTCAGGCAAAAAAAATTTTTATGAAAAAAATTTAATGGCTATACATCGTCTATTTTTCAAGCAAAAAAATTTTTTATGAAAAAAATTTAATGGACTATACATAGTCTATTATTTTTCATGCAAAAACTAATTTTTATTAAAAATATTAATGGACTATATATCGTGCATTTATTATGCAAAAAATTAAATAAACTATACAGCATCTATTTTTCATGCAGAAAATTTAATGGACTATACATCGTCTATATACATCGTCTATTTCTCAAGCAAAAAAATTTTTTATGAAAAAAATTTAATGGACTATACATCGTCTATTTTTCAAGCAAAAAAATTTTTTATGAAAAAAATTTAATGGACTATACATAGTCTATTTTTCGTGCACAAACTAATTTTTATTAAACATATTAATGGACTATACATCGTGCATTTCTTATGCAAAAAACTAAATGAACTATGCAGCGTCTATTTTTCATGCAGAAAATTTAATGGACTATACATCGTCTATTTTTCAAGCAAAAAAATTTTTTATGAAAAAAATTTAATGGACTATAATCGTCTATTTTTCAAGCAAAAAAATTTTTTATGAAAAAATTTAATGGACTAGACATCGTCTATTTTTCAAGCAAAAAAATTTTTTATGAAAAAAATTTAATGGACTACATCGTCTATTTTTGAGGCAAAAAAAATTTAATGGACTATACATCGTCTATTTTTCAAGCAAAAAAATTTTTTATGAAAAAAATTTAATGGAAAATACATTGTCTATTTTTCAGGCAAAAAAAATTTTTATGAAAAAAATTTAATGGCTATACGTCGTCTATTTTTCAAGCAAAAAATTTTTTATGAAAAAAATTTAATGGACTATACATAGTCTATTTTTCGTGCAAAAACAAATTTTTATTAAAAATATTAATGGACTATACATCGTGCATTTCTTATGCAAAAAACTAAATGAACTATGCAGCGTCTATTTTTCATGCAGAAAATTTAATGGACTATACATCGTCTATTTTTCAAGCAAAAAAATTTTTTATGAAAAAAATTTAATGGACTATACATCGTCTATTTTTCAAGGAAAAAATTTTTTATGAAAAAAATTTAATGGACTATACATAGTCTATGTTTCATGCAAAAACTAATTTTTATTAAAAAATTCAATGGACTATATATCGTGCATTTCTTATGCAAAAAATTAAAAAAACTATGCAGCGTCTATTTTTCATGCAGAAAATTTAATGGACTATACATCGTCTATTTTTCAAGCAAAAAATTTTTTATGAAAAAAATTTAATGGACTATACATAGTCTATTTTTCGTTCTATTTTTCAGGCAAAAAAAATTTTTATGAAAAAAATTTAATGGACTATACATAGTCTATTTTTCGTTCTATTTTTCAGGCAAAAAAAATTTTTATGAAAAAAATTTAATGGACTACACATCGTCTATTTTTCAGGCAAAAAAAATTTAATGGACTATACATCGTCTATTTTTCAAGCAAAAAAATTTTTTATGAAAAAAATTTAATGGACTATACATCGTCTATTTTTCAAGCAAAAAAATTTTTTATGAAAAAAATTTAATGGACTATACATAGTCTATTTTTCGTGCACAAACTAATTTTTATTAAACATATTAATGGACTATACATCGTGCATATCTTATGCTAAAAACTAAATGAACTATGCAGCGTCTATTTTTCATGCAGAAAATTTAATGGACTATACATCGTCTATTTTTCAAGCAAAAAAATTTTTTATGAAAAAAATTTAATGGACTATACATCGTCTATTTTTCAGGCAAAAAAAAATTTTATGAAAAAAATTTAATGGTTATACATCGTTTATTTTTCAAGCAAAAAAATTTTTTATGAAAAAAATTTAATGGACTATACATAGTCTATTTTTCATGCAAAAACTAATTTTTATTAAAATTATTAATAGACTATATATCGTGCATTTCTTATGCAAAAAATTAAATAAATTATGCAGCGTTTATTTTTCATGCAGAAAATTTAATGGACTGTACATCGTCTATTTTTCAAGCAAAAAAATTTTTTATGAAAAAAATTTAATGGACTATATATACATCGTCTATTTTTCAAGCAAAAAAATTGTTTATGAAAAAAATTCAATGGTCTATATATCGTGCATTTCTTATGCAAAAAATTAAAAAAACTATGCAGCGTCTATTTTTCATGCAGAAAATTTAATGGACTATACATCGTCTATTTTTCGAGCAAAAAAATTTTTTATGAAAAAAATTTAATGGACTACATAGTCTATTTTTCGTGCAAAAACTAATTTTTATTAAAAATATTAATGGACTATATATCGTGCATTTCTTATTTCTATACATCGTCTATTTTTCAAGTAAAAAATTTTTTATGAAAAAAATTTAATGGACTATAATACATCGTCTATTTTTCAAGCAAAAAAATTTTTTATGAAAAAAATTTAATGGACTATACATCGTCTATTTTTCAAGCAAAAAAATTTTTTATGAAAAAAATTTAATGGACTATAATCGTCTATTTTTCAAGCAAAAAAATTTTTTATGAAAAAAATTTAATGGACTAGACATAGTCTATTTTTCATGCAAAAACTAATTTTTATTAAAAAATTCAATGGACTATATATCGTGCATTTCTTATGCAAAAAATTAAATAAACTATGCAGCGTCTATTTTTCATGGAAAAAACTAAATGGACTATACATCGTCTGTTTTTCAAGCAAAAAAATTTTTTATGGAAAAACTTTAATGGACTATACATAGTCTATTTTTCATGCAAAAACTAATTTTTATTAAAAATATTAATGGACTGTATATCGTGCATTTCTTATGCAAAAAATTAAATAAACTATGAAGCGTCTATTTTTCATGCAGAAAATTCAATGGACTATACATCGTCTATTTTTTAAGCAAAAAAATTTTTTATGAAAAAAATTTAATGGAATATACATCGTCTATTTTTCAAGCAAAAAAATTGTTTATGAAAAAAATTCAATGGTCTATATATCGTGCATTTCTTATTCAAAAAATTAAATAAACTATGCAGCGCCTATTTTTCATGCAGAAAATTTAATGGACTATACATCGTCTATTTTTCAAGCAAAAAAATTTTTTATGAACAAAATTTAATGGACTATACATCGTCTATTTTTTAAGGAAAAAAATTGTTTATGAAACAAATTTAATGCACTATACATCGTCTATTTTTCAAGTAAAAAAATTTTTTATGAAAAAAATTTAATGGAAAATACATAGTCTATTTTTCATGCAAAAACTAATTTTTATTAAAAATATTAATGGACTATATACCGTGCATTTCTTATGCAAAAAATTAAATAAACTATGCAGCGTCTATTTTTCATGCAGAAAATTTAATGGACTATACATCGTCTATTTTTCAAGCAAAAAAAATTTTGTATGAAAAAAATTTAATGGACTATACATCGTCTATTTTTCAAGCAAAAAAATTTTTTATGAAGAAAATATACATTTTTTATGAAAAATTTATACATTGTCTATTTTTCAAGCAAAAAAATTTTTTATGAAAAAAATTTAATGGACTATACATAGTCTATTTTTCATGCAAAAACTAATTTTTATTAAAAAATTCAATGGACTATATATCGTGCACTTCTTATGCAAAAAATTAAAAAAACTATACAGCGTCTATTTTTCATGCAGAAAATTTAATGGACTATACATCGTCTATTTTTCAAGCAAAAAAATTTTGTATGAAAAAAATTTAATGGACTATAATCGTCTATTTTTCAAGCAAAAAAATTTTTTATGAAAAAAATTTAATGGACTATACATAGTCTATTTTTCATGCAAAAACTAATTTTTATTAAAAAATTCAATGGACTATATATCGTGCATTTCTTATGCAAAAAATTAAATAAACTATGCAGCGTCTATTTTTCATGGAAAAAACTTAATGGACTATACATCGTCTGTTTTTCAAGCAAAAAAATTTTTTATGGAAAAACTTTAATGGACTATACATAGTCTATTTTTCATGCAAAAACTAATTTTTATTAAAAAATTCAATGGACTATATATCGTGCATTTCTTATGCAAAAAATTAAAAAAACTATGCAGCGTCTATTTTTCATGCAGAAAATTTAATGGACTATATATACATCGTCTATTTTTCAAGCAAAAAAATTTTTTATGAAAAAAATTTAATGGACTATACATAGTCTATTTTTCATGCAAAAACTAATTTTTATTAAAAAATTCAATGGACTATATATCGTGCATTTCTTATGCAAAAAATTAAAAAAACTATGCAGCGTCTATTTTTCATGCAGAAAATTTAATGGACTATACATCGTCTATTTTTCAAGCAAAAAAATTTTTTATGAAAAAAATTTAATGGACTATATATACATAGTCTATTGTTCATGCAAAAACTAATTTTTATTAAAAAATTCAATGGACTATATATCGTGCATTTCTTATGCAAAAAATTAAAAAAACTATACAGCCTCTATTTTTCATGCAGAAAATTTAATGGACTACATCGTCTATTTTTCAAGCAAAAAAATTTTTTATGAAAAAAATTTAATGGACTATACATCGTCTATTTTTCAAGCAAAAAAATTTTTTATGAAAAAAATTTAATGGACTATACATCGTCTATTTTTCAAGCAAAAAAATTTTTTATGAAAAAATTTAATGGACTATACATAGTCTATTTTTCATGCAAAAACTAATTTTTATTAAAAATATTAATGGACTATATATCGTGCATTTCTTATGCAAAAAATTAAAAAAACTATTCAGGGTCTATTTTTCATGCAGAAAATTTAATGGACTATACATCGTCTATTTTTCAAGCAAAAAAATTGTTTATGAAAAAAATTCAATGGTCTATATATCGTGCATTTCTTATTCAGAAAATTAAATAAACTATGCAGCGTCTATTTTTCATGCAGAAAATTTAATGGACTATACATCGTCTATTTTTCAAGCAAAAAAATTTTTTATGAAAAAAATATACATTTTTTATGAAAAATTTATACATCGCCTATTTTTCAAGCAAAAAAATTTTTTATGAAAAAAATTTAATGGACTGTACATAGTCTATTTTTTATGCAAAAACTATATTTTATTAAAAAATTCAATGGACTATATATCGTGCATTTCTTATGCAAAAAATTAAAAAAACTATACAGCGTCTATTTTTCATGCAGAAAATTTAATGGACTATATATACATCGTCTATTTTTCAAGCAAAAAAATTTTTTATGAAAAAAATTTAATGGACTATACATCGTCTATTTTTGAAGCAAAAAAATTTTTTATGAAAAAAATTTAATGGACTATACATAGTCTATTTTTCATGCAAAAACTAATTTTTATTAAAAAATTCAATGGACTATATATCGTGCATTTCTTATGCAAAAAATGAAAAAAACTATGCAGCGTCTATTTTTCATGCAGAAAATTTAATGGACTATACATCGTCTATTTTTCAAGCAAAAAAATTTTTTATGAAAAAAATTTAATGGACTATATATACATAGTCTATTTTTCGTGCAAAAACTAATTTTTATTAAAAATATTAATGGACTATACATCGTGCATTTCTTATGCAAAAAACTAAATTAACTATGCAGCGTCTATTTTTCATGCAGAAAATTTAATGACCTATACATCGTCTATTTTTCAAGCAAAAAA
Organism: Nowickia ferox; assembly: GCA_936439885.1. Lineage (NCBI taxonomy): Eukaryota > Metazoa > Arthropoda > Insecta > Diptera > Tachinidae > Nowickia > Nowickia ferox. Next base: position 13,509,008 of record OW387025.1, read on the forward strand.
ATTTTTTATGAAAAAAATTTTATGGACTATACATCGTTTATTTTTCAAGCAAAAAAATTTTTTATGAAAAAAATTTAATGGACTATACACGTCTATTTTCCAAGCAAAAAAATTGTTTATGAAAAAAATTTAATGGACTATACATCGTCTATTTTTGAAGCAAAAAAATTTTTTATGAAAAAAATTTAATGGACTATACATCGTGCATTTCTTATTCAAAAAATTAAATAAACTATGCAGCGCCTATTTTTCATGCAGAAAATTTAATGGACTATACATCGTCTATTTTTCAAGCAAAAAAATTTTTTATGAACAAAATTTAATGGACTATACATCGTCTATTTTTTAAGGAAAAAAATTGTTTATGAAACAAATTTAATGCACTATACATCGTCTATTTTTCAAGTAAAAAAATTTTTTATGAAAAAAATTTAATGGAAAATACATAGTCTATTTTTCATGCAAAAACTAATTTTTATTAAAAATATTAATGGACTATATACCGTGCATTTCTTATGCAAAAAATTAAATAAACTATGCAGCGTCTATTTTTCATGCAGAAAATTTAATGGACTATACATCGTCTATTTTTCAAGCAAAAACAATTTTGTATGAAAAAAATTTAATGGACTATACATCGTCTATTTTTCAAGCAAAAAAATTTTTTATGAAGAAAATATACATTTTTTATGAAAAATTTATACATCGTCTATTTTTCAAGCAAAAAAATTTTTTATGAAAAAAATTTAATGGACTATACATAGTCTATTTTTCATGCAAAAACTAATTTTTATTAAAAAATTCAATGGACTATATATCGTGCACTTCTTATGCAAAAAATTAAAAAAACTATACAGCGTCTATTTTTCATGCAGAAAATTTAATGGACTATACATCGTCTATTTTTCAAGCAAAAAAATTTTTTATGAAAAAAATTTAATGGACTATAATCGTCTATTTTTCAAGCAAAAAAATTTTTTATGAAAAAAATTTAATGGACTAGACATAGTCTATTTTTCATGCAAAAACTAATTTTTATTAAAAAATTCAATGGACTATATATCGTGCATTTCTTATGCAAAAAATTAAATAAACTATGCAGCGTCTATTTTTCATGGAAAAAACTTAATGGACTATACATCGTCTGTTTTTCAAGCAAAAAAATTTTTTATGGAAAAACTTTAATGGACTATACATAGTCTATTTTTCATGCAAAAACTATATTTTATTAAAAAATTCAATGGACTATATATCGTGCATTTCTTATGCAAAAAATTAAAAAAACTATGCAGCGTCTATTTTTCATGCAGAAAATTTAATGGACTATATATACATCGTCTATTTTTCAAGCAAAAAAATTTTTTATGAAAAAAATTTAATGGACTATACATCGTCTATTTTTGAAGCAAAAAAATTTTTTATGAAAAAAATTTAATGGACTATACATAGTCTATTTTTCATGCAAAAACTAATTTTTATTAAAAAATTCAATGGACTATATATCGTGCATTTCTTATGCAAAAAATGAAAAAAACTATGCAGCGTCTATTTTTCATGCAGAAAATTTAATGGACTATACATCGTCTATTTTTCAAGCAAAAAAATTTTTTATGAAAAAAATTTAATGGACTATATATACATAGTCTATTTTTCGTGCAAAAACTAATTTTTATTAAAAATATTAATGGACTATACATCGTGCATTTCTTATGCAAAAAACTAAATTAACTATGCAGCGTCTATTTTTCATGCAGAAAATTTAATGACCTATACATCGTCTATTTTTCAAGCAAAAAAATTTTTTATGAAAAAAATTTTATGGACTATACATCGCCTATTTTTGAAGCAAAAAAATTTTTTATGAAAAAAATTTAATGGACTATACATCGTCTATTTTTCAAGCAAAAAAATTTTTTATGAAAAAAATTTAATGGACTATACATCGTTTATTTTTCAAGCAAAAAAATTTTTTATGAAAAAAATTTAATGGACTATACACGTCTATTTTCCAAGCAAAAAAATTGTTTATTAAAAATATTAATGGTCTATATATCGTGCATTTCTTAATCAAAAAATTAAATAAACTATGCAGCGTCTATTTTTCATGCAGAAAATTTAATGGACTATACATCGTCTATTTTTCAAGCAAAAAAATTTTTTATGAAAAAAATTTAATGGACTATACATCGTCTATTTTTTAAGCAAAAAAATTGTTTATGAAACAAATTTAATGCACTATACATCGTCTATTTTTCAAGCAAAAAAATTTTTTATGAAAAAAATTTAATGGACTATAATACATCGTCTACTTTTCAAGCAAAAAAATTTTTTATGAAAAAAATTTAATGGACTATACATCGTCTATTTTTCAAGCAAAAAAATTTTTTATGAAAAAAATTTAATGGACTATACATAGTCTATTTTTCGTGCAAAAACTAATTTTTATTAAAAATATTAATGGACTATATATCGTGCATTTCTTATTAAAAAAATTAAATAAACTATGCAGGGTCTATTTTTCATGCAGAAAATTTAATGGACTGTACATCGTCTATTTTTCAAGCAAAAAAATTTGTTATGAAAAAAATTTAATGGTCTATATATCGTGCATTTCTTATGCAAAAAATTAAATAAACTATGCAGCGTCTATTTTTCATGCAGAAAATTTAATGGACTATACATCGTCTATTTTTCAAGCAAAAAAATTTTTTATGAACAAAATTTAATGGACTATACATCGTCTATTTTTTAAGGAAAAAAATTGTTTATGAAACAAATTTAATGCACTATACATCGTCTATTTTTCAAGTAAAAAAATTTTTTATGAAAAAAATTTAATGGAAAATACATCGTCTATTTTTCAAGCAATAACTAATTTTTAAAAAAACTATGCAGCGTCTATTTTTCATGCAGAAAATTTAATGAACTATACATCGTCTATTTTTCAAGCAAAAAAATTTAATCGTCTATTTTTCAAGCAAAAAAATTTTTTATGAAAAAAATTTAATGGACTATACATCGTCTATTTTTCAAGCAAAAAAAATTTTTTATGAAAAAAATTTAATGGACTATACATAGTCTATTTTTCATGCAAAAACTAATTTTTATTAAAAAATTCAATGGACTATATATCGTGCATTTCTTATGCAAAAAATTAAAAAAACTATGCAGCGTCTATTTTTCATGCAGAAAATTTAATGGACTATACATCGTCTATTTTTCAAGCAAAAAAATTTTTTATGAAAAAAATTTAATTGACTATACATCGTCTATTTTTCAAGCAAAAAAAAATTTTTATGAAAAAAATTTAATGGACTATACATCGTCTATTTTTCAAGCAAAAAAATTTTATATGAAAAAAATTTAATGGACTATACATAGCCTGTTTTTCATGCAAAAACTAATTTTTATTAAAAATATTAATAGACTATATATCGTGCATTTCTTATGCAAAAAATTAAATAAATTATGCAGCGTGTATTTTTCATGAAAAAAATTTAATTGACTCATCGTCTATTTTTCAAGCAAAAAAAATTTTTATGAACAAAATTTAATGGACTATACATCGTCTATTTTTCAAGCAAACAAATTTTTTATGAAAAAAATTTAATAGACTATACATAGTCTATTTTTCATGCAAAAACTAATTTTTATTAAAAAATTCAATGGACTATAAATCGTGCATTTCGTATGCAAAAAATTAAAAAAACTATGCAGCGTCTATTTTTCATGCAGAAAATTTAATGGACTATACATCGTTTATTTTTCAAGCAAAAAAATTTTTTATGACAAAAATTTAATGGACTATAATACATCGTCTATTTTTCAAGCAAAAAATTTTTTTATGAAAAAAATTTAATGGACTATACATAGTCTGTTTTTCATGCAAAAACTAATTTTTATTAAAAAATTCAATGGACTATATAACGTGCATTTCTTATGCAAAAAATTAAAAAAACTATGCAGCGTCTATTTTTCATGCAGAAAATTTAATGGACTATACATCGTCCATTTTTCAAGCAAAAAAATTTTTTATGAAAAAAATTTAATGGACTATACATAGTCTGTTTTTCATGCAAAAACTAATTTTTATTAAAAATATTAATGGACTATATATCGTGCATTTCTTATGCAAAAAATTAAATAAATTATGCAGCGTGTATTTTTCATGAAAAAAATTTAATTGACTATACATCGTCTATTTTTCAAGCAAAAAAAATTTTTATGAAAAAAATTTAATGGACTATACATCGTCTATTTTTCAAGCAAAAAAAAATTTTATGAACAAAATTTAATGGACTATACATCGTCTATTTTTCAAGCAAACAAATTTTTTATGAAAAAAATTTAATAGACTATACATAGTCTATTTTTCATGCAAAAACTAATTTTTATTAAAAAATTCAATGGACTATATATCGTGCATTTCGTATGCAAAAAATTAAAAAAACTATGCAGCGTCTATTTTTCATGCAGAAAATTTAATGGACTATACATCGTCTATTTTTCAAGCAAAAAAATTTTTTATGACAAAAATTTAATGGACTATAATACATCGTCTATTTTTCAAGCAAAAAATTTTTTTATGAAAAAAATTTAATGGACTATACATAGTCTGTTTTTCATGCAAAAACTAATTTTTATTAAAAAATTCAATGGACTATATATATATCGTGCATTTCTTATGCAAAAAATTAAAAAAACTATGCAGCGTCTATTTTTCACGCAGAAAATTTAATAGACTATACATCGTCTATTTTTCAGGCAAAAAAAAATTTTATGAAAAAAATTTAATCGTCTATTTTTCAAGCAAAAAAATTTTTTATGAAAAAAATTTAATGGACTATACATCGTCTATTTTTCAAGCAAAAAAAATTTTTTATGAAAAAAATTTAATGGACTATACATAGTCTATTTTTCATGCAAAAACTAATTTTTATTAAAAAATTCAATGGACTATATATCGTGCATTTCTTATGCAAAAAATTAAAAAAACTATGCAGCGTCTATTTTTCATGCAGAAAATTTAATGGACTATACATCGTCTATTTTTCAAGCAAAAAAATTTTTTATGAAAAAAATTTAATTAACTATACATCGTCTATTTTTCAAGCAAAAAAAAATTTTTATGAAAAAAATTTAATGGACTATACATCGTCTATTTTTCAAGCAAAAAAATTTTTTATGAAAAAAATTTAATGGACTATACATAGTCTATTTTTCATGCAAAAACTAATTTTTATTAAAAAATTCAATGGACTATATAACGTGCATTTCTTATGCAAAAAATTAAAAAAACTATGCAGCGTCTATTTTTCATGCAGAAAATTTAATGGACTATACATCGTCCATTTTTCAAGCAAAAAAATTTTTTATGAAAAAAATTTAATGGACTATACATAGTCTGTTTTTCATGCAAAAACTAATTTTTATTAAAAATATTAATAGACTATATATCGTGCATTTCTTATGCAAAAAATTAAATAAATTATGCAGCGTGTATTTTTCATGAAAAAAATTTAATTGACTATACATCGTCTATTTTTCAAGCAAAAAAAATTTTTATGAAAAAAATTTAATGGACTATACATCGTCTATTTTTCAAGCAAAAAAAATTTTTATGAACAAAATTTAATGGACTATACATCGTCTATTTTTCAAGCAAACAAATTTTTTATGAAAAAAATTTAATAGACTATACATAGTCTATTTTTCATGCAAAAACTAATTTTTATTAAAAAATTCAATGGACTATATATCGTGCATTTCGTATGCAAAAAATTAAAAAAACTATGCAGCGTCTATTTTTCATGCAGAAAATTTAATGGACTATACATCGTCTATTTTTCAAGCAAAAAAATTTTTTATGACAAAAATTTAATGGACTATAATACATCGTCTATTTTTCAAGCAAAAAATTTTTTTATGAAAAAAATTTAATGGACTATACATAGTCTGTTTTTCATGCAAAAACTAATTTTTATTAAAAAATTCAATGGACTATATATCGTGCATTTCTTATGCAAAAAATTAAAAAATTATGCAGCGTCTATTTTTCATGCAGAAAATTTAATGGACTATACATCGTCTATTTTTCAAGCAAAAGAATTTTTTATGAAAAAAATTTAATCGTCTATTTTTCAAGCAAAAAAATTTTTTATGAAAAAAATTTAATGGACTATACATAGTCTATTTTTCATGCAAAAACTAATTTTTATTAAAAATATTAATAGACAATATATCGTGCATTTCTTATGCAAAAAATTAAATAAAATATGCAGCGTCTATTTTTCATGCAGAAAATTTAATGGACTATACATCGTCTATTTTTCAAGCAAAAAAATCTTTTATGAAAAAAATTTAATGGACTATATATCGTCTATTTTTCAAGCAAAAAAATTTTTTATGAAAAAAATTTAATGGACTATACATAGTCTATTTTTCATGCAAAAACTAATTTTTATTAAAAATATTAATAGACAATATATCGTGCATTTCTTATGCAAAAAATTAAATAAAATATGCAGCGTCTATTTTTCATGAAGAAAATTTAATGGACTATTTCTATTTTTCAAGCAAAAAAATTTTTTATGAAAAAAATTTAATGGACTATATATACATAGTCTATTTTTCGTGCAAAAACTAATTTTTATTAAAAATATTAATGGACTATATATCGTGCATTTCTTATGCAAAAAATTAAATAAAATATGCAGCGTCTATTTTTCATGCAGAAAATTTAATGGACTATACATCGTCTATTTTTCAAGCAAAAAAATTTTTTATGAAAAAAATTTAATGGACTATACATAGTCTATTTTTCGTGCAAAAACTAATTTTTATTAAAAATATTAATGGACTATTTATCGTGCATTTCTTATGCAAAAAATTAAATAAACTATGCAGCGTCTATTTTTCATGCAGAAAATTTAATGGACTATACATCGTCTATTTTTCAAGCAAAAAAATTTATTGTGAAAAAAATTTAATGGACTATACATCGTCTATTTTTCAAGCAAAAAAAATTTTTATGAAAAAAATTTAATGGACTATACATCGTCCATTTTTCAAGCAAAAAATTAAAAAAACTATGCAGCGTCTATTTTTCATGCAGAAAATTTAATGGATTATACATCGTCCATTTTTCAAGCAAAAAAATTTTTTATGAAAAAAATTTAATGGACTATAATACATCGTCTATTTTTCAAGGAAAAAAATTTTTTATGAAAAAAATTTAATGGACTATACATAGTCTATTTTTCGTGCAAAAACTAATTTTTATTAAAAATATTAATAGACTATATATCGTGCATTTCTTATGCAAAAAATTAAAAAAACTATGCAGCGTCTATTTTTCATGCAGAAAATTTAATGGACTATACATCGTCTATTTTTCAGGCAAAAAAAAAATTTATGAAAAAAATTTAATGGACTATACATCGTCTATTTTTCAGGCATACACATCGTCTATTTTTCATGCAAAAACTAATTTTTATTAAAAATATTAATAGACTATATATCGTGCATTTCTTATGCAAAAAATTAAAAAAACTATGCAGCGTCTATTTTTCATGCAGAAAATTTAATGGACTATACATCGTCTATTTTTCAAGCAAAAAAATTTTTTATGAAAAAAATTTAATTGACTATACATCGTTTATTTTTCAAGCAAAAAAATTTTTATGAAAAAAATTTAATGGACTATACATCGTCTATTTTTCAAGCAAAAAAATTTTTTATGAAAAAAATTTAATGGACTATACATAGTCTGTTTTTCATGCAAAAACTAATTTTTATTAAAAATATTAATAGACTATATATCGTGCATTTCTTATGCAAAAAATTAAATAAATTATGCAGCGTGTATTTTTCATGAAAAAAATTTAATTGACTATACATCGTCTATTTTTCAAGCAAAAAAAATTTTGATGAAAAAAATTTAATGGACATCGTCTATTTTTCAAGCAAAAAAAATTTTTATGACAAAAATTTAATGGGCTATAATACATCGTCTATTTTTCAAGGAAAAAAATTTTTTATGAAAAAAATTTAATAGACTATACATAGTCTATTTTTCATGCAAAAACTAATTTTTATTAAAAAATTCAATGGACTATATATCGTGCATTTCGTATGCAAAAAATTAAAAAAACTATGCAGCGTCTATTTTTCATGCAGAAAATTTAAGGGACTATACATCGTCTATTTTTCAAGCAAAAAAATTTTTTATGACAAAAATTTAATGGACTATAATACATCGTCTATTTTTCAAGCAAAAAATTTTTTTATGAAAAAAATTTAATGGACTATACATAGTCTGTTTTTCATGCAAAAACTAATTTTTATTAAAAAATTCAATGGACTATATAACGTGCATTTCTTATGCAAAAAATTAAAAAAACTATGCAGCGTCTATTTTCCATGCAGAAAATTTAATGGACTATACATCGTCCAATTTTCAAGCAAAAAAATTTTTTATGAAAAAAATTTAATGGACTATAATAATACATCGTCTATTTTTCAAGGAAAAAAATTTTTTATGAAAAAAATTTAATGGACTATACATCGTCTATTTTTCAAGCAAAAAAATTTTTTATGAAAAAATTTAATGGACTATACATAGTCTATTTTTCATGCAAAAACTAATTTTTATTAACTAATTTTTATTAAAAATATTAATGGACTATATATCGTGCATTTCTTATGCAAAAAATTAAATAAACTATGCAGCGTCTATTTTTCATGCAGAAAATTTAATGGACTATACATCGTCTATTTTTCAAGCAAAAAAATGTTTTATGAAAAAATTTAATGGACATCGTCTATTTTTCAAGCAAAAAAATTTTTTATGAAAAAATTTAATGGACTATACATAGTCTATTTTTCATGCAAAAACTAATTTTTATTAAAAATATTAATGGATATCGTGCATTTCTTATGCAAAAAATTAAAAAAACTATGCAGCGTCTATTTTTCATGCAGAAAATTTAATGGACTATACATCGTCTATTTTTCAGGCAAAAAATAATTTTATGAAAAAAATTTAATGGACTATACATCGTCTATTTTTCAAGCAAAAAAAATTTTTTATGAAAAAAATTTAATGGACTATACATAGTCTATTTTTCATGCAAAAACTAATTTTTATTAAAAAATTTAATAAACTATATATCGTGCATTTCTTATGCAAAAAATTAAAAAAACTATGCAGCGTCTATTTTTCATGCAGAAAATTTAATGGACTATACATCGTCTATTTTTCAAGCAAAAAAATTTTTTATGAAAAAAATTTAATGGACTATACATAGTCTATTTTTCGTGCAAAAACTAATTTTTATTAAAAATATTAATGGACTATACATCGTTCATTTCTTATGCAAAAAACTAAATGAACTATGCAGCGTCTATTTTTCATGCAGAAAATTTAATGGACTATCATCGTCTATTTTTCAAGCAAAAAAATTTTTTATGAAAAAAATTTAATGGACTATACATCGTTCATTTCTTATGCAAAAAATTAAAAAAACTATGCAGCGTCTATTTTTCATGCAGAAAATTTAATGGACTATACATCGTCTATTTTTCAAGCAAAAAAATTTTTTATGAAAAAAATTTAATTGACTATACATCGTTTATTTTTCAAGCAAAAAAAATTTTTATGAAAAAAATTTAATGGACTATACATCGTCTATTTTTCAAGCAAAAAAATTTTTTATGAAAAAAATTTAATGGACTATACATAGTCTGTTTTTCATGCAAAAACTAATTTTTATTAAAAATATTAATAGACTATATATCGTGCATTTCTTATGCAAAAAATTAAATAAATTATGCAGCGTGTATTTTTCATGCAGAAAATTTAATGGACTATACATCGTCCATTTTTCAAGCAAAAAAATTTTTTATGAAAAAAAATTTAATGGACTATACATAGTCTATTTTTCATGCAAAAACTAATTTTTATTAAAAAATTCAGTGGACTATATATCGTGCATTTCTTATGCAAAAAATTAAATAAAATATGCAGCGTCTATTTTTCATGCAGAAAATTTAATGGACTATTTCTATTTTTCAAGCAAAAAAATTTTTTATGAAAAAAATTTAATGGACTATATATACATAGTCTATTTTTCATGCAAAAACTAATTTTTATTAAAAAATTCAATGGACTATATATCGTGCATTTCTTATGCAAAAAATTCAAAAAAATATGCAGCGTCTATTTTTCATGCAGATAATTTAATGGACTATACATCGTCTATTTTTCAAGCAAAAAAATCTTTTATGAAAAAAATTTAATGGACTATATATAGTCTATTTTTCATGCAAAAACTAATTTTTATTAAAAATATTAATAGACAATATATCGTGCATTTCTTATGCAAAAAATTAAATAAAATATGCAGCGTCTATTTTTCATGAAGAAAATTTAATGGACTATTTCTATTTTTCAAGCAAAAAAATTTTTTATGAAAAAAATTTAATGGACTATACATAGTCTATTTTTCGTGCAAAAACTAATTTTTATTAAAAATATTAATGGACTATATATCGTGCATTTCTTGTGCAAAAAATTAAATAAACTATGCAGCGTCTATTTTTCATGCAGAAAATTTAATGGACTATACATCGTCTATTTTTCAAGCAAAAAATTTTTTATGAAAAAAATTTAATGGACTATACATAGTCTGTTTTTCATGCAAAAACTAATTTTTATTAAAAAATTCAATGGACTATATATCGTGCATTTCTTATGCAAAAAATTAAAAAAACTATGCAGCGTCTATTTTTCATGCAGAAAATTTAATGGACTATACATCGTCCATTTTTCAAGCAAAAAAATTTTTTATGAAAAAAATTTAATGGACTATACATCGTCTATTTTTCAAGCAAAAAATTAAAAAAACTATGCAGCGTCTATTTTTCATGCAGAAAATTTAATGGACTATACATCGTCTATTTTTCAAGCAAAAAAATTTTTTATGAAAAAAATTTAATTGACTATACATCGTTTATTTTTCAAGCAAAAAAATTTTTTATGAAAAAAATTTAATGGACTATACATAGTCTGTTTTTCATGCAAAAACTAATTTTTATTAAAAATATTAATAGACTATATATCGTGCATTTCTTATGCAAAAAATTAAATAAATTATGCAGCGTGTATTTTTCATGAAAAAAATTTAATTGACTATACATCGTCTATTTTTCAAGCAAAAAAATTTTTTATGACAAAAATTTAATGGACTATAATACATCGTCTATTTTTCAAGCAAAAAATTTTTTTATGAAAAAAATTTAATGGACTATACATAGTCTGTTTTTCATGCAAAAACTAATTTTTATTAAAAAATTCAATGGACTATATAACGTGCATTTCTTATGCAAAAAATTAAAAAAACTATGCAGCGTCTTTTTTTCATGCAGAAAATTTAATGGACTATACATCGTCCATTTTTCAAGCAAAAAAATTTTTTATGAAAAAAATTTAATGGACTATAATAATACATCGTCTATTTTTCAAGGAAAAAAATTTTTTATGAAAAAAATTTAATGGACTATACATCGTCTATTTTTCAAGCAAAAAAATTTTTTATGAAAAAATTTAATGGACTATACATAGTCTATTTTTCATGCAAAAACTAATTTTTATTAAAAATATTAATGGACTATATATCGTGCATTTCTTATGCAAAAAATTAAAAAAACTATGCAGCGTCTATTTTTCATGCAGAAAATTTAATGGACTATACATCGTCTATTTTCCAGGCAAAAAATAATTTTATGAAAAAAATTTAATGGACTATACATCGTCTATTTTTCAAGCAAAAAAAATTTTTTATGAAAAAAATTTAATGGACTATACATAGTCTATTTTTCATGCAAAAACTAATTTTTATTAAAAAATTTAATGGACTATATATCGTGCATTTCTTATGCAAAAAATTAAAAAAACTATGCAGCGTCTATTTTTCATGCAGAAAATTTAATGGACTATACATCGTCTATTTTTCAAGCAAAAGAATTTTTTATGAAAAAAATTTAATCGTCTATTTTTCAAGCAAAAAAATTTTTTATGAAAAAAATTTAATGGACTATAGTCTATTTTTCAAGCAAAAAAAATTTAATGGACTATACATAGTCTATTTTTCATGCAAAAACTAATTTTTATTAACTAATTTTTATTAAAAATATTAATGGACTATATATCGTGCATTTCTTATGCAAAAAATTAAATAAACTATGCAGCGTCTATTTTTCATGCAGAAAATTTAATGGACTATACATCGTCTATTTTTCAAGCAATAAAATTTTTTATGAAAAAATTTAATGGACTATACATAGTCTATTTTTCATGCAAAAACTAATTTTTATTAAAAATATTAATGGACTATATATCGTGCATTTCTTATGCAAAAAATTAAAAAAACTATGCAGCGTCTATTTTTCATGCAGAAAATTTAATGGACTATACATCGTCTATTTTTCAGGCAAAAAATAATTTTATGAAAAAAATTTAATGGACTATACATCGTCTATTTTTCAAGCAAAAAAAATTTTTTATGAAAAAAATTTAATGGACTATACATAGTCTATTTTTCATGCAAAAACTAATTTTTATTAAAAAATTTAATGGACTATATATCGTGCATTTCTTATGCAAAAAATTAAAAAAACTATGCAGCGTCTATTTTTCATGCAGAAAATTTAATGGACTATACATCGTCTATTTTTCAAGCAAAAGAATTTTTTATGAAAAAAATTTAATCGTCTATTTTTCAAGCAAAAAAATTTTTTATGAAAAAAATTTAATGGACTATAGTCTATTTTTCAAGCAAAAAAAATTTTTTATGAAAAAAATTTAATGGACTATACATAGTCTATTTTTCATGCAAAAACTAATTTTTATTAAAAAATTTAATGGACTATATATCGTGCATTTCTTATGCAAAAAATTAAAAAAACTATGCAGCGTCTATTTTTCATGCAGAAAATTTAATGGACTATACATCGTCTATTTTTCAAGCAAAAGAATTTTTTATGAAAAAAATTTAATCGTCTATTTTTCAAGCAAAAAAATTTTTTATGAAAAAAATTTAATGGACTATAGTCTATTTTTCAAGCAAAAAAAATTTTTTATGAAAAAAATTTAATGGACTATACATAGTCTATTTTTCATGCAAAAACTAATTTTTATTAAAAAATTCAATGGACTATATATCGTGCATTTCTTATGGAAAAAATTAAAAAAACTATGCAGCGTCTATTTTTCATGCAGAAAATTTAATGGACTATACCTCGTCTATTTTTCAAGCAAAAAAATTTTTTATGCAGAAAATTTAATGGACTATAATATATCGTCTATTTTTCAAGCAAAAAAATTTTTTATGAAAAAAATTTAATGGACTAGATATCGTCTATTTTTCAGGCAAAAAAAATTTTTATGAAAAAAATTTAATAGACTATACATCGTCTATTTTTCAAGTAAAAAAATTTTTTATGAAAAAAATTTAATTTTTTAATTTTAATTTTTATTAAAAATATTAATGGACTATACATCGTGCATTTCTTATGCAAAAAACTAAATGAATTATGCAGCGTCTATTTGTCATGCAGAAAATTTAATGGACTATACATCGTCTATTTTTCAAGCAAAAAAATTTTTTATGAAAAAAATTTAATGGACTATACATAGTCTATTTTTCATGCAAAAACTAATTTTTATTAAAAATATTAAATATTAATATATATCGTGCATTTCTTATGCAAAAAATTAAATAAACTATGCAGCGTCTATTTTTCATGCAGAAAATTTAATGGACATACATCGTCCATTTTTCAAGAAAAAAAATTTTTTATGAAAAAAAATTTAATGGACTATACATAGTCTATTTTTCATGCAAAAACTAATTTTTATTAAAAAATTCAGTGGACTATATATCGTGCATTTCTTATGCAAAAAATTAAAAAAACTATGCAGCGTCTATTTTTCATGCAGAAAATTTAATGGACTATACATCGTCTATTTTTCAAGCAAAAAAATTTTTTATGAAAAAAATTTAATGGACTATACATAGTCTATTTTTCGTGCAAAAACTAATTTTTATTAAAAATATTAATGGACTATACATCGTTCATTTCTTATGCAAAAAACTAAATGAACTATGCAGCGTCTATTTTTCATGCAAAAAAATTTTTTATGAAAAAAATTTAATGGACTATACATCGTCTATTTTTCAAGCAAAAAAATTTTTTATTTTTTTTTTTTTTTTTTTATACATATAACTTATTTATTGCATCTTCAAAAAAATGAACTAACAATAAGTAATCAAATCTTAAGTCTAGATATAATTAATGTGTCCGACCAATGCCGAAAACAATTTTAGTGATAGTAGTTATTAATACAATAATTATGTACTAGCAAAAAAAATTATTCTCAAAAAGTTTCATCTGAGGTATTGCGTATCAGAACCTTGGTGTCCCTCTTTTTTAAGCGGATGTGTCCAGTAAAGTTCAAGATGTTACGAGCAAGGGGATTAGGATGGGACTCGAGTTTAGTTAAATATTTGCCTGCGTATTTTGAAATTTCTTCAGTCACTAGTGGCATATTTAAATCACGATGTAAATTTGAATTTTTAATGTACCATGGAGCCGATGTTATTAAACGTAAAATTTTGTTTTGTCTTCGTTGGATTTTCTCAACATTTGAAGCTGAAGCAGGGCCCCATAACTGAATTCCGTAGCACCATATTGGTTTCAAAAGCGACTTGTATATTAACAGTTTGCAGTCTAGGCTGAGTGTTGAATTTCTGCCAATCAACCAATATATTTGAGATAACTTAAGTTTCATTTGAGTTAGCTTAGAGTCAATATGATGTTTCCACGTAAGCCTTCGATCAAGGTGAATACCAAGGTATTTCACGTGAGAATGTTGAGGAATATTCTCATTGTTTATTCGAATGGGGGAACAAGTATCTCTTCTTAGGGAAAACGTTATATGGACACACTTTTGTTCATTTACTTTAATTCTCCATAAGTTCAACCATATTTCCAACTGGGTAATATGTTCCTGGAGATTGCGGGATGCCTCAGAAGGGTTTTCGTGAATACTCATACAGGCTGTATCATCGGCAAACGTAGAGGTATGGATATTATTGCTCACAGGCATATCACAAGTATATATTAAATACAAGACTGGCCCCAGAATACTACCCTGTGGGACACCGGAAGATATAGATTCGGGCACACTCATGAAGTCTCCTTCCACAACAGTGAACTTCCTATCAACAATATAACTTTCCAAAAGTTTTTGAATGTTTACTGGCAGGTATGTCTTCAATTTTAAAACTAGGCCTTCGTGCCATACTTTGTCAAACGCTTGAGAAACATCAATGAAGAGGGCAGAACAATATTTCTTTTCTTCAAATGTCTTCCTTATAACTTGCACCAACCTATGCGTTTGCTCAATTGTGCTATGCTGACTTCTAAAACCAAATTGATGATCCGGGATACACCCATTATCAGCTAAAATTTTGGAAAATTTAGTCATGAGCAGCTTTTCGAAAAGCTTTGAGATTGTTGATAGTAAACTTATAGGCCTATATGACTCAGCCTTGGTAAGATCTTTACCCGGCTTTGGAATCATTTTGATCTTCGCCAGTTTCCAGTTATGTGGAAAATACTGCAATCGCAAAATGGCATTAAAAATAAATAGCAGGATTCTTATTGCGATTAGAGGCAAATTCATCAGCATCTTGTTACTAATTCCATCAATACCTGGAGCTTTCTTCGGGTTGAGTTCAGCAATTATTTTTTGTAATTCACACAGCTTAAACCTTATGGGACGAGGGGGTAGAGAAACTACATTCGGCAAATCAACAGCGCCCGTACGTGAATAGGGAGTGAATACAGCTTTTAAATGCTCAGCAAATAAGTTACCTTTCTCGCTATCGCTTCTTGCCCATCCTCCGGTCGAAGTGCGCAGTGGTGATTTAAGCTCAACGGGTCTTTTAAGATTTCTAGCAGCGCGCCATAAAGAGTAATTAGATGCTGACGTGACATCGAGACCTTCTAGAAATTTTTCTAGTAATGCTGTTTTTTCCGACGATAGCAACTCTTTGAGTCGTTTAGTACATTCTTTAAGTCTGAGTTTATTTAGGGGTGATCTGTGTTGTTGCCATTCTCTTTTAGCTCTCCTTTTTTCACATACAAGACGTTCAATATCCGCAGAATAAATTCTATTAAAGCCAGTCTGCGGATGGGAAGTAGTGGCATGTTCAGCAGCCTCTTTAATATTTTCGTTAAGATTGGCAACGTTAAATTCAATATCATCGGATGTACTTAGCTTAATGTTTTCCGTACAATGACTACTGAGATATTTTTTGAACCCCAGCCAATTAACACGACTTATCATCTTCACATATGAGTTCGGCAAATCACTCCTTAGTGGGTTAAAAATTGTAACTATTGTGGGAGAGTGATCGGAGGAGAGATCTAGAGAGGCCTCCACGTGAGTTAGGTCCCTAGGGATATTTTTCATGACACCAAAATCTATTACATCCGGAATTTTTTGTATCGTCTATTTTTCAAGCAAAAAAATTTTTTATGAAAAAAATTTAATGGACTATACATAGTCTATTTTTCATGCAAGAACTAATTTTTATTAAAAATATTAATAGACTATATATCGTGCATTTCTTATGCAGAAAATTAAATAAAATATGCAGCGTCTATTTTTCATGCAGAAAATTTAATGGACTATTATACATTGTCCATTTTTCAAGCAAAAAAATTTTTTATGAAAAAAAATTTAATGGACTATACATAGTCTATTTTTCATGCAAAAACTAATTTTTATTAAAAAATTCAATGGACTATATATCGTGCATTTCTTATGCAAAAAATTAAATAAAATATGCAGCGTCTATTTTTCATGCAGAAAATTTAATGGACTATACATCGTCCATTTTTCATGCAAAAACTAATTTTTATTAAAAAATTCAATGGACTATAAATCGTGCATTTCTTATGCAAAAAATTAAAAAAACTATGCAGCGTCTATTTTTCATGCAGAAAATTTAATGGACTATACATCGTCTATTTTTCAAGCAAAAAAATTTTTTATGAAAAAAATTTAATGGACTATACATAGTCTATTTTTCGTGCAAAAACTAATTTTTATTAAAAATATTAATGGACTATACATCGTGCATTTCTTATGCAAAAAATTAAATGAACTATGCAACGTCTATTTTTCATGCAGAAAATTTAATGGACTATAATATCGTCTATTTTTCAAGCAAAAAAATTTTTTATGAAAAAAAATTTAATGGACTATACATAGTCTATTTTTCATGCAAAAACTAATTTTTATTAAAAATATTAATGGACTATATATCGTGCATTTATTATGCAAAAAACTAAATGAACTATGCAACGTCTATTTTTCATGCAGAAAATTTAATGGACTATACATCGTCTATTTTTCAAGCAAAAAAATTTTTTATGAAAAAAATTTAATGGACTATACATAGTCTATTTTTCAAGCAAAAAAATTTTTTATGAAAAAAATTTAATGGACTATACATCGTCTATTTTTCAAGCAAAAAAATTTTTTATGAAAAAAATTTAATGGACTATATATCGTCTATTTTTCAAGCAAAAAAATTTTTTATGAAAAAAATTTAATGGACTATACATAGTCTATTTTTCACGCAAAATCTAATTTTTATTAAAAATATTAATAGACTATATATCGTGAATTTCTTATGCAAAAAATTAAATAAACTATGCAGCGTGTATTTTTCATGCAGAAAATTTAATGGACTATATATACATCGTCTGTTTTTCAAGCAAAAAAATTTTTTATGGAAAAAATTTAATGGACTATACATCGTCTATTTTTCAAGCAAAACAATTTTTTATGAAAAAAATTTAATGGACTATACGTCTATTTTTCAAGCAAAAAAATTTTTTATGAAAAAAATTTAATGGACTATACATAGTCTATTTTTCGTGCAAAAACTAATTTTTATTAAAAATATTAATGGACTATATATCGTGCATTTCTTATGCAAAAAATTTTTTTTATGAAAAAAATTTAATGGACTATACATAGTCTATTTTTCGTGCAAAAACTAATTTTTATTAAAAATATTAATAGACTATATATCGTGCATTTCTTATGCAAAAAATTAAATAAAATATGCAGCGTCTATTTTTCATGCAGAAAATTTAATGGACTATACATCGTCTATTTTTCAAGCAAAAAAATTTTTTATGAAAAAAATTTAATGGACTATAATCGTCTATTTTTCAAGCAAAAAAATTTTTTATGAAAAAATTTAATGGACTAGACATCGTCTATTTTTCAAGCAAAAAAATTTTTTATTTTTTTTTTTTTTTTTTTTTTTATGCATACATATATTTATTTATTGTATCTTCAAAAATGAACTAACAATAAGTATTCAAATCTTAAATCTAAATATAATTATTAGGCCCGACCAGTGTCGGACATAAACTTAGTGATAGTAATTCATAATACATAAGAGTTGTGCAAAGCAAAAAATAAAAATAAAAAAATAATTTCAAACAGTTTCATCTGGTGTGGTAAGTATTAGAGCCCTTGTGTCCCTCTTTTTTAAGCGGATGTGTCCGGTAAAGTTCAAGATATTTCGAGCAAGCGGATTAGGGTGTGACTCGAGTTTAGTTAAATATTTGCCTGAGTATTTTGCAATTTCTTCAGTCACTTGTGGCATATTTAGATCACGATGTAAATTTGAGTTTCTTATGTACCATGGAGCCGATGTTATTAACCGTAAAATTTTGTTTTGTCTTCGTTGGATTTTCTCTACATTTGAAGCTGAAGCAGTGCCCCATAGCTGAATTCCGTAGCACCATATAGGTTTCAAAAGCGACTTGTATATCAAAAGTTTGCAATCTAGACTCAGGGTTGAATTTCTACCAATCAGCCAATGTAACTGAGTTAATTTTAGTTTCATTTGTGTTAGCTTAGAGTCAATATGGTGTTTCCATGTTATCCGTCGGTCAAGGTGTATACCAAGGTATTTTACATGTGAATGTTGAGGAACAACTTGATTATTGATTCGAATGGGTGAACAGGTATCTTTTCGCAGAGTGAATGTTACCTGAACACACTTTTGTTCGTTTACCTTAATTCTCCATAAGTTTAACCATAATTCCAGCTGTGTAATATGTTCTTGTAGATATCGGGAAGCCTCGTGAGGGTTTTCGTGCATACTAAGGCAGGCTGTATCATCAGCAAATGTAGATGTATGGATATTGCTGCTCAAAGGCATATCACAAGTATAAATCAAATACAAGACTGGGCCCAGTATGCTCCCCTGTGGCACACCGGATGAGATTGATTCGGACGCACTCATGAAGTCTCCTTCCACAACAGTGAACTTTCGAGCAAGAATATAACTTTGCAGAAGATTAACAATGTTTATTGGTAGATATGTCTTCAATTTTAAAATTAGGCCTCTATGCCACACTTTATCAAATGCTTGAGAAACATCAATAAAGAGGGCAGAACAATACTTCTTTTCTTCGAGTGTTCTTCTTATAAATTGAACCAATCTATGCGTTTGTTCAATGGTGCTATGCTCACTTCTAAAACCAAATTGATGATCCGGTATGCACGCATTATCAGTTAGAATTGGGGACAATTTGATCATGAGTAACTTTTCGAAGAGCTTTGACATTGTTGGCAGTAAACTTATTGGCCTGTATGACTCAGCCTTGGTAAGATCTTTGCCCGGCTTTGGAATCATTTTGACCTTGGCAAGCTTCCAGCTGTGTGGATAATACTCCAGTCTTAAAATGGCATTAAAAATGAATAGCAGAATTCTAATTGCAATACGAGGCAACATCATCAGCATCTTATTACTAATTTCATCAATACCCGGAGCTTTTTTTGGGTTGAGTTCAGCAATTAGTTTTTGTACATCACGCATCTTAAACTTTAAGGGACGAGGGGGTAGAGCAACTACACATGGCAAATCAGCAACACCCATACATGTGTTTGGGGTAAATACGGTTTTTAAATGCTCAGCAAATATGTTACCTTTTTCAGTATCGTTTCTTGCCCAACCTCCGGTAGAAGTGCGCAGGGGTGGTTTAAACTCAACTGGTGTTTTAAGCTTCCTCGCAGCGCGCCACAAAGAATAATTAGATGCTGGAGTAACATCAAGACCTTCCAGATAATTTTTAAGAGATGCAGTTTTTTCAGATGCAAGCAACTCTTGGAGTCGTTTAGTGCACTCTTTAAACCTGATTTTATGTTGGGGTGATCTGTGTTGCTGCCATTCCCTTCTAGCTCTTCTTTTTTCACTTACGAGACGTTCAATATCCGTAGAATAAATTCTATTAAACCCAGTCTGCGGGTGGGAGGTAGTAGCATGTTCAGCAGCCTGCTTAATATTTTCGTTAAGATTCGCAATGTTAGATTCAATATCATCGGATGTTCTTAGCATTATGTTTTCCGTGCAATGACTACTAAGATATTTTTTGAATCTCAGCCAATTAACACGATTGACCATCTTCACATATGGATGAGATAAATCACTTCTTAGTGGATTACAGATTGTAACGATAGTGGGAGAGTGATCGGAGGAGAGATCTAGAGAAGCTTCAACACGAACTAAATCTCTAGAAATATTTTTCATGACGCCAAAATCTATAACATCCGGAATTTTTTGTATGTCAGTAGGCCAGTAAGTGGGCTGCCCACTCGAAATGACGTCCAAACCCATTTTTGAAATTGTGGTGAACAACGCTCTACCTCTAGGTGTAATAAGACGCGAACCCCAGAACGTATGCTTTGCATTGTAGTCGCCAGCTGCTACAAAACAAGGTCCAAGAGATTTGAAGAAATCCTCGTATTGATCCTCAGTGATTAAAAATTTTTTATGAAAAAAATTTAATGGACTATACATCGTCTATTTTTCAAGCAAAAAAATTTTTTATGAAAAAAATTTAATGGACTATACATCGTCTATTTTTCAAGCAAAAAAATTTTTTATGAAAAAAATTTAATGGACTATACATCGTCTATTTTTCAAGCAAAAAAATTTTTATGAAAAAAATTTAATGGACTATACATAGTCTATTTTTCATGCAAAAACTAATTTTTATTAAAAAATTCAATGGACTATATATCGTGCATTTCTTATGCAAAAAATTCAAAAAACTATGCAGCGTCTATTTTTCATGCAGAAAATTTAATGGACTATACATCGTCTATTTTTCAAGCAAAAAAATTTTTTATGAAAAAAATTTAATGGACTATACATCGTCTATTTTTCAAGCAAAAAAATTTTCTATGAAAAAAATTTAATGGACTATACATAGTCTATTTTTCATGCAAAAACTAATTTTTATTAAAAATATTAATAGACTATATATCGTGCATTTCTTATGCAAAAAATTAAAAAAACTATGCAGCGTCTATTTTTCATGCAGAAAATTTAATGGACTATACATCGTCTATTTTTCAAGCAAAAAAATTTTTTATGAAAAAAATTTAATGGAATCGTCTATTTTTCAAGCAAAAAAATTTTTTATGAAAAAAATTTAATGGACTATACATAGTCTATTTTTCGTGCAAAAACTAATTTTTATTAAAAATATTAATGGACTATATATCGTTCATTTCTTATGCAAAAAACTAAATGAACTATGCAGCGTCTATTTTTCATGCAGAAAATTTAATGAACTATACATCGTCTATTTTTCAAGCAAAAAAATTTTTTATGAAAAAAATTTAATGGACTATACATCGTCTATTTTTCAAGCAAAAAAATTTTTTATGAAAAAAAATTAATGGACTATATATCATCTATTTTTCAAGCAAAAAAATTTTTTATGAAAAAAATTTAATGGACTATACATAGTCTATTTTTCATGCAAAAACTAATTTTTATTAAAAATATTAATAGACTATATATCGTGCATTTCTTATGCAAAAAATTAAATAAAATATGCAGCGTCTATTTTTCATGCAGAAAATTTAATGGACTATACATCGTCCATTTTTCAAGCAAAAAAATTTTTTATGAAAAAAATTTAATGGACTATACTCGTCTATTTTTCAAACAAAAAAATTTTTTATGAAAAAAATTTAATGGACTATACATAGTCTATTTTTCATGCAAAAACTAATTTTTATTAAAAAATTCAATGGACGATATATCGTGCATTTCTTATGCAAAAAATTAAAAAAACTATGCAGCGTCTATTTTTCATGCAGAAAATTTAATGGACTATACATCGTCTATTTTTCAAGCAAAAAAATTTTTTATGAAAAAAATTTAATGGGCTATACATCGTCTATTTTTCAAGCAAAAAAATTTTTTATGAAAAAAATTTAATGGACTATACATCGTCTATTTTTCAAGCAAAAAAATTTTTATGAAAAAAATTTAATGGACTATACATAGTCTATTTTTCATGCAAAAACTAATTTTTATTAAAAAATTCAATGGACTATATATCGTGCATTTCTTATGCAAAAAATTCAAAAAACTATGCAGCGTCTATTTTTCATGCAGAAAATTTAATGGACTATACATCGTCTATTTTTCAAGCAAAAAAATTTTTTATGAAAAAAATTTAATGGACTATATATACATCGTCTATTTTTCAAGCAAAAAAATTTTTTATGAAAAAAATTTAATGGACTATACATAGTCTATTTTTCGTGCAAAAACTAATTTTTATTAAAAATATTAATAGACTATATATCGTGCATTTCTTATGCAAAAAATTAAATAAAATATGCAGCGTCTATTTTTCATGCAGAAAATTTAATGGACTATACATCGTCCATTTTTCAAGCAAAAAAATTTTTTATGAAAAAAATTTAATGGACTTATACATAGTCTCTTTTTTATGCAAAAACTAATTTTTATTAAAAATATTAATAGACTATATATCGTGCATTTCTTATGCAAAAAATTAAATAAATTATGCAGGGTGTATTTTTCATGAAAAAAAATTAATGGACTATACATCGTCTATTTTTCAAGCAAAAAAATTTTTTATGAAAAAAATTTAATGGACTATACATCGTCTATTTTTCAAGCAAAAAAATTTTTATGAAAAAAATTTAATGGACTATACATAGTCTATTTTTCATGCAAAAACTAATTTTTATTAAAAAATTCAATGGACTATATATCGTGCATTTCTTATGCAAAAAATTAAAAAAACTATGCAGCGTCTATTTTTCATGCAGAAAATTTAATGGACTATACATCGTCTATTTTTCAAGCAAAAAAATTTTTTATGAAAAAAATTTAATGGACTATACATCGTCTATTTTTCAAGCAAAAAAATTTTTTATGAAAAAAATTTAATGGACTATAAATAGTCTATTTTTCGTGCAAAAACTAATTTTTATTAAAAATATTAATGGACTATATATCGTGCATTTCTTATGCAAAAAATTTTTTTTATGAAAAAAATTTAATGGACTATACATAGTCTATTTTTCGTGCAAAAACTAATTTTTATTAAAAATATTAATGGACTATACATCGTTCATTTCTTATGCAAAAAACTAAATGAACTATGCAGCGTCTATTTTTCATGCAGAAAATTTAATGGACTATACATCGTCTATTTTTCAAGCAAAAAAATTTTTTATGAAAAAAATTTAATGGATATACATCGTCTATTTTTCAAGCAAAAAAATTTTTTATGAAAAAAAATTAATGGACTATATATCATCTATTTTTCAAGCAAAAAAATTTTTTATGAAAAAAATTTAATGGACTATACATAGTCTATTTTTCATGCAAAAACTAATTTTTATTAAAAATATTAATAGACTATATATCGTGCATTTCTTATGCAAAAAATTAAATAAAATATGCAGCGTCTATTTTTCATGCAGAAAATTTAATGGACTATACATCGTCCATTTTTCAAGCAAAAAAATTTTTTATGAAAAAAATTTAATGGACTATACATAGTCTATTTTTCATGCAAAAACTAATTTTTATTAAAAATATTAATAGACTATATATCGTGCATTTCTTATGCAAAAAATTAAATAAAATATGCAGCGTCTATTTTTCATGCAGAAAATTTAATGGACTATACATCGTCCATTTTTCAAGCAAAAAAATTTTTTATGAAAAAAATTTAATGGACTATACATAGTCTATTTTTCATGCAAAAACTAATTTTTATTAAAAAATTCAATGAACGATATATCGTGCATTTCTTATGCAAAAAATTAAAAAAACTATGATAGACTATAATCGTCTATTTTTCAAACAAAAAAATTTTTTATGAAAAAAATTTAATGGACTATACATAGTCTATTTTTCATGCAAAAACTAATTTTTATTAAAAAATTCAATGGACGATATATCGTGCATTTCTTATGCAAAAAATTAAAAAAACTATGCAGCGTCTATTTTTCATGCAGAAAATTTAATGGACTATACATCGTCTATTTTTCAAGCAAAAAAATTTTTTATGAAAAAAATTTAATGGACTATACATCGTCTATTTTTCAAGCAAAAAAATTTTTATGAAAAAAATTTAATGGACTATACATAGTCTATTTTTCATGCAAAAACTAATTTTTAAAAATTTCGTGCATTTCTTATGCAAAAAATTCAAAAAACTATGCAGCGTCTATTTTTCATGCAGAAAATTTAATGGACTATACATCGTCTATTTTTCAAGCAAAAAAATTTTTTATGAAAAAAATTTAATGGACTATACATCGTCTATTTTTCAAGCAAAAAAATTTTTTATGAAAAAAATTTAATGGACTATACATAGTCTATTTTTCATGCAAAAACTAATTTTTATTAAAAATATTAATAGACTATATATCGTGCATTTCAAATGCAAAAAATTAAATAAAATATGCAGCGTCTATTTTTCATGCAGAAAATTTAATGGACTATACATCGTCCATTTTTCAAGGAAAAAAATTTTTTATGAAAAAAATTTAATGGACTATACATAGTCTATTTTTCATGCAAAAACTAATTTTTATTAAAAATATTAATAGACTATATATCGTGCATTTCTTATGCAAAAAATTAAATAAATTATGCAGGGTGTATTTTTCATGAAAAAAATTTAATGGACTATACATAGTCTATTTTTCATGCAAAAACTAATTTTTATTAAAAAATTCAATGAACTATATATCGTGCATTTCTTATGCAAAAAATTAAAAAAACTATGCAGCGTCTATTTTTCATGCAGAAAATTTAATGGACTATACATCGTCTATTTTTCAAGCAAAAAAATTTTTTATGAAAAAAATTTAATGGAGTATACATAGTCTATTTTTCGTGCAAAAACTAATTTTTATTAAAAATATTAATAGACTATATATCGTGCATTTCTTATGCAAAAAATTAAATAAATTATGCAGGGTGTATTTTTCATTAAAAAAAATTAATGGACTATACATCGTCTATTTTTCAAGCAAAAAAATTTTTTATGAAAAAAATTTAATGGACTATACATCGTCTATTTTTCAAGGAAAAAAATTTTTATGAAAAAAATTTAATGGACTATACATAGTCTATTTTTCATGCAAAAACTAATTTTTATTAAAAAATTCAATGGACTATATATCGTGCATTTCTTATGCAAAAAATTAAAAAAACTATGCAGCGTCTATTTTTCATGCAGAAAATTTAATGGACTATATCGTCTATTTTTCAAGGAAAAAAATTTTTTATGAAAAAAATTTAATGGACTATACATAGTCTATTTTTCGTGCAAAAACTAATTTTTATTAAAAATATTAATGGACTATATATCGTGCATTTCTTATGCAAAAAATTTTTTTTATGAAAAAAATTTAATGGACTATATATACATAGTCTATTTTTCGTGCAAAAACTAATTTTTATTAAAAATATTAATGGACTATACATCGTTCATTTCTTATGCAAAAAACTAAATGAACTATGCAGCGTCTATTTTTCATGCAGAAAATTTAATGGACTATACATCGTCTATTTTTCAAGCAAAAAAATTTTTTATGAAAAAAATTTAATGGACTATACATCGTCTATTTTTCAAGCAAAAAAATTTTTTATGAAAAAAAATTAATGGACTATATATCATCTATTTTTCAAGCAAAAAAATTTTTTATGAAAAATATTTAATGGACTATACATAGTCTATTTTTCATGCAAAAACTAATTTTTATTAAAAATATTAATAGACTATATATCGTGCATTTCTTATGCAAAAAATTAAATAAAATATGCAGCGTCTATTTTTCATGCAGAAAATTTAATGGACTATACATCGTCCATTTTTCAAGCAAAAAAATTTTTTATGAAAAAAATTTAATGGACTATAATCGTCTATTTTTCAAACAAAAAAATTTTTTATGAAAAAAATTTAATGGACTATACATAGTCTATTTTTCATGCAAAAACTAATTTTTATTAAAAAATTCAATGGACGATATATCGTGCATTTCTTATGCAAAAAATTAAAAAAACTATGCAGCGTCTATTTTTCATGCAGAAAATTTAATGGACTATACATCGTCTATTTTTCAAGCAAAAAAATTTTTTATGAAAAAAATTTAATGGGCTATACATCGTCTATTTTTCAAGCAAAAAAATTTTTTATGAAAAAAATTTAATGGACTATACATCGTCTATTTTTCAAGCAAAAAAATTTTTATGAAAAAAATTTAATGGACTATACATAGTCTATTTTTCATGCAAAAACTAATTTTTAAAAATTTCGTGCATTTCTTATGCAAAAAATTCAAAAAACTATGCAGCGTCTATTTTTCATGCAGAAAATTTAATGGACTATACATCGTCTATTTTTCAAGCAAAAAAATTTTTTATGAAAAAAATTTAATGGACTATACATCGTCTATTTTTCAAGCAAAAAAATTTTTTATGAAAAAAATTTAATGGACTATACATAGTCTATTTTTCATGCAAAAACTAATTTTTATTAAAAATATTAATAGACTATATATCGTGCATTTCAAATGCAAAAAATTAAATAAAATATGCAGCGTCTATTTTTCATGCAGAAAATTTAATGGACTATACATCGTCCATTTTTCAAGGAAAAAAATTTTTTATGAAAAAAATTTAATGGACTATACATAGTCTATTTTTCATGCAAAAACTAATTTTTATTAAAAATATTAATAGACTATATATCGTGCATTTCTTATGCAAAAAATTAAATAAATTATGCAGGGTGTATTTTTCATGAAAAAAATTTAATGGACTATACATAGTCTATTTTTCATGCAAAAACTAATTTTTATTAAAAAATTCAATGAACTATATATCGTGCATTTCTTATGCAAAAAATTAAAAAAACTATGCAGCGTCTATTTTTCATGCAGAAAATTTAATGGACTATACATCGTCTATTTTTCAAGCAAAAAAATTTTTTATGAAAAAAATTTAATGGAGTATACATAGTCTATTTTTCGTGCAAAAACTAATTTTTATTAAAAATATTAATAGACTATATATCGTGCATTTCTTATGCAAAAAATTAAATAAATTATGCAGGGTGTATTTTTCATTAAAAAAAATTAATGGACTATACATCGTCTATTTTTCAAGCAAAAAAATTTTTTATGAAAAAAATTTAATGGACTATACATCGTCTATTTTTCAAGGAAAAAAATTTTTATGAAAAAAATTTAATGGACTATACATAGTCTATTTTTCATGCAAAAACTAATTTTTATTAAAAAATTCAATGGACTATATATCGTGCATTTCTTATGCAAAAAATTAAAAAAACTATGCAGCGTCTATTTTTCATGCAGAAAATTTAATGGACTATATCGTCTATTTTTCAAGGAAAAAAATTTTTTATGAAAAAAATTTAATGGACTATACATAGTCTATTTTTCGTGCAAAAACTAATTTTTATTAAAAATATTAATGGACTATATATCGTGCATTTCTTATGCAAAAAATTTTTTTTATGAAAAAAATTTAATGGACTATATATACATAGTCTATTTTTCGTGCAAAAACTAATTTTTATTAAAAATATTAATGGACTATACATCGTTCATTTCTTATGCAAAAAACTAAATGAACTATGCAGCGTCTATTTTTCATGCAGAAAATTTAATGGACTATACATCGTCTATTTTTCAAGCAAAAAAATTTTTTATGGAAAAAATTTAATGGACTATACATCGTCTATTTTTCAAGCAAAAAAATTTTTTATGAAAAAAAATTAATGGACTATATATCATCTATTTTTCAAGCAAAAAAATTTTTTATGAAAAATATTTAATGGACTATACATAGTCTATTTTTCATGCAAAAACTAATTTTTATTAAAAATATTAATAGACTATATATCGTGCATTTCTTATGCAAAAAATTAAATAAAATATGCAGCGTCTATTTTTCATGCAGAAAATTTAATGGACTATACATCGTCCATTTTTCAAGCAAAAAAATTTTTTATGAAAAAAATTTAATGGACTATAATCGTCTATTTTTCAAACAAAAAAATTTTTTATGAAAAAAATTTAATGGACTATACATAGTCTATTTTTCATGCAAAAACTAATTTTTATTAAAAAATTCAATGGACGATATATCGTGCATTTCTTATGGAAAAAATTAAAAAAACTATGCAGCGTCTATTTTTCATGCAGAAAATTTAATGGACTATACGTCGTCTATTTTTCAAGCAAAAAAATTTTTTATGAAAAAAATTTAATGGGCTATACATCGTCTATTTTTCAAGCAAAAAAATTTTTTATGAAAAAAATTTAATGGACTATACATCGTCTATTTTTCAAGCAAAAAAATTTTTATGAAAAAAATTTAATGGACTATACATAGTCTATTTTTCATGCAAAAACTAATTTTTATTAAAAAATTCAATGGACTATATATCGTGCATTTCTTATGCAAAAAATTCAAAAAACTATGCAGCGTCTATTTTTCATGCAGAAAATTTAATGGACTATACATCGTCTATTTTTGAAGCAAAAAAATTTTTTATGAAAAAAATTTAATGGACTATACATAGTCTATTTTTCATGCAAAAACTAATTTTTATTAAAAATATTAATAGACTATATATCGTGCATTTCTTATGCAAAAAATTAAATAAAATATGCAGCGTCTATTTTTCATGCAGAAAATTTAATGGACTATACATCGTCCATTTTTCAAGCAAAAAAATTTTTTATGAAAAAAATTTAATGGACTATACATAGTCTATTTTTCATGCAAAAACTAATTTTTATTAAAAATATTAATAGACTATATATCGTGCATTTCTTATGCAAAAAATTAAAAAAACTATGCAGCGTCTATTTTTCATGCAGAAAATTTAATGGACTATACATCGTCTATTTTTCAAGCAAAAAAATTTTTTATGAAAAAAATTTAATGGACTATATCGTCTATTTTTCAAGCAAAAAAATTTTTATGAAAAAAATTTAATGGACTATACATAGTCTATTTTTCGTGCAAAAACTAATTTTTATTAAAAAATTCAATGGACTATATATCGTGCATTTCTTATGCAAAAAATTTTTTTTATGAAAAAAATTTAATGGACTATACATAGACTATTTTTCGTGCAAAAACTAATTTTTATTAAAAATATTAATGGACTATACATCGTTCATTTCTTATGCAAAAAACTAAATGAACTATGCAGCGTCTATTTTTCATGCAGAAAATTTAATGGACTATACATCGTCTATTTTTCAAGCAAAAAAATTTTTTATGAAAAAAATTTAATGGACTATACATCGTCTATTTTTCAAGCAAAAAAATTTTTTATGAAAAAAAATTAATGGACTATATATCATCTATTTTTCAAGCAAAAAAATTTTTTATGAAAAATATTTAATGGACTATACATAGTCTATTTTTCATGAAAAAAATTTAATGGACTATAATCGTCTATTTTTCAAACAAAAAAATTTTTTATGCAAAAAATTTTTTATGAAAAAAATTTAATGGACTATAATCGTCTATTTTTCAAACAAAAAAATTTTTTATGAAAAAAATTTAATGGACTATACATAGTCTATTTTTCATGCAAAAACTAATTTTTATTAAAAAATTCAATGGACGATATATCGTGCATTTCTTATGGAAAAAATTAAAAAAACTATGCAGCGTCTATTTTTCATGCAGAAAATTTAATGGACTATACGTCGTCTATTTTTCAAGCAAAAAAATTTTTTATGAAAAAAATTTAATGGGCTATACATCGTCTATTTTTCAAGCAAAAAAATTTTTTATGAAAAAAATTTAATGGACTATACATCGTCTATTTTTCAAGCAAAAAAATTTTTATGAAAAAAATTTAATGGACTATACATAGTCTATTTTTCATGCAAAAACTAATTTTTATTAAAAAATTCAATGGACTATATATCGTGCATTTCTTATGCAAAAAATTCAAAAAACTATGCAGCGTCTATTTTTCATGCAGAAAATTTAATGGACTATACATCGTCTATTTTTCAAGCAAAAAAATTTTTTATGAAAAAAATTTAATGGACTATACATAGTCTATTTTTCATGCAAAAACTAATTTTTATTAAAAATATTAATAGACTATATATCGTGCATTTCTTATGCAAAAAATTAAATAAAATATGCAGCGTCTATTTTTCATGCAGAAAATTTAATGGACTATACATCGTCCATTTTTCAAGCAAAAAAATTTTTTATGAAAAAAATTTAATGGACTATACATAGTCTATTTTTCATGCAAAAACTAATTTTTATTAAAAATATTAATAGACTATATATCGTGCATTTCTTATGCAAAAAATTAAAAAAACTATGCAGCGTCTATTTTTCATGCAGAAAATTTAATGGACTATACATCGTCTATTTTTCAAGCAAAAAAATTTTTTATGAAAAAAATTTAATGGACTATACATCGTCTATTTTTCAAGCAAAAAAATTTTTATGAAAAAAATTTAATGGACTATACATAGTCTATTTTTCGTGCAAAAACTAATTTTTATTAAAAAATTCAATGGACTATATATCGTGCATTTCTTATGCAAAAAATTTTTTTTATGAAAAAAATTTAATGGACTATACATAGACTATTTTTCGTGCAAAAACTAATTTTTATTAAAAATATTAATGGACTATACATCGTTCATTTCTTATGCAAAAAACTAAATGAACTATGCAGCGTCTATTTTTCATGCAGAAAATTTAATGGACTATACATCGTCTATTTTTCAAGCAAAAAAATTTTTTATGAAAAAAATTTAATGGACTATACATCGTCTATTTTTCAAGCAAAAAAATTTTTTATGAAAAAAAATTAATGGACTATATATCATCTATTTTTCAAGCAAAAAAATTTTTTATGAAAAATATTTAATGGACTATACATAGTCTATTTTTCATGAAAAAAATTTAATGGACTATAATCGTCTATTTTTCAAACAAAAAAATTTTTTATGAAAAAAATTTAATGGACTATACATAGTCTATTTTTCATGCAAAAACTAATTTTTATTAAAAAATTCAATGGACGATATATCGTGCATTTCTTATGCAAAAAATTAAAAAAACTATGCAGCGTCTATTTTTCATGCAGAAAATTTAATTATACATCGTCTATTTTTCAAGCAAAAAAATTTTTTATGAAAAAAATTTAATGGACTATACATCGTCTAATTTTTTATGAAAAAAATTTAATGGCCTATAATCGTCTATTTTTCAAACAAAAAAATTTTTTATGAAAAAAATTTAATGGACTATACATAGTCTATTTTTCATGCAAAAACTAATTTTTATTAAAAAATTCAATGGACGATATATCGTGCATTTCTTATGCAAAAAATTAAAAAAACTATGCAGCGTCTATTTTTCATGCAGAAAATTTAATTATACATCGTCTATTTTTCAAGCAAAAAAATTTTTTATAAAAAAAATTTAATGGACTATACATCGTCTATTTTTCAAGCAAAAAAATTTTTATGAAAAAAATTTAATGGACTATACATAGTCTATTTTTCATGCAAAAACTAATTTTTATTAAAAATATTAATAGACTATATATCGTGCATTTCTTATGCAAAAAATTAAATAAAATATGCAGCGTCTATTTTTCATGCAGAAAATTTAATGGACTATACATCGTCCATTTTTCAAGCAAAAAAATTTTTTATGAAAAAAATTTAATGGACTATACATAGTCTATTTTTCGTGCAAAAACTAATTTTTATTAAAAATATTAATAGACTATATATCGTGCATTTCTTATACAAAAAATTAAATAAATTATGCAGGGTGTATTTTTCATGAAAAAAAATTAATGGACTATACATCGTCTATTTTTCAAGCAAAAAAATTTTTTATGAAAAAAATTTAATGGACTATAATCGTCTATTTTTCAAGCAAAAAAATTTGTATGAAAAAAATTTAATGGACTATACATAGTCTATTTTTCATGCAAAAACTAATTTTTATTAAAAAATTCAATGGACTATATATCGTGCATTTCTTATGCAAAAAATTAAAAAAACTATGCAGCGTCTATTTTTCATGCAGAAAATTTAATGGACTATACATCGTCTATTTTTCAAGCAAAAAAATTTTTTATGAAAAAAATTTAATGGACTATACATCGTCTATTTTTCAAGCAAAAAATTTTTTATGAAAAAAATTTAATGGACTATACATAGTCTATTTTTCGTGCAAAAACTAATTTTTAATAAAAATATTAATGGACTATATATCGTGCATTTCTAATGCAAAAAATTTTTTTTATGAAAAAAATTTAATGGACTATACATAGTCTATTTTTCGTGCAAAAACTAATTTTTATTAAAAATATTAATGGACTATACATCGTTCATTTCTTATGCAAAAAACTAAATGAACTATGCAGCGTCTATTTTTCATGTAGAAAATTTAATGGACTATACATCGTCTATTTTTCAAGCAAAAAAATTTTTTATGAAAAAAATTTAATGGACTATACATCGTCTATTTTTCAAGCAAAAAAATTTTTTATGAAAAAAAATTAATGGACTATATATCATCTATTTTTCAAGCAAAAAAATTTTTTATGAAAAAAATTTAATGGACTATACATAGTCTATTTTTCATGCAAAAACTAATTTTTATTAAAAATATTAATAGACTATATATCGTGCATTTCTTATGCAAAAAATTAAATAAAATATGCAGCGTCTATTTTTCATGCAGAAAATTTAATGGACTATACATCGTCCATTTTTCAAGCAAAAAAATTTTTTATGAAAAAAATTTAATGGACTATAATCGTCTATTTTTCAAACAAAAAAATTTTTTATGAAAAAAATTTAATGGACTATACATAGTCTATTTTTCATGCAAAAACTAATTTTTATTAAAAAATTCAATGGACGATATATCGTGCATTTCTTATGCAAAAAATTAAAAAAACTATGCAGCGTCTATTTTTCATGCAGAAAATTTAATGGACTATACATCGTCTATTTTTCAAGCAAAAAAATTTTTTATGAAAAAAATTTAATGGGCTATACATCGTCTATTTTTCAAGGAAAAAAATTTTTTATGAAAAAAATTTAATGGACTATACATCGTCTATTTTTCAAGCAAAAAAATTTTTATGAAAAAAATTTAATGGACTATACATAGTCTATTTTTCATGCAAAAACTAATTTTTATTAAAAAATTCAATGGACTATATATCGTGCATTTCTTATGCAAAAAATTTAAAAAACTATGCAGCGTCTATTTTTCATTCAGAAAATTTAATGGACTATACATCGTCTATTTTTCAAGCAAAAAAATTGTTTATGAAAAAAATTTAATGGACTATACATCGTCTATTTTTCAAGCAAAAAAATTTTTTATGAAAAAAATTTAATGGACTATAATCGTCTATTTTTCAAACAAAAAATTTTTTATGAAAAAAATTTAATGGACTATACATAGTCTATTTTTCAAGCAAAAACTAATTTTTATTAAAAATATTAATAGACTATATATCGTGCATTTCTTATGCAAAAAATGAAATAAATTATGCAGGGTGTATTTTTCATGAAAAAAAATTAATGGACTATACATCGTCTATTTTTCAAGCAAAAAAATTTTTTATGAAAAAAATTTAATGGACTATACATCGTCTATTTTTCAAGCAAAAAAATTTTTATGAAAAAAATTTAATGGACTATACATAGTCTATTTTTCATGCAAAAACTAATTTTTATTAAAAAATTCAATGGACTATATATCGTGCATTTCTTATGCAAAAAATTAAAAAAACTATGCAGCGTCTATTTTTCATGCAGAAAATTTAATGGACTATACATCGTCTATTTTTCAAGCAAAAAAATTTTTTATGAAAAAAATTTAATGGACTATACATAGTCTATTTTTCGTGCAAAAACTAATTTTTATTAAAAATATTAATGGACTATATATCGTGCATTTCTTATGCAAAAAATTTTTTTTATGAAAAAAATTTAATGGACTATATACATAGTCTATTTTTCATGCAAAAACTAATTTTTATTAAAAAATTCAATAGACGATATATCGTGCATTTCTTATGCAAAAAATTAAAAAAACTATGCAGCGTCTATTTTTCATGCAGAAAATTTAATGGACTATACATCGTCTATTTTTCAAGCAAAAAAATTTTTTATGAAAAAAATTTAATGGACTATAATCGTCTCTTTTTCAAACAAAAAATTTTTTATGAAAAAAATTTAATGGACTATACATAGTCTATTTTTCATGCAAAAACTAATTTTTATTAAAAAATTCAATGCACGATATATCGTGCATTTCTTATGCAAAAAATTAAAAAAACTATGCAGCGTCTATTTTTCATGCAGAAAATTTAATGGACTATACATCGTCTATTTTTCAAGCAAAAAAATTTTTTATCAAAAAAATTTAATGGGCTATACATCGTCTATTTTTCAAGCAAAAAAATTTTTTATGAAAAAAATTTAATGGACTATACATCGTCTATTTTTCAAGCAAAAAAATTTTTATGAAAAAAATTTAATGGACTATACATAGTCTATTTTTCATGCAAAAACTAATTTTTATTAAAAAATTCAATAGACTATATATCGTGCATTTCTTATGCAAAAAATTCAAAAAACTATGCAGCGTCTATTTTTCATGCAGAAAATTTAATGGACTATACATCGGCTATTTTTCAAGCAAAAAAATTTTTTATGAAAAAAATTTAATGGACTATACATAGTCTATTTTTCGTGCAAAAACTAATTTTTATTAAAAATATTAATGGACTATATATCGTGCATTTCTTATGCAAAAAATTTTTTTTATGAAAAAAATTTAATGGACTATACATAGTCTATTTTTCGTGCAAAAACTAATTTTTATTAAAAATATTAATGGACTATACATCGTTCATTTCTTATGCAAAAAATTAAATAAACTATGCAGCGTCTATTTTTCATGCAGAAAATTTAATGGACTATACATCGGCTATTTTTCAAGCAAAAAAATTTTTTATGAAAAAAATTTATTTTTCAAGCAAAAAAATTTTTTATGAAAAAAATTTAATGGGCTATACATCGTCTATTTTTCAAGCAAAAAAATTTTTTATGAAAAAAATTTAATGGACTATACATCGTCTATTTTTCAAGCAAAAAAATTTTTATGAAAAAAATTTAATGGACTTATACATAGTCTATTTTTCATGCAAAAACTAATTTTTATTAAAAAATTCAATGGACTATATATCGTGCATTTCTTATGCAAAAAATTCAAAAAACTATGCAGCGTCTATTTTTCATGCAGAAAATTTAATGGACTATACAAAAAATTTTTATGAAAAAAATTTAATGGACTATACATAGTCTATTTTTCGTGCAAAAACTAATTTTTATTAAAAATATTAATGGACTATATATCGTGCATTTCTTATGCAAAAAATTTTTTTTATGAAAAAAATTTAATGGACTATACATAGTCTATTTTTCGTGCAAAAACTAATTTTTATTAAAAATATTAATGGACTATACATCGTTCATTTCTTATGCAAAAAACTAAATGAACTATGCAGCGTCTATTTTTCATGCAGAAAATTTAATGGACTATACATCGTCTATTTTTCAAGCAAAAAAATTTTTATGAAAAAAATTTAATGGACTTATACATAGTCTATTTTTCATGCAAAAACTAATTTTTATTAAAAAATTCAATGGACTATATATCGTGCATTTCTTATGCAAAAAATTCAAAAAACTATGCAGCGTCTATTTTTCATGCAGAAAATTTAATGGACTATACAAAAAATTTTTATGAAAAAAATTTAATGGACTATACATAGTCTATTTTTCGTGCAAAAACTAATTTTTATTAAAAATATTAATGGACTATATATCGTGCATTTCTTATGCAAAAAATTTTTTTTATGAAAAAAATTTAATGGACTATACATAGTCTATTTTTCATGCAAAAACTAATTTTTATTAAAAATATGAATAGACTATATATCGTGCATTTCTTATGCAAAAAATTAAATAAAATATGCAGCGTCTATTTTTCATGCAGAAAATTTAATGGACTATACATCGTCCATTTTTCAAGCAAAAAAATTTTTTATGAAAAAAATTTAATAGACTATAATCGTCTATTTTTCAAACAAAAAAATTTTTTATGAAAAAAATTTAATGGACTATACATAGTCTATTTTTCATGCAAAAACTAATTTTTATTAAAAAATTCAATGGACGATATATCGTGCATTTCTTATGCAAAAAATTAAAAAAACTATGCAGCGTCTATTTTTCATGCAGAAAATTTAATGGACTATACATCGTCTATTTTTCAAGCAAAAAAATTTTTTATGAAAAAAATTTAATGGGCTATACATCGTCTATTTTTCAAGCAAAAAAATTTTTTATGAAAAAAATTTAATGGACTATACATCGTCTATTTTTCAAGCAAAAAAATTTTTATGAAAAAAATTTAATGGACTATACATAGTCTATTTTTCATGCAAAAACTAATTTTTATTAAAAAATTCAATGGACTATATATCGTGCATTTCTTATGCAAAAAATTCAAAAAACTATGCAGCGTCTATTTTTCATGCAGAAAATTTAATGGACTATACATCGTCTATTTTTCAAGCAAAAAAATTTTTTATGAAAAAAATTTAATGGACTATAATACATCGTCTATTTTTCAAGCAAAAAAATTTTTTATGAAAAAAATTTAATGGACTATACATAGTCTATTTTTCGTGCAAAAACTAATTTTTATTAAAAATATTAATAGACTATATATCGTGCATTTCTTATGCAAAAAATTTTTTTTATGAAAAAAATTTAATGGACTATAATCGTCTATTTTTCAAGCAAAAAAATTTTTATGAAAAAAATTTAATGGACTATACATAGTCTATTTTTCATGCAAAAACTAATTTTTATTAAAAAATTCAATGGACGATATATAGTGCATTTCTTATGCAAAAAATTAAAAAAACTATGCAGCGTCTATTTTTCATGCAGAAAATTTAATGGACTATACATCGTCTATTTTTCAAGCAAAAAAATTTTTTATGAAAAAAATTTAATGGGCTATACATCGTCTATTTTTCAAGCAAAAAAATTTTTTATGATAAAAATTTAATGGACTATACATAGTCTATTTTTCATGCAAAAACTAATTTTTATTAAAAATATTAATAGACTATATATCGTGCATTTCTTATGCAAAAAATTAAATAAAATATGCAGCGTCTATTTTTCATGCAGAAAATTTAATGGACTATACATCGTCCATTTTTCAAGCAAAAAAATTTTTTATGAAAAAAATTTAATGGACTATTATAGTCTATTTTTCATGCAAAAACTAATTTTTATTAAAAATATTAATAGACTATATATCGTGCATTTCTTATGCAAAAAATTAAATAAATTATGCAGGGTGTATTTTTCATGAAAAAAAATTAATGGACTATACATCGTCTATTTTTCAAGCAAAAAAATTTTTTATGAAAAAAATTTAATGGACTATACATCGTCTATTTTTCAAGCAAAAAAATTTTTATGAAAAAAATTTAATGGACTATACATAGCCTATTTTTCATGCAAAAACTAATTTTTATTAAAAAATTCAATGGACTATATATCGTGCATTTCTTATGCAAAAAATTAAAAAAACTATGCAGCGTCTATTTTTCATGCAAAAAATTTAATGGACTATACATCGTCAATTTTTCAAGCAAAAAAAGTTTTTATGAAAAAAATTTAATGGACTATACATCGTCTAATTTTCAAGCAAAAAAATTTTTTATGAAAAAAATTTAATGGACTATACATAGTCTATTTTTCGTGCAAAAACTAATTTTTATTAAAAATATTAATGGACTATATATCGTGCATTTCTTATGCAAAAAATTTTTTTTATGAAAAAAATTTAATGGACTATACATCGTCTATTTTTCAAGCAAAAAAATTTTTTATGAAAAAAATTTAATGGACTATACATCGTCTATTTTTCAAGCAAAAAAATTTTTATGAAAAAATTTAATGGACTATACATAGCCTATTTTTCATGCAAAAACTAATTTTTATTAAAAAATTCAATGGACTATATATCGTGCATTTCTTATGCAAAAAATTAAAAAAACTATGCAGCGTCTATTTTTCATGCAAAAAATTTAATGGACTATACATCGTCTATTTTTCAAGCAAAAAAATTTTTTATGAAAAAAATTTAATGGACTATACATCGTCTATTTTTCAAGCAAAAAAATTTTTTATGAAAAAAATTTAATGGACTATACATAGTCTATTTTTCGTGCAAAAACTAATTTTTATTAAAAATATTAATGGACTATATATCGTGCATTTCTTATGCAAAAAATTTTTTTTATGAAAAAAATTTAATGGACTATATTTTCGTGCAAAAACTAATTTTTATTAAAAATATTAATGGACTATACATCGTTCATTTCTTATGCAAAAAACTAAATGAACTATGCAGCGTCTATTTTTCATGCAGAAAATTTAATGGACTATACATCGTCTATTTTTCAAGCAAAAAAATTTTTTATGAAAAAAATTTAATGGACTATACATCGTCTATTTTTCAAGCAAAAAAATTTTTTATGAAAAAAAATTAATGGACTATATATCATCTATTTTTCAAGCAAAAAAATTTTTTATGAAAAAAATTTAATGGACTATACATAGTCTATTTTTCATGCAAAAACTAATTTTTATTAAAAATATTAATAGACTATATATCGTGCATTTCTTATGCAAAAATTTAAATAAAATATGCAGCGTCTATTTTTCATGCAGAAAATTTAATGGACTATACATCGTCCATTTTTCAAGCAAAAAAATTTTTTATGAAAAAAATTTAATGGACTATAATCGTCTATTTTTCAAACAAAAAAATTTTTTATGAAAAAAATTTAATGGACTATACATAATCTATTTTTCATGCAAAAACTAATTTTTATTAAAAATATTAATAGACTATATATCGTGCATTTCTTATGCAAAAAATTAAATAAAATATGCAGCGTCTATTTTTCATGCAGAAAATTTAATGGACTATACATCGTCCATTTTTCAAGCAAAAAAATTTTTTATGAAAAAAATTTAATGGACTATAATCGTCTATTTTTCAAACAAAAAAATTTTTTATGAAAAAAATTTAATGGACTATACATAGTCTATTTTTCATGCAAAAACTAATTTTTATTAAAAAATTCAATGGACGATATATCGTGCATTTCTTATGCAAAAAATTAAAAAAACTATGCAGCGTCTATTTTTCATGCAGAAAATTTAATGGACTATACATCGTCTATTTTTCAAGCAAAAAAATTTTTTATGAAAAAAATTTAATGGGCTTACATCGTCTATTTTTCAAGCAAAAAAATTTTTTATGAAAAAATTTAATGGACTATACATCGTCTATTTTTCAAGCAAAAAAATTTTTATGAAAAAAATTTAATGGACTATACATAGTCTATTTTTCATGCAAAAACTAATTTTTATTAAAAAATTCAATGGACTATATATCGTGCATTTCTTATGCAAAAAATTCAAAAAACTATGCAGCGTCTATTTTTCATGCAGAAAATTTAATGGACTATACATCGTCCATTTTTCAAGCAAAAAAATTTTTTATGAAAAAAATTTAATGGACTATACATCGTCTATTTTTCAAGCAAAAAAATTTTTATGAAAAAAATTTAATGGACTATACATAGTCTATTTTTCATGCAAAAACTAATTTTTATTAAAAAATTCAATGGACTATATATCGTGCATTTCTTATGCAAAAAATTAAAAAAACTATGCAGCGTCTATTTTTCATGCAGAAAATTTAATGGACTATACATCGTCTATTTTTCAAGGAAAAAAATTTTTTATGAAAAAAATTTAATGGACTATACATCGTCTATTTTTCAAGGAAAAAAATTTTTTATGAAAAAAATTTAATGGACTATACATAGTCTATTTTTCGTGCAAAAACTAATTTTTATTAAAAATATTAATGGACTATATATCGTGCATTTCTTATGCAAAAAATTTTTTTTATGAAAAAAATTTAATGGACTATACATAGTCTATTTTTCGTGCAAAAACTAATTTTTATTAAAAATATTAATGGACTATACGTCGTTCATTTCTTATGCAAAAAACTAAATGAACTATGCAGCGTCTATTTTTCATGCAGAAAATTTAATGGACTATACATCGTCTATTTTTCAAGCAAAAAAATTTTTTATGAAAAAAATTTAATGGACTATACATCGTCTATTTTTCAAGCAAAAAAATTTTTTATGAAAAAAAATTAATGGACTATATATCATCTATTTTTCAAGCAAAAAAATTTTTTATGAAAAAAATTTAATGGACTATATATACATAGTCTATTTTTCATGCAAAAACTAATTTTTATTAAAAATATTAATAGACTATATATCGTGCATTTCTTATGCAAAAAATTAAATAAAATATTCAGCGTCTATTTTTCATGCAGAAAATTTAATGGACTATACATCGTCCATTTTTCAAGCAAAAAAATTTTTTATGAAAAAAATTTAATGGACTATAATCGTCTATTTTTCAAACAAAAAAATTTTTTATGAAAAAAATTTAATGGACTATACATAGTC
Organism: Nowickia ferox; assembly: GCA_936439885.1. NCBI lineage: Eukaryota > Metazoa > Arthropoda > Insecta > Diptera > Tachinidae > Nowickia > Nowickia ferox. Next base: position 13,550,183 of record OW387025.1, read on the forward strand.
TATTTTTCATGCAAAAACTAATTTTTATTAAAAAATTCAATGGACGATATATCGTGCATTTCTTATGCAAAAAATTAAAAAAACTATGCAGCGTCTATTTTTCATGCAGAAAATTTAATGGACTATACATCGTCTATTTTTCAAGCAAAAAAATTTTTTATGAAAAAAATTTAATGGGCTATACATCGTCTATTTTTCAAGCAAAAAAATTTTTTATGAAAAAATTTAATGGACTATACATCGTATATTTTTCAAGCAAAAAAATTTTTATGAAAAAAATTTAATGGACTATACATAGTCTATTTTTCATGCAAAAACTAATTTTTATTAAAAAATTCAATGGACTATATATCGTGCATTTCTTATGCAAAAAATTTAAAAAACTATGCAGCGTCTATTTTTCATGCAGAAAATTTAATGGACTATACATCGTCTATTTTTCAAGGAAAAAAATTTTTTATGAAAAAAATTTAATGGACTATACATAGTCTATTTTTCATGCAAAAACTAATTTTTATTAAAAATATTAATAGACTATATATCGTGCATTTCTTATGCAAAAAATTAAATAAAATATGCAGCGTCTATTTTTCATGCAGAAAATTTAATGAACTATACATCGTCCATTTTTCAAGCAAAAAAATTTTTTATGAAAAAAATTTAATGGACTATACATAGTCTATTTTTCATGCAAAAACTAATTTTTATTAAAAATATTAATAGACTATATATCGTGCATTTCTTATGCAAAAAATTAAATAAATTATGCAGGGTGTATTTTTCATGAAAAAAAATTAATGGACTATACATCGTCTATTTTTCAAGCAAAAAAATTTTTTATGAAAAAAATTTAATGGACTATACATCGTCTATTTTTCAAGCAAAAAAATTTCTATGAAAAAAATTTAATGGACTATACATAGTCTATTTTTCATGCAAAAACTAATTTTTATTAAAAAATTCAATGGACTATATATCGTGCATTTCTTATGCAAAAAATTAAAAAAACTATGCAGCGTCTATTTTTCATGCAGAAAATTTAATGGACTATACATCGTCTATTTTTCAAGCAAAAAAATTTTTTATGAAAAAAATTTAATGGACTATACATAGTCTATTTTTCGTGCAAAAACTAATTTTTATTAAAAATATTAATGGACTATATATCGTGCATTTCTTATGCAAAAAATTTTTTTTATGAAAAAAATTTAATGGACTATACATAGTCTATTTTTCGTGCAAAAACTAATTTTTATTAAAAATATTAATGGACTATACATAGTTCATTTCTTATGCAAAAAATTAAATAAAATATGCAGCGTCTATTTTTCATGCAGAAAATTTAATGGACTATCCATCATCAATTTTTCAAGCAAAAAAATTTTTTATGAACAAAATTTAATGGACTATACATCGTCTATTTTTCAAGGAAAAAAATTTTTATGAAAAAAATTTAATGGACTATACATAGTCAATTTTTCATGCAAAAACTAATTTTTATTAAAAAATTCAATGGACTATATATCGTGCATTTCTTATGCAAAAAATTCAAAAAACTATGCAGCGTCTATTTTTCATGCAGAAAATTTAATGGACTATACATCGTCTATTTTTCAAGCAAAAAAATTTTTTATGAAAAAAATTTAATGGACTATACATAGTCTATTTTTCGTGCAAAAACTAATTTTTATTAAAAATATTAATGGACTATATATCGTGCATTTCTTATGCAAAAAATTTTTTTTATGAAAAAAATTTAATGGACTATACATAGTCTATTTTTCGTGCAAAAACTAATTTTTATTAAAAATATTAATGGACTATACATAGTTCATTTCTTATGCAAAAAATTAAATAAAATATGCAGCGTCTATTTTTCATGCAGAAAATTTAATGGACTATCCATCGTCCATTTTTCAAGCAAAAAAATTTTTTATGAACAAAATTTAATGGACTATACATCGTCTATTTTTCAAGGAAAAAAATTTTTATGAAAAAAATTTAATGGACTATACATAGTCAATTTTTCATGCAAAAACTAATTTTTATTAAAAAATTCAATGGACTATATATCGTGCATTTCTTATGCAAAAAATTCAAAAAACTATGCAGCGTCTATTTTTCATGCAGAAAATTTAATGGACTATACATCGTCTATTTTTCAAGCAAAAAAATTTTTTATGAAAAAAATTTAATGGACTATACATCGTCTATTTTTCAAGCAAAAAAATTTTTTATGAAAAAAATTTAATGGACTATACATAGTCTATTTTTCATGCAAAAACTAATTTTTATTAAAAATATTAATAGACTATATATCGTGCATTTCTTATGCAAAAAATTAAATTAAATATGCAGCGTCTATTTTTCATGCAGAAAATTTAATGGACTATACATCGTCCATTTTTCAAGCAAAAAAATTTTTTATGAAAAAAATTTAATGGACTATACATAGTCTATTTTTCATGCAAAAACTAATTTTTATTAAAAATATTAATAGATTATATATATCGTGCATTTCTTATGCAAAAAATTAAATAAATTATGCAGGGTGTATTTTTCATGAAAAAAAATTAATGGACTATACATCGTCTATTTTTCAAGCAAAAAAATTTTTTATGAAAAAAATTTAATGGACTATACATCGTCTATTTTTCAAGCAAAAAAATTTTTATGAAAAAAATTTAATGTACTATACATAGTCTATTTTTCATGCAAAAACTAATTTTTATTAAAAAATTCAATGGACTATATATCGTGCATTTCTTATGCAAAAAATTAAAAAAACTATGCAGCGTCTATTTTTCATGCAGAAAATTTAATGGACTATACATCGTCTATTTTTCAAGCAAAAAAATTTTTTATGAAAAAAATTTAATGGGCTATACATCGTCTATTTTTCAAGCAAAAAAATTTTTTATGAAAAAATTTAATGGACTATACATCGTATATTTTTCAAGCAAAAAAATTTTTATGAAAAAAATTTAATGGACTATACATAGTCTATTTTTCATGCAAAAACTAATTTTTATTAAAAAATTCAATGGACTATATATCGTGCATTTCTTATGCAAAAAATTCAAAAAACTATGCAGCGTCTATTTTTCATGCAGAAAATTTAATGGACTATACATCGTCTATTTTTCAAGGAAAAAAATTTTTTATGAAAAAAATTTAATGGACTATACATCGTCTATTTTTCAAGCAAAAAAATTTTTTATGAAAAAAATTTAATGGACTATACATAGTCTATTTTTCATGCAAAAACTAATTTTTATTAAAAATATTAATAGACTATATATCGTGCATTTCTTATGCAAAAAATTAAATAAAATATGCAGCGTCTATTTTTCATGCAGAAAATTTAATGAACTATACATCGTCCATTTTTCAAGCAAAAAAATTTTTTATGAAAAAAATTTAATGGACTATACATAGTCTATTTTTCATGCAAAAACTAATTTTTATTAAAAATATTAATAGACTATATATCGTGCATTTCTTATGCAAAAAATTAAATAAATTATGCAGGGTGTATTTTTCATGAAAAAAAATTAATGGACTATACATCGTCTATTTTTCAAGCAAAAAAATTTTTTATGAAAAAAATTTAATGGACTATACATCGTCTATTTTTCAAGCAAAAAAATTTCTATGAAAAAAATTTTATGGACTATACATAGTCTATTTTTCATGCAAAAACTAATTTTTATTAAAAAATTCAATGGACTATATATCGTGCATTTCTTATGCAAAAAATTAAAAAAACTATGCAGCGTCTATTTTTCATGCAGAAAATTTAATGGACTATACATCGTCTATTTTTCAAGCAAAAAAATTTTTTATGAAAAAAATTTAATGGACTATACATAGTCTATTTTTCGTGCAAAAACTAATTTTTATTAAAAATATTAATGGACTATATATCGTGCATTTCTTATGCAAAAAATTTTTTTTATGAAAAAAATTTAATGGACTATACATAGTCTATTTTTCGTGCAAAAACTAATTTTTATTAAAAATATTAATGGACTATACATAGTTCATTTCTTATGCAAAAAATTAAATAAAATATGCAGCGTCTATTTTTCATGCAGAAAATTTAATGGACTATCCATCATCAATTTTTCAAGCAAAAAAATTTTTTATGAACAAAATTTAATGGACTATACATCGTCTATTTTTCAAGGAAAAAAATTTTTATGAAAAAAATTTAATGGACTATACATAGTCAATTTTTCATGCAAAAACTAATTTTTATTAAAAAATTCAATGGACTATATATCGTGCATTTCTTATGCAAAAAATTCAAAAAACTATGCAGCGTCTATTTTTCATGCAGAAAATTTAATGGACTATACATCGTCTATTTTTCAAGCAAAAAAATTTTTTATGAAAAAAATTTAATGGACTATACATCGTCTATTTTTCAAGCAAAAAAATTTTTTATGAAAAAAATTTAATGGACTATACATAGTCTATTTTTCATGCAAAAACTAATTTTTATTAAAAAATTCAATGGACGATATATCGTGCATTTCTTATGCAAAAAATTTTTTTTATGAAAAAAATTTAATGGACTATACATAGTCTATTTTTCGTGCAAAAACTAATTTTTATTAAAAATATTAATGGACTATACATCGTTCATTTCTTATGCAAAAAACTAAATGAACTATGCAGCGTCTATTTTTCATGCAGAAAATTTAATGGACTATACATCGTCTATTTTTCAAGCAAAAAAATTTTTTATGAAAAAAATTTAATGGACTATACATAGTCTATTTTTCATGCAAAAACTAATTTTTATTAAAAAATTCAATGGACGATATATCGTGCATTTCTTATGCAAAAAATTAAAAAAACTATGCAGCGTCTATTTTTCATGCAGAAAATTTAATGGACTATACATCGTCTATTTTTCAAGCAAAAAATTTTTTATGAAAAAAATTTAATGGGCTATACATCGTCTATTTTTCAAGCAAAAAAATTTTTTATGAAAAAAATTTAATGGACTATACATAGTCTATTTTTCATGCAAAAACTAATTTTTATTAAAAAATTCAATGGACGATATATCGTGCATTTCTTATGCAAAAAATTTTTTTTATGAAAAAAATTTAATGGACTATACATAGTCTATTTTTCGTGCAAAAACTAATTTTTATTAAAAATATTAATGGACTATACATCGTTCATTTCTTATGCAAAAAACTAAATGAACTATGCAGCGTCTATTTTTCATGCAGAAAATTTAATGGACTATACATCGTCTATTTTTCAAGCAAAAAAATTTTTTATGAAAAAAATTTAATGGACTATACATAGTCTATTTTTCATGCAAAAACTAATTTTTATTAAAAAATTCAATGGACGATATATCGTGCATTTCTTATGCAAAAAATTTTTTTTATGAAAAAAATTTAATGGACTATACATAGTCTATTTTTCGTGCAAAAACTAATTTTTATTAAAAATATTAATGGACTATACATCGTTCATTTCTTATGCAAAAAACTAAATGAACTATGCAGCGTCTATTTTTCATGCAGAAAATTTAATGGACTATACATCGTCTATTTTTCAAGCAAAAAAATTTTTTATGAAAAAAATTTAATGGACTATACATCGTCTATTTTTTAAGCAAAAAAATTTTTTATGAAAAAAAATTAATGGACTATATATCATCTATTTTTCAAGCAAAAAAATTTTTTATGAAAAAAATTTAATGGACTATGCATAATCTATTTTTCATGCAAAAACTAATTTTTATTAAAAATATTAATAGACTATATATCGTGCATTTCTTATGCAAAAAATTAAATAAAATATGCAGCGTCTATTTTTCATGCAGAAAATTTAATGGACTATACATCGTCCATTTTTCAAGCAAAAAAATTTTTTATGAAAAAAATTTAATGGACTATAATCGTCTATTTTTCAAACAAAAAAATTTTTTATGAAAAAAATTTAATGGACTATACATAGTCTATTTTTCATGCAAAAACTAATTTTTATTAAAAAATTCAATGGACGATATATCGTGCATTTCTTATGCAAAAAATTAAAAAAACTATGCAGCGTCTATTTTTCATGCAGAAAATTTAATGAACTATACATCGTCTATTTTTCAAGCAAAAAAATTTTTTATGAAAAAAATTTAATGGGCTATACATCGTCTATTTTTCAAGCAAAAAAATTTTTTATAAAAAAAATTTAATGGACTATACATCGTCTATTTTTCAAGCAAAAAAATTTTTATGAAAAAAATTTAATGGACTATACATAGTCTATTTTTCATGCAAAAACTAATTTTTATTAAAAAATTCAATGGACTATATATCGTGCATTTCTTATGCAAAAAATTCAAAAAACTATGCAGCGTCTATTTTTCATGCAGAAAATTTAATGGACTATACATCGTCTATTTTTCAAGCAAAAAAATTTTTTATGAAAAAAATTTAATGGACTATACATCGTCTATTTTTCAAGCAAAAAAATTTTTTATGAAAAAAATTTATTGGACTATACATAGTCTATTTTTCATGCAAAAACTAATTTTTATTAAAAATATTAATAGACTATATATCGTGCATTTCTTATGCAAAAAATTAAATAAAATATGCAGCGTCTATTTTTCATGCTGAAAATTTAATGGAAAAAAATTTAATGGACTATACATAGTCTATTTTTCATGCAAAAACTAATTTTTATTAAAAATATTAATAGACTATATATCGTGCATTTCTTATGCAAAAAATTAAATAAATTATGCAGGGTGTACTTTTCATGAAAAAAACCAATGGACTATACATCGTCTATTTTTCAAGCAAAAAAATTTTTTATGAAAAAAATTTAATGGACGATACATCGTCTATTTTTCAAGCAAAAAAATTTTTATGAAAAAAATTTAATGGACTATACATAGTCTATTTTTCATGCAAAAACTAATTTTTATTAAAAAATTCAATAGACTATATATCGTGCATTTCTTATGCAAAAATTAAAAAAACTATGCAGCGTCTATTTTTCATGCAGAAAATTTAATGGACTATACATCGTCTATTTTTCAAGCAAAAAAATTTTTTAGTCTATTTTTCATGCAAAAACTAATTTTTATTAAAAATATTAATAGACTATATATCGTGCATTTCTTATGCAAAAAATTAAATAAATTATGCAGGGTGTATTTTTCATGAAAAAAAAATTAATGGACTATACATCGTCTATTTTTCAAGCAAAAAAATTTTTTATGAAAAAAATTTAATGGACTATACATCGTCTATTTTTCAAGCAAAAAAATTTTTATGAAAAAAATTTAATGGACTATACATAGTCTATTTTTCATGCAAAAACTAATTTTTATTAAAAAATTCAATGGACTATACATCGTTCATTTCTTATGCAAAAAACTAAATGAACTATGCAGCGTCTATTTTTCATGCAGAAAATTTAATGGACTATACATCGTCTATTTTTCAAGCAAAAAAATTTTTTATGAAAAAAATTTAATGGACTATATACATCGTCTATTTTTGAAGCAAAAAAATTTTTTATGAAAAAAAATTAATGGACTATATATCATCTATTTTTCAAGCAAAAAAATTTTTTATGAAAAAAATTTAATGGACTATACATAGTCTATTTTTCATGCAAAAACTAATTTTTATTAAAAATATTAATAGACTATATATCGTGCATTTCTTATGCAAAAAATTAAATAAAATATGCAGCGTCTATTTTTCATGCAGAAAATTTAATGGACTCTACATCGTCCATTTTTCAAGCAAAAAAATTTTTTATGAAAAAAATTTAATGGACTATAATCGCCTATTTTTCAAACAAAAAATTTTTTATGAAAAAAATTTAATGGACTATACATAGTCTATTTTTCGTGCAAAAACTAATTTTTATTAAAAATATTAATGGACTATATATCGTGCATTTCTTATGCAAAAAATTTTTTTTATGAAAAAAATTTAATGGACTATACATAGTCTATTTTTCGTGCAAAAACTAATTTTTATTAAAAATATTAATGGACTATACATCGTTCATTTCTTATGCCAAAAACTAAATGAACTATGCAGCGTCTATTTTTCATGCAGAAAATTTAATGGACTATACATCGTCTATTTTTCAAGCAAAAAAATTTTTTATGAAAAAAAATTAATGGACTATATATCATCTATTTTTCAAGCAAAAAAATTTTTTATGAAAAAAATTTAATGGACTATACATAGTCTATTTTTCATGCAAAAACTAATTTTTATTAAAAATATTAATAGACTATATATCGTGCATTTCTTATGCAATATACATCGTCCATTTTTCAAGCAAAAAAATTTTTTATGAAAAAAATTTAATGGACTATACATAGTCTATTTTTCATGCAAAAACTAATTTTTATTAAAAATATTAATAGACTATATATCGTGCATTTCTTATGCAAAAAATTAAATAAATTATGCAGGGTGTATTTTTCATGAAAAAAAATTAATGGACTATACATCGTCTATTTTTCAAGCAAAAAAATTTTTTATGAAAAAAATTTAATAAACTATACATCGTCTATTTTTCAAGCAAAAAAATTTTTATGAAAAAAATTTAATGGACTATACATAGTCTATTTTTCATGCAAAAACTAATTTTTATTAAAAAATTCAATGGACTATATATCGTGCATTTCTTATGCAAAAAATTCAAAAAACTATGCAGCGTCTATTTTTCATGCAGAAAATTTAATGGACTATACATCATCTATTTTTCAAGCAAAAAAAATTTTTTATGAAAAAAATTTAATGGACTATACATCGTCTATTTTTCAAGCAAAAAAATTTTTTATGAAAAAAATTTAATGGACTATACATAGTCTATTTTTCATGCAAAAACTAATTTTTATTAAAAATATTAATAGACTATTTATCGTGCATTTCTTATGCAAAAAATTAAATAAAATATGCAGCGTCTATTTTTCATGCAGAAAATTTAATGGACTATACATCATCCATTTTTCAAGCAAAAAAATTTTTTATGAAAAAAATTTAATGGACTTATACATAGTCTATTTTTCATGCAAAAACTAATTTTTATTAAAAATATTAATAGACTATATATCGTGCATTTCTTATGCAAAAAATTAAATAAATTATGCAGGGTGTATTTTTCATGAAAAAAAATTAATGGACTATACATCGTCTATTTTTCAAGCAAAAAAATTTTTTATGAAAAAAAATTAAAGGACTATATATCATCTATTTTTCAAACAAAAAAATTTTTTATGAAAAAAATTTAATGGACTATACATAGTCTATTTTTCATGCAAAAACTAATTTTTATTAAAAAATTCATTGGACGATATATCGTGCATTTCTTATGCAAAAAATTAATAAAATATGCAGCGTCTATTTTTCATGCAGAAAATTTAATGGACTATACATCGTCTATTTTTCAAGCAAAAAAATTTTTTATGAAAAAAATTTAATGGACTATACATCGTCTATTTTTCAAGCAAAAAAATTTTTTATGAAAAAAATTTAATGGACTATACATCGTCTATTTTTCAAGCAAAAAAATTTTTATGAAAAAAATTTAATGGACTATACATAGTCTATTTTTCATGCAAAAACTAATTTTTATTAAAAAATTCAATGGACTATATATCGTGCATTTCTTATGCAAAAAATTCAAAAAACTATGCAGCGTCTATTTTTCATGCAGAAAATTTAATGGACTATACATCGTCTATTTTTCAAGCAAAAAAATTTTTTATGAAAAAAATTTAATGGACTATACATCGTCTATTTTTCAAGCAAAAAAATTTTTTATGAAAAAAATTTAATGGACTATACATAGTCTATTTTTCATGCAAAAACTAATTTTTATTAAAAATATTAATAGACTATATATCGTGCATTTCTTATGCAAAAAATTAAATAAAATATGCAGCGTCTATTTTTCATGCAGAAAATTTAATGGACTATATACATCGTCCATTTTTCAAGCAAAAAAATTTTTTATGAAAAAAATTTAATGGACTATACATAGTCTATTTTTCATGCAAAAACTAATTTTTATTAAAAATATTAATAGACTATATATCGTGCATTTCTTATGCAAAAAATTAAATAAATTATGCAGGGTGTATTTTTCATGAAAAAAAATTAATGGACTATACATCGTCTATTTTTCAAGCAAAAAAATTTTTTATGAAAAAAATTTAATGGACTATACGTCTATTTTTCAAGCAAAAAAATTTTTTATGAAAAAAATTTAATGGACTATACATAGTCTATTTTTCGTGCAAAAACTAATTTTTATTAAAAATATTAATGGACTATATATCGTGCATTTCTTATGCAAAAAATTTTTTTTATGAAAAAAATTTAATGGACTATACATAGTCTATTTTTCGTGCAAAAACTAATTTTTATTAAAAATATTAATAGACTATATATCGTGCATTTCTTATGCAAAAAATTAAATAAAATATGCAGCGTCTATTTTTCATGCAGAAAATTTAATGGACTATACATCGTCTATTTTTCAAGCAAAAAAATTTTTTATGAAAAAAATTTAATGGACTATACGTCTATTTTTCAAGCAAAAAAATTTTTTATGAAAAAAATTTAATGGACTATACATAGTCTATGTTTCGTGCAAAAACTAATTTTTATTAAAAATATTAATGGACTATACATCGTTCATTTCTTATGCAAAAAACTAAATGAACTATGCAGCGTCTATTTTTCATGCAGAAAATTTAATGGACTATACATCGTCTATTTTTCAAGCAAAAAAATTTTTTATGAAAAAAATTTAATGGACTATACATCGTCTATTTTTCAAGCAAAAAAATTTTTTATGAAAAAAAATTAATGGACTATACATCGTCTATTTTTCAAGCAAAAAAATTTTTATGAAAAAAATTTAATGGACTATACATAGTCTATTTTTCATGCAAAAACTAATTTTTATTAAAAAATTCAATGGACTATATATCGTGCATTTCTTATGCAAAAAATTCAAAAAACTATGCAGCGTCTATTTTTCATGCAGAAAATTTAATGGACTATACATCGTCTATTTTTCAAGCAAAAAAATTTTTTATGAAAAAAATTTAATGGACTATACATCGTCTATTTTTCAAGCAAAAAAATTTTTTATGAAAAAAATTTAATGGACTATACATAGTCTATTTTTCATGCAAAAACTAATTTTTATTAAAAATATTAATAGACTATATATCGTGCATTTCTTATGCAAAAAATTAAATAAAATATGCAGCGTCTATTTTTCATGCAGAAAATTTAATGGACTATACATCGTCCATTTTTCAAGCAAAAAAATTTTTTATGAAAAAAATTTAATGGACTATACATAGTCTATTTTTCATGCAAAAACTAATTTTTATTAAAAATATTAATAGACTATATATCGTGCATTTCTTATGCAAAAAATTAAATAAATTATGCAGGGTGTATTTTTCATGAAAAAAAATTAATGGACTATAAATCGTCTATTTTTCAAGCAAAAAAATTTTTTATGAAAAAAATTTAATGGACTATACGTCTATTTTTCAAGCAAAAAAATTTTTTATGAAAAAAATTTAATGGACTATACATAGTCTATTTTTCGTGCAAAAACTAATTTTTATTAAAAATATTAATGGACTATATATCGTGCATTTCTTATGCAAAAAATTTTTTTTATGAAAAAAATTTAATGGACTATACATAGTCTATTTTTCGTGCAAAAACTAATTTTTATTAAAAATATTAATAGACTATATATCGTGCATTTCTTATGCAAAAAATTAAATAAAATATGCAGCGTCTATTTTTCATGCAGAAAATTTAATGGACTATACATCGTCTATTTTTCAAGCAAAAAAATTTTTTATGAAAAAAATTTAATGGACTATACATAGTCTATTTTTCATGCAAAAACTAATTTTTATTAAAAATATTAATAGACTATATATCGTGCATTTCTTATGCAAAAAATTAAATAAAATATGCAGCGTCTATTTTTCATGCAGAAAATTTAATGGACTATACATCGTCCATTTTTCAAGCAAAAAAATTTTTTATGAAAAAAATTTAATGGACTATACATAGTCTATTTTTCATGCAAAAACTAATTTTTATTAAAAATATTAATAGACTATATATCGTGCATTTCTTATGCAAAAAATTAAATAAATTATGCAGGGTGTATTTTTCATGAAAAAAAATTAATGGACTATACATCGTCTATTTTTCAAGCAAAAAAATTTTTTATGAAAAAAATTTAATGGACTATACGTCTATTTTTCAAGCAAAAAAATTTTTTATGAAAAAAATTTAATGGACTATACATAGTCTATTTTTCGTGCAAAAACTAATTTTTATTAAAAATATTAATGGACTATATATCGTGCATTTCTTATGCAAAAAATTTTTTTTATGAAAAAAATTTAATGGACTATACATAGTCTATTTTTCGTGCAAAAACTAATTTTTATTAAAAATATTAATAGACTATATATCGTGCATTTCTTATGCAAAAAATTAAATAAAATATGCAGCGTCTATTTTTCATGCAGAAAATTTAATGGACTATACATCGTCTATTTTTCAAGCAAAAAAATTTTTTATGAAAAAAATTTAATGGACTATACGTCTATTTTTCAAGCAAAAAAATTTTTTATGAAAAAAATTTAATGGACTATACATAGTCTATGTTTCGTGCAAAAACTAATTTTTATTAAAAATATTAATGGACTATACATCGTTCATTTCTTATGCAAAAAACTAAATGAACTATGCAGCGTCTATTTTTCATGCAGAAAATTTAATGGACTATACATCGTCTATTTTTCAAGCAAAAAAATTTTTTATGAAAAAAAATTAATGGACTATATATCATCTATTTTTCAAGCAAAAAAATTTTTTATGAAAAAAATTTAATGGACTATACATAGTCTATTTTTCATGCAAAAACTAATTTTTATTAAAAAATTCAATGGACGATATATCGTGCATTTCTTATGCAAAAAATTAAAAAAACTATGCAGCGTCTATTTTTCATGCCGAAAATTTAATGGACTATACATCGTCTATTTTTCAAGCAAAAAAATTTTTTATGAAAAAAATTTAATGGGCTATACATCGTCTATTTTTCAAGCAAAAAAATTTTTTATGAACAAAATTTAATGGACTATACATCGTCTATTTTTCAAGCAAAAAAATTTTTATGAAAAAAATTTAATGGACTATACATAGTCTATTTTTCATGCAAAAACTAATTTTTATTAAAAAATTCAATGGACTATATATCGTGCATTTCTTATGCAAAAAATTCAAAAAACTATGCAGCGTCTATTTTTCATGCAGAAAATTTAATGGACTAAACATCGTCTATTTTTCAAGCAAAAAAATTTTTTATGAAAAAAATTTAATGGACTATACATCGTCTATTTTTCAAGCAAAAAAATTTTTTATGAAAAAAATTTAATGGACTATACATAGTCTATTTTACATGCAAAAACTAGTTTTTATTAAAAATATTAATAGACTATATATCGTGCATTTCTTATGCGAAAAATTAAATAAAATATGCAGCGTCTATTTTTCATGCAGAAAATTTAATGGACTATATACATCGTCCATTTTTCAAGCAAAAAAATTTTTTATGAAAAAAATTTAATGGACTATACATAGTCTATTTTTCATGCAAAAACTAATTTTTATTAAAAATATTAATAGACTATATATCGTGCATTTCTTATGAAAAAATTAAATAAATTATGCAGGGTGTATTTTTCATGAAAAAAAATTAATGGACTATATATACATCGTCTATTTTTCAAGCAAAAAAATTTTTTATGAAAAAAATTTAATGGACTATACATCGTCTATTTTTCAAGCAAAAAAATTTTTATGAAAAAAATTTAATGGACTATACATAGTCTATTTTTCATGCAAAAACTAATTTTTATTAAAAAATTCAACGGACTATATATCGTGCATTTCTTATGCAAAAAATTAAAAAAACTATGCAGCGTCTATTTTTCATGCAGAAAATTTAATGGACTATACATCGCCTATTTTTCAAGCAAAAAAATTTTTTATGAAAAAAATTTAATGGACTATACATCGTCTATTTTTCAAGCAAAAAAATTTTTTATGAAAAAAATTTAATGGACTATACATAGTCTATTTTTCGTGCAAAAACTAATTTTTATTAAAAATATTAATGGACTATATATCGTGCATTTCTTATGCAACAAATTTTTTTTATGAAAAAAATTTAATGGACTATACATAGTCTATTTTTCATGCAAAAACTAATTTTTATTAAAAAATTCAATGGACTATATATCGTGCATTTCTTATGCAAAAAATTCAAAAAACTATGCAGCGTCTATTTTTCATGCAGAAAATTTAATGGACTATACATCGTCTATTTTTCAAGCAAAAAAATTTTTTATGAAAAAAATTTAATGGACTATACATAGTCTATTTTACATGCAAAAACTAGTTTTTATTAAAAATATTAATAGACTATATATCGTGCATTTCTTATGCGAAAAATTAAATAAAATATGCAGCGTCTATTTTTCATGCAGAAAATTTAATGGACTATACATCGTCCATTTTTCAAGCAAAAAAATTTTTTATGAAAAAAATTTAATGGACTATACATAGTCTATTTTTCATGCAAAAACTAATTTTTATTAAAAATATTAATAGACTATATATCGTGCATTTCTTATGAAAAAATTAAATAAATTATGCAGGGTGTATTTTTCATGAAAAAAAATTAATGGACTATATATACATCGTCTATTTTTCAAGCAAAAAAATTTTTTATGAAAAAAATTTAATGGACTATACATAGTCTATTTTTCGTGCAAAAACTAATTTTTATTAAAAATATTAATGGACTATATATCGTGCATTTCTTCTGCAAAAAATTTTTTTTATGAAAAAAATTTAATGGACTATACATAGTCTATTTTTCATGCAAAAACTAATTTTTATTAAAAAATTCAATGGACTATATATCGTGCATTTCTTATGCAAAAAATTCAAAAAACTATGCAGCGTCTATTTTTCATGCAGAAAATTTAATGGACTAAACATCGTCTATTTTTCAAGCAAAAAAATTTTTTATGAAAAAAATTTAATGGACTATACATCGTCTATTTTTCAAGCAAAAAAATTTTTTATGAAAAAAATTTAATGGACTATACATAGTCTATTTTACATGCAAAAACTAGTTTTTATTAAAAATATTAATAGACTATATATCGTGCATTTCTTATGCGAAAAATTAAATAAAATATGCAGCGTCTATTTTTCATGCAGAAAATTTAATGGACTATACATCGTCCATTTTTCAAGCAAAAAAATTTTTTATGAAAAAAATTTAATGGACTATACATAGTCTATTTTTCATGCAAAAACTAATTTTTATTAAAAATATTAATAGACTATATATCGTGCATTTCTTATGAAAAAATTAAATAAATTATGCAGGGTGTATTTTTCATGAAAAAAAATTAATGGACTATATATACATCGTCTATTTTTCAAGCAAAAAAATTTTTTATGAAAAAAATTTAATGGACTATACATAGTCTATTTTTCATGCAAAAACTAATTTTTATCAAAAAATTCAATGGACGATATATCGTGCATTTCTTATGCAAAAAATTAAAAAAACTATGCAGCGTCTATTTTTCATGCCGAAAATTTAATGGACTATACATCGTCTATTTTTCAAGCAAAAAAATTTTTTATGAAAAAAATTTAATGGGCTATACATCGTCTATTTTTCAAGCAAAAAAATTTTTTATGAACAAAATTTAATGGACTATACATCGTCTATTTTTCAAGCAAAAAAATTTTTATGAAAAAAATTTAATGGACTATACATAGTCTATTTTTCATGCAAAAACTAATTTTTATTAAAAAATTCAATGGACTATATATCGTGCATTTCTTATGCAAAAAATTCAAAAAACTATGCAGCGTCTATTTTTCATGCAGAAAATTTAATGGACTAAACATCGTCTATTTTTCAAGCAAAAAAATTTTTTATGAAAAAAATTTAATGGACTATACATCGTCTATTTTTCAAGCAAAAAAATTTTTTATGAAAAAAATTTAATGGACTATACATAGTCTATTTTACATGCAAAAACTAGTTTTTATTAAAAATATTAATAGACTATATATCGTGCATTTCTTATGCGAAAAATTAAATAAAATATGCAGCGTCTATTTTTCATGCAGAAAATTTAATGGACTATACATCGTCCATTTTTCAAGCAAAAAAATTTTTTATGAAAAAAATTTAATGGACTATACATAGTCTATTTTTCATGCAAAAACTAATTTTTATTAAAAATATTAATAGACTATATATCGTGCATTTCTTATGAAAAAATTAAATAAATTATGCAGGGTGTATTTTTCATGAAAAAAAATTAATGGACTATATATACATCGTCTATTTTTCAAGCAAAAAAATTTTTTATGAAAAAAATTTAATGGACTATACATCGTCTATTTTTCAAGCAAAAAAATTTTTATGAAAAAAATTTAATGGACTATACATAGTCTATTTTTCATGCAAAAACTAATTTTTATTAAAAAATTCAACGGACTATATATCGTGCATTTCTTATGCAAAAAATTAAAAAAACTATGCAGCGTCTATTTTTCATGCAGAAAATTTAATGGACTATACATCGCCTATTTTTCAAGCAAAAAAATTTTTTATGAAAAAAATTTAATGGACTATACATCGTCTATTTTTCAAGCAAAAAAATTTTTTATGAAAAAAATTTAATGGACTATACATAGTCTATTTTTCGTGCAAAAACTAATTTTTATTAAAAATATTAATGGACTATATATCGTGCATTTCTTATGCAACAAATTTTTTTTATGAAAAAAATTTAATGGACTATACATAGTCTATTTTTCATGCAAAAACTAATTTTTATTAAAAAATTCAATGGACTATATATCGTGCATTTCTTATGCAAAAAATTCAAAAAACTATGCAGCGTCTATTTTTCATGCAGAAAATTTAATGGACTATACATCGTCTATTTTTCAAGCAAAAAAATTTTTTATGAAAAAAATTTAATGGACTATACATCGTCTATTTTTCAAGCAAAAAAATTTTTTATGAAAAAAATTTAATGGACTATACATAGTCTATTTTTCGTGCAAAAACTAATTTTTATTAAAAATATTAATGGACTATATATCGTGCATTTCTTCTGCAAAAAATTTTTTTTATGAAAAAAATTTAATGGACTATACATAGTCTATTTTTCATGCAAAAACTAATTTTTATTAAAAAATTCAATGGACTATATATCGTGCATTTCTTATGCAAAAAATTAAAAAAACTATGTAGCGTCTATTTTTCATGCAGAAAATTTAATGGACTATACATCGTCTATTTTTCAAGCAAAAAAATTTTTTATGAAAAAAATTTAATGGACTATACATCGTCTATTTTTCAAGCAAAAAAATTTTTTATGAAAAAAAATTAATGGACTATATATCATCTATTTTTCAAGCAAAAAAATTTTTTATGAAAAAAATTTAATGGACTATACCTAGTCTATTTTTCATGCAAAAACTAATTTTTATTAAAAATATTAATAGACTATATATCGTGCATTTCTTATGCAAAAAATTAAATAAAATATGCAGCGTCTATTTTTCATGCAGAAAATTTAATGGACTATACATCGTCCATTTTTCAAGCAAAAAAATTTTTTATGAAAAAAATTTAATGGACTATAATCGTCTATTTTTCAAACAAAAAAATTTTTTATGAAAAAAATTTAATGGACTATACATAGTCTATTTTTCATGCAAAAACTAATTTTTATTAAAAAATTCAATAAACGATATATCGTGCATTTCTTATGCAAAAAATTAAAAATTTAATGGACTATACATCGTCTATTTTTCAAGCAAAAAAATTTTTTATGAAAAAAATTTAATGGGCTATACATCGTCTATTTTTCAAGCAAAAAAATTTTTTATGAAAAAAATTTAATGGACTATACATCGTCTATTTTTCAAGCAAAAAAATTTTTTATGAAAAAAATTTAATTGACTATACATAGTCTAATTTTCATGCAAAAACTAATTTTTATTAAAAATATTAATAGACTATATATCGTGCATTTCTTATGCAAAAAATTAAATAAAATATGCAGCGTCTATTTTTCATGCAGAAAATTTAATGGACTATACATCGTCCATTTTTCAAGCAAAATAATTTTTTATGAAAAAAATTTAATGGACTATACATAGTCTATTTTTCATGCAAAAACTAATTTTTATTAAAAATATTAATAGACTATATATCGTGCATTTCTTATGCAAAAAAATAAATAAATTATGCAGGGTGTATTTTTCATGAAAAAAAATTAATGGACTATACATCGTCTATTTTTCAAGCAAAAAAATTTTTTATGAAAAAAATTTAATGGACTATACATAGTCTATTTTTCGTGCAAAAACTAATTTTTATTAAAAATATTAATGGACTATATATCGTGCATTTCTTATGAAAAAAATTTAATGGACTATACATCGTCTATTTTTCAAGTAAAAAAATTTTTTATGAAAAAAATTTAATGGACTATACATAGTCTATTTTTCGTGCAAAAACTAATTTTTATTAAAAATATTAATGGACTATATATCGTGCATTTCTTCTGCAAAAAATTTTTTTTATGAAAAAAATTTAATGGACTATACATAGTCTATTTTTCGTGCAAAAACTAATTTTTATTAAAAATATTAATGGACTATACATCGTTCATTTCTTATGCAAAAAACTAAATGAACTATGCAGCGTCTATTTTTCATGCAGAAAATTTAATGGACTATACATCGTCTATTTTTCAAGCAAAAAAATTTTTTATGAAAAAAATTTAATGGACTATACATCGTCTATTTTTCAAGCAAAAAAATTTTTTATGAAAAAAAATTAATGGACTATATATCATCTATTTTTCAAGCAAAAAAATTTTTTATGAAAAAAATTTAATGGACTATACATAGTCTATTTTTCATGCAAAAACTAATTTTTATTAAAAATATTAATAGACTATATATCGTGCATTTCTTATGCAAAAAATTAAATAAAATATGCAGCGTCTATTTTTCATGCAGAAAATTTAATGGACTATACATCGTCCATTTTTCAAGCAAAAAAATTTTTTATGAAAAAAATTTAATGGACTATACATCGTCTACTTTTCAAGCAAAAAAATTGTTGATGAAACAAATTTAATGGACTATACATAGTCTATTTTACATGCAAAAACTAATTTTTATTAAAAATATTAATAGACTATATATCGTGCATTTCTTATGCAAAAAATTAAATAAATTATGCAGGGTGTATTTTTCATGAAAAAAAATTAATGGACTATATATACATCGTCTATTTTTCAAGCAAAAAAATTTTTTATGAAAAAAATTTAATGGACTATACATAGTCTATTTTTCATGCAAAAACTAATTTTTATCAAAAAATTCAATGGACGATATATCGTGCATTTCTTATGCAAAAAATTAAAAAAACTATGCAGCGTCTATTTTTCATGCAGAAAATTTAATGGACTATACATCGTCTATTTTTCAAGCAAAAAAATTTTTTATGAAAAAAAATTAATGGACTATAATCATCTATTTTTCAAGCAAAAAAATTTTTTATGAAAAAAATTTAATGGACTATACATAGTCTATTTTTCATGCAAAAACTAATTTTTATTAAAAATATTAATAGACTATATATCGTGCATTTCTTATGCAAAAAATTAAATAAAATATGCAGCGTCTATTTTTCATGCAGAAAATTTAATGGACTATACATCGTCCATTTTTCAAGCAAAAAAATTTTTTATGAAAAAAATTTAATGGACTATAATCGTCTATTTTTCAAACAAAAAAATTTTTTATGAAAAAAATTTAATGGACTATACATAGTCTATTTTTCATGCAAAAACTAATTTTTATTAAAAAATTCAATGGACGATATATCGTGCATTTCTTATGCAAAAAATTAAAAAAACTATGCAGCGTCTATTTTTCATGCAGAAAATTTAATGGACTATACATCGTCTATTTTTCAAGCAAAAAAATTTTTTATGAAAAAAATTTAATGGCCTATACATCGTCTATTTTTCATGCAAAAACTAATTTTTATTAAAAATATTAATAGACTATATATCGTGCATTTCTTATGCAAAAAATTAAATAAATTATGCAGGGTGTATTTTTCATGAAAAAAAATTCGTCTATTTTTCAAGCAAAAAAATTTTTTATGAAAAAAATTTAATGGACTATACATCGTCTATTTTTCAAGCAAAAAAATTTTTTATGAAAAAAATTTAATGGACTATACATCGTCTATTTTTCAAGCAAAAAAATTTTTTATGAAAAAAAAAATAATGGACTATATATCATCTATTTTTCAAGCAAAAAAATTTTTTATGAAAAAAATTTAATGGACTATACATAGTCTATTTTTCATGCAAAAACTAATTTTTATTAAAAATATTAATAGACTATATATCGTGCATTTCTTATGCAAAAAATTAAATAAAATATGCAGCGTCTATTTTTCATGCAGAAAATTTAGTGGACTATACATCGTCTATTTTTCAAGCAAAAAAACTTTTTATGAAAAAAATTGAATGGACTATACATCGTCTATTTTTCAAGCAAAAAATTTTTATGAAAAAAATTTAATGGACTATACATAGTCTATTTTTCATGCAAAAACTAATTTTTATTAAAAAATTCAATGGACTATATATCGTGCATTTCTTATGCAAAAAATTCAAAAAACTATGCAGCGTCTATTTTTCATGCAGAAAATTTAATGGACTATACATCGTCTATTTTTCAAGCAAAAAAATTTTTTATGAAAAAAATTTAATGGACTATACATCGTCTATTTTTCAAGCAAAAAAATTTTTTATGAAAAAAATTTAATGGACTATACATAGTCTATTTTTCATGCAAAAACTAATTTTTATTAAAAATAATAATAAACTATATATCGTGCATTTCTTATGCAAAAAATTAAATAAAATATGCAGCGTCTATTTTTCATGCAGAACATTTAATGGACTATACATCGTCCATTTTTCAAGCAAAAAAATTTTTTATGAAAAAAATTTAATGGACTATACATAGTCTATTTTTCATGCAAAAACTAATTTTTATTAAAAATATTAATAGACTATATATCGTGCATTTCTTATGCAAAAAATTAAATAAATTATGCAGGGTGTATTTTTCATGAAAAAAAATTAATGGACTATACATCGTCCATTTTTCAAGCAAAAAAATTTTTTATGAAAAAAATTTAATGGACTATACATAGTCTATTTTTCATGCAAAAACTAATTTTTATTAAAAAATTCAATGGACTATATATCGTGCATTTCTTATGCAAAAAATTAAAAAAACTATGCAGCGTCTATTTTTCATGCAGAAAATTTAATGGACTATAATACATCGTCTATTTTTCAAGCAAAAAAATTTTTTATGAAAAAAATTTAATGGACTATACATAGTCTATTTTTCGTGCAAAAACTAATTTTTATTAAAAATATTAATGGACTATATATCGTGCATTTCTTATGCAAAAAATTTTTTTTATGAAAAAAATTTAATGGACTATACATAGTCTATTTTTCGTGCAAAAACTAATTTTTATTAAAAATATTAATGGACTATACATCGTTCATTTCTTATGCAAAAAACTAAATGAACTATGCAGCGTCTATTTTTCATGCAGAAAATTTAATGGACTATACATCGTCTATTTTTCAAGCAAAAAAATTTTTTATGAAAAAAATTTAATGGACTATACATCGTCTATTTTTCAAGCAAAAAAATTTTTTATGAAAAAAAATTAATGGACTATATATCATCTATTTTTCAAGCAAAAAAATTTTTTATGAAAAAAATTTAATGGACTATACATAGTCTATTTTTCATGCAAAAACTAATTTTTATTAAAAATATTAATAGACTATATATCGTGCATTTCTTATGCAAAAAATTAAATAAAATATGCAGCGTCTATTTTTCATGCAGAAAATTTAATGGACTATACATCGTCCATTTTTCAAGCAAAAAAATTTTTTATGAAAAAAATTTAATGGACTATAATCGTCTATTTTTCAAACAAAAAAATTTTTTATGAAAAAAATTTAATGGACTATACATAGTCTATTTTTCGTGCAAAAACTAATTTTTATTAAAAATATTAATGGACTATATATCGTGCATTTCTTATGCAAAAAATTTTTTTTATGAAAAAAATTTAATGGACTATACATAGTCTATTTTTCGTGCAAAAACTAATTTTTATTAAAAATATTAATGGACTATACATCGTTCATTTCTTATGCAAAAAACTAAATGAACTATGCAGCGTCTATTTTTCATGCAGAAAATTTAATGGACTATACATCGTCTATTTTTCAAGCAAAAAAATTTTTTATGAAAAAAATTTAATGGACTATATATACATCGTCTATTTTTCAAGCAAAAAAATTTTTTATGAAAAAAAATTAATGGACTATATATCATCTATTTTTCAAGCAAAAAAATTTTTTATGAAAAAAATTTAATGGACTATACATAGTCTATTTTTCATGCAAAAACTAATTTTTATTAAAAATATTAATAGACTATATATCGTGCATTTCTTATGCAAAAAATTAAATAAAATATGCAGCGTCTATTTTTCATGCAGAAAATTTAATGGACTATACATCGTCCATTTTTCAAGCAAAAAAATTTTTTATGAAAAAAATTTAATGGACTATACATAGTCTATTTTTCATGCAAAAACTAATTTTTATTAAAAATATTAATAGACTATCGTGCATTTCTTATGCAAAAAATTAAATAAATTATGCAGGGTGTATTTTTCATGAAAAAAAATTAATGGACTATACATCGTCTATTTTTCAAGCAAAAAAATTTTTTATGAAAAAAATTTAATGGACTATACATAGTCTATTTTTCAAGCAAAAAAATTTTTTATGAAAAAAATTTAATGGACTATACATAGTCTATTTTTCATGCAAAAACTAATTTTTATTAAAAATATTAATAGACTATATATCGTGCATATCTTATGCAAAAAGTTAAATAAAATATGCAGCGTCTATTTTTCATGCAGAAAATTTAATGGACTATACATCGTCCATTTTTCAAGCAAAAAAATTTTTTATGAAAAAAATTTAATGGACTATAATCGTCTATTTTTCAAACAAAAAAATTTTTTATGAAAAAAATTTAATGGACTATACATAGTCTATTTTTCATGCAAAAACTAATTTTTATTAAAAAATTCAATGGACGATATATCGTGCATTTCTTATGCAAAAAATAAAAAAAACTATGCAGCGTCTATTTTTCATGCAGAAAATTTAATGGACTATACATCGTCTATTTTTCAAGCAAAAAAATTTTTTATGAAAAAAATTTAATGGGCTATACATCGTCTATTTTTCAAGCAAAAAAATTTTTTATGAAAAAAATTTAATGGACTATACATCGTCTATTTTTCAAGCAAAAAAATTTTTATGAAAAAAATTTAATGGACTATACATAGTCTATTTTTCATGCAAAAACTAATTTTTATTAAAAAATTCAATGGACTATATATCGTGCATTTCTTATGCAAAAAAATTCAAAAAACTATGCAGCGTCTATTTTTCATGCAGAAAATTTAATGGACTATACATCGTCTATTTTTCAAGCAAAAAAATTTTTTATGAAAAAAATTTAATGGACTATACATCGTCTATTTTTCAAGCAAAAAAATTTTTTATGAAAAAAATTTAATGGACTATACATAGTCTATTTTTCATGCAAAAACTAATTTTTATTAAAAATATTAATAGACTATATATCGTGCATTTCTTATGCAAAAAATTAAATAAAATATGCAGCGTCTATTTTTCATGCAGAAAATTTAATGGACTATACATCGTCTATTTTTCAAGCAAAAAAATTTTTAATGAAAAAAATTTAATGGACTATACATAGTCTATTTTTCGTGCAAAAACTAATTTTTATTAAAAATATTAATGGACTATACATCGTTCATTTCTTATGCAAAAAACTAAATGAACTATGCAGCGTCTATTTTTCATGCAGAAAATTTAATGGACTATACATCGTCTATTTTTCAAGGAAAAAAATTTTTTATGAAAAAAAATTAATGGACTATATATCATCTATTTTTCAAGCAAAAAAATTTTTTATGAAAAAAATTTAATGGACTATACATAGTCTATTTTTCATGCAAAAACTAATTTTTATTAAAAATATTAATAGACTATATATCGTGCATTTCTTATGCAAAAAGTTAAATAAAATATGCAGCGTCTATTTTTCATGCAGAAAATTTAATGGACTATACATCGTCCATTTTTCAAGCAAAAAAATTTTTTATGAAAAAAATTTAATGGACTATAATCGTCTATTTTTCAAACAAAAAAATTTTTTATGAAAAAAATTTAATGGACTATACATAGTCTATTTTTCATGCAAAAACTAATTTTTATTAAAAAATTCAATGGACGATATATCGTGCATTTCTTATGCAAAAAATAAAAAAAACTATGCAGCGTCTATTTTTCATGCAGAAAATTTAATGGACTATACATCGTCTATTTTTCAAGCAAAAAAATTTTTTATGAAAAAAATTTAATGGGCTATACATCGTCTATTTTTCAAGCAAAAAAATTTTTTATGAAAAAAATTTAATGGACTATACATCGTCTATTTTTCAAGCAAAAAAATTTTTATGAAAAAAATTTAATGGACTATACATAGTCTATTTTTCATGCAAAAACTAATTTTTATTAAAAAATTCAATGGACTATATATCGTGCATTTCTTATGCAAAAAATTCAAAAAACTATGCAGCGTCTATTTTTCATGCAGAAAATTTAATGGACTATACATCGTCTATTTTTCAAGCAAAAAAATTTTTTATGAAAAAAATTTAATGGACTATACATCGTCTATTTTTCAAGCAAAAAAATTTTTTATGAAAAAAATTTAATGGACTATACATAGTCTATTTTTCATGCAAAAACTAATTTTTATTAAAAATATTAATAGACTATATATCGTGCATTTCTTATGCAAAAAATTAAATAAAATATGCAGCGTCTATTTTTCATGCAGAAAATTTAATGGACTATACATCGTCTATTTTTCAAGCAAAAAAATTTTTAATGAAAAAAATTTAATGGACTATACATAGTCTATTTTTCGTGCAAAAACTAATTTTTATTAAAAATATTAATGGACTATATATCGTGCATTTCTTATGCAAAAAATTTTTTTTATGAAAAAAATTTAATGGACTATAATACATAGTCTATTTTTCGTGCAAAAACTAATTTTTATTAAAAATATTAATGGACTATATATCGTGCATTTCTTATGGAAAAAATTTTTTTTATGATAAAAATTTAATGGACGACTATACATAGTCTATTTTTCATGCAAAAACTAATTTTTATTAAAAAATATTAATGGACTATACCTCGTTCATTTCTTATGCAAAAAACTAAATGAACTATGCAGCGTCTATTTTTCATGCAGAAAATTTAATGGACTATACATCGTCTATTTTTCAAGCAAAAAAATTTTTTATGAAAAAAATTTAATGGACTATACATAGTCTATTTTTCATGCAAAAACTAATTTTTATTAAAAAATTCAATGGACGATATATCGTGCATTTCTTATGCAAAAAATAAAAAAAACTATGCAGCGTCTATTTTTCATGCAGAAAATTTAATGGACTATAAATCGTCTATTTTTCAAGCAAAAAAATTTTTTATGAAAAAAATTTAATGGGCTATACATCGTCTATTTTTCAAGCAAAAAAATTTTTTATGAAAAAAATTTAATGGACTATACATCGTCTATTTTTCAAGCAAAAAAATTTTTATGAAAAAAATTTAATGGACTATACATAGTCTATTTTTCATGCAAAAACTAATTTTTATTAAAAAATTCAATGGACTATATATCGTGCATTTCTTATGCAAAAAATTCAAAAAACTATGCAGCGTCTATTTTTCATGCAGAAAATTTAATGGACTATACATCGTCTATTTTTCAAGCAAAAAAATTTTTTATGAAAAAAATTTAATGGACTATACATAGTCTATTTTTCATGCAAAAACTAATTTTTATTAAAAATATTAATAGACTATATATCGTGCATTTCTTATGCAAAAAATTAAATAAAATATGCAGCGTCTATTTTTCATGCAGAAAATTTAATGGACTATACATCGTCTATTTTTCAAGCAAAAAAATTTTTAATGAAAAAAATTTAATGGACTATACATAGTCTATTTTTCGTGCAAAAACTAATTTTTATTAAAAATATTAATGGACTATATATCGTGCATTTCTTATGCAAAAAATTTTTTTTATGAAAAAAATTTAATGGACTATAATACATAGTCTATTTTTCGTGCAAAAACTAATTTTTATTAAAAATATTAATGGACTATATATCGTGCATTTCTTATGGAAAAAATTTTTTTTATGATAAAAATTTAATGGACGACTATACATAGTCTATTTTTCATGCAAAAACTAATTTTTATTAAAAAATATTAATGGACTATACCTCGTTCATTTCTTATGCAAAAAACTAAATGAACTATGCAGCGTCTATTTTTCATGCAGAAAATTTAATGGACTATACATCGTCTATTTTTCAAGCAAAAAAATTTTTTATGAAAAAAATTTAATGAACTATACATCGTCTATTTTTCAAGCAAAAAAATTGTTTATGAAAAAAAATTAATGGACTATATATCATCTATTTTTCAAGCAAAAAAATTTTTTATGAAAAAAATTTAATGGACTATACATAGTCTATTTTTCATGCAAAACCTAATTTTTATTAAAAATATTAATAGACTATATATCGTGCATTTCTTATGCAAAAAATTAAATAAAATATGCAGCGTCTATTTTTCATGCAGAAAATTTAATGGACTATACATCGTCCATTTTTCAAGCAAAAAAATTTTTATGAAAAAAATTTAATGGACTATAATCGTCTATTTTTCAAACAAAAAAATTTTTTATGAAAAAAATTTAATGGACTATACATAGTCTATTTTTCATGCAAAAACTAATTTTTATTAAAAAATTCAATGGACGATATATCGTGCATTTCTTATGCAAAAAATTAAAAAAACTATGCAGCGTCTATTTTTCATGCAGAAAATTTAATGGACTATACATCGTCTATTTTTCAAGCAAAAAAATTTTTTATGAAAAAAATTTAATGGGCTATACATCGTCTATTTTTCAAGCAAAAAAATTTTTTATGAAAAAAATTTAATGGACTATACATCGTCTATTTTTCAAGCAAAAAAATTTTTATGAAAAAAATTTAATGGACTATACATAGTCTATTTTTCATGCAAAAACTAATTTTTATTAAAAAATTCAATGGACTATATATCGTGCATTTCTTATGCAAAAAATTCAAAAAACTATGCAGCGTCTATTTTTCATGCAGAAAATTTAATGGACTATACATCGTCTATTTTTCAAGCAAAAAAATTTTTTATGAAAAAAATTTAATGGACTATACATCGTCTATTTTTCAAGGAAAAAAATTTTTTATGAAAAAAATTTAATGGACTATACATAGTCTATTTTTCATGCAAAAACTAATTTTTATTAAAAATATTAATATACTATATA
This sequence comes from Nowickia ferox, assembly GCA_936439885.1. Lineage (NCBI taxonomy): Eukaryota > Metazoa > Arthropoda > Insecta > Diptera > Tachinidae > Nowickia > Nowickia ferox. The sequence continues at coordinate 13,578,007 of OW387025.1, forward strand.
TCGTGCATTTCTTATGCAAAAAATTAAATAAAATATGCAGCGTCTATTTTTCATGCAGAAAATTTAATGGACTATACATCGTCCATTTTTCAAGCAAAAAAATTTTTTATGAAAAAAATTTAATGGACTATACATAGTCTATTTTTCATGCAAAAACTAATTTTTATTAAAAATATTAATAGACTATATATCGTGCATTTCTTATGCAAAAAATTAAATAAATTATGCAGGGTGTATTTTTCATGAAAAAAAATTAATGGACTATACATCGTCTATTTTTCAAGCAAAAAAATTTTTTATGAAAAAAAATTAATGGACTATATATCATCTATTTTTCAAGCAAAAAAATTTTTTATGAAAAAAATTTAATGGACTATACATAGTCTATTTTTCATGCAAAAACTAATTTTTATTAAAAATATTAATAGACTATATATCGTGCATTTCTTATGCAAAAAATTAATAAAATATGCAGCGTCTATTTTTCATGCAGAAAATTTAATGGACTATACATCTTCCATTTTTCAAGCAAAAAAATTTTTTATGAAAAAAATTTAATGGACTATAATCGTCTATTTTTCAAACAAAAAAATTTTTTATGAAAAAAATTTAATGGACTATACATAGTCTATTTTTCATGCAAAAACTAATTTTTATTAAAAAATTCATTGGACGATATATCGTGCATTTCTTATGCAAAAAATTAAAAAAACTATGCAGCGTCTATTTTTCATGCAGAAAATTTAATGGACTATACATCGTCTATTTTTCAAGCAAAAAAATTTTTTATGAAAAAAATTTAATGGGCTATACATCGTCTATTTTTCAAGCAAAAAAATTTTTTATGAAAAAAATTTAATGGACTATACATCGTCTATTTTTCAAGCAAAAAAATTTTTATGAAAAAAATTTAATGGACTATACATAGTCTATTTTTCATGCAAAAACTAATTTTTATTAAAAAATTCAATGGACTATATATCGTGCATTTCTTATGCAAAAAATTCAAAAAACTATGCAGCGTCTATTTTTCATGCAGAAAATTTAATGGACTATACATCGTCTATTTTTCAAGCAAAAAAATTTTTTATGAAAAAAATTTAATGGACTATACATCGTCTATTTTTCAAGCAAAAAAATTTTTTATGAAAAAAATTTAATGGACTATACATAGTCTATTTTTCATGCAAAAACTAATTTTTATTAAAAATATTAATAGACTATATATCGTGCATTTCTTATGCAAAAAATTAAATAAAATATGCAGCGTCTATTTTTCATGCAGAAAATTTAATGGACTATACATCGTCCATTTTTCAAGCAAAAAAATTTTTTATGAAAAAAATTTAATGGACTATACATAGTCTATTTTTCATGCAAAAACTAATTTTTATTAAAAATATTAATAGACTATATATCGTGCATTTCTTATGCAAAAAATTAAATAAATTATGCAGGGTGTATTTTTCATGAAAAAAAATTAATGGACTATACATCGTCTATTTTTCAAGCAAAAAATTACATAGTCTATTTTTCATGCAAAAACTAATTTTTATTAAAAATATTAATAGACTATAATCGTCCATTTCTTATGCAAAAAATTAAATAAAATATGCAGCGTCTATTTTTCATGCAGAAAATTTAATGGACTATACATCGTCCATTTTTCAAGCAAAAAAATTTTTTATGAAAAAAATTTAATGGACTATAATCGTCTATTTTTCAAACAAAAAAATTTTTTATGAAAAAAATTTAATGGACTATACATAGTCTATTTTTCATGCAAAAACTAATTTTTATTAAAAAATTCAATGGACGATATATCGTGCATTTCTTATGCAAAAAATTAAAAAAACTATGCAGCGTCTATTTTTCATGCAGAAAATTTAATGGACTATACATCGTCTATTTTTCAAGCAAAAAAATTTTTTATGAAAAAAATTTAATGGGCTATACATCGTCTATTTTTCAAGCAAAAAAATTTTTTATGAAAAAAATTTAATGGACTATACATCGTCTATTTTTCAAGCAAAAAAATTTTTATGAAAAAAATTTAATGGACTATACATAGTCTATTTTTCATGCAAAAACTAATTTTTATTAAAAAATTCAATGGACTATATATCGTGCATTTCTTATGCAAAAAATTCAAAAAACTATGCAGCGTCTATTTTTCATGCAGAAAATTTAATGGACTATACATCGTCTATTTTTCAAGCAAAAAAATTTTTTATGAAAAAAATTTAATGGACTATACATCGTCTATTTTTCAAGGAAAAAAATTTTTTATGAAAAAAATTTAATGGACTATACATAGTCTATTTTTCATGCAAAAACTAATTTTTATTAAAAATATTAATAGACTATATATCGTGCATTTCTTATGCAAAAAATTAAATAAAATATGCAGCGTCTATTTTTCATGCAGAAAATTTAATGGACTATACATCGTCCATTTTTCAAGCAAAAAAATTTTTTATGAAAAAAATTTAATGGACTATACATAGTCTATTTTTCATGCAAAAACTAATTTTTATTAAAAATATTAATAGACTATATATCGTGCATTTCTTATGCAAAAAATTAAATAAATTATGCAGGGTGTATTTTTCATGAAAAAAAATTAATGGACTATACATCGTCTATTTTTCAAGCAAAAAAATTTTTTATGAAAAAAAATTAATGGACTATATATCATCTATTTTTCAAGCAAAAAAATTTTTTATGAAAAAAATTTAATGGACTATACATAGTCTATTTTTCATGCAAAAACTAATTTTTATTAAAAATATTAATAGACTATATATCGTGCATTTCTTATGCAAAAAATTAATAAAATATGCAGCGTCTATTTTTCATGCAGAAAATTTAATGGACTATACATCTTCCATTTTTCAAGCAAAAAAATTTTTTATGAAAAAAATTTAATGGACTATAATCGTCTATTTTTCAAACAAAAAAATTTTTTATGAAAAAAATTTAATGGACTATACATAGTCTATTTTTCATGCAAAAACTAATTTTTATTAAAAAATTCATTGGACGATATATCGTGCATTTCTTATGCAAAAAATTAAAAAAACTATGCAGCGTCTATTTTTCATGCAGAAAATTTAATGGACTATACATCGTCTATTTTTCAAGCAAAAAAATTTTTTATGAAAAAAATTTAATGGGCTATACATCGTCTATTTTTCAAGCAAAAAAATTTTTTATGAAAAAAATTTAATGGACTATACATCGTCTATTTTTCAAGCAAAAAAATTTTTATGAAAAAAATTTAATGGACTATACATAGTCTATTTTTCATGCAAAAACTAATTTTTATTAAAAAATTCAATGGACTATATATCGTGCATTTCTTATGCAAAAAATTCAAAAAACTATGCAGCGTCTATTTTTCATGCAGAAAATTTAATGGACTATACATCGTCTATTTTTCAAGCAAAAAAATTTTTTATGAAAAAAATTTAATGGACTATACATCGTCTATTTTTCAAGCAAAAAAATTTTTTATGAAAAAAATTTAATGGACTATACATAGTCTATTTTTCATGCAAAAACTAATTTTTATTAAAAATATTAATAGACTATATATCGTGCATTTCTTATGCAAAAAATTAAATAAAATATGCAGCGTCTATTTTTCATGCAGAAAATTTAATGGACTATACATCGTCCATTTTTCAAGCAAAAAAATTTTTTATGAAAAAAATTTAATGGACTATACATAGTCTATTTTTCATGCAAAAACTAATTTTTATTAAAAATATTAATAGACTATATATCGTGCATTTCTTATGCAAAAAATTAAATAAATTATGCAGGGTGTATTTTTCATGAAAAAAAATTAATGGACTATACATCGTCTATTTTTCAAGCAAAAAATTACATAGTCTATTTTTCATGCAAAAACTAATTTTTATTAAAAATATTAATAGACTATAATCGTCCATTTCTTATGCAAAAAATTAAATAAAATATGCAGCGTCTATTTTTCATGCAGAAAATTTAATGGACTATACATCGTCCATTTTTCAAGCAAAAAAATTTTTTATGAAAAAAATTTAATGGACTATAATCGTCTATTTTTCAAACAAAAAAATTTTTTATGAAAAAAATTTAATGGACTATACATAGTCTATTTTTCATGCAAAAACTAATTTTTATTAAAAAATTCAATGGACGATATATCGTGCATTTCTTATGCAAAAAATTTTTTTTATGAAAAAAATTTAATGGACTATACATAGTCTATTTTTCATGCAAAAACTAATTTTTATTAAAAAATTCAATGGACTATATATCGTGCATTTCTTATGCAAAAAATTCAAAAAACTATGCAGCGTCTATTTTTCATGCAGAAAATTTAATGGACTATACATCGTCTATTTTTCAAGCAAAAAAATTTTTTATGAAAAAAATTTAATGGACTATATATACATCGTCTATTTTTCAAGCAAAAAAATTTTTTATGAAAAAAATTTAATGGACTATACATAGTCTATTTTTCGTGCAAAAACTAATTTTTATTAAAAATATTAATGGACTATATATCGTGCATTTCTTCTGCAAAAAATTTTTTTTATGAAAAAAATTTAATGGACTATACATAGTCTATTTTTCGTGCAAAAACTAATTTTTATTAAAAATATTAATGGACTATACATCGTTCATTTCTTATGCAAAAAACTAAATGAACTATGCAGCGTCTATTTTTCATGCAGAAAATTTAATGGACTATACATCGTCTATTTTTCAAGCAAAAAAATTTTTTATGAAAAAAATTTAATGGACATCGTCACACATACATCGTCTATTTTTCAAGCAAAAAAATTTTTTATGAAAAAAAATTAATGGACTATATATCATCTATTTTTCAAGCAAAAAAATTTTTTATGAAAAAAATTTAATGGACTATACATAGTCTATTTTTCATGCAAAAACTAATTTTTATTAAAAATATTAATAGACTATATATCGTGCATTTCTTATGCAAAAAATTAATAAAATATGCAGCGTCTATTTTTCATGCAGAAAATTTAATGGACTATACATCGTCCATTTTTCAAGCAAAAAAATTTTTTATGAAAAAAATTTAATGGACTATAATCGTCTATTTTTCAAACAATAAAATTTTTTATGAAAAAAATTTAATGGACTATACATAGTCTATTTTTCATGCAAAAACTAATTTTTATTAAAAAATTCAATGGACGATATATCGTGCATTTCTTATGCAAAAAATTAAAAAAACTATGCAGCGTCTATTTTTCATGCAGAAAATTTAATGGACTATACATCGTCTATTTTTCAAGCAAAAAAATTTTTTATGAAAAAAATTTAATGGGCTATAATACATCGTCTATTTTTTAAGCAAAAAAATTTTTTATGAAAAAAATTTAATGGACTATACATCGTCTATTTTTCAAGAAAAAAAATTTTTTATGAAAAAAATTTAATGGACTATACATAGTCTATTTTTCATGCAAAAACTAATTTTTATTAAAAAATTCAATGGACTATATATCGTGCATTTCTTATGCAAAAAATTCAAAAAACTATGCAGCGTCTATTTTTCATGCAGAAAATTTAATGGACTATACATCGTCTATTTTTCAAGCAAAAAAATTTTTTATGAAAAAAATTTAATGGACTATATATACATCGTCTATTTTTCAAGCAAAAAAATTTTTTATGAAAAAAATTTAATGGACTATACATAGTCTATTTTTCATGCAAAAACTAATTTTTATTAAAAATATTAATAGACTATATATCGTGCATTTCTTATGCAAAAAATTAAATAAAATATGCAGCGTCTATTTTTCATGCAGAAAATTTAATGGACTATACATCGTCCATTTTTCAAGCAAAAAAATTTTTTATGAAAAAAATTTAATGGACTATACATAGTCTATTTTTCATGCAAAAACTAATTTTTATTAAAAATATTAATAGACTATATATCGTGCATTTCTTATGCAAAAAATTAAATAAATTATGCAGGGTGTATTTTTCATGAAAAAAAATTAATGGACTATATATACATCGTCTATTTTTCAAGCAAAAAAATTTTTTATGAAAAAAATTTAATGGACTATACATCGTCTATTTTTCAAGGAAAAAATTTTTATAAAAAAAATTTAATGGACTATACATAGTCTATTTTTCATGCAAAAACTAATTTTTATTAAAAAATTCAATGGACTATATATCGTGCATTTCTTATGCAAAAAATTAAAAAAACTATGCAGCGTCTATTTTTCATGCAGAAAATTTAATGGACTATACATCGTCTATTTTTCAAGCAAAAAAATTTTTTATGAAAAAAATTTAATGGACTATACATAGTCTATTTTTCGTGCAAAAACTAATTTTTATTAAAAATATTAATGGACTATATATCGTGCATTTCTTCTGCAAAAAATTTTTTTTATGAAAAAAATTTAATGGACTATACATAGTCTATTTTTCGTGCAAAAACTAATTTTTATTAAAAATATTAATGGACTATACATCGTTCATTTCTTATGCAAAAAACTAAATGAACTATGCAGCGTCTATTTTTCATGCAGAAAATTTAATGGACTATACATCGTCTATTTTTCAAGCAAAAAAATTTTTTATGAAAAAAATTTAATGGACTATACATCGTCTATTTTTCAAGTAAAAAAATTTTTTATGAAAAAAATTTAATGGACTATACATAGTCTATTTTTCGTGCAAAAACTAATTTTTATTAAAAATATTAATGGACTATATATCGTGCATTTCTTCTGCAAAAAATTTTTTTTATGAAAAAAATTTAATGGACTATACATAGTCTATTTTTCGTGCAAAAACTAATTTTTATTAAAAATATTAATGGACTATACATCGTTCATTTCTTATGCAAAAAACTAAATGAACTATGCAGCGTCTATTTTTCATGCAGAAAATTTAATGGACTATACATCGTCTATTTTTCAAGCAAAAAAATTTTTTATGAAAAAAATTTAATGGACTATACATCGTCTATTTTTCAAGCAAAAAAATTTTTTATGAAAAAAAATTAATGGACTATATATCATCTATTTTTCAAGCAAAAAAATTTTTTATGAAAAAAATTTAATGGACTATACATAGTCTATTTTTCATGCAAAAACTAATTTTTATTAAAAATATTAATAGACTATATATCGTGCATTTCTTATGCAAAAAATTAAATAAAATATGCAGCGTCTATTTTTCATGCAGAAAATTTAATGGACTATACATCGTCCATTTTTCAAGCAAAAAAATTTTTTATGAAAAAAATTTAATGGACTATAATCGTCTATTTTTCAAACAAAAAAATTTTTTATGAAAAAAATTTAATGGACTATACATAGTCTATTTTTCATGCAAAAACTAATTTTTATTAAAAAATTCAATGGACTATATATCGTGCATTTCTTATGCAAAAAAATTAAAAAAACTATGCAGCGTCTATTTTTCATGCAGAAAATTTAATGGACTATACATCGTCTATTTTTCAAACAAAAAAATTTTTTATGAAAAAAATTTAATGGACTATACATCGTCTATTTTTCATGCAAAAACTAATTTTTATTAAAAATATTAATAGACTATATATCGTGCATTTCTTATGCAAAAAATTAAATAAATTATGCAGGGTGTATTTTTCATGAAAAAAAATTAATGGACTATACATCGTCTATTTTTCAAGCAAAAAAATTTTTTATGAAAAAAATTTAATGGACTATACATCGTCTATTTTTCAAGCAAAAAAATTTTTATGAAAAAAATTTAATGGACTATACATAGTCTATTTTTCATGCAAAAACTAATTTTTATTAAAAAATTCAATGGACTATATATCGTGCATTTCTTATGCAAAAAAATTAAAAAAACTATGCAGCGTCTATTTTTCATGCAGAAAATTTAATGGACTATACATCGTCTATTTTTCAAGCAAAAAAATTTTTTATGAAAAAAATTTAATGGACTGTACATCGTCTATTTTTCAAGCAAAAAAATTTTTTATGAAAAAAATTTAATGGACTATACATAGTCTATTTTTCGTGCAAAAACTAATTTTTATTAAAAATATTAATGGACTATATATCGTGCATTTCTTATGCAAAAAATTTTTTTTATGAAAAAAATTTAATGGACTATACATAGTCTATTTTTCGTGCAAAAACTAATTTTTATTAAAAATATTAATGGACTATACATCGTTCATTTCTTATGCAAAAAACTAAATGAACTATGCAGCGTCTATTTTTCATGCAGAAAATTTAATGGACTATACATCGTCTATTTTTCAAGCTAAAAAATTTTTTATGAAAAAAATTTAATGGACTATACATCGTCTATTTTTCAAGCAAAAAAATTTTTTATGAAAAAAAATTAATGGACTATATATCATCTATTTTTCAAGCAAAAAAATTTTTTATGAAAAAAATTTAATGGACTATACATAGTCTATTTTTCATGCAAAAACTAATTTTTATTAAAAAATTCAATGGACGATATATCGTGCATTTCTTATGCAAAAAATTAAAAAAAACTATGCAGCGTCTATTTTTCATGCAGAAAATTTAATGGACTATACATCGTCTATTTTTCAAGCAAAAAAATTTTTTATGAAAAAAATTTAATGGCCTATACATCGTCTATTTTTCATGCAAAAACTAATTTTTATTAAAAATATTAATAGACTATATATCGTGCATTTCTTATGCAAAAAATTAAATAAATTATGCAGGGTGTATTTTTCATGAAAAAAAATTAATGGACTATACATCGTCTATTTTTCAACCAAAAAAATTTTTTATGAAAAAAATTTAATGGACTATACATCGTCTATTTTTCAAGCAAAAAAATTTTTATGAAAAAAATTTAATGGACTATACATAGTCTATTTTTCATGCAAAAACTAATTTTTATTAAAAAATTCAATGGACTATATATCGTGCATTTCTTATGCAAAAAATTAAAAAAACTATGCAGCGTCTATTTTTCATGCAGAAAATTTAATGGACTATACATCGTCTATTTTTCAAGCAAAAAAATTTTTTATGAAAAAATTTAATGGACTTATAATCGTCTATTTTTCAAGCAAAAGAATTTTTTATGAAAAAAATTTAATGGACTATACATAGTCTATTTTTTATGCAAAAACTAATTTTTATTAAAAATATTAATAGACAATATATCGTGCATTTCTTATGCAAAAAATTAAATAAATTATGCAGGGTGTATTTTTCATGAAAAAAAATTAATGGACTATACATCGTTTATTTTTGAAGCAAAAAAATTTTTTATTGAAAAAATTTAATGGACTATACATCGTCTATTTTTCAAGCAAAAAAATGTTTATGAAAAAAATTTAATGGACTATACATAGTCTATTTTTCATGCAAAAACTAATTTTTATTAAAAAATTCAATGGACTATATATCGTGCATTTCTTATGCAAAAAATTAAAAAAACTATGCAGCGTCTATTTTTCATGCAGAAAATTTAATGGACTATACATCGTCCATTTTTCAAGCAAAAAAATTTTTTATGAAAAAAATTTAATGGACTATACATAGTCTATTTTTCATGCAAAAACTAATTTTTATTAAAAATATTAATAGACTATATATCGTGCATTTCTTATGCAAAAAATTAAATAAATTATGCAGGGTGTATTTTTCATGAAAAAAAATTAATAGACTATACATCGTTTATTTTTTAAGCAAAAAAATTTTTTATTGAAAAAATTTAATGGACTATACATCGTCTATTTTTCAAGCAAAAAAATTTTTATGAAAAAAATTTAATGGACTATACATAGTCTATTTTTCATGCAAAAACTAATTTTTATTAAAAAATTCAATGGACTATATATCGTGCATTTCTTATGCAAAAAATTAAAAAAACTATGCAGCGTCTATTTTTCATGCAGAAAATTTAATGGACTATACATCGTCTATTTTTCAAGCAAAAAAATTTTTTATGAAAAAAATTTAATGGACTATACATAGTCTATTTTTCGTGCAAAAACTAATTTTTATTAAAAATATTAATGGACTATATATCGTGCATTTCTTATGCAAAAAATTTTTTTTATGAAAAAAATTTAATGGACTATACATAGTCTATTTTTCGTGCAAAAACTAATTTTTATTAAAAATATTAATGGACTATACATCGTTCATTTCTTATGCAAAAAACTAAATGAACTATGCAGCGTCTATTTTTCATGCAGAAAATTTAATGGACTATACATCGTCTATTTTTCAAGCAAAAAAATTTTTTATGAAAAAAATTTAATGGACTATACATAGTCTATTTTTCATGGAAAAACTAATTTTTATTAAAAATATTAATAGACTATATATCGTGCATTTCTTATGCAAAAAATTAAATAAAATATGCAGCGTCTATTTTTCATGCAGAAAATTTAATGGACTATACATCGTCCATTTTTCAAGGAAAAAAATTTTTTATGAAAAAAATTTAATGGACTATAATCGTCTATTTTTCAAACAAAAAAATTTTTTATGAAAAAAATTTAATGGACTATACATAGTCTATTTTTCATGCAAAAACTAATTTTTATTAAAAAATTCAATGGACGATATATCGTGCATTTCTTATGCAAAAAATTAAAAAAACTATGCAGCGTCTATTTTTCATGCAGAAAATTTAATGGACTATACATCGTCTATTTTTCAAGCAAAAAAATTTTTTATGAAAAAAATTTAATGGGCTATACATCGTCTATTTTTGAAGCAAAAAATTTTTTTATGAAAAAAATTTAATGGACTATACATCGTCTATTTTTCAAGCAAAAAAATTTTTATGAAAAAAATTTAATGAACTATACATAGTCTATTTTTCATGCAAAAACTAATTTTTATTAAAAAATTCAATGGACGATATATCGTGCATTTCTTATGCAAAAAATTCAAAAAACTATGCAGCGTCTATTTTTCATGCAGAAAATTTAATGGACTAAACATCGTCTATTTTTCAAGCAAAAAAATTTTTTATGAAAAAAATTTAATGGACTATACATCGTCTATTTTTCAAGCAAAAAATTTTTTTATGAAAAAAATTTAATGGACTATACATAGACTATTTTTCATGCAAAAACTAATTTTTATTAAAAATATTAATAGACTATATATCGTGCATTTCTTATGCAAAAAACTAAATAAAATATGCAGCGTCTATTTTTCATGCAGAAAATTTAATGGACTATACATCGTCCATTTTTCAAGCAAAAAAATTTTTTATGAAAAAAATTTAATGGACTATACATAGTCTATTTTTCATGCAAAAACTAATTTTTATTAAAAATATTAATAGACTATATATCGTGCATTTCTTATGCAAAAAATTAAATAAATTATGCAGGGTGTATTTTTCATGAAAAAAAATTAATGGACTATACATCGTCTATTTTTCAAGCAAAAAAATTTTTTATGAAAAAAATTTAATGGACTATACATCGTCTATTTTTCAAGCAAAAAAATTTTTATGAAAAAAATTTAATGGACTATACATAGTCTATTTTTCATGCAAAAACTAATTTTTATTAAAAAATTCAATGGACTATATATCGTGCATTTCTTATGCAAAAAATTAAATAAACTATGGAGCGTCTATTTTTCATGCAGAAAATTTAATGGACTATACATCGTCTATTTTTCAAGCAAAAAAATTTTTTATGAAAAAAATTTAATGGACTATACTCGTCTATTTTTCAAGCAAAAAAATTTTTTATGAAAAAAATTTAATGGACTATACATAGTCTATTTTTCGTGCAAAAACTAATTTTTATTAAAAATATTAATGGACTATATATCGTGCATTTCTTATGCAAAAAATTTTTTTTATGAAAAAAATTTAATGGACTATACATAGTCTATTTTTCGTGCAAAAACTAATTTTTATTAAAAATATTAATGGACTATACATCGTTCATTTCTTATGCAAAAAACTAAATGAACTATGCAGCGTCTATTTTTCATGCAGAAAATTTAATGGACTATACATCGTCTATTTTTCAAGCAAAAAAATTTTTTATGAAAAAAATTTAATGGACTATACATCGTCTATTTTTCAAGCAAAAAAATTTTTTATGAAAAAAATTTAATGGACTATACATAGTCTATTTTTCATGCAAAAACTAATTTTTATTAAAAATATTAATAGACTATATATCGTGCATTTCTTATGCAAAAAATTAAATAAAATATGCAGCGTCTATTTTTCATGCAGAAAATTTAATGGACTATAATACATCGTCCATTTTTCAAGCAAAAAAATTTTTTATGAAAAAAATTTAATGGACTATACATAGTCTATTTTTCATGCAAAAACTAATTTTTATTAAAAATATTAATAGACTATATATCGTGCATTTCTTATGCAAAAAATTAAATAAATTATGCAGGGTGTATTTTTCATGAAAAAAAATTAATGGACTATACATCGTCTATTTTTCAAGCAAAAAAATTTTTTATGAAAAAAATTTAATGGACTATACATCGTCTATTTTTCAAGCAAAAAAATTTTTATGAAAAAAATTTAATGGACTATACATAGTCTATTTTTCATGCAAAAACTAATTTTTATTAAAAAATTCAATTGACTATATATCGTGCATTTCTTATGCAAAAAATTAAAAAAACTATGCAGCGTCTATTTTTCATGCAGAAAATTTAATGGACTATACATCGTCTATTTTTCAAGCAAAAAAATTTTTATGAAAAAAATTTAATGGACTATACATCGTCTATTTTTCAAGCAAAAAAATTTTTTATGAAAAAAATTTAATGGACTATACATAGTCTATTTTTCGTGCAAAAACTAATTTTTATTAAAAATATTAATGGACTATATATCGTGCATTTCTTATGCAAAAAATTTTTTTATGAAAAAAATTTAATGGACTATACATAGTCTATTTTTCGTGCAAAAACTAATTTTTATTAAAAATATTAATGGACTATACATCGTTCATTTCTTATGCAAAAAATTAAATGAACTATGCAGCGTCTATTTTTCATGCAGAAAATTTAATGGACTATACATCGTCTATTTTTCAAGCAAAAAAATTTTTTATGAAAAAAATTTAATGGACTATATATCATCTATTTTTTAAGCAAAAAAATTTTTTATGAAAAAAATTTAATGGACTATACATAGTCTATTTTTCATGCAAAAACTAATTTTTATTAAAAATATTAATAGACTATATATCGTGCATTTCTTATGCAAAAAATTAAATAAAATATGCAGCGTCTATTTTTCATGCAGAAAATTTAATGGACTATACATCGTCCATTTTTCAAGCAAAAAAATTTTTTATGAAAAAAATTTAATGGACTATAATCGTCTATTTTTCAAACAAAAAAATTTTTTATGAAAAAAATTTAATGGACTATACATAGTCTATTTTTCATGCAAAAACTAATTTTTATTAAAAAATTCAATGGACGATATATCGTGCATTTCTTATGCAAAAAATTAAAAAAACTATGCAGCGTCTATTTTTCATGCAGAAAATTTAATGGACTATACATCGTCTATTTTTCAAGCAAAAAAATTTTTTATGAAAAAAATTTAATGGGCTATACATCGTCTATTTTTCAAGCAAAAAAATTTTTTATGAAAAAAATTTAATGGACTATACATCGTCTATTTTTCAAGCAAAAAAATTTTTTATGAAAAAAATTTAATGGACTATACATAGTCTATTTTTCATGCAAAAACTAATTTTTATTAAAAATATTAATAGACTATATATCGTGCATTTCTTATGCAAAAAATTAAATAAAATATGCAGCGTCTATTTTTCATGCAGAAAATTTAATGGACTATACATCGTCCATTTTTCAAGCAAAAAAATTTTTTATGAAAAAAATTTAATGGACTATACATAGTCTATTTTTCATGCAAAAACTAATTTTTATTAAAAATATTAATAGACTATATATCGTGCATTTCTTATGCAAAAAATTAAATAAATTATGCAGGGTGTATTTTTCATGAAAAAAAATTAATAGACTATACATCGTTTATTTTTTAAGCAAAAAAATTTTTTATTGAAAAAATTTAATGGACTATACATCGTCTATTTTTCAAGCAAAAAAATTTTTATGAAAAAAATTTAATGGACTATACATAGTCTATTTTTCATGCAAAAACTAATTTTTATTAAAAAATTCAATGGACTATATATCGTGCATTTCTTATGCAAAAAATTAAAAAAACTATGCAGCGTCTATTTTTCATGCAGAAAATTTAATGGACTATACATCGTCTATTTTTCAAGCAAAAAAATTTTTTATGAAAAAAATTTAATGGACTATACATAGTCTATTTTTCGTGCAAAAACTAATTTTTATTAAAAATATTAATGGACTATATATCGTGCATTTCTTATGCAAAAAATTTTTTTTATGAAAAAAATTTAATGGACTATACATAGTCTATTTTTCGTGCAAAAACTAATTTTTATTAAAAATATTAATGGACTATACATCGTTCATTTCTTATGCAAAAAACTAAATGAACTATGCAGCGTCTATTTTTCATGCAGAAAATTTAATGGACTATACATCGTCTATTTTTCAAGCAAAAAAATTTTTTATGAAAAAAATTTAATGGACTATACATCGTCTATTTTTCAAGCAAAAAAATTTTTTATGAAAAAAAATTAATGGACTATATATCATCTATTTTTCAAGCAAAAAAATTTTTTATGAAAAAAATTTAATGGACTATACATAGTCTATTTTTCATGGAAAAACTAATTTTTATTAAAAATATTAATAGACTATATATCGTGCATTTCTTATGCAAAAAATTAAATAAAATATGCAGCGTCTATTTTTCATGCAGAAAATTTAATGGACTATACATCGTCTATTTTTCAAGCAAAAAAATTTTTTATGAAAAAAATTTAATGGACTATACTCGTCTATTTTTCAAGCAAAAAAATTTTTTATGAAAAAAATTTAATGGACTATACATAGTCTATTTTTCGTGCAAAAACTAATTTTTATTAAAAATATTAATGGACTATATATCGTGCATTTCTTATGCAAAAAATTTTTTTTATGAAAAAAATTTAATGGACTATACATAGTCTATTTTTCGTGCAAAAACTAATTTTTATTAAAAATATTAATGGACTATACATCGTTCATTTCTTATGCAAAAAACTAAATGAACTATGCAGCGTCTATTTTTCATGCAGAAAATTTAATGGACTATACATCGTCTATTTTTCAAGCAAAAAAATTTTTTATGAAAAAAATTTAATGGACTATACATCGTCTATTTTTCAAGCAAAAAAATTTTTTATGAAAAAAATTTAATGGACTATACATAGTCTATTTTTCATGCAAAAACTAATTTTTATTAAAAATATTAATAGACTATATATCGTGCATTTCTTATGCAAAAAATTAAATAAAATATGCAGCGTCTATTTTTCATGCAGAAAATTTAATGGACTATACATCGTCCATTTTTCAAGCAAAAAAATTTTTTATGAAAAAAATTTAATGGACTATACATAGTCTATTTTTCATGCAAAAACTAATTTTTATTAAAAATATTAATAGACTATATATCGTGCATTTCTTATGCAAAAAATTAAATAAATTATGCAGGGTGTATTTTTCATGAAAAAAAATTAATGGACTATACATCGTCTATTTTTCAAGCAAAAAAATTTTTTATGAAAAAAATTTAATGGACTATACATCGTCTATTTTTCAAGCAAAAAAATTTTTATGAAAAAAATTTAATGGACTATACATAGTCTATTTTTCATGCAAAAACTAATTTTTATTAAAAAATTCAATTGACTATATATCGTGCATTTCTTATGCAAAAAATTAAAAAAACTATGCAGCGTCTATTTTTCATGCAGAAAATTTAATGGACTATACATCGTCTATTTTTCAAGCAAAAAAATTTTTATGAAAAAAATTTAATGGACTATACATCGTCTATTTTTCAAGCAAAAAAATTTTTTATGAAAAAAATTTAATGGACTATACATAGTCTATTTTTCGTGCAAAAACTAATTTTTATTAAAAATATTAATGGACTATATATCGTGCATTTCTTATGCAAAAAATTTTTTTATGAAAAAAATTTAATGGACTATACATAGTCTATTTTTCGTGCAAAAACTAATTTTTATTAAAAATATTAATGGACTATACATCGTTCATTTCTTATGCAAAAAATTAAATGAACTATGCAACGTCTATTTTTCATGCAGAAAATTTAATGGACTATACATCGTCTATTTTTCAAGCAAAAAAATTTTTTATGAAAAAAATTTAATGGACTATATATCATCTATTTTTTAAGCAAAAAAATTTTTTATGAAAAAAATTTAATGGACTATACATAGTCTATTTTTCATGCAAAAACTAATTTTTATTAAAAATATTAATAGACTATATACCGTGCATTTCTTATGCAAAAAATTAAATAAAATATGCAGCGTCTATTTTTCATGCAGAAAATTTAATGGACTATACATCGTCCATTTTTCAAGCAAAAAAATTTTTTATGAAAAAAATTTAATGGACTATAATCGTCTATTTTTCAAACAAAAAAATTGTTTATGAAAAAAATTTAATGGACTATACATAGTCTATTTTTCATGCAAAAACTAATTTTTATTAAAAAATTCAATGGACGATATATCGTGCATTTCTTATGCAAAAAATTAAAAAAACTATGCAGCGTCTATTTTTCATGCAGAAAATTTAATGGACTATACATCGTCTATTTTTCAAGCAAAAAAATTTGTTATGAAAAAAATTTAATGGGCTATACATCGTCTATTTTTCAAGCAAAAAAATTTTTTATGAAAAAAATTTAATGGACTATACATCGTCTATTTTTCAAGCAAAAAAATTTTTTATGAAAAAAATTTAATGGACTATACATAGTCTATTTTTCATGCAAAAACTAATTTTTATTAAAAATATTAATAGACTATATATCGTGCATTTCTTATGCAAAAAATTAAATAAAATATGCAGCGTCTATTTTTCATGCAGAAAATTTAATGGACTATACATCGTCCATTTTTCAAGCAAAAAAATTTTTTATGAAAAAAATTTATACATAGTCTATTTTTCATGCAAAAACTAATTTTTATTAAAAATATTCAATGGAGTATATATCGTGCATTTCTTATGTAAAAAATTAAATAAACTATGCAGCGTCTATTTTTCATGCAGAAAATTTAATGGACTATACATCGTCTATTTTGCAAGCAAAAAAATTTTTTATGAAAAAAATTTAATGGACTATACATCGTCTATTTTTCAAGCAAAAAAATTTTTATGAAAAAAATTTAATGGACTATACATAGTCTATTTTTCATGCAAAAACTAATTTTTATTAAAAAATTCAATGGACTATATATCGTGCATTTCTTATACAAAAAATTAAAAAAACTATGCAGCGTCTATTTTTCATGCAGAAAATGTAATGGACTATACATCGTCTATTTTTCAAGCAAAAAAATTTTTTATGAAAAAAATTTAATGGACCATACATCGTCTATTTTTCAAGCAAAAAAATTTTTTATGAAAAAAATTTAATGGACTATACATAGTCTATTTTTCGTGCAAAAACTAATTTTTATTAAAAATATTAATGGACTATATATCGTGCATTTCTTATGCAAAAAATTTTTTTTATGAAAAAAATTTAATGCACTATACATAGTCTATTTTTCGTGCAAAAACTAATTTTTATTAAAAATATTAATGGACTATACATCGTTCATTTCTTATGCAAAAAACTAAATGAACTATGCAGCGTCTATTTTTCATGCAGAAAATTTAATGGACTATACATCGTCTATTTTTCAAGCAAAAAAATTTTTTATGAAAAAAATTTAATGGACTATACATAGTCTATTTTTCATGCAAAAACTAATTTTTATTAAAAATATTAATAGACTATATATCGTGCATTTCTTATGCAAAAAATTAAATAAAATATGCAGCGTCTATTTTTCATGCAGAAAATTTAATGGACTATACATCGTCCATTTTTCAAGCAAAAAAATTTTTTATGAAAAAAATTTAATGGACTATAATCGTCTATTTTTCAAACAAAAAATTTTTTATGAAAAAAATTTAATGGACTATACATAGTCTATTTTTCATGCAAAAACTAATTTTTATTAAAAAATTCAATGGACGATATATCGTGCATTTCTTATGCAAAAAATTAAAAAAACTATGCAGCGTCTATTTTTCATGCAGAAAATTTAATGGACTATACATCGTCTATTTTTCAAGCAAAAAAATTTTTTATGAAAAAAATTTAATGGGCTATACATCGTCTATTTTTCAAGGATAAAAATTTTTATGAAAAAAATTTAATGGACTATACATAGTCTATTTTTCATGCAAAAACTAATTTTTATTAAAAAATTCAATGGACTATATATCGTGCATTTCTTATGCAAAAAATTCAAAAAACTATGCAGCGTCTATTTTTCATGCAGAAAATTTAATGGACTATACATCGTGCATTTTTCAAGCAAAAAAATTTTTTATGAAAAAAATTTAATGGACTATACATAGTCTATTTTTCATGCAAAAGCTAATTTTTATTAAAAATATTAATAGACTATATATCGTGCATTTCTTATGCAAAAAATTAAATAAATTATGCAGGGTGTATTTTTCATGAAAAAAAATTAATGGACTTATACATCGTCTATTTTTCAAGCAAAAAAATTTTTTATGAAAAAAATTTAATGGACTATATATACATCGTCTATTTTTCAAGCAAAAAAATTTGTTATGAAAAAAATTTAATGGACTATACATAGTCTATTTTTCGTGCAAAAACTAATTTTTATTAAAAATATTAATGGACTATATATCGTGCATTTCTTATGCAAAAAATTTTTTTTATGAAAAAAATTTAATGGACTATACATAGTCTATTTTTCGTGCAAAAACTAATTTTTATTAAAAATATTAATGGACTATACATCGTTCATTTCTTATGCAAAAAACTAAATGAACTATGCAGCGTCTATTTTTCATGCAGAAAATTTAATGGACTATACATCGTCTATTTTCCAAGCAAAAAAATTTTTTATGAAAAAAATTTAATGGACTATACATCGTCTATTTTTCAAGCAAAAAAATTTTTTATGAAAAAAAATTAATGGACTATATATCATCTATTTTTCAAGCAAAAAAATTTTTTATGAAAAAAATTTAATGGACTATACATAGTCTATTTTTCATGCAAAAACTAATTTTTATTAAAAATATTAATAGACTATATATCGTGCATTTCTTATGCAAAAAATTAAATAAAATATGCAGCGTCTATTTTTCATGCAGAAAATTTAATGGACTATACATCGTCCATTTTTCAAGCAAAAAAATTTTTTATGAAAAAAATTTAATGGACTATAATCGTCTATTTTTCAAACAAAAAAATTTTTTATGAAAAAAATTTAATGGACTATACATAGTCTATTTTTCATGCAAAAACTAATTTTTATTAAAAAATTCAATGGACGATATATCGTGCATTTCTTATGCAAAAAATTAAAAAAACTATGCAGCGTCTATTTTTCATGCAGAAAATTTAATGGACTATACATCGTCTATTTTTCAAGCAAAAAAATTTTTTATGAAAAAAATTTAATGGGCTATATGGTCTATTTTTCAAGCAAAAAAATTTTGTATGAAAAAAATTTAATGGACTATACATCGTCTATTTTTCAAGCAAAAAAATTTTTATGAAAAAAATTTAATGGACTATACATAGTCTATTTTTCATGCAAAAACTAATTTTTATTAAAAAATTCAATGGACTATATATCGTGCATTTCTTATGCAAAAAATTCAAAAAACTATGCAGCGTCTATTTTTCATGCAGAAAATTTAATGGACTATACATCGTCTATTTTTCAAGCAAAAAATTTTTTTATGAAAAAAATTTAATGGACTTTACATCGTCTATTTTTCAAGCAAAAAAATTTTTTATGAAAAAAAATTAATGGACTATATATCATCTATTTTTCAAGCAAAAAAATTTTTTATGAAAAAAATTTAATGGACTATACATAGTCTATTTTTCATGCAAAAACTAATTTTTATTAAAAATATTAATAGACTATATATCGTGCATTTCTTATGCAAAAAATTAAATAAAATATGCAGCGTCTATTTTTCATGCAGAAAATTTAATGGACTATACATCGTCCATTTTTCAAGCAAAAAAATTTTTTATGAAAAAAATTTAATGGACTATAATCGTCTATTTTTCAAACAAAAAAATTTTTTATGAAAAAAATTTAATGGACTATACATAGTCTATTTTTCATGCAAAAACTAATTTTTATTAAAAAATTCAATGGACGATATATCATGCATTTCTTATGCAAAAAATTCAAAAAACTATGCAGCGTCTATTTTTCATGCAGAAAATTTAATGGACTATACATCGTCTATTTTTCAAGCAAAAAAATTTTTTATGAAAAAAATTTAATGGGCTATACATCGTCTATTTTTCATGCAAAAACTAATTTTTATTAAAAATATTAATAGACTATATATCGTGCATTTCTTATGCAAAAAATTAAATAAATTATGCAGGGTGTATTTTTCATGAAAAAAAATTAATGGACTATACATCGTCTATTTTTCAAGCAAAAAAATTTTTTATGAAAAAAATTTAATGGACTATATACATCGTCTATTTTTCAAGCAAAAAAATTTTTATGAAAAAAATTTAATGGACTATACATAGTCTATTTTTCATGCAAAAACTAATTTTTATTAAAAAATTCAATGGACTATATATCGTGCATTTCTTATGCAAAAAATTAAAAAAACTATGCAGCGTCTATTTTTCATGCAGAAAATTTAATGGACTATACATCGTCTATTTTTCAAGCAAAAAAATTTTTTATGAAAAAAATTTAATGGACTTATAATCGTCTATTTTTCAAGCAAAAGAATTTTTTATGAAAAAAATTTAATGGACTATACATAGTCTATTTTTCATGCAAAAACTAATTTTTATTAAAAATATTAATAGACTATATATCGTGCATTTCTTATGCAAAAAATTAAATAAATTATGCAGGGTGTATTTTTCATGAAAAAAAATTAATGGACTATACATCGTTTATTTTTTAAGCAAAAAAATTTTTTATTGAAAAAATTTAATGGACTATACATCGTCTATTTTTCAAGCAAAAAAATTTTTATGAAAAAAATTTAATGGACTATACATAGTCTATTTTTCATGCAAAAACTAATTTTTATTAAAAAATTCAATGGACTATATATCGTGCATTTCTTATGCAAAAAATTAAAAAAACTATGCAGCGTCTATTTTTCATGCAGAAAATTTAATGGACTATACATCGTCCATTTTTCAAGCAAAAAAATTTTTTATGAAAAAAATTTAATGGACTATACATAGTCTATTTTTCATGCAAAAACTAATTTTTATTAAAAATATTAATAGACTATATATCGTGCATTTCTTATGCAAAAAATTAAATAAATTATGCAGGGTGTATTTTTCATGAAAAAAAATTAATAGACTATACATCGTTTATTTTTTAAGCAAAAAAATTTTTTATTGAAAAAATTTAATGGACTATATATACATCGTCTATTTTTCAAGCAAAAAAATTTTTATGAAAAAAATTTAATGGACTATACATAGTCTATTTTTCATGCAAAAACTAATTTTTATTAAAAAATTCAATGGACTATATATCGTGCATTTCTTATGCAAAAAATTAAAAAAAATATGCAGCGTCTATTTTTCATGCAGAAAATTTAATGGACTATACATCGTCTATTTTTCAAGCAAAAAAATTTTTTATGAAAAAAATTTAATGGACTATACATAGTCTATTTTTCGTGCAAAAACTAATTTTTATTAAAAATATTAATAGACTATATATCGTGCATTTCTTATGCAAAAAATTTTTTTTATGAAAAAAATTTAATGGACTATACATAGTCTATTTTTCGTGCAAAAACTAATTTTTATTAAAAATATTAATGGACTATACATCGTTCATTTCTTATGCAAAAAACTAAATGAACTATGCAGCGTCTATTTTTCATGCAGAAAATTTAATGGACTATACATCGTCTATTTTTCAAGCAAAAAAATTTTTTATGAAAAAAATTTAATGGACTATACATCGTCTATTTTTCAAGCAAAAAAATTTTTTATGAAAAAAAATTAATGGACTATATATCATCTATTTTTCAAGCAAAAAAATTTTTTATGAAAAAAATTTAATGGACTATACATAGTCTATTTTTCATGGAAAAACTAATTTTTATTAAAAATATTAATAGACTATATATCGTGCATTTCTTATGCAAAAAATTAAATAAAATATGCAGCGTCTATTTTTCATGCAGAAAATTTAATGGGCTATACATCGTCCATTTTTCAAGGAAAAAAATTTTTTATGAAAAAAATTTAATGGACTATAATCGTCTATTTTTCAAACAAAAAAATTTTTTATGAAAAAAATTTAATGGACTATACATAGTCTATTTTTCATGCAAAAACTAATTTTTATTAAAAAATTCAATGGACGATATATCGTGCATTTCTTATGCAAAAAATTAAAAAAACTATGCAGCGTCTATTTTTCATGCAGAAAATTTAATGGACTATACATCGTCTATTTTTCAAGCAAAAAAATTTTTTATGAAAAAAATTTAATGGACTATACATCGTCTATTTTTCAAGCAAAAAAATTTTTTATGAAAAAAATTTAATGGACTATACATAGACTATTTTTCATGCAAAAACTAATTTTTATTAAAAATATTAATAGACTATATATCGTGCATTTCTTATGCAAAAAACTAAATAAAATATGCAGCGTCTATTTTTCATGCAGAAAATTTAATGGACTATACATCGTCCATTTTTCAAGCAAAAAAATTTTTTATGAAAAAAATTTAATGGACTATACATAGTCTATTTTTCATGCAAAAACTAATTTTTATTAAAAATATTAATAGACTATATATCGTGCATTTCTTATGCAAAAAATTAAATAAATTATGCAGGGTGTATTTTTCATGAAAAAAAATTAATGGACTATACATCGTCTATTTTTCAAGCAAAAAAATTTTTTATGAAAAAAATTTAATGGACTATACATCGTCTATTTTTCAAGCAAAAAAATTTTTATGAAAAAAATTTAATGGACTATACATAGTCTATTTTTCATGCAAAAACTAATTTTTATTAAAAAATTCAATGGACTATATATCGTGCATTTCTTATGCAAAAAATTAAATAAACTATGGAGCGTCTATTTTTCATGCAGAAAATTTAATGGACTATACATCGTCTATTTTTCAAGCAAAAAAATTTTTTATGAAAAAAATTTAATGGACTATACT
Source organism: Nowickia ferox (assembly GCA_936439885.1). NCBI lineage: Eukaryota > Metazoa > Arthropoda > Insecta > Diptera > Tachinidae > Nowickia > Nowickia ferox. The sequence continues at coordinate 13,601,478 of OW387025.1, forward strand.
CGTCTATTTTTCAAGCAAAAAAATTTTTTATGAAAAAAATTTAATGGACTATACATAGTCTATTTTTCGTGCAAAAACTAATTTTTATTAAAAATATTAATGGACTATATATCGTGCATTTCTTATGCAAAAAATTTTTTTTATGAAAAAAATTTAATGGACTATACATAGTCTATTTTTCGTGCAAAAACTAATTTTTATTAAAAATATTAATGGACTATACATCGTTCATTTCTTATGCAAAAAACTAAATGAACTATGCAGCGTCTATTTTTCATGCAGAAAATTTAATGGACTATACATCGTCTATTTTTCAAGCAAAAAAATTTTTTATGAAAAAAATTTAATGGACTATACATCGTCTATTTTTCAAGCAAAAAAATTTTTTATGAAAAAAATTTAATGGACTATACATAGTCTATTTTTCATGCAAAAACTAATTTTTATTAAAAATATTAATAGACTATATATCGTGCATTTCTTATGCAAAAAATTAAATAAAATATGCAGCGTCTATTTTTCATGCAGAAAATTTAATGGACTATACATCGTCCATTTTTCAAGCAAAAAAATTTTTTATGAAAAAAATTTAATGGACTATACATAGTCTATTTTTCATGCAAAAACTAATTTTTATTAAAAATATTAATAGACTATATATCGTGCATTTCTTATGCAAAAAATTAAATAAATTATGCAGGGTGTATTTTTCATGAAAAAAAATTAATGGACTATACATCGTCTATTTTTCAAGCAAAAAAATTTTTTATGAAAAAAATTTAATGGACTATACATCGTCTATTTTTCAAGCAAAAAAATTTTTATGAAAAAAATTTAATGGACTATACATAGTCTATTTTTCATGCAAAAACTAATTTTTATTAAAAAATTCAATTGACTATATATCGTGCATTTCTTATGCAAAAAATTAAAAAAACTATGCAGCGTCTATTTTTCATGCAGAAAATTTAATGGACTATACATCGTCTATTTTTCAAGCAAAAAAATTTTTATGAAAAAAATTTAATGGACTATACATCGTCTATTTTTCAAGCAAAAAAAATTTTTATGAAAAAAATTTAATGGACTATACATAGTCTATTTTTCGTGCAAAAACTAATTTTTATTAAAAATATTAATGGACTATATATCGTGCATTTCTTATGCAAAAAATTTTTTTATGAAAAAAATTTAATGGACTATACATAGTCTATTTTTCGTGCAAAAACTAATTTTTATTAAAAATATTAATGGACTATACATCGTTCATTTCTTATGCAAAAAATTAAATGAACTATGCAGCGTCTATTTTTCATGCAGAAAATTTAATGGACTATACATCGTCTATTTTTCAAGCAAAAAAATTTTTTATGAAAAAAATTTAATGGACTATATATCATCTATTTTTCAAGCAAAAAAATTTTTTATGAAAAAAATTTAATGGACTATACATAGTCTATTTTTCATGCAAAAACTAATTTTTATTAAAAAATTCAATGGACGATATATCGTGCATTTCTTATGCAAAAAATTAAAAAAACTATGCAGCGTCTATTTTTTATGCAGAAAATTTAATGGACTATACATCGTCTATTTTTCAAGCAAAAAAATTTTTTATGAAAAAAATTTAATGGGCTATACATCGTCTATTTTTCAAGCAAAAAAATTTTTTATGAAAAAAATTTAATGGACTATACATCGTCTATTTTTCAAGCAAAAAAATTTTTTATGAAAAAAATTTAATGGACTATACATAGTCTATTTTTCATGCAAAAACTAATTTTTATTAAAAATATTAATAGACTATATATCGTGCATTTCTTATGCAAAAAATTAAATAAATTATGCAGGGTGTATTTTTCATGAAAAAAAATTAATGGACTATATACATCGTCTATTTTTCAAGCAAAAAAATTTTTTATGAAAAAAATTTAATGGACTATACATCGTCTATTTTTCAAGCAAAAAAATTTTTATGAAAAAAATTTAATGGACTATACATAGTCTATTTTTCATGCAAAAACTAATTTTTATTAAAAAATTCAATGGACTATATATCGTGCATTTCTTATACAAAAAATTAAAAAAACTATGCAGCGTCTATTTTTCATGCAGAAAATTTAATGGACTATACATCGTCTATTTTTCAAGCAAAAAAATTTTTTATGAAAAAAATTTAATGGACCATACATCGTCTATTTTTCAAGCAAAAAAATTTTTTATGAAAAAAATTTAATGGACTATACATAGTCTATTTTTCGTGCAAAAACTAATTTTTATTAAAAATATTAATGGACTATATATCGTGCATTTCTTATGCAAAAAATTTTTTTTATGAAAAAAATTTAATGCACTATACATAGTCTATTTTTCGTGCAAAAACTAATTTTTATTAAAAATATTAATGGACTATACATCGTTCATTTCTTATGCAAAAAACTAAATGAACTATGCAGCGTCTATTTTTCATGCAGAAAATTTAATGGACTATACATCGTCTATTTTTCAAGCAAAAAAATTTTTTATGAAAAAAATTTAATGGACTATACATAGTCTATTTTTCATGCAAAAACTAATTTTTATTAAAAATATTAATAGACTATATATCGTGCATTTCTTATGCAAAAAATTAAATAAAATATGCAGCGTCTATTTTTCATGCAGAAAATTTAATGGACTATACATCGTCCATTTTTCAAGCAAAAAAATTTTTTATGAAAAAAATTTAATGGACTATAATCGTCTATTTTTCAAACAAAAAAATTTTTTATGAAAAAAATTTAATGGACTATACATAGTCTATTTTTCATGCAAAAACTAATTTTTATTAAAAAATTCAATGGACGATATATCGTGCATTTCTTATGCAAAAAATTAAAAAAACTATGCAGCGTCTATTTTTCATGCAGAAAATTTAATGGACTATACATCGTCTATTTTTCAAGCAAAAAAATTTTTTATGAAAAAAATTTAATGGGCTATACATCGTCTATTTTTCAAGGATAAAAATTTTTATGAAAAAAATTTAATGGACTATACATAGTCTATTTTTCATGCAAAAACTAATTTTTATTAAAAAATTCAATGGACTATATATCGTGCATTTCTTATGCAAAAAATTCAAAAAACTATGCAGCGTCTATTTTTCATGCAGAAAATTTAATGGACTATACATCGTGCATTTTTCAAGCAAAAAAATTTTTTATGAAAAAAATTTAATGGACTATACATAGTCTATTTTTCATGCAAAAGCTAATTTTTATTAAAAATATTAATAGACTATATATCGTGCATTTCTTATGCAAAAAATTAAATAAATTATGCAGGGTGTATTTTTCATGAAAAAAAATTAATGGACTATAATACATCGTCTATTTTTCAAGCAAAAAAATTTTTTATGAAAAAAATTTAATGGACTATATATACATCGTCTATTTTTCAAGCAAAAAAATTTTTTATGAAAAAAATTTAATGGACTATACATAGTCTATTTTTCGTGCAAAAACTAATTTTTATTAAAAATATTAATGGACTATATATCGTGCATTTCTTATGCAAAAAATTTTTTTTATGAAAAAAATTTAATGGACTATACATAGTCTATTTTTCGTGCAAAAACTAATTTTTATTAAAAATATTAATGGACTATACATCGTTCATTTCTTATGCAAAAAACTAAATGAACTATGCAGCGTCTATTTTTCATGCAGAAAATTTAATGGACTATACATCGTCTATTTTCCAAGCAAAAAAATTTTTTATGAAAAAAATTTAATGGACTATACATCGTCTATTTTTCAAGCAAAAAAATTTTTTATGAAAAAAAATTAATGGACTATATATCATCTATTTTTCAAGCAAAAAAATTTTTTATGAAAAAAATTTAATGGACTATACATAGTCTATTTTTCATGCAAAAACTAATTTTTATTAAAAATATTAATAGACTATATATCGTGCATTTCTTATGCAAAAAATTAAATAAAATATGCAGCGTCTATTTTTCATGCAGAAAATTTAATGGACTATACATCGTCCATTTTTCAAGCAAAAAAATTTTTTATGAAAAAAATTTAATGGACTATAATCGTCTATTTTTCAAACAAAAAAATTTTTTATGAAAAAAATTTAATGGGCTATACATAGTCTATTTTTCATGCAAAAACTAATTTTTATTAAAAAATTCAATGGACGATATATCGTGCATTTCTTATGCAAAAAATTAAAAAAACTATGCAGCGTCTATTTTTCATGCAGAAAATTTAATGGACATACATCGTCTATTTTTCAAGCAAAAAAATTTTTTATGAAAAAAATTTAATGGGCTATACATCGTCTATTTTTCAAGCAAAAAAATTTTTTATGAAAAAAATTTAATGGACTATACATCGTCTATTTTTCAAGCAAAAAAATTTTTATGAAAAAAATTTAATGGACTATACATAGTCTATTTTTCATGCAAAAACTAATTTTTATTAAAAAATTCAATGGACTATATATCGTGCATTTCTTATGCAAAAAATTCAAAAAACTATGCAGCGTCTATTTTTCATGCAGAAAATTTAATGGACTATACATCGTCTATTTTTCAAGCAAAAAATTTTTTTATGAAAAAAATTTAATGGACTTTACATCGTCTATTTTTCAAGCAAAAAAATTTTTTATGAAAAAAATTTAATGGACTATACATAGTCTATTTTTCATGCAAAAACTAATTTTTATTAAAAATATTAATAGACTATATATCGTGCATTTCTTATGCAAAAAATAAAATAAAATATGCAGCGTCTATTTTTCATGCAGAAAATTTAATGGACTATACATCGTCCATTTTTCAAGCAAAAAAATTTTTTATGAAAAAAATTTAATGGACTATATATACATAGTCTATTTTTCATGCAAAAACTAATTTTTATTAAAAATATTAATAGACTATATATCGTGCATTTCTTATGCAAAAAATTAAATAAATTATGCAGGGTGTATTTTTCATGAAAAAAAATTAATGGACTATACATCGTCTATTTTTCAAGCAAAAAAATTTTTTATGAAAAAAATTTAATGGACTATACATCGTCTATTTTTCAAGCAAAAAAATTTTTATGAAAAAAATTTAATGGACTATACATAGTCTATTTTTCATGCAAAAACTAATTTTTATTAAAAAATTCAATGGACTATATATCGTGCATTTCTTATGGAAAAAATTTTTTTTATGAAAAAAATTTAATGGACTATACATAGTCTATTTTTCGTGCAAAAACTAATTTTTATTAAAAATATTAATGGACTATACATCGTTCATTTCTTATGCAAAAAATTAAAAAAACTATGCAGCGTCTATTTTTCATGCAGAAAATTTAATGGACTATACATCGTCTATTTTTCAAGCAAAAAAATTTTTTATGAAAAAAATTTAATGGACCATACATCGTCTATTTTTCAAGCAAAAAAATTTTTTATGAAAAAAATTTAATGGACTATACATAGTCTATTTTTCGTGCAAAAACTAATTTTTATTAAAAATATTAATGGACTATATATCGTGCATTTCTTATGCAAAAAATTTTTTTTATGAAAAAAATTTAATGCACTATACATAGTCTATTTTTCGTGCAAAAACTAATTTTTATTAAAAATATTAATGGACTATACATCGTTCATTTCTTATGCAAAAAACTAAATGAACTATGCAGCGTCTATTTTTCATGCAGAAAATTTAATGGACTATACATCGTCTATTTTTCAAGCAAAAAAATTTTTTATGAAAAAAATTTAATGGACTATACATAGTCTATTTTTCATGCAAAAACTAATTTTTATTAAAAATATTAATAGACTATATATCGTGCATTTCTTATGCAAAAAATTAAATAAAATATGCAGCGTCTATTTTTCATGCAGAAAATTTAATGGACTATACATCGTCCATTTTTCAAGCAAAAAAATTTTTTATGAAAAAAATTTAATGGACTATAATCGTCTATTTTTCAAACAAAAAAATTTTTTATGAAAAAAATTTAATGGACTATACATAGTCTATTTTTCATGCAAAAACTAATTTTTATTAAAAAATTCAATGGACGATATATCGTGCATTTCTTATGCAAAAAATTAAAAAAACTATGCAGCGTCTATTTTTCATGCAGAAAATTTAATGGACTATACATCGTCTATTTTTCAAGCAAAAAAATTTTTTATGAAAAAAATTTAATGGGCTATACATCGTCTATTTTTCAAGGATAAAAATTTTTATGAAAAAAATTTAATGGACTATACATAGTCTATTTTTCATGCAAAAACTAATTTTTATTAAAAATATTAATAGACTATATATCGTGCATTTCTTATGCAAAAAATTAAATAAATTATGCAGGGTGTATTTTTCATGAAAAAAAATTAATGGACTATACATCGTCTATTTTTCAAGCAAAAAAATTTTTTATGAAAAAAATTTAATGGACTATATATACATCGTCTATTTTTCAAGCAAAAAAATTTTTTATGAAAAAAATTTAATGGACTATACATAGTCTATTTTTCGTGCAAAAACTAATTTTTATTAAAAATATTAATGGACTATATATCGTGCATTTCTTATGCAAAAAAATTTTTTTATGAAAAAAATTTAATGGACTATACATAGTCTATTTTTCGTGCAAAAACTAATTTTTATTAAAAATATTAATGGACTATACATCGTTCATTTCTTATGCAAAAAACTAAATGAACTATGCAGCGTCTATTTTTCATGCAGAAAATTTAATGGACTATACATCGTCTATTTTCCAAGCAAAAAAATTTTTTATGAAAAAAATTTAATGGACTATACATCGTCTATTTTTCAAGCAAAAAAATTTTTTATGAAAAAAATTTAATGGACTATACATAGTCTATTTTTCGTGCAAAAACTAATTTTTATTAAAAATATTAATGGACTATATATCGTGCATTTCTTATGCAAAAAATTTTTTTTATGAAAAAAATTTAATGCACTATACATAGTCTATTTTTCGTGCAAAAACTAATTTTTATTAAAAATATTAATGGACTATACATCGTTCATTTCTTATGCAAAAAACTAAATGAACTATGCAGCGTCTATTTTTCATGCAGAAAATTTAATGGACTATACATCGTCTATTTTTCAAGCAAAAAAATTTTTTATGAAAAAAATTTAATGGACTATACATAGTCTATTTTTCATGCAAAAACTAATTTTTATTAAAAATATTAATAGACTATATATCGTGCATTTCTTATGCAAAAAATTAAATAAAATATGCAGCGTCTATTTTTCATGCAGAAAATTTAATGGACTATACATCGTCCATTTTTCAAGCAAAAAAATTTTGTATGAAAAAAATTTAATGGACTATAATCGTCTATTTTTCAAACAAAAAAATTTTTTATGAAAAAAATTTAATGGACTATACATAGTCTATTTTTCATGCAAAAACTAATTTTTATTAAAAAATTCAATGGACGATATATCGTGCATTTCTTATGCAAAAAATTAAAAAAACTATGCAGCGTCTATTTTTCATGCAGAAAATTTAATGGACTATACATCGTCTATTTTTCAAGCAAAAAAATTTTTTATGAAAAAAATTTAATGGGCTATACATCGTCTATTTTTCAAGCAAAAAAATTTTTTATGAAAAAAATTTAATGGACTATACATCGTCTATTTTTCAAGCAAAAAAATTTTTATGAAAAAAATTTAATGGACTATACATAGTCTATTTTTCATGCAAAAACTAATTTTTATTAAAAATATTAATAGACTATATATCGTGCATTTCTTATGCAAAAAATGAAATAAAATATGCAGCGTCTATTTTTCATGCAGAAAATTTAATGGACTATACATCGTCCATTTTTCAAGCAAAAAAATTTTTTATGAAAAAAATTTAATGGACTATATATACATAGTCTATTTTTCATGCAAAAACTAATTTTTATTAAAAATATTAATAGACTATATATCGTGCATTTCTTATGCAAAAAATTAAATAAATTATGCAGGGTGTATTTTTCATGAAAAAAAATTAATGGACTATACATCGTCTATTTTTCAAGCAAAAAAATTTTTTATGAAAAAAATTTAATGGACTATACATCGTCTATTTTTCAAGCAAAAAAATTTTTATGAAAAAAATTTAATGGACTATACATAGTCTATTTTTCATGCAAAAACTAATTTTTATTAAAAAATTCAATGGACTATATATCGTGCATTTCTTATGCAAAAAATTTTTTTTATGAAAAAAATTTAATGGACTATACATAGTCTATTTTTCGTGCAAAAACTAATTTTTATTAAAAATATTAATGGACTATACATCGTTCATTTCTTATGCAAAAAATTAAAAAAACTATGCAGCGTCTATTTTTCATGCAGAAAATTTAATGGACTATACATCGTCTATTTTTCAAGCAAAAAAATTTTTTATGAAAAAAATTTAATGGACTATACATCGTCTATTTTTCAAGCAAAAAAATTTTTATGAAAAAAATTTAATGGACTATACATAGTCTATTTTTCATGCAAAAACTAATTTTTATTAAAAAATTCAATGGACTATATATCGTGCATTTCTTATGCAAAAAATTAAAAAAACTATGCAGCGTCTATTTTTCATGCAGAAAATTTAATGGACTATACATCGTCTATTTTTCAAGGAAAAAAATTTTTTATGAAAAAAATTTAATGGACTATACATCGTCTATTTTTCAAGCAAAAAAATTTTTTATGAAAAAAATTTAATGGACTATACATAGTCTATTTTTCGTGCAAAAACTAATTTTTATTAAAAATATTAATGGACTATATATCGTGCATTTCTTATGCAAAAAATTTTTTTTATGAAAAAAATTTAATGGACTATACATAGTCTATTTTTCGTGCAAAAACTAATTTTTATTAAAAATATTAATGGACTATACATCGTTCATTTCTTATGCAAAAAACTAAATGAACTATGCAGCGTCTATTTTTTATGCAGAAAATTTAATGGACTATACATCGTCTATTTTTCAAGCAAAAAAATTTTTTATGAAAAAAATTTAATGGACTATACATCGTCTATTTTTCAAGCAAAAAAAAATTTTTATGAAAAAAAATTAATGGACTATACATAGTCTATTTTTCATGCAAAAACTAATTTTTATTAAAAAATTCAATGGACGATATATCGTGCATTTCTTATGCAAAAAATTAAATAAAATATGCAGCGTCTATTTTTCATGCAGAAAATTTAATGGACTATACATCGTCCATTTTTCAAGCAAAAAAATTTTTTATGAAAAAAATTTAATGGACTATAATCGTCTATTTTTCAAACAAAAAAATTTTTTATGAAAAAAATTTAATGGACTATACATAGTCTATTTTTCATGCAAAAACTAATTTTTATTAAAAAATTCAATGGACGATATATCGTGCATTTCTTATGCAAAAAATTAAAAAAACTATGCAGCGTCTATTTTTCATGCAGAAAATTTAATGGACTATACATCGTCTATTTTTCAAGCAAAAAAATTTTTTATGAGAAAAATTTAATGGGCTATACATCGTCTATTTTTCAAGCAAAAAAATTTTTTATGAAAAAAATTTAATGGACTATACATCGTCTATTTTTCAAGCAAAAAAATTTTTATGAAAAAAATTTAATGGACTATACATAGTCTATTTTTCATGCAAAAACTAATTTTTATTAAAAAATTCAATGGACTATATATCGTGCATTTCTTATGCAAAAAATTCAAAAAACTATGCAGCGTCTATTTTTCATGCAGAAAATTTAATGGACTATACATCGTCTATTTTTCAAGCAAAAAAATTTTTTATGAAAAAAATTTAATGGACTATACATAGTCTATTTTTCATGCAAAAACTAATTTTTATTAAAAATATTAATAGACTATATATCGTGCATTTCTTATGCAAAAAATTAAATAAATTATGCAGGGTGTATTTTTCATGAAAAAAAATTAATGGACTATACATCGTCTATTTTTCAAGCAAAAAAATTGTTTATGAAAAAAATTTAATGGACTATACATCGTCTATTTTTCAAGCAAAAAAATTTTTATGAAAAAAATTTAATGGACTATACATAGTCTATTTTTCATGCAAAAACTAATTTTTATTAAAAAATTCAATGCACTATATATCGTGCATTTCTTATTCAAAAAATTAAAAAAACTATGCAGCGTCTATTTTTCATGCAGAAAATTTAATGGACTATACATCGTCTATTTTTCAAGCAAAAAAATTTTTTATGAAAAAAATTTAATGGACTATACATCGTCTATTTTTCAAGTAAAAAAATTTTTTATGAAAAAAATTTAATGGACTATACATAGTCTATTTTTCATGCAAAAACTAATTTTTATTAAAAAATTCAATGGACTATATATCGTGCATTTCTTATGCAAAAAATTCAAAAAACTATGCAGCGTCTATTTTTCATGCAGAAAATTTAATGGACTATACATCGTCTATTTTTAAGCAAAAAAATTTTTTATGAAAAAAATCAAATTCAAGCAAAAAAATTTTTTATGAAAAAAATTTAATGGACTATACATAGTCTATTTTTCATGCAAAAACTAATTTTTATTAAAAATATTAATAGACTATATATCGTGCATTTCTTATGCAAAAAATTAAATAAAATATGCAGCGTCTATTTTTCATGCAGAAAATTTAATGGACTATACATCGTCCATTTTTCAAGCAAAAAAATTTTTTATGAAAAAAATTTAATGGACTATAATCGTCTATTTTTCAAACAAAAAAATTTTTTATGAAAAAAATTTAATGGACTATACATAGTCTATTTTTCATGCAAAAACTAATTTTTATTAAAAAATTCAATGGACGATATATCGTGCATTTCTTATGCAAAAAATTAAAAAAACTATGCAGCGTCTATTTTTCATGCAGAAAATTTAATGGACTATACATCGTCTATTTTTCAAGCAAAAAAATTTTTTATGAAAAAAATTTAATGGGCTATACATCGTCTATTTTTCAAGCAAAAAAATTTTTTATGAAAAAAATTTAATGGACTATACATCGTCTATTTTTCAAGCAAAAAAATTTTTATGAAAAAAATTTAATGGACTATACATAGTCTATTTTTCATGCAAAAACTAATTTTTATTAAAAAATTCAATGGACTATATATCGTGCATTTCTTATGCAAAAAATTAAAAAAACTATGCAGCGTCTATTTTTCATGCAGAAAATTTAATGGACTATACATCGTCTATTTTTCAAGGAAAAAAATTTTTTATGAAAAAAATTTAATGGACTATACATCGTCTATTTTTCAAGCAAAAAAATTTTTTATGAAAAAAATTTAATGGACTATACATAGTCTATTTTTCGTGCAAAAACTAATTTTTATTAAAAATATTAATGGACTATATATCGTGCATTTCTTATGCAAAAAATTAAATAAAATATGCAGCGTCTATTTTTCATGCAGAAAATTTAATGGACTATACATCGTCCATTTTTCAAGCAAAAAAATTTTTATGAAAAAAATTTAATGGACTATACATAGTCTATTTTTCATGCAAAAACTAATTTTTATTAAAAATATTAATAGACTATATGTCGTGCATTTCTTATGCAAAAAATTAAATAAATTATGCAGGGTGTATTTTTCATGAAAAAAAATTAATGGACTATACATCGTCTATTTTTCAAGGAAAAAAATTTTTTATGAAAAAAATTTAATGGACTATACATCGTCTATTTTTCAAGCAAAAAAATTTTTATGAAAAAAATTTAATGGACTATACATAGTCTATTTTTCATGCAAAAACTAATTTTTATTAAAAAATTCAATGGACTATATATCGTGCATTTCTTATGCAAAAAATTATACATCGTCTATTTTTCAAGCAAAAAAATTTTTTATGAAAAAAATTTAATGGACTATACATAGTCTATTTTTCGTGCAAAAACTAATTTTTATTAAAAATATTAATGGACTATATATCGTGCATTTCTTATGCAAAAAATTTTTTTTATGAAAAAAATTTAATGGACTATACATAGTCTATTTTTCGTGCAAAAACTAATTTTTATTAAAAATATTAATGGACTATACATCGTTCATTTCTTATGCAAAAAACTAAATGAACTATGCAGCGTCTATTTTTTATGCAGAAAATTTAATGGACTATACATCGTCTATTTTTCAAGCAAAAAAATTTTTTATGAAAAAAATTTAATGGACTCTACATAGTCTATTTTTCATGCAAAAACTAATTTTTATTAAAAATATTAATAGACTATATATCGTGCATTTCTTATGCAAAAAATTAAATAAAATATGCAGCCGTCTATTTTTCATGCAGAAAATTTAATGGACTATACATCGTCCATTTTTCAAGCAAAAAAATTTTTTATGAAAAAAATTTAATGGACTATAATCGTCTATTTTTCAAACAAAAAAATTTTTTATGAAAAAAATTTAATGGACTATACATAGTCTATTTTTCATGCAAAAACTAATTTTTATTAAAAAATTCAATGGACTATATATCGTGCATTTCTTATGCAAAAAATTCAAAAAACTATGCAGCGTCTATTTTTCATGCAGAAAATTTAATGGACTATACATCGTCTATTTTTAAGCAAAAAAATTTTTTATGAAAAAAATTTAATGGACTATAAATCGTCTATTTTTCAAGCAAAAAAATTTTTTATGAAAAAAATTTAATGGACTATACATAGTCTATTTTTCATGCAAAAACTAATTTTTATTAAAAATATTAATAGACTATATATCGTGCATTTCTTATGCAAAAAATTAAATAAAATATGCAGCGTCTATTTTTCATGCAGAAAATTTAATGGACTATACATCGTCCATTTTTCAAGCAAAAAAATTTTTTATGAAAAAAATTTAATGGACTATAATCGTCTATTTTTCAAACAAAAAAATTTTTTATGAAAAAAATTTAATGGACTATACATAGTCTATTTTTCATGCAAAAACTAATTTTTATTAAAAAATTCAATGGACGATATATCGTGCATTTCTTATGCAAAAAATTAAAAAAACTACGCAGCGTCTATTTTTCATGCAGAAAATTTAATGGACTATACATCGTCTATTTTTCAAGCAAAAAAATTTTTTATGAAAAAAATTTAATGGGCTATACATCGTCTATTTTTCAAGCAAAAAAATTTTTTATGAAAAAAATTTAATGGACTATACATCGTCTATTTTTCAAGCAAAAAAATTTTTATGAAAAAAATTTAATGGACTATACATAGTCTATTTTTCATGCAAAAACTAATTTTTATTAAAAAATTCAATGGACTATATATCGTGCATTTCTTATGCAAAAAATTCAAAAAACTATGCAGCGTCTATTTTTCATGCAGAAAATTTAATGGACTATACATCGTCTATTTTTCAAGGAAAAAAATTTTTTATGAAAAAAATTTAATGGACTATACATAGTCTATTTTTCATGCAAAAACTAATTTTTATTAAAAATATTAATAGACTATATATCGTGCATTTCTTATGCAAAAAATTAAATAAATTATGCAGGGTGTATTTTTCATGAAAAAAAATTAATGGACTATACATCGTCTATTTTTCAAGCAAAAAAATTGTTTATGAAAAAAATTTAATGGACTATACATCGTCTATTTTTCAAGCAAAAAAATTTTTATGAAAAAAATTTAATGGACTATACATAGTCTATTTTTCATGCAAAAACTAATTTTTATTAAAAAATTCAATGCACTATATATCGTGCATTTCTTATTCAAAAAATTAAAAAAACTATGCAGCGTCTATTTTTCATGCAGAAAATTTAATGGACTATACATCGTCTATTTTTCAAGCAAAAAAATTTTTTATGAAAAAAATTTAATGGACTATACATCGTCTATTTTTCAAGCAAAAAAATTTTTTATGAAAAAAATTTAATGAAATATACATCGTCTATTTTTCATGCAAAAACTAATTTTTATTAAAAAATTCAATGGACTATATATCGTGCATTTCTTATGCAAAAAATTAAAAAAACTATGCAGCGTCTATTTTTCATGCAGAAAATTTAATGGACTATACATCGTCTATTTTTCAAGCAAAAAAATTTTTTATGAAAAAAATTTAATGGACTATTATACATCGTCTATTTTTCAAGTAAAAAAATTTTTTATGAAAAAAATGTAATGGACTATACATAGTCTATTTTTCGTGCAAAAACTAATTTTTATTAAAAATATTAATGGACTATATATCGTGCATTTCTTCTGCAAAAAATTTTTTTTATGAAAAAAATTTAATGGACTATACATAGTCTATTTTTCGTGCAAAAACTAATTTTTATTAAAAATATTAATGGACTATACATCGTTCATTTCTTATGCAAAAAACTAAATGAACTATGCAGCGTCTATTTTTCATGCAGAAAATTTAATGGACTATACATCTTCTATTTTTCAAGCAAAAAAATTTTTTATGAAAAAAATTTAATGGACTATACATCGTCTATTTTTCAAGTAAAAAAATTTTTTATGAAAAAAATTTAATGGACTATACATAGTCTATTTTTCGTGCAAAAACTATTTTTTATTAAAAATATTAATGGACTATATATCGTGCATTTCTTATGCAAAAAATTTTTTTTATGAAAAAAATTTAATGGACTATACATAGTCTATTTTTCGTGCAAAAACTAATTTTTATTAAAAATATTAATGGACTATACATCGTATATTTTTCAAGCAAAAAAATTTTTTATGAAAAAAAATTAATGGACTATATATCATCTATTTTTCAAGCAAAAAAATTTTTTATGAAAAAAATTTAATGGACTATACATAGTCTATTTTTCATGCAAAAACTAATTTTTATTAAAAATATTAATAGACTATATATCGTGCATTTCTTATGCAAAAAATTAAATAAAATATGCAGCGTCTATTTTTCATGCAGAAAATTTAATGGACTAAACATCGTCCATTTTTCAAGCAAAAAAATTTTTTATGAAAAAAATTTAATGGACTATAATCGTCTATTTTTCAAACAAAAAAATTTTTTATGAAAAAAATTTAATGGACTATACATAGTCTATTTTTCATGCAAAAACTAATTTTTATTAAAAAATTCAATGGACGATATATCGTGCATTTCTTATGCAAAAAATTAAAAAAACTATGCAGCGTCTATTTTTCATGCAGAAAATTTAATGGACTATACATCGTCCATTTTTCAAGCAAAAAAATTTTTTATGAAAAAAATTTAATGGACTATACATAGTCTATTTTTCATGCAAAAACTAATTTTTATTAAAAATATTAATAGACTATATATCGTGCATTTCTTATGCAAAAAATTAAATAAATTATGCAGGGTGTATTTTTCATGAAAAAAAATTAATGGACTATACATCGTCTATTTTTCAAGCAAAAAAATTTTTTATGTAAAAAATTTAATGGACTATACATAGTCTATTTTTCGTGCAAAAACTAATTTTTATTAAAAATATTAATGGACTATATATCGTGCATTTCTTATGCAAAAAATTTTTTTTATGAAAAAAATTTAATGGACTATACATAGTCTATTTTTCATGCAAAAACTAATTTTTATTAAAAATATTAATAGACTATATATCGTGCATTTCTTATGCAAAAAATTAAATAAATTATGCAGGGTGTATTTTTCATGAAAAAAAATTAATGGACTATACATCGTCTATTTTTCAAGCAAAAAAATTTTTTATGAAAAAAATTTAATGGACTATACATAGTCTATTTTTCATGCAAAAACTAATTTTTATTAAAAATATTAATAGACTATATATCGTGCATTTCTTATGCAAAAAATTAAATAAATTATGCAGGGTGTATTTTTCATGAAAAAAAATTAATGGACTATACATCGTCTATTTTTCAAGCAAAAAAATTTTTTATGAAAAAAATTTAATGGACTATACATAGTCTATTTTTCGTGCAAAAACTAATTTTTATTAAAAATATTAATGGACTATACATCGTTCATTTCTTATGCAAAAAACTAAATGAACTATGCAGCGTCTATTTTTCATGCAGAAAATTTAATGGACTATACATCGTCTATTTTTCAAGGAAAAAAATTTTTTATGAAAAAAATTTAATGGACTATACATCGTCTATTTTTCAAGCAAAAAAATTTTTTATGAAAAAAAATTAATGGACTATATATCATCTATTTTTCAAGCAAAAAAATTTTTTATGAAAAAAATTTAATGGACTATACATAGTCTATTTTTCATGCAAAAACTAATTTTTATTAAAAATATTAATAGACTATATATCGTGCATTTCTTATGCAAAAAATTAAATAAAATATGCAGCGTCTATTTTTCATGCAGAAAATTTAATGGACTATATATACATCGTCCATTTTTCAAGCAAAAAAATTTTTTATGAAAAAAATTTAATGGACTATAAGTCTATTTTTCATGCAAAAACTAATTTTTATTAAAAATATTAATAGACTATATATCGTGCATTTCTTATGCAAAAAATTAAATAAATTATGCAGGGTGTATTTTTCATGAAAAAAAATTAATGGACTATACATCGTCTATTTTTCAAGCAAAAAAATTTTTTATGAAAAAAATTTAATGGACTATACATCGCCTATTTTTCAAGCAAAAAATTTTTATGAAAAAAATTTAATGGACTATACATAGTCTATTTTTCATGCAAAAACTAATTTTTATTAAAAAATTCAATGGACTATATATCGTGCATTTCTTATGCAAAAAATTAAAAAAACTATGCAGCGTCTATTTTTCATGCAGAAAATTTAATGGACTATACATCGTCTATTTTTCAAGCAAAAAAATTTTTTATGAAAAAAATTTAATGGACTATCGTCTATTTTTCAAGCAAAAAAATTTTTTATGAAAAAAATTTAATGCACTATACATAGTCTATTTTTCGTGCAAAAACTAATTTTTATTAAAAATATTAATGGACTATATATCGTGCATTTCTTATGCAAAAAATTTTTTTTATGAAAAAAATTTAATGGACTATACATAGTCTATTTTTCGTGCAAAAACTAATTTTTATTAAAAATATTAATGGACTATACATCGTTCATTTCTTATGCAAAAAACTAAATGAACTATGCAGCGTCTATTTTTCATGCAGAAAATTTAATGGACTATACATCGTCTATTTTTCAAGCAAAAAAATTTTTTATGAAAAAAATTTAATGGACTATACATCGTCTATTTTTCAAGCAAAAAAATTTTTTATGAAAAAAAATTAATGGACTATATATCATCTATTTTGCAAGCAAAAAAATTTTTTATGAAAAAAATTTAATGGACTATACATAGTATATTTTTCATGCAAAAACTAATTTTTATTAAAAATATTAATAGACTATATATCGTGCATTTCTTATGCAAAAAATTAAATAAAATATGCAGCGTCTATTTTTCATGCAGAAAATTTAATGGACTATACATCGTCTATTTTTCAAGCAAAAAAATTTTTTATGAAAAAAATTTAATGGGCTATACATCGTCTATTTTTCAAGCAAAAAAATTTTTTATGAAAAAAATTTAATGGACTATACATCGTCTATTTTTCAAGCAAAAAAATTTTTATGAAAAAAATTTAATGGACTATACATAGTCTATTTTTCATGCAAAAACTAATTTTTATTAAAAAATTCAATGGACTATATATCGTGCATTTCTTATGCAAAAAATTCAAAAAACTATGCAGCGTCTATTTTTCATGCAGAAAATTTAATGGACTATACATCGTCTATTTTTCAAGAAAAAAAATTTTTTATGAAAAAAATTTAATGGACTATACATCGTCTATTTTTCAAGCAAAAAAATTTTTTATGAAAAAAATTTAATGGACTATACATAGTCTATTTTTCATGCAAAAACTAATTTTTATTAAAAATATTAATAGACTATATATCGTGCATTTCTTATGCAAAAAAATTAAATAAAATATGCAGCGTCTATTTTTCATGCAGAAAATTTAATGGACTATACATCGTCTATTTTTCAAGCAAAAAAATTTTTTATGAAAAAAATTTAATGGACTATACATCGTCTATTTTTCAAGCAAAAAAATTTTTTATGAAAAAAATTTAATGGACTATACATAGTCTATTTTTCATGCAAAAACTAATTTTTATTAAAAATATTAATAGACTATATATCGTGCATTTCTTATGCAAAAAATTAAATAAAATATGCAGCGTCTATTTTTCATGCAGAAAATTTAATGGACTATACATCGTCTATTTTTCAAGCAAAAAAATTTTTTATGAAAAAAATTTAATGGACTATACATCGTCTATTTTCAAGCAAAAAAATTTTTATGAAAAAAATTTAATGGACTATAATCGTCTATTTTTCAAACAAAAAAATTTTTTATGAAAAAAATTTAATGGACTATACATAGTCTATTTTTCATGCAAAAACTAATTTTTATTAAAAAAATTCAATGGACGATATATCGTGCATTTCTTATGCAAAAAATTAAAAAAACTATGCAGCGTCTATTTTTCATGCAGAAAATTTAATGGACTATACATCGTCTATTTTTCAAGCAAAAAAATTTTTTATGAAAAAAATTTAATGGGCTATATATACATCGTCTATTTTTCAAGCAAAAAAATTTTTTATGAAAAAAATTTAATGGACTATACATCGTCTATTTTTAAAGCAAAAAAATTTTTATGAAAAAAATTTAATGGACTATACATAGTCTATTTTTCATGCAAAACCTAATTTTTATTAAAAAATTCAATGGACTATATATCGTGCATTTCTTATGCAAAAAATTCAAAAAACTATGCAGCGTCTATTTTTCATGCAGAAAATTTAATGGACTATACATCGTCTATTTTTCAAGCAAAAAAATTTTTTATGAAAAAAATTTAATGGACTATACATCGTCTATTTTTCAAGCAAAAAAATTTTTTATGAAAAAAATTTAATGGACTATACATAGTCTATTTTTCATGCAAAAACTAATTTTTATTAAAAATATTAATAGACTATATATCGTGCATTTCTTATGCAAAAAATTAAATAAAATATGCAGCGTCTATTTTTCATGCAGAAAATTTAATGGACTATATATACATCGTCCATTTTTCAAGCAAAAAAATTTTTTATGAAAAAAATTTAATGGACTATACATAGTCTATTTTTCATGCAAAAACTAATTTTTATTAAAAATATTAATAGACTATATATCGTGCATTTCTTATGCAAAAAATTAAATAAATTATGCAGGGTGTATTTTTCATGAAAAAAAATTAATGGACTATACATCGTCTATTTTTCAAGCAAAAAAATTTTTTATGAAAAAAATATAATGGACTATACATCGTCTATTTTTCAAGCAAAAAAATTTTTATGAAAAAAATTTAATGGACTATACATAGTCTATTTTTCATGCAAAAACTAATTTTTATTAAAAAATTCAATGGACTATATATCGTGCATTTCTTATGCAAAAAATTTTTTTTATGAAAAAAATTTAATGGACTATACATAGTCTATTTTTCGTGCAAAAACTAATTTTTATTAAAAATATTAATGGACTATACATCGTTCATTTCTTATGCAAAAAACTAAATGAACTATGCAGCGTCTATTTTTCATGCAGAAAATTTAATGGACTATACATCGTCTATTTTTCAAGCAAAAAAATTTTTTATGAACAAAATTTAATGGACTATACATCGTCTATTTTTCAAGCAAAAAAATTTTTTATGAAAAAAAATTAATGGACTATACATAGTCTATTTTTCATGCAAAAACTAATTTTTATTAAAAATATTAATGGACTATATATCGTGCATTTCTTATGCAAAAAATTTTTTTTATGAAAGAAATTTAATGGACTATACATAGTCTATTTTTCGTGCAAAAACTAATTTTTATTAAAAATATTAATGGACTATACATCGTTCATTTCTTATGCAAAAAACTAAATGAACTATGCAGCGTCTATTTTTCATGCAGAAAATTTAATGGACTATACATCGTCTATTTTTCAAGCAAAAAAATTTTTTATGAAAAAAAATTAATGGACTATATATCATCTATTTTTCAAGCAAAACAATTTTTTATGAAAAAAATTTAATGGACTATACATAGTCTATTTTTCATGCAAAAACTAATTTTTATTAAAAATATTAATAGACTATATATCGTGCATTTCTTTTGCAAAAAATTAAATAAAATATGCAGCGTCTATTTTTCATGCAGAAAATTTAATGGACTATACATCGTCCATTTTTCAAGCAAAAAAATTTTTTATGAAAAAAATTTAATGGACTATAATCGTCTATTTTTCAAACAAAAAAATTTTTTATGAAAAAAATTTAATGGACTATACATAGTCTATTTTTCATGCAAAAACTAATTTTTATTAAAAAAATTCAATGGACGATATATCGTGCATTTCTTATGCAAAAAATTAAAAAAACTATGCAGCGTCTATTTTTCATGCAGAAAATTTAATGGACTATACATCGTCTATTTTTCAAGCAAAAAAATTTTTTATGAAAAAAATTTAATGGGCTATATATACATCGTCTATTTTTCAAGCAAAAAAATTTTTTATGAAAAAAATTTAATGGACTATACATCGTCTATTTTTAAAGCAAAAAAATTTTTATGAAAAAAATTTAATGGACTATACATCGTCTATTTTTCATGCAAAAACTAATTTTTATTAAAAAATTCAATGGACTATATATCGTGCATTTCTTATGCAAAAAATTCAAAAAACTATGCAGCGTCTATTTTTCATGCAGAAAATTTAATGGACTATACATCGTCTATTTTTCAAGCAAAAAAATTTTTTATGAAAAAAATTTAATGGACTATACATAGTCTATTTTTCATGCAAAAACTAATTTTTATTAAAAATATTAATAGACTATATATCGTGCATTTCTTATGCAAAAAATTAAATAAAATATGCAGCGTCTATTTTTCATGCAGAAAATTTAATGGACTATATATACATCGTCCATTTTTCAAGCAAAAAAATTTTTTATGAAAAAAATTTAATGGACTATACATAGTCTATTTTTCATGCAAAAACTAATTTTTATTAAAAATATTAATAGACTATATATCGTGCATTTCTTATGCAAAAAATTAAATAAATTATGCAGGGTGTATTTTTCATGAAAAAAAATTAATGGACTATACATCGTCTATTTTTCAAGCAAAAAAATTTTTTATGAAAAAAATATAATGGACTATACATCGTCTATTTTTCAAGCAAAAAAATTTTTATGAAAAAAATTTAATGGACTATACATAGTCTATTTTTCATGCAAAAACTAATTTTTATTAAAAAATTCAATGGACTATATATCGTGCATTTCTTATGCAAAAAAATTTTTTTATGAAAAAAATTTAATGGACTATACATAGTCTATTTTTCGTGCAAAAACTAATTTTTATTAAAAATATTAATGGACTATACATCGTTCATTTCTTATGCAAAAAACTAAATGAACTATGCAGCGTCTATTTTTCATGCAGAAAATTTAATGGACTATACATCGTCTATTTTTCAAGCAAAAAAATTTTTTATGAAAAAAATTAATGGACTATATATCATCTATTTTTTAAGCAAAAAAAATTTTTATGAAAAAAATTTAATGGACTATACATAGTCTATTTTTCATGCAAAAACTAATTTTTATTAAAAATATTAATAGACTATATATCGTGCATTTCTTATGGAAAAAATTAAATAAAATATGCAGCGTCTATTTGTCATGCAGAAAATTTAATGGACTATACATCGTCCATTTTTCAAGCAAAAAAATTTTTTATGAAAAAAATTTAATGGACTATAATCGTCTATTTTTCAAACAAAAAAATTTTTTATGAAAAAAATTTAATGGACTATACATAGTCTATTTTTCATGCAAAAACTAATTTTTATTAAAAAATTCAATGGACGATATATCGTGCATTTCTTATGGAAAAAATTAAAAAAACTATGCAGCGTCTATTTTTCATGCAGAAAATTTAATGGACTATACATCGTCTATTTTTCAAGCAAAAAAATTTTTTATGAAAAAAATTTAATGGACTATACATCGTCTATTTTTCAAGCAAAAAAATTTGTATGAAAAAAATTTAATGGACTATACATAGTCTATTTTTCATGCAAAAACTAATTTTTATTAAAAAATTCAATGGACGATATATCGTGCATTTCTTATGCAAAAAATTAAATAAAATATGCAGCGTCTATTTTTCATGCAGAAAATTTAATGGACTATACATCGTCTATTTTTCAAGCAAAAAAATTTTTTATGAAAAAAATTTAATGGGCTATACATCGTCTATTTTTCAAGCAAAAAAATTTTTTATGAAAAAAATTTAATGGACTATACATCGTCTATTTTTCAAGCAAAAAAATTTGTATGAAAAAAATTTAATGGACTATACATAGTCTATTTTTCATGCAAAAACTAATTTTTATTAAAAAATTCAATGGACTATATATCGTGCATTTCTTATGCAAAAAATTCAAAAAACTATGCAGCGTCTATTTTTCAAGCAAAAAAATTTTTTATGAAAAAAATTTAATGGACTATACATCGTCTATTTTTCAAGCAAAAAAATTTTTTATGAAAAAAATTTAATGGACTATACATAGTCTATTTTTCATGCAAAAACTAATTTTTATTAAAAATATTAATAGACTATATATCGTGCATTTCTTATGCAAAAAATTAAATAAATTATGCAGGGTGTATTTTTCATGAAAAAAAATTAATGGACTATACATCGTCTATTTTTCAAGCAAAAAAATTTTTTATGAAAAAATTTAATGGACTATACATCGTCTATTTTTCAAGCAAAAAAATTTTTATGAAAAAAATTTAATGGACTATACATAGTCTATTTTTCGTGCAAAAACTAATTTTTATTAAAAATATTAATGGACTATATATCGTGCATTTCTTATGCAAAAAATTTTTTTATGAAAAAAATTTAATGGACTATACATAGTCTATTTTTCGTGCAAAAACTAATTTTTATTAAAAATATTAATGGACTATACATCGTTCATTTCTTATGCAAAAAACTAAATGAACTATGCAGCGTCTATTTTTCATGCAGAAAATTTAATGGACTATACATCGTCTATTTTTCAAGCAAAAAAATTTTTTATGAAAAAAATTTAATGGACTATACATCGTCTATTTTTCAAGCAAAAAAATTTTTTATGAAAAAAAATTAATGGACTATATATCATCTATTTTTCAAGCAAAAAAATTTTTTATGAAAAAAATTTAATGGACTATACATAGTCTATTTTTCACGCAAAAACTAATTTTTATTAAAAATATTAATAGACTATATATCGTGCATTTCTTATGCAAAAAATTAAATAAAATATGCAACGTCTATTTTTCATGCAGAAAATTTAATGGACTATACATCGTCCATTTTTCAAGCAAAAAAATTTTTTATGAAAAAAATTTAATGGACTATAATCGTCTATTTTTCAAACAAAAAAATTTTTTATGAAAAAAATTTAATGGACTATACATAGTCTATTTTTCATGCAAAAACTAATTTTTATAAAAAAATTCAATGGACGATATATCGTGCATTTCTTATGCAAAAAATTAAAAAAACTATGCAGCGTCTATTTTTCATGCAGAAAATTTAATGGACTATACATCGTCTATTTTTCAAGCAAAAAAATTTTTTATGAAAAAAATTTACATCGTCTATTTTTCAAGCAAAAAAATTTTTTATGAAAACAATTTAATGGACTATACATCGTCTATTTTTCAAGCAAAAAAATTTTTATGAAAAAAATTTAATGGACTATACATAGTCTATTTTTCATGCAAAAACTAATTTTCATTAAAAAATTCAATGGACTATATATCGTGCATTTCTTATGCAAAAAATTCAAAAAACTATGCAGCGTCTATTTTTCATGCAGAAAATTTAATGGACTATACATCGTCTATTTTTCAAGCAAAAAAATTTTTTATGAAAAAAATTTAATGGACTATATACATCGTCTATTTTTCAAGCAAAAAAATTTTTTATGAAAAAAATTTAATGGACTAAACATAGTCTATTTTTCATGCAAAAAGTAATTTTTATTAAAAATATTAATAGACTATATATCGTGCATTTCTTATGCAAAAAATTAAATAAATTATGCAGGGTGTATTTTTCATGAAAAAAAATTAATGGACTATACATCGTCTATTTTTCAAGCAAAAAAATTTTTTATGAAAAAAATTTAATGGACTATACATCGTCTATTTTTCAAGCAAAAAAATTTTTATGAAAAAAATTTAATGGACTATACATAGTCTATTTTTCATGCAAAAACTAATTTTTATTAAAAAATTCAATGGACTATATATCGTGCATTTCTTATGCAAAAAATTAAAAAAACTATGCAGCGTCTATTTTTCATGCAGAAAATTTAATGGACTATACATCGTCTATTTTTCAAGCAAAAAAATTTTTTATGAAAAAAATTTAATGGACTATATATACATCGTCTATTTTTCAAGCAAAAAAATTTTTTATGAAAAAAATTTAATGGACTATACATAGTCTATTTTTCGTGCAAAAACTAATTTTTATTAAAAATATTAATGGACTATATATCGTGCATTTCTTATGCAAAAAATTTTTTTTATGAAAAAAATTTAATGGACTATACATAGTCTATTTTTCGTGCAAAAACTAATTTTTATTAAAAATATTAATGGACTATACATCGTTCATTTCTTATGCAAAAAACTAAATGAACTATGCAGCGTCTATTTTTCATGCAGAAAATTTAATGGACTATACATCGTCTATTTTTCAAGCAAAAAAATTTTTTATGAAAAAAATTTAATGGACTATACATCGTCTATTTTTCAAGCAAAAAAATTTTCTATGAAAAAAAATTAATGGACTATATATCATCTATTTTTCAAGCAAAAAAATTTTTTATGAAAAAAATTTAATGGACTATACATAGTCTATTTTTCATGCAAAAACTAATTTTTATTAAAAATATTAATAGACTATATATCGTGCATTTCTTATGCAAAAAATTAAATAAAATATGCAGCGTCTATTTTTCATGCAAAAAATTTAATGGACTATACATCGTCCATTTTTCAAGCAAAAAAATTTTCTATGAAAAAAATTTAATGGACTATAATCGTCTATTTTTCAAACAAAAAAATTTTTAATGAAAAAGATTTAATGGACTATACATAGTCTATTTTTCATGCAAAAACTAATTTTTATTAAAAAATTCAATGGACGATATATCGTGCATTTCTTATGCAAAAAATTAAAAAAACTATGCAGCGTCTATTTTTCATGCAGAAAATTTAATGGACTATTTATTTTTCAAGCAAAAAAATTTTTTATGAAAAAAATTTAATGGGCTATACATCGTCTATTTTTCAAGCAAAAAAATTTTTTATGAAAAAAATTTAATGGACTATACATCGTCTATTTTTCAAGCAAAAAAATTTTTATGAAGAAAATTTAATGGACTATACATAGTCTATTTTTCATGCAAAAACTAATTTTTATTAAAAAATTCAATGGACTATATATCGTGCATTTCTTATGCAAAAAATTCAAAAAACTATGCAGCGTCTATTTTTCATGCAGAAAATTTAATGGACTATACATCGTCTATTTTTCAAGCAAAAAAATTTTTTATGAAAAAAATTTAATGGACTATAATCGTCTATTTTTCAAGCAAAAAAATTTTTTATGAAAAAAATTTAATGGACTATACATAGTCTATTTTTCGTGCAAAAACTAATTTTTATTAAAAATATTAATGGACTATATATCGTGCATTTCTTATGCAAAAAATTTTTTTTATGAAAAAAATTTAATGGACTATACATAGTCTATTTTTCGTGCAAAAACTAATTTTTATTAAAAATATTAATGGACTATACATCGTTCATTTCTTATGCAAAAAACTAAATGAACTATGCAGCGTCTATTTTTCATGCAGAAAATTTAATGGACTATACATCGTCTATTTTTCAAGCAAAAAAATTTTTTATGAAAAAAATTTAATGGATCGTCTATTTTTCAAGCAAAAAAATTTTTTATGAAAAAAAATTAATGGACTATATATCATCTATTTTTCAAGCAAAAAAAATTTTTATGAAAAAAATTTAATGGACTATACATAGTCTATTTTTCATGCAAAAACTAATGTTTATTAAAAATATTAATAGACTATATATCGTGCATTTCTTATGCAAAAAATTAAATAAAATATGCAGCGTCTATTTTTCATGCAGAAAATTTAATGGACTATACATCGTCCATTTTTCAAGCAAAAAAATTTTTTATGAAAAAAATTTAATGGACTATAATCGTCTATTTTTCAAACAAAAAAATTTTTTATGCAAAAAATTTAATGGACTATACATAGTCTATTTTTCATGCAAAAACTAATTTTTATTAAAAAATTCAATGGACGATATATCGTGCATTTCTTATGCAAAAAATTAAAAAAACTATGGAGCGTCTATTTTTCATGCAGAAAATTTAATGGACTATATACATCGTCTATTTTTCAAGCAAAAAAATTTTTTATGAAAAAAATTTAATGGACTATACATTGTCTATTTTTCAAGCAAAAAAATTTTTATGAAAAAAATTTAATGGACTATACATAGTCTATTTTTCATGCAAAAACTAATTTTTATTAAAAAATTCAATGGACTATATATCGTGCATTTCTTATGCAAAAAATTCAAAAAACTATGCAGCCTCTATTTTTCATGCAGAAAATTTAATGGACTATACATCGTCTATTTTTCAAGCAAAAAAATTTTTTATGAAAAAAATTTAATGGACTATACATAGTCTATTTTTCATGCAAAAACTAATTTTTATTAAAAATATTAATAGACTATATATCGTGCATTTCTTATGCAAAAAATTAAATAAAATATGCAGCGTCTATTTTTCATGCAGAAAATTTAATGGACTATACATCGTCCATTTTTCAAGCAAAAAAATTTTTTATGAAAAAAATTTAATGGACTATACATAGTCTATTTTTCATGCAAAAACTAATTTTTATTAAAAAATTCAATGGACTATATATCGTGCATTTCTTATGCAAAAAATTAAAAAAACTATGCAGCATCTATTTTTCATGCAGAAAATTTAATGGACTATACATCGTCTATTTTTCAAGCAAAAAAATTTTTTATGAAAAAATTTAATGGACTATACATAGTCTATTTTTCGTGCAAAAACTAATTTTTATTAAAAATATTAATGGACTATATATCGTGCATTTCTTATGCAAAAAATTTTTTTTATGAAAAAAATTTAATGGACTATACATAGTCTATTTTTCGTGCAAAAACTAATTTTTATTAAAAATATTAATGGACTATACATCGTTCATTTCTTATGCAAAAAACTAAATGAACTATGCAGCGTCTATTTTTCATGCAGAAAATTTAATGGACTATACATAGTCTATTTTTCATGCAAAAACTAATTTTTATTAAAAATATTAATAGACTATATATCGTGCATTTCTTATGCAAAAAATTAAATAAAATATGCAGCGTCTATTTTTCATGCAGAAAATTTAATGGACTATACATCGTCCATTTTTCAAGCAAAAAAATTTTTTATGAAAAAAATTTAATGGACTATAATCGTCTATTTTTCAAACAAAAAAATTTTTTATGAAAAAAATTTAATGGACTATACATAGTCTATTTTTCATGCAAAAACTAATTTTTATTAAAAAATTCAATGGACGATATATCGTGCATTTCTTATGCAAAAAATTAAAAAAACTATGCAGCGTCTATTTTTCATGCAGAAAATTTAATGGACTATACATCGTCTATTTTTCAAGCAAAAAAATTTTTTATGAAAAAAATTTAATGGGCTATACATCGTCTATTTTTCAAGCAAAAAAATTTTTTATGAAAAAAATTTAATGGAATATATATCGTCTATTTTTCAAGCAAAAAAATTTTTATGAAAAAAATTTAATGGACTATACATAGTCTATTTTTCATGCAAAAACTAATTTTTATTAAAAAATTCAATGGACTATATATCGTGCATTTCTTATGCAAAAAATTCAAAAAACTATGCAGCGTCTATTTTTCATGCAGAAAATTTAATGGACTATACATCGTCTATTTTTCAAGCAAAAAAATTTTTTATGAAAAAAATTTAATGGACTATACATCGTCTATTTTTCAAGCAAAAAAATTTTTTATGAAAAAAATTTAATGGACTATACATAGTCTATTTTTCATGCAAAAACTAATTTTTATTAAAAATATTAATAGACTATATATCGTGCATTTCTTATGCAAAAAATTAAATAAAATATGCAGCGTCTATTTTTCATGCAGAAAATTTAATGGACTATACATCGTCCATTTTTCAAGCAAAAAAATTTTTTATGAAAAAAATTTAATGGACTATACATAGTCTATTTTTCATGCAAAAACTAATTTTTATTAAAAATATTAATAGACTATATATCGTGCATTTCTTATGCAAAAAATTAAATAAATTATGCAGGGTGTATTTTTCATGAAAAAAAATTAATGGACTATACATCGTCTATTTTTCAAGCAAAAAAATTTTTTATGAAAAAAATTTAATGGACTATACATCGTCTATTTTTCAAGCAAAAAAATTTTTATGAAAAAAATTTAATGGACTATACATAGTCTATTTTTCAAGCAAAAAAATTTTTTATGAAAAAAATTTAATGGACTATACATAGTCTATTTTTCGTGCAAAAACTAATTTTTATTAAAAATATTAATGGACTATATATTGTGCATTTCTTATGCAAAAAATTTTTTTTATGAAAAAAATTTAATGGACTATACATCGTTCATTTCTTATGCAAAAAACTAAATGAACTATGCAGCGTCTATTTTTCATGCAGAAAATTTAATGGACTATACATCGTCTATTTTTCAAGCAAAAAAATTTTTTATGAATAAAATTTAATGGATCGTCTATTTTTCAAGCAAAAAAATTTTTTATGAAAAAAAATTAATGGACTATATATCATCTATTTTTCAAGCAAAAAAATTTTTTATGAAAAAAATTTAATGGATCGTCTATTTTTCAAGCAAAAAAATTTTTTATGAAAAAAATTTAATGGACTATACATCGTCTATTTTTCAAGCAAAAAAATTTTTTATGAAAAAAATTTAATGGACTATACATCGTCTATTTTTCAAGCAAAAAAATTTTTATGAAAAAAATTTAATGGACTATACATAGTCTATTTTTCATGCAAAAACTAATTTTTATTAAAAAATTCAATGGACTATATATCGCGCATTTCTTATGCAAAAAACTAAAAAAACTATGCAGCGTCTATTTTTCATGCAGAAAATTTAATGGACTATACATCGTCTATTTTTCAAGCAAAAAAATTTTGTATGAAAAAAATTTAATGGACTATACATCGTCTATTTTTCAAGCAAAAAAATTTTTTATGAAAAAAATTTAATGGACTATACATAGTCTATTTTTCGTGAAAAACTAATTTTTATTAAAAATATTAATGGACTATATATCGTGCATTTCTTATGCAAAAAATTTTTTTTATGAAAAAAATTTAATGGACTATATATACATAGTCTATTTTTCGTGCAAAAACTAATTTTTATTAAAAATATTAATGGACTATACATCGTTCATTTCTTATGCAAAAAACTAAATGAACTATGCAGCGTCTATTTTTCATGCAGAAAATTTAATGGACTATACATCGTCTATTTTTCAAGCAAAACAATTTTTTATGAAAAAAATTTAATGGACTATACATAGTCTATTTTTCATGCAAAAACTAATTTTTATTAAAAATATTAATAGACTATATATCGT
Organism: Nowickia ferox; assembly: GCA_936439885.1. Taxonomy (NCBI): domain Eukaryota; kingdom Metazoa; phylum Arthropoda; class Insecta; order Diptera; family Tachinidae; genus Nowickia; species Nowickia ferox. The sequence goes on from OW387025.1 coordinate 13,631,457, forward strand.
GCATTTCTTATGCAAAAAATTAAATAAATTATGCAGGGTGCATTTTTCATGAAAAAAAATTAATGGACTATACATCGTCTATTTTTCAAGCAAAAAAATTTTTTATGAAAAAAAATTAATGGACTATATATCATCTATTTTTCAAGCAAAAAAATTTTTTATGAAAAAAATTTAATGGACTATACATAGTCTATTTTTCATGCAAAAACTAATTTTTATTAAAAATATTAATAGACTATATATCGTGCATTTCTTATGCAAAAAATTAAATAAATTATGCAGGGTGCATTTTTCATGAAAAAAAATTAATGGACTATACATCGTCTATTTTTCAAGCAAAAAAATTTTTTATGAAAGAAATTTAATGGACTATACATCGTCTATTTTTCAAGCAAAAAAATTTTTATGAAAAAAATTTAATGGACTATACATAGTCTATTTTTCATGCAAAAACTAATTTTTATTAAAAAATTCAATGGACTATATATCGTGCATTTCTTATGCAAAAAATTAAAAAAACTATGCAGCGTCTATTTTTCATGCAGAAAATTTAATGGACTATACATCGTCTATTTTTCAAGCAAAAAAATTTTTTATGAAAAAAATTTAATGGACTATACATCGTCTATTTTTCAAGCAAAAAAATTTTTTATGAAAAAAATTTAATGGACTATACATAGTCTATTTTTCGTGCAAAAACTAATTTTTATTAAAAATATTAATGGACTATATATAGTGCATTTCTTATGCAAAAAATTTTTTTTATGAAAAAAATTTAATGGACTATACATAGTCTATTTTTCGTGCAAAAACTAATTTTTATTAAAAATATTAATGGACTATACATCGTTCATTTCTTATGCAAAAAACTAAATGAACTATGCAGCGTCTATTTTTCATGCAGAAAATTTAATGGACTATACATAGTCTATTTTTCAAGCAAAAGAATTTTTTATGAAAAAAATTTAATGGACTATACATCGTCCATTTTTCAAGCAAAAAAATTTTTTATGAAAAAAAATTAATGGACTATATATCATCTATTTTTCAAGGAAAAAAATTTTTTATGAAAAAAATTTAATGGACTATACATAGTCTATTTTTCGTGCAAAAACTAATTTTTATTAAAAATATTAATGGACTATATATAGTGCATTTCTTATGCAAAAAATTTTTTTTATGAAAAAAATTTAATGGACTATACATAGTCTATTTTTCGTGCAAAAACTAATTTTTATTAAAAATATTAATGGACTATACATCGTTCATTTCTTATGCAAAAAACTAAATGAACTATGCAGCGTCTATTTTTCATGCAGAAAATTTAATGGACTATACATAGTCTATTTTTCAAGCAAAAAAATTTTTTATGAAAAAAATTTAATGGACTATACATCGTCCATTTTTCAAGCAAAAAAATTTTTTATGAAAAAAAATTAATGGACTATATATCATCTATTTTTCAAGCAAAAAAATTTTTTATGAAAAAAATTTAATGGACTATACATAGTCTATTTTTCATGCAAAAACTAATTTTTATTAAAAATATTAATAGACTATATATCGTGCATTTCTTATGCAAAAAATTAAATAAAATATGCAGCGTCTATTTTTCATGCAGAAAATTTAATGGACTATACATCGTCCATTTTTCAAGCAAAAAAATTTTTTATGAAAAAAATTTAATGGACTATAATCGTCTATTTTTCAAACAAAAAAATTTTTTATGAAAAAAATTTAATGGACTATACATAGTCTATTTTTCATGCAAAAACTAATTTTTATTAAAAATATTAATAGACTATATATCGTGCATTTCTTATGCAAAAAATTAAATAAAATATGCAGCGTCTATTTTTCATGCAGAAAATTTAATGGACTATACATCGTCCATTTTTCAAGCAAAAAAATTTTTTATGAAAAAAATTTAATGGACTATACATAGTCTATTTTTCATGCAAAAACTAATTTTTATTAAAAATATTAATAGACTATATATCGTGCATTTCTTATGCAAAAAATTAAATAAATTATGCAGGGTGTATTTTTCATGAAAAAAAATTAATGGACTATTATACATCGTCTATTTTTCAAGCAAAAAAATTTTTTATGAAAAAAATTTAATGGACTATACATCGTCTATTTTTCAAGCAAAAAAATTTTTATGAAAAAAATTTAATGGACTATACATAGTCTATTTTTCATGAAAAAACTAATTTTTATTAAAAAATTCAATGGACTATATATCGTGCATTTCTTATGCAAAAAATTCAAAAAACTATGCAGCGTCTATTTTTCATGCAGAAAATGTAATGGACTATACATCGTCTATTTTTCAAGCAAAAAAATTTTTTATGAAAAAAATTTAATGGACTATACATCGCCTATTTTTCAAGCAAAAAAATTTTTTATGAAAAAAATTTAATGGACTATACATAGTCTATTTTTCATGCAAAAACTAATTTTTATTAAAAATATTAATAGACTATATATCGTGCATTCCTTATGCAAAAAATTAAATAAAATATGCAGCGTCTATTTTTCATGCAGAAAATTTAATGGACTATACATCGTCCATTTTTCAAGCAAAAAAATTTTTTATGAAAAAAATTTAATGGACTATACATAGTCTATTTTTCATGCAAAAACTAATTTTTATTAAAAATATTAATAGACTATATATCGTGCATTTCTTATGCAAAAAATTAAATAAATTATGCAGGGTGTATTTTTCATGAAAAAAAATTAATGGACTATACATCGTCTATTTTGCAAGCAAAAAAATTTTTTATGAAAAAAATTTAATGGACTATACATCGTCTATTTTTCAAGCAAAAAAATTTTTATGAAAAAAATTTAATGGACTATACATAGTCTATTTTTCATGCAAAAACTAATTTTTATTAAAAAATTCAATGGACTATATATCGTGCATTTCTTATGCAAAAAACTAAAAAAACTATGCAGCGTCTATTTTTCATGCAGAAAATTTAATGGACTATACATCGTCTATTTTTCAAGCAAAAAAATTTTGTATGAAAAAAATTTAATGGACTATACATCGTCTATTTTTCAAGCAAAAAAATTTTTTATGAAAAAAATTTAATGGACTATACATAGTCTATTTTTCGTGCAAAAACTAATTTTTATTAAAAATATTAATGGACTATATATCGTGCATTTCTTATGCAAAAAATTTTTTTTATGAAAAAAATTTAATGGACTATATATACATAGTCTATTTTTCGTGCAAAAACTAATTTTTATTAAAAATATTAATGGACTATACATCGTTCATTTCTTATGCAAAAAACTAAATGAACTATGCAGCGTCTATTTTTCATGCAGAAAATTTAATGGACTATACATCGTCTATTTTTCAAGCAAAAAAATTTTTTATGAAAAAAATTTAATGGACTATACATCGTCCATTTTTCAAGGAAAAAAATTTTTTATGAAAAAAAATTAATGGACTATATATCATCTATTTTTCAAGCAAAAAAATTTTTTATGAAAAAAATTTAATGGACTATACATAGTCTATTTTTCATGCAAAAACTAATTTTTATTAAAAATATTAATAGACTATATATCGTGCATTTCTTATGCAAAAAATTAAATAAATTATGCAGGGTGTATTTTTCATGAAAAAAAATTAATGGACTATACATCGTCTATTTTTCAAGCAAAAAAATTTTTTATGAAAGAAATTTAATGGACTATACATCGTCTATTTTTCAAGCAAAAAAATTTTTATGAAAAAAATTTAATGGACTATACATAGTCTATTTTTCATGCAAAAACTAATTTTTATTAAAAAATTCAATGGACTATATATCGTGCATTTCTTATGCAAAAAATTAAAAAAACTATGCAGCGTCTATTTTTCATGCAGAAAATTTAATGGACTATACATCGTCTATTTTTCAAGCAAAAAAATTTTTTATGAAAAAAATTTAATGGACTATACATCGTCTATTTTTCAAGCAAAAAAATTTTTTATGAAAAAAATTTAATGGACTATACATAGTCTATTTTTCGTGCAAAAACTAATTTTTATTAAAAATATTAATGGACTATATATAGTGCATTTCTTATGCAAAAAATTTTTTTTATGAAAAAAATTTAATGGACTATACATAGTCTATTTTTCGTGCAAAAACTAATTTTTATTAAAAATATTAATGGACTATACATCGTTCATTTCTTATGCAAAAAACTAAATGAACTATGCAGCGTCTATTTTTCATGCAGAAAATTTAATGGACTATACATAGTCTATTTTTCAAGCAAAAAAATTTTTTATGAAAAAAATTTAATGGACATACATCGTCCATTTTTCAAGCAAAAAAATTTTTTATGAAAAAAAATTAATGGACTATATATCATCTATTTTTCAAGCAAAAAAATTTTTTATGAAAAAAATTTAATGGACTATACATAGTCTATTTTTCATGCAAAAACTAATTTTTATTAAAAATATTAATAGACTATATATCGTGCATTTCTTATGCAAAAAATTAAATAAAATATGCAGCGTCTATTTTTCATGCAGAAAATTTAATGGACTATACATCGTCCATTTTTCAAGCAAAAAAATTTTTTATGAAAAAAATTTAATGGACTATAATCGTCTATTTTTCAAACAAAAAAATTTTTTATGAAAAAAATTTAATGGACTATACATAGTCTATTTTTCATGCAAAAACTAATTTTTATTAAAAAATTCAATGGACGATATATCGTGCATTTCTTATGCAAAAAATTAAAAAAACTATGCATCGTCTATTTTTCATGCAGAAAATTTAATGGACTATACATCGTCTATTTTTCAAGCAAAAAAATTTTTTATGAAAAAAATTTAATGGGCTATACATCGTCTATTTTTCAAGCAAAAAAATTTTTTATGAAAAAAATTTAATGGACTATACATCGTCTATTTTTCAAGCAAAAAAATTTTTATGAAAAAAATTTAATGGACTATACATAGTCTATTTTTCATGCAAAAACTAATTTTTATTAAAAAATTCAATGGACTATATATCGTGCATTTCTTATGCAAAAAATTCAAAAAACTATGCAGCGTCTATTTTTCATGCAGAAAATTTAATGGACTATACATCGTCTATTTTTCAAGCAAAAAAATTTTTTATGAAAAAAATTTAATGGACTATACATAGTCTATTTTTCGTGCAAAAACTAATTTTTATTAAAAATATTAATGGACTATATATCGTGCATTTCTTATGCAAAAAATTTTTTTTATGAAAAAAATTTAATGGACTATATTTCGTGCAAAAACTAATTTTTATTAAAAATATTAATGGACTATATATCGTGCATTTCTTATGCAAAAAACTAAATGAACTATGCAGCGTCTATTTTTCATGCAGAAAATTTAATGGACTATACATCGTCTATTTTTCAAGCAAAAAAATTTTTTATGAAAAAAATTTAATGGACTATACATCGTCTATTTTTCAAGCAAGAAAATTTTTTATGAAAAAAAAATTAATGGACTATACATAGTCTATTTTTCATGCAAAAACTAATTTTTATTAAAAATATTAATAGACTATATATCGTGCATTTCTTATGCAAAAAATTAAATCAAATATGTAGCGTCTATTTTTCATGCAGAAAATTTAATGGACTATACATCGTCCATTTTTCAAGCAAAAAAATTTTTTATGAAAAAACTTTAATGGACTATAATCGTCTATTTTTCAAACAAAAAAATTTTTTATGAAAAAAATTTAATGGACTATACATAGTCTATTTTTCATGCAAAAACTAATTTTTATTAAAAAATTCAATGGACGATATATCGTGCATTTCTTGTGCAAAAAATTAAAAAAACTATGCAGCGTCTATTTTTCATGCAGAAAATTTAATGGACTATACATCGTCTATTTTTCAAGCAAAAAAATTTTTTATGAAAAAAATTTAATGGGCTATACATCGTCTATTTTTCAAGCAAAAAAATTTTTTATGAAAAAAATTTAATGGACTATACATCGTCTATTTTTCAAGCAAAAAAATTTTTATGAAATAAATTTAATGGACTATACATAGTCTATTTTTCATGCAAAAACTAATTTTTATTAAAAAATTCAATGGACTATATATCGTGCATTTCTTATGCAAAAAATGCAAAAAACTATGCAGCGTCTATTTTTCATGCAGAAAATTTAATGGACTATACATCGTCTATTTTTCAAGCAAAAAAATTTTTTATGAAAAAAATTTAATGGACTATACATCGTCTATTTTTCAAGCAAAAAAATTTTTTATGAAAAAAATTTAATGGACTATACATAGTCTATTTTTCATGCAAAAACTAATTTTTATTAAAAATATTAATAGACTATATATCGTGCATTTCTTATGCAAAAAATTAAATAAAATATGCAGCGTCTATTTTTCATGCAGAAAATTTAATGGACTATACATCGTCCATTTTTCAAGCAAAAAAATTGTTTATGAAAAAAATTTAATGGACTTTACATAGTCTATTTTTCATGCAAAAACTAATTTTTATTAAAAATATTAATAGCCTATATATCGTGCATTTCTTATGCAAAAAATTAAATAAATTATGCAGGGTGTATTTTTCATGAAAAAAAATTAATGGACTATATATACATCGTCTATTTTTCAAGCAAAAAAATTTTTTATGAAAAAAATTTAATGGGCTATACATCGTCTATTTTTCAAGCAAAAAAATTTTTATGAAAAAAATTTAATGGACTATACATAGTCTATTTTTCGTGCAAAAACTAATTTTTATTAAAAATATTAATGGACTATATATCGTGCATTTCTTATGCAAAAAATTTTTTTTATGAAAAAAATTTAATGGACTATACATAGTCTATTTTTCCTGCAAAAACTAATTTTTATTAAAAATATTAATGGACTATACATCGTTCATTTCTTATGCAAAAAACTAAATGAACTATGCAGCGTCTATTTTTCATGCAGAAAATTTAATGGACTATACATCGTCTATTTTTCAAGCAAAAAAATTTTTTATGAAAAAAATTTAATGGACTATACATCGTCTATTTTTCAAGCAAAAAAATTTTTTATGAAAAAAAATTAATGGACTATATATCATCTATTTTTCAAGCAAAAAAATTTTTTATGAAAAAAATTTAATGGACTATACATAGTCTATTTTTCATGCAAAAACTAATTTTTATTAAAAATATTAATAGACTATATATCGTGCATTTCTTATGCAAAAAAATTAAATAAAATATGCAGCGTCTATTTTTCATGCAGAAAATTTAATGGACTATACATCGTCCATTTTTCAAGCAAAAAAATTTTTTATGAAAAAAATTTAATGGACTATAATCGTCTATTTTTCAAACAAAAAAATTTTTTATGAAAAAAATTTAATGGACTATACATAGTCTATTTTTCATGCAAAAACTAATTTTTATTAAAAAATTCAATGGACGATATATCGTGCATTTCTTATGCAAAAAATTAAAAAAACTATGCAGCGTCTATTTTTCATGCAGAAAATTTAAAGGACTATACATCGTCTATTTTTCAAGCAAAAAAATTTTTTATGAAAAAAATTTAATGGGCTATACATCGTCTATTTTTCAAGCAAAAAAATTTTTTATGAAAAAAATTTAATGGACTATACATCGTCTATTTTTCAAGCAAAAAAATTTTTATGAACAAAATTTAATGGACTATACATAGTCTATTTTTCATGCAAAAACTAATTTTTATTAAAAAATTCAATGGACTATATATCGTGCATTTCTTATGCAAAAAATTCAAAAAACTATGCAGCGTCTATTTTGCATGCAGAAAATTTAATGGACTATACATCGTCTATTTTTCAAGCAAAAAAATTTTTTATGAAAAAAATTTAATGGACTATAATACATAGTCTATTTTTCATGCAAAAACTAATTTTTATTAAAAATATTAATAGACTATATATCGTGCATTTCTTATGCAAAAAATTAAATAAAATATGCAGCGTCTATTTTTCATGCAGAAAATTTAATGGACTATACATCGTCCATTTTTCAAGCAAAAAAATTTTTTATGAAAAAAATTTAATGGACTATACATAGTCTATTTTTCATGCAAAAACTAATTTTTATTAAAAATATTAATAGACTATATATCGTGCATTTCTTATGCAAAAAATTAAATAAATTATGCAGGGTGTATTTTTCATGAAAAAAAATTAATGGACTATACATCGTCTATTTTTCAAGCAAAAAAATTTTTTATGAAAAAAATTTAATGGACTATATATCGTGCATTTCTTATGCAAAAAATTTTTTTTATGAAAAAAATTTAATGGACTATACATAGTCTATTTTTCGTGCAAAAACTAATTTTTATTAAAAATATTAATAATACATCGTATTATTAATACATCGTTCATTTCTTATGCAAAAAACTAAATGAACTATGCAGCGTCTATTTTTCATGCAGAAAATTTAATGGACTATACATCGTCTATTTTTCAAGCAAAAAAATTTTTTATGAAAAAAATTTAATGGACTATACATAGTCTATTTTTCATGCAAAAACTAATTTTTATTAAAAATATTAATAGACTATATATCGTGCATTTCTTATGCAAAAAATTAAATAAAATATGCAGAAAATTTAATGGACTATACATCGTCCATTTTTCAAGCAAAAAAATTTTTTATGAAAAAAATTTAATGGACTATAATCGTCTATTTTTCAAAAAAAAAAAATTTTTATGAAAAAAATTTAATGGACTATACATAGTCTATTTTTCATGCAAAAACTAATTTTTATTAAAAAATTCAATGGACAATATATCGTGCATTTCTTATGCAAAAAATTAAAAAAACTATGCAGCGTCTATTTTTCATGCAGAAAATTTAATGGACTATACATCGTCTATTTTTCAAGCAAAAAAATTTTTTATGAAAAAAATTTAATGGACTATACATAGTCTATTTTTCATGCAAAAACTAATTTTTATTAAAAATATTAATAGACTATATATCGTGCATTTCTTATGCAAAAAATTAAATAAAATATGCAGCGTCTATTTTTTCATGCAAAAACTAATTTTTATTAAAAATATTAATAGACTATATATCGTGCATTTCTTATGCAAAAAATTTTTTTTATGAAAAAAATTTAATAGACTATACATAGTCTATTTTTCGTGCAAAAACTAATTTTTATTAAAAATATTAATGGACTATACATCGTTCATTTCTTATGCAAAAAATTAAATAAATTATGCAGGGTGTATTTTTCATGAAAAAAAATTAATGGACTATACATCGTCTATTTTTCAAGCAAAAAAATTTTTTATGAAAAAAATTTAATGGACTATACATCGTCTATTTTTCAAGCAAAAAAATTTTTATGAAAAAAATATAATGGACTATACATAGTCTATTTTTCATGCAAAAACTAATTTTTATTAAAAAATTCAATGGACTATATATCGTGCATTTCTTATGCAAAAAATTAAAAAAACTATGCAGCGTCTATTTTTCATGCAGAAAATTTAATGGACTATACATCGTCTATTTTTCAAGCAAAAAAAATTTTTATGAAAAAAATTTAATGGACTATTATACATCGTCTATTTTTCAAGCAAAAAATTTTTTATGAAAAAAATTTAATGGACTATACATAGTCTATTTTTCATGCAAAAACTAATTTTTATTAAAAATATTAATAGACTATATATCGTGCATTTCTTATGCAAAAAATTAAATAAAATATGCAGCGTCTATTTTTCATGCAGAAAATTTAATGGACTATATCGTCCATTTTTCAAGCAAAAAAATTTTTTATGAAAAAAATTTAATGGACTATAATCGTCTATTTTTCAAACAAAAAAATTTTTTATGAAAAAAATTTAATGGACTATACATAGTCTATTTTTCATGCAAAAACTAATTTTTATTAAAAAATTCAATGGACGATATATCGTGCATTTCTTATGCAAAAAATTAAAAAAACTATGCAGCGTCTATTTTTCATGCAGAAAATTTAATGGACTATACATCGTCTATTTTTCAAGCAAAAAAATTTTTTATGAAAAAAATTTAATGGACTATACATCGTCTATTTTTCAAGCAAAAAAATTTTTATGAACAAAATTTAATGGACTATACATAGTCTATTTTTCATGCAAAAACTAATTTTTATTAAAAATATTAATAGACTATATATCGTGCATTTCTTATGCAAAAAATTAAATAAAATATGCAGCGTCTATTTTTCATGCAGAAAATTTAATGGACTATACATCGTCCATTTTTCAAGCAAAAAAATTTTTTATGAAAAAAATTTAATGGACTATACATAGTCTATTTTTCATGCAAAAACTAATTTTTATTAAAAATATTAATAGCCTATATATCGTGCATTTCTTATGCAAAAAATTAAATAAATTATGCAGGGTGTATTTTTCATGAAAAAAAATTAATGGACTATATATACATCGTCTATTTTTCAAGCAAAAAAATTTTTTATGAAAAAAATTTAATGGGCTATACATCGTCTATTTTTCAAGCAAAAAAATTTTTATGAAAAAAATTTAATGGACTATACATAGTCTATTTTTCATGCAAAAACTAATTTTTATTAAAAAATTCAATGGACTATATATCGTGCATTTCTTATGCAAAAAATTAAAAAAACTATGCAGCGTCTATTTTTCATGCAGAAAATTTAATGGACTATACATCGTCTATTTTTCAAGCAAAAAAATTTTTTATGAAAAAAATTTAATGGACTATTATTATACATCGTCTATTTTTCAAGCAAAAAAATTTTTTATGAAAAAAATTTAATGGACTATACATAGTCTATTTTTCGTGCAAAAACTAATTTTTATTAAAAATATTAATGGACTATATATCGTGCATTTCTTATGCAAAAAATTTTTTTTATGAAAAAAATTTAATGGACTATACATAGTCTATTTTTCGTGCAAAAACTAATTTTTATTAAAAATATTAATGGACTATACATCGTTCATTTCTTATGCAAAAAACTAAATGAACTATGCAGCGTCTATTTTTCATGCAGAAAATTTAATGGACTATACATCGTCTATTTTTCAAGCAAAAAAATTTTTTATGAAAAAAATTTAATGGACTATACATCGTCTATTTTTCAAGCAAAAAAATTTTTTATGAAAAAAAATTAATGGACTATATATCATCTATTTTTCAAGCAAAAAAATTTTTTATGAAAAAAATTTAATGGACTATACATAGTCTATTTTTCATGCAAAAACTAATTTTTATTAAAAATATTAATAGACTATATATCGTGCATTTCTTATGCAAAAAATTAAATAAATTATGCAGGGTGTATTTTTCATGAAAAAAAATTAATGGACTATACATCGTCTATTTTTCAAGCAAAAAAATTTTTTATGAAAAAAATTTAATGGACTTTATATCGTGCATTTCTTATGCAAAAAATTTTTTTTATGAAAAAAATTTAATGGACTATACATAGTCTATTTTTCGTGCAAAAACTAATTTTTATTAAAAATATTAATGGACTATACATCGTTCATTTCTTATGCAAAAAACTAAATGAACTATGCAGCGTCTATTTTTCATGCAGAAAATTTAATGGACTATACATCGTCTATTTTTCAAGCAAAAAAATTTTTTATGAAAAAAATTTAATGGACTATACATCGTCTATTTTTCAAGCAAAAAAATTTTTTATGAAAAAAATTTAATGGACTATACATAGTCTATTTTTCATGCAAAAACTAATTTTTATTAAAAATATTAATAGACTATATATCGTGCATTTCTTATGCAAAAAATTAAATAAAATATGCAGCGTCTATTTTTTCATGCAAAAACTAATTTTTATTAAAAATATTAATAGACTATATATCGTGCATTTCTTATGCAAAAAATTTTTTTTATGAAAAAAATTTAATGGACTATACATAGTCTATTTTTCGTGCAAAAACTAATTTTTATTAAAAATATTAATGGACTATACATCGTTCATTTCTTATGCAAAAAATTAAATAAATTATGCAGGGTGTATTTTTCATGAAAAAAAATTAATGGACTATACATCGTCTATTTTTCAAGCAAAAAAATTTTTTATGAAAAAAATTTAATGGACTATACATCGTCTATTTTTCAAGCAAAAAAATTTTTATGAAAAAAATATAATGGACTATACATAGTCTATTTTTCATGCAAAAACTAATTTTTATTAAAAAATTCAATGGACTATATATCGTGCATTTCTTATGCAAAAAATTAAAAAAACTATGCAGCGTCTATTTTTCATGCAGAAAATTTAATGGACTGTACATCGTCTATTTTTCAAGCAAAAAAATTTTTTATGAAAAAAATTTAATGGACTATAATCGTCTATTTTTCAAGCAAAAAATTTTTTATGAAAAAAATTTAATGGACTATACATAGTCTATTTTTCATGCAAAAACTAATTTTTATTAAAAATATTAATAGACTATATATCGTGCATTTCTTATGCAAAAAATTAAATAAAATATGCAGCGTCTATTTTTCATGCAGAAAATTTAATGGACTATATCGTCCATTTTTCAAGCAAAAAAATTTTTTATGAAAAAAATTTAATGGACTATAATCGTCTATTTTTCAAACAAAAAAATTTTTTATGAAAAAAATTTAATGGACTATACATAGTCTATTTTTCATGCAAAAACTAATTTTTATTAAAAAATTCAATGGACGATATATCGTGCATTTCTTATGCAAAAAATTAAAAAAACTATGCAGCGTCTATTTTTCATGCAGAAAATTTAATGGACTATACATCGTCTATTTTTCAAGCAAAAAAATTTTTTATGAAAAAAATTTAATGGGCTATACATCGTCTATTTTTCAAGCAAAAAAATTTTTTATGAAAAAAATTTAATGGACTATACATCGTCTATTTTTCAAGCAAAAAAATTTTTATGAACAAAATTTAATGGACTATACATAGTCTATTTTTCATGCAAAAACTAATTTTTATTAAAAAATTCAATGGACTATATATCGTGCATTTCTTATGCAAAAAATTCAAAAAACTATGCAGCGTCTATTTTTCATGCAGAAAATTTAATGGACTATACATGGTATATTTTTCAAGCAAAAAAATTTTTTATGAAAAAAATTTAATGGACTATACATCGTCCATTTTTCAAGCAAAAAAAATTTTTATGAAAAAAATTTAATGGACTATACATAGTCTATTTTTCAAGCAAAAAAATTTTTTATGAAAAAAATTTAATGGACTATACATCGTCTATTTTTCAAGCCAAAAAATTTATATGAAAAAAATTTAATGGACTATACATAGTCTATTTTTCATGCAAAAACTAATTCTTATTAAAAAATTCAATGGACTATATATCGTGCATTTCTTATGCAAAAAATTAAAAAAACTATGCAGCGTCTATTTTTCATGCAGAAAATTTAATGGACTATACATCGTCTATTTTTCAAGCAAAAAAATTTTTTATGAAAAAAATTTAATGGACTATATACATCGTCTATTTTTCAAGCAAAAAAATTTTTTATGAAAAAAATTTAATGGACTATACATAGTCTATTTTTCGTGCAAAAACTAATTTTTATTAAAAATATTAATGGACTATATATCGTGCATTTCTTATGCAAAAAATTTTTTTTATGAAAAAAATTTAATGGACTATACATAGTCTATTTTTCGTGCAAAAACTAATTTTTATTAAAAATATTAATGGACTATACATCGTTCATTTCTTATGCAAAAAACTAAATGAACTATGCAGCGTCTATTTTTCATGCAGAAAATTTAATGGACTATACATCGTCTATTTTTCAAGCAAAAAAATTTTTTATGAAAAAAATTTAATGGACTATATATCGTGCATTTCTTATGCAAAAACTTAAATAAATTATGCAGGGTGTATTTTTCATGAAAAAAAATTAATGGACTATACATCGTCTATTTTTCAAGCAAAAAAATTTTTTATGAAAAAAATTTAATGGACTATACATCGTCTATTTTACAAGCAAAAAAATTTTTATGAAAAAAATTTAATGGACTATACATAGTCTATTTTTCAAACAAAAAAATTTTTTATGAAAAAAATTTAATGGACTATACATAGTCTATTTTTCATGCAAAAACTAATTTTTATTAAAAAATTCAATGGACGATATATCGTGCATTTCTTATGCAAAAAATTAAAAAAACTATGCAGCGTCTATTTTTCATGTAGAAAATTTAATGGACTATACATCGTCTATTTTTCAAGCAAAAAAATTTTTTATGAAAAAAATTTAATGGGGTATACATCGTCTATTTTTCAAGCAAAAAAAATTTTTTATGAAAAAAATTTAATGGACTATACATCGTCTATTTTTCAAGCGAAAAAATTTTTATGAAAAAAATTTAATGGACTATACATAGTCTATTTTTCATGCAAAAACTAATTCTTATTAAAAAATTCAATGGACTATATATCGTGCATTTCTTATGCAAAAAATTCAATTCAATTCTATTTTTCATGCAGAAAATTTAATGGACTATACATCGTCTATTTTTCAAGCAAAAAAATTTTTTATGAAAAAAATTTAATGGACTATACATCGTCTATTTTTCAAGCAAAAAAATTTTTTATGAAAAAAATTTAATGGACTATACATAGTCTATTTTTCATGCAAAAACTAATTTTTATTAAAAATATTAATAGACTATATATCGTGCATTTCTTATGCAAAAAATTAAATAAATTATGCAGGGTGTATTTTTCATGAAAAAAAATTAATGGACTATACATCGTCTATTTTTCAAGCAAAAAAATTTTTTATGAAAAAAATTTAATGGACTATAATCGTCTATTTTTCAAGCAAAAAAATTTGTATGAAAAAAATTTAATGGACTATACATAGTCTATTTTTCATGCAAAAACTAATTTTTATTAAAAAATTCAATGGACTATATATCGTGCATTTCTTATGCAAAAAATTAAAAAAACTATGCAGCGTCTATTTTTCATGCAGAAAATTTAATGGACTATACATCGTCTATTTTTCAAGCAAAAAAATTTTTTATGAAAAAAATTTAATGGACTATATATACATAGTCTATTTTTCGTGCAAAAACTAATTTTTATTAAAAATATTAATGGACTATATATCGTGCATTTCTTATGCAAAAAATTTTTTTTATGAAAAAAATTTAATGGACTATACATAGTCTATTTTTCGTGCAAAAACTAATTTTTATTAAAAATATTAATGGACTATACATCGTTCATTTCTTATGCAAAAAACTAAATGAACTATGCAGCGTCTATTTTTCATGCAGAAAATTTAATGGACTATACATCGTCTATTTTTCAAGCAAAAAAATTTTTTATGAAAAAAATTTAATGGACTATACATAGTCTATTTTTCAAGCAAAAAAATTTTTTATGAAAAAAAATTAATGGACTATATATCATCTATTTTTCCAGCAAAAAAATTTTTTATGAAAAAAATTTAATGGACTATACATAGTCTATTTTTCATGCAAAAACTAATTTTTATTAAAAATATTAATAGACTATATATCGTGCATTTCTTATGCAAAAAATTAAATAAAATATGCAGCGTCTATTTTTCATGCAGAAAATTTAATGGACTATACATCGTCCATTTTTCAAGCAAAAAAATTTTTTATGAAAAAAATTTAATGGACTATACATAGTCTATTTTTCATGCAAAAACTAATTTTTATTAAAAATATTAATAGACTATATATCGTGCATTTCTTATGCAAAAAATTAAATAAATTATGCAGGGTGTATTTTTCATGAAAAAAAATTAATGGACTATACGTCGTCTATTTTTCAAGCAAAAAAATTTTTTATGAAAAAAATTTAATGGACTATAATCGTCTATTTTTCAAGCAAAAAAATTTTTATGAGAAAAATTTAATGGACTATACATAGTCTATTTTTCATGCAAAAACTAATTTTTATTAAAAAATTCAATGGACTATATATCGTGCATTTCTTATGCAAAAAAATAAAAAAACTATGCAGCGTCTATTTTTCATGCAGAAAATTTAATGGACTATACATCGTCTATTTTTCAAGCAAAAAAATTTTTTATGAAAAAAATTTAATGGACTATAATACATCGTCTATTTTTCAAGCAAAAAATTTTTTTATGAAAAAAGTTTAATGGACTATACATAGTCTGTTTTTCATGCAAAAACTAATTTTTATTAAAAAATTTAATGGACTACATATCGTGCATTTCTTATGCAAAAAATTAAAAAAACTATGCAGCGTCTATTTTTCATGCAGAAAATTTAATGCACTATACATCGTCTATTTTTCAAGCAAAAAATTTTTTTATGAAAAAAGTTTAATGGACTATACATAGTCTGTTTTTCATGCAAAAACTAATTTTTATTAAAAAATTTAATGGACTACATATCGTGCATTTCTTATGCAAAAAATTAAAAAAACTATGCAGCGTCTATTTTTCATGCAGAAAATTTAATGGACTATACATCGTCCATTTTTCAAGCAAAAAAATTTTTTATGAAAAAAATTTAATGGACTATAATCGTCTATTTTTCAAGCAAAAAAAATTTTTATGAAAAAAATTTAATGGACTATACATAGTCTATTTTTCATGCAAAAACTAATTTTTATTAAAAATATTAATAGACGATATATCGTGCATTTCTTATGCAAAAAATTAAATAAAATATGCAGCGTGTATTTTTCATGCAGAAAATTTAATGGACTATACATCGTCTATTTTTCAAGCAAAAAAATTTTTTATGGAAAAAATTTAATGGACTATACATCGTCTATTTTTCAAGGAAAAAAATTTTTTATGAAAAAAATTTAATGGACTATATTGTCTATTTTTCATGCAAAAACTAATTTTTATTAAAAATATTAATGGACTATATATCGTGCATTTCTTATGCAAAAAATTAAAAAAACTATGCAGCGTCTATTTTTCATGCAGAAAATTTAATGGACTATACATCGTCTATTTTTCAAGCAAAAAAATTTTTTATGAAAAAAATTTAATGGACTATACATCGTCTATTTTTGAAGCAAAAAAATTTTTTATGAAAAAAATTTAATGGACTACACATCGTCTATTTTTCAGGCAAAAAAAAAATTTTATGAAAAAAATTTAATGGACTTACATCGTCTATTTTTAAAGCAAAAAAATTTTTTATGAAAAAAATTTAATGGACTATACATAGTCTAATTTTCATGCAAAAACTAATTTTTATCAAAAATATTAATGGACTATACATCGTGCATTTCTTATGCAAAAAATTAAAAAAACTATGCAGCGTCTATTTTTCATGCAGAAAATTTAATGGACTATACATAGTCTATTTTTCATGCAAAAACTAATTTTTATTAAAAAATTCAATGGACTATATATTGTGCATTTCTTATGCAAAAAATTAAATAAATTATGCAGCGTGTATTTTTCATGAAAAAAATTTAATGGACTATACATCGTCTATTTTTCAAGCAAAAAAATTTTTTATGGAAAAAATATAATGGACTATACATAGTATATTTTTCAAGCAAAAAAATTTTTTATGAAAAAAATTTAATGGACTACACATCGTCTATTTTTCAGGCAAAAAAAAAAATTTATGAAAAAAATTTAATGGACTTACATCGTCTATTTTTAAAGCAAAAAAATTTTTTATGAAAAAAATTTAATGGACTATACATAGTCTATTTTTCATGCAAAAACTAATTTTTATTAAAAATATTAATAGACGATATATCGTGCATTTCTTATGCAAAAAATTAAATAAATTATGCAGCGTGTATTTTTCATGCAGAAAATTTAATGGACTATACATCGTCTATTTTTCAAGCAAAAAAATTTTTTATGAAAAAAATTTAATGGACACATCGTCTATTTTTCAGGCAAAAAAAAAATTTTATGAAAAAAATTTAATGGACTTACATCGTCTATTTTTAAAGCAAAAAAATTTTTTATGAAAAAAATTTAATGGACTATACATAGTCTAATTTTCATGCAAAAACTAATTTTTATCAAAAATATTAATGGACTATACATCGTGCATTTCTTATGCAAAAAATTAAAAAAACTATGCAGCGTCTATTTTTCATGCAGAAAATTTAATGGACTATACATAGTCTATTTTTCATGCAAAAACTAATTTTTATTAAAAAATTCAATGGACTATATATCGTGCATTTCTTATGCAAAAAATTAAATAAATTATGCAGCGTGTATTTTTCATGAAAAAAATTTAATGGACTATACATCGTCTATTTTTCAAGCAAAAAAATTTTTTATGGAAAAAATTTAATGGACTATACATAGTCTATTTTTCATGCAAAAACTAATTTTTATTAAAAAATTCAATGGAATATATATATATCGTGCATTTCTTATGCAAAAATATAAAAAAACTATGCAGCGTCTATTTTTCATGCAGAAAATTTAATGGACTATACATCGTATATTTTTCAAGCAAAATATTTTTTTATGAAAAAAATTTAATGGACTATACATAGTCTGTTTTTCATGCAAAAACTAATTTTTATTAAAAAATTCAATGGACTATATATCGTGCATTTCTTATGGAAAAAATTAAATAAATTATGCAGCGTGTATTTTTCATCCAGAAAATTTAATGGACTATACATAGTCTATTTTTCAAGCAAAAACTAATTTTTATTTAAAATATTAATAGACTATATATCGTGCATTTCTTATGCAAAAAATTAAATAAATTATGCAGCGTGTATTTTTCGTGCAGAAAATTTAATGGACTATACATCGTCTATTTTTCAAGCAAAACAATTTTTTATGAAAAAAATTTAATGGACTACACATCGTCTATTTTTCAAGCAAAAAATTTTTTTATGAAAAAAATTTAATGGACTATACATAGTCTATTTTTCGTGCAAAAACTAATTTTTATTAAAAATATTAATGGACTATATATCGTGCATTTCTTATGCAAAAAATTTAATAAACTATGCAGCGTCTATTTTTCATGCAGAAAATTTAATGTCTATTTTTCAAGCAAAAAAATTTTTTATGAAAAAAATTTAATGGACTATACATAGTCTATTTTTCGTGCAAAAACTAATTTTTATTAAAAATATTAATGGACTATACATCGTTCATTTCTTATGCAAAAAACTAAATGAACTATGCAGCGTCTATTTTTCATGCAGAAAATTTAATGGACTATACATCGTTTATTTTTCAAGCAAAAAAATTTTTTATGAAAAAAATTTAATGACTATACATCGTCTATTTTTCAAGCAAAAAAATTTTTTATGAAAAAAAATTAATGGACTATATATCATCTATTTTTCAAGCAAAAAAATTTTTTATGAAAAAAATTTAATGGACTATACATAGTCTATTTTTCATGCAAAACCTAATTTTTATTAAAAATATTAATAGACTATATATCGTGCATTTCTTATGCAAAAAATTAAATAAAATATGCAGCGTCTATTTTTCATGCAGAAAATTTAATGGACTATACATCGTCCATTTTTCAAGCAAAAAAATTTTTTATGAAAAAAATTTAATGGACTATAATCGTCTATTTTTCAAACAAAAAAATTTTTTATGAAAAAAATTTAATGGATTATACATAGTCTATTTTTCATGCAAAAACTAATTTTTATTAAAAAATTCAATGGACGATATATCATGCATTTCTTATGCAAAAAATTAAAAAAACTATGCAGCGTCTATTTTTCATGCAGAAAATTTAATGGACTATACATCGTCTATTTTTCAAGCAAAAAAATTTTTTATGAAAAAAATTTAATGGACTATACATAGTCTATTTTTCGTGCAAAAACTAATTTTTATTAAAAATATTAATGGACTATACATCGTTCATTTCTTATGCAAAAAACTAAATGAACTATGCAACGTCTATTTTTCATGCAGAAAATTTAATGGACTATACATCGTCTATTTTTCAAGCAAAAAAATTTTTTATGGAAAAAATTTAATGGACTATATTGTCTATTTTTCATGCAAAAACTAATTTTTATTAAAAATATTAATGGACTATATATCGTGCATTTCTTATGCAAAAAATTAAAAAAAACTATGCAGCGTCTATTTTTCATGCAGAAAATTTACTGGACAATACATCGTCTATTTTTCAAGCAAAAAAATTTTTTATGAAAAAAATTTAATGGATCGTCTATTTTTCAAGCAAAAAAATTTTTTATGAAAAAAATTTAATGGACTATACATCGTCTATTTTTCAAGCAAAAAAATTTTTTATGAAAAAAATTTAATGGACTATACATAGTCTATTTTTCATGCAAAAACTAATTTTTATTAAAAATATTAATGGACTATATATCGTGCATTTCTTATGCAAAAAATTAAATAAACTATGCAGCGTCTATTTTTCATGCAGAAAATTTAATGGACTATACATCGTCTATTTTTCAAGCAAAAAATTTTTTTATGAAAAAAGTTTAATAATACATAGTCTATTTTTCAAGCAAAAAAATTTTTTATGAAAAAAATTTAAT
Organism: Nowickia ferox; assembly: GCA_936439885.1. NCBI lineage: Eukaryota > Metazoa > Arthropoda > Insecta > Diptera > Tachinidae > Nowickia > Nowickia ferox. Next base: position 13,652,041 of record OW387025.1, read on the forward strand.
GGACTATACATCGTCTATTTTTCAAGCAAAAAAATTTTTTATGAAAAAAATTTAATGGACTATATATCGTCTATTTTTCAAGCAAAAAAAATTTTTATGAAAAAAATTTAACGGACTATACATAGTCTATTTTTCATGCAAAAACTAATTTTTATTAAAAATATTAATAGACTATATATCGTGCATTTCTTATGCAAAAAATTAAATAAAATATGCAGCGTGTATTTTTCATGCAGAAAATTTAATGGACTATACATCGTCTATTTTTCAAGCAAAAAATTTTTTTATGAAAAAAATTTAATGGACTATACATAGTCTATTTTTCATGCAAAAACTAATTTTTATTAAAAATATTAATGGACTATATATCGTGCATTTCTTATGCAAAAAATTAAATAAACTATGCAGCGTCTATTTTTCATGCAGAAAATTTAATGGACTATACATCGTCTATTTTTCAAGCAAAAAATTTTTTTATGAAAAAAGTTTAATGGACTATACATAGTCTGTTTTTCATGCAAAAACTAATTTTTATTAAAAAATTTAATGGACTACATATCGTGCATTTCTTATGCAAAAAATTAAAAAAACTATACAACTATACATAATGGACTATAATCGTCTATTTTTCAAGCAAAAAAATTTTTTATGAAAAAAATTTAATGGACTATACATAGTCTATTTTTCATGCAAAAACTAATTTTTATTAAAAATATTAATGTACTATACATCGTTCATTTCTTATGCAAAAAACTAAATGAACTATGCAACGTCTATTTTTCATGCAGAAAATTTAATGGACTATACATCGTCTATTTGTCAAGCAAAAAAATTTTTATGAAAAAAATTTAATGGACTGGACTATATATCGTCTACTTTTCAAGCAAAAAAAATTTTTATGAAAAAAATTTAACGGACTATACATAGTCTATTTTTCATGCAAAAACTAATTTTTATTAAAAATATTAATAGACTATATATCGTGCATTTCTTATGCAAAAAATGAAATAAAATATGCAGCGTGTACTTTTCATGCAGAAAATTTAATGGACTATACATCGTCTATTTTTCAAGCAAAAAAAAATTTTATGAAAAAAATTTAATGGACTGTACATAGTCTATTTTTCATGCAAAAACTAATTTTTATTAAAAATATTAATGGACTATATATCGTGCATTTCTTATGCAAAAAATTAAATAAACTATGCAGCGTGTATTTTTCATGCAGAAAATTTAACGGACCATATATCGTCTGTTTTTCAAAAAAAAAAATTTTTATATACATCGTCTATTTTTCAAGCAAAAAAATTTTTTATGAAAAAAATTTAATGGACTATAATATATAGTCTATTTTTCATGCAAAAACTAATTTTTATAAAAAAATTCAATGGACTATATATCGTGCATTTCTTATGCAAAAAATTAAATAAATTATGCAGCGTGTATTTTTCATGAAAAAAATTTAATGGACTATACATCGTCTATTTTTCAAGCAAAAAAATTTTTTATGAAAAAAATTTAATGGACTATACATCGTCTATTTTTCAAGCAAAAAAATTTTTTATGAAAAAAATTTAACGGACTCATTTCTTATGCAAAAAATTAAATAAATTAAGCAGCGTGTATATTTCATGCAGAAAATTTAATGGACTATACATCGTCTATTTTTCAAGCAAAAAATTTTTTTATGAAAAAAATTTAATGGACTATACATCGTCTATTTTTCAAGCTAAACAATTTTTTATATAAAAAATTTAATGGACTATACATCGTCTATTTTTCAAGCAAAACAATTTTTTATGAAAAAAATTTAATGGACATAGTCTATTTTTCATGCAAAAACTAATTTTTATTAAAAATATTAATAGACTATATACCGTGCATTTCTTATGCAAAAAATTAAATAAAATATGCAGCGTCTATTTTTCATGCAGAAAATTTAATGGACTATACATCGTCTATTTTTTAAGCAAAAAAATTTTTTATGAAAAAAATTTAATGGACTATACATCGTCTATTTTTCAAGCAAAACAATTTTTTATATAAAAAATTTAATGGACTATACATAGTCTATTTTTCATGCAAAAATTAATTTTTATTAAAAAATTCAATGGACTATATATCGTGCATTTCTTATGCAAAAAATTAAAAAAAACTATGCAGCGTCTATTTTTCATACAGAAAATTTAATGAACTATACATCGTCTATTTTTCAAGCAAAAAAATTTTTTATGAAAAAAATTTAATGGACTATACATAGTCTATTTTTCATGCAAAAACTAATTTTTATTAAAAATATTAATGTACTATACATCGTTCATTTCTTATGCAAAAAACTAAATGAACTATGCAACGTCTATTTTTCATGCAGAAAATTTAATGGACTATACATCGTCTATTTGTCAAGCAAAAAAATTTTTATGAAAAAAATTTAATGGACTGGACTATATATCGTCTATTTTTTCAAGCAAAAAAAATTTTTATGAAAAAAATTTAACGGACTATACATAGTCTATTTTTCATGCAAAAACTAATTTTTATTAAAAATATTAATAGACTATATATCGTGCATTTCTTATGCAAAAAATTAAATAAAATATGCAGCGTGTACTTTTCATGCAGAAAATTTAATGGACTATACATCGTCTATTTTTCAAGCAAAAAAATTTTTTATGGAAAAAATTTAATGGACTATACATCGTCTATTTTTCAAGGAAAAACATTTTTTATGAAAAAAATTTAATGGACTATAATCGTCTATTTTTCAAGCAAAAAAAATTTTTATGAAAAAAATTTAATGGACTATATATACATAGTCTATTTTTCATGCAAAAACTAATTTTTATTAAAAATATTAATGGACTATATATCGTGCATTTCTTATGCAAAAAATTAAATAAACTATGCAGCGTCTATTTTTCATGCAGAAAATTTAATGGACTATAGATCGTCTATTTTTCAAGCAAAAAAATTTTTTATGAAAAAAATTTAATGGACTATACATAGTCTATTTTTCGTGCAAAAACTAATTTTTATTAAAAATATTAATGGACTATACATCGTTCATTTCTTATGCAAAAAACTAAATGAACTATGCAACGTCTATTTTTCATGCAGAAAATTTAATGGACTATACATCGTCTATTTTTCAAGCAAAAAAATTTTTTATGAAAAAAATTTAATGTATACATCGTCTATTTTTCAAGCAAAAAAATTTTTTATGAAAAAAATTTAATGGACTATTATACATCGTCTATTTTTCAAGCAAAAAAATTTTTTATGAAAAAAATTTAATGGACTATACATCGTCTATTTTTCAAGCAAAAAAATTTTTTATGAAAAAAATTTAATGGACTATACATAGTCTATTTTTCATGCAAAAACTAATTTTTATTACAAAATTTAATGGACTATATATCGTGCATTTCTTATGCAAACAATTAAATAAAATATGCAGAGTGTATTTTTCATGAAAAAAATTTAATGGAGTATACATTGTATATTTTTCATGCAAAAACTAATTTTTATTAAAAAATTTAATGGACTATACATAGTTTATTTTTCATGCAAAAACTAATTTTTATTAAAAAATTCAATGGACTATACATCGTGCATTTATTATGCAAAAAACTAAATGAACTATGCAGCGTCTATTTTTCATGCAGAAAATTTAATGGACTATACATAGTCTATTTTTCAAGCAAAAAAATTTTTTATGAACAAAATTTAATGGACTATACATCGTCTATTTTTCAAGCAAAAAAATTTTTTATGAAAAAAATTTAATGGACTATACATCGTCTATTTTTCAAGCAAAAAAATTTTTTATGAAAAAAATTTAATGGACTATACATAGTATATTTTTCATGCAAAAACTAATTTTTATTAAAAATATTAATAGACTATATATCGTGCATTTCTTATGCAAAAAATTAAATAAAATATGCAGCGTGTATTTTTCATGCAGAAAATTTAACGGACCATACATCGTCTGTTTTTCAAAAAAAAAAATTTTTTTATATACATCGTCTATTTTTCAAGCAAAAAAATTTTTTATGAAAAAAATTTAATGGACTATACATAGTCTATTTTTCATGCAAAAACTAATTTTTATTAAAAATATTAATAGACTATATATCGTGCATTTCTTATGCAAAAAATTAAATAAATTATGCAGCGTGTATTTTTCATGAAAAAAATTTAATGGACTATTATACATCGTCTATTTTTCAAGCAAACAAATTTTTTATGAAAAAAATTTAATGGAATATACTCGTCTATTTTTCAAGCAAAAAAATTTTTTATGAAAAAAATTTAATGGACTATACATAGTCTATTTTTCATGCAAAAACTAATTTTTATTAAAAATATTAATAGACTACATATCGTGCATTTCTTATGCAAAAAATTAAATAAATTATGCAGCGTGTATTTTTCATGAAAAAAATTTAATGAACTATACATCGTCTATTTTTCAAGCAAAAAAAGTTTTTATGATAAAAATTTAATGGACTATATATACATCGTCTATTTTTCAAGCAAAAAAATTTTTTATGAAAAAAATTTAATGGACTATATTGTCTATTTTTCATGCAAAAACTAATTTTAATTAAAAATTTTAATGGACTATATATCGTGCATTTCTTATGCAAAAAATTAAAAAAAACTATGCAGCGTCTATTTTTCATGCAGAAAATTTAATGGACTAAACATCGTCCATTTTTCAAGCAAAAAAATTTTTTATGAGCAAAAAAATTTTTTATGAAAAAAATTTAATGGACTATACATAGTCTATTTTTCAAAATTTTATGAAAAAAATTTAATGGACTATACATCGTCTATCTTTCAAGTAAAAAAATTTGTATGAAAAAAATTTAATGAACCATAATTCGTCTATTTTTCAAGCAAACAAATTTTTTATGAAAAAAATTTAATGGACCATAATTCGTCTATTTTTCAAGCAAAAACTAATTTTTATTAAAAATATTAATGGACTATATACCGTGCATTTCTTATGCAAAAAATTAAATAAACTATGCAGCGTCTATTTTTCATGCAGAAAATTTAATAGACTATATACATCGTCTATTTTTCAAGCAAAAAAATTTTTTATGAAAAAAATTTAATGGACTATATATACATCGTCTATTTTTCAAGCAAAAAAATTTTTTATGAAAAAAATTTAATGGACTATATATACATCGTCTAGTTTTCAGGCAAAAAAAATTTTTATGAAAAAAATTTAATGGATACATCGTCTATTTTTCAAGTAAAAAAATTATTTATGAAAAAAATTTAATGGACTACACATCGTGTATTTTTCAAGCAAAAAAATTTTTTATGAAAAAAATTTAATGGACTATACATAATCTATTTTTCATGCAAAAACTAATTTTTATTAAAAATATTAATGGACTATATACCGTGCATTTCTTATGCAAAAAATTAAATAAACTATGCAGCGTCTATTTATCATGCAGAAAATTTAATGGACTATACATCGTCTATTTTTCAAGCAAAAAAATTTTTTATGAAAAAAATTTAATGGACTATACATAGTATATTTTTCATGCAAAAACTAATTTTTATTAAAAATATTAATAGACTATATATCGTGCATTTCTTATGCAAAAAATTAAATAAAATATGCAGCGTCTATTTTTCATGCAGAAAATTTAATGGACTATACATCGTTTATTTTTCAAGCAAAAAAATTTTTTATGGAAAAAATTTAATGGACTATAATACATCGTCTATTTTTCAAGGAAAAAAATTGTTTATGAAAAATATTTAATGGACTATATTGTCTATTTTTCATGCAAAAATTAATTTTTATTAAAAAATTCAATGGACTATATATCGTGCATTTCTTATGCAAAAAATTAAAAAAAAAACTATGCAGCGTCTATTTTTCATGCAGAAAATTTAATGGACTATACATCGTCTATTTTTCAGGCAAAAAAAAATTTTATGAAAAAAATGTAATGGACTATACATCGTCTATTTTTCAGGCAAAAAAAAATTTTATGAAAAAAATTTAATAGACTAGACATCGTCTATTTTTCAGGCAAAAAAAAATTTTATGAAAAAAATTTAATGGACTATACATCGTCTATCTTTCAAGTAAAAAAATTTGTATGAAAAAAATTTAATGGACTATACATCGTCTATTTTTCAAGCAAAAAATTTTTTATGAAAAAAATTTAATGGACTATACATCGTCTATTTTTCAAGCAAAAACTAATTTTTATTAAAAATATTAATGGACTATATACCGTGCATTTCTTATGCAAAAAATTAAATAAACTATGCAGCGTCTATTTTTCATGCAGAAAATTTAATGGACTATATACATCGTCTATTTTTCAAGCAAAAAAATTTTTTATGAAAAAAATTTAATGGACTATATATCGTCTATTTTTCAAGCAAAAAAATTTTTTATGAAAAAAATTTAATGGACTATACATAGTCTATTTTTCATGCAAAAACTAATTTTTATTAAAAAATTCAATGGACTATATATCGTGCATTTCTGATGCAAAAAATTAAATAAAATATGCAGCGTCTATCATGCAGAAAATTTAATGGACTAAACATCGTCCATTTTTCAAGCAAAAAAATTTTTTATGAGCAAAAAAATTTTTTATGAAAAAAATTTAATGGACTATACATCGTCTATTTTTCAAGTAAAAAAATTTTTTATGAAAAAAATTTAATGGACTATACATCGTCTATCTTTCAAGTAAAAAAATTTGTATGAAAAAAATTTAATGGATTATACATCGTCTATTTTTCAAGCAAAAAAATTTTTTATGAAAAAAATTTAATGGACCATAATTCGTCTATTTTTCAAGCAAAAAAATTTTTTATAAAAAAAAGGTAATGGACTATAATACATAGTATATTTTTCATGCAAAAACTAATTTTTATTAAAAAATTCAATGGACTATATATCGTGCATTTCTTATGCAAAAAATTAAAAAAACTATGCAGCGTCTAATTTTCATGCAGAAAATTTAATGGACTATACATCGTCTATTTTTCAAGCAAAAAAATTTTTTATGAAAAAAATTAATGTACTATACATCGTCTATTTTTCAAGCAAAAAAAATTTTTATGAAAAAAATTTAATGGACTATACATCATCGTCTAGTTTTCAGGCAAAAAAAATTTTTATGAAAAAAATTTAATGGACTATACATCGTCTATTTTTCAAGTAAAAAAATTATTTATGAAAAAAATTTAATGGACTACACATCGTGTATTTTTCAAGCAAAAAAATTTTTTATGAAAAAAAATTTAATGGACTATACATAGTATATTTTTCATGCAAAAACTAATTTTTATTAAAAATATTAATAGACTATATATCGTGCATTTCTTATGCAAAAAATTAAATAAAATATGCAGCGTCTATTTTTCATGCAGAAAATTTAATGGACTATACATCGTCCATTTTTCAAGCAAAAAAATTTTTAATGAAAAAAATTTAATGGACTATATATACATCGTCTATCTTTCAAGCAAAAAAATTTTTTATGAAAAAAATTTAATGGACTATACATCGTCTATTTTTCAAGCAAAAAAATTTTTTATGGAAAAAATTTAATGGACTATACATCGTCTATTTTTCAAGGAAAAAAATTTTTTATGAAAAATATTTAATGGACTATATTGTCTATTTTTCATGCAAAAACTAATTTTTATTAAAAATATTAATGGACTATATATCGTGCATTTCTTATGCAAAAAATTAAAAAAAACTATGCAGCGTCTATTTTTCATGCAGAAAATTTAATGGACTATACATCGTCTATTTTTCAAGAAAAAAAATTTTTTATGAAAAAAATTTAATGGTCTATTTTTCAAGGAAAAAAATTTTTTATGAAAAAAATTTAATGGACTATACATAGTATATTTTTCATGCAAAAACTAATTTTTATTAAAAATATTAATAGACTATATATCGTGCATTTCTTATGCAAAAAAATTTAATGGACTATATATACATGGTCTATTTTTCGAGCAAAAAAATTTTTTATGAAAAAAATTTAATGGACTATACATCGTCTATTTTTCAGGCAAAAAAAAATTTTATGAAAAAAATTTAATGGACTATACATCGTCTATTTTTCAGGCAAAAAAAAATTTTATGAAAAAAATTTAATAGACTATACATCGTCTATTTTTCAGGCAAAAAAAAATTTTATGAAAAAAATTTAATGGACTATACATAGTCTATTTTTCATGCAAAAATTAATTTTTATTAAAAAATTCAATGGACTATATATCGTGCATTTCTTATGCAAAAAATTAAAAAAAACTATGCAGCGTCTAATTTTCATGCAGAAAATTTAATGGACTATACATCGTCTATTTTTCAAGCAAAAAAATTTTTTATAAAAAAAATTTAATGGACTATACACATAGTATATTTTTCATGCAAAAACTAATTTTTATTAAAAATATTAATAGACTATATATCGTGCATTTCTTATGCAAAAAATTAAATAAAATATGCAGCGTCTATTTTTCATGCAGAAAATTTAATGGACTATACATCGTCCATTTTTCAAGCAAAAAAATTTTTAATGAAAAAAATTTAATGGACTATACATCGTCTATTTTTCAAGCAAAAACTAATTTTTATTAAAAATATTAATGGACTATACATCGTTCATTTCTTATGCAAAAAACTAAATGAACTATGCAACGTCTATTTTTCATGCAGAAAAATTTTTTATGAAAAAAATTTAATGTCGTCTATTTTTCAAGCAAAAAAATTTTTTATGAAAAAAATTTAATGGACTATACATAGTCTATTTTTCATGCAAAAACTAATTTTTATTAAAAATATTAATAGACTATATATCGTGCATTTCTGATGCAAAAAATTAAATTAAATATGCAGCGTGTATTTTTCATGCAGAAAATTTAATGGACTATACATCGTCTATTTTTGAAGCAAAAAAATTTTTTATGGAAAAAATTTAATGGACTATATACATCGTCTATTTTTCAAGGAAAAAAATTTTTTATGAAAAATATTTAATGGACTATATTGTCTATTTTTCATGCAAAAACTAATTTTTATTAAAAATATTAATGGACTATATATCGTGCATTTCTTATGCAAAAAATTAAATAAACTATGCAGCGTCTATTTTTCATGCAGAAAATTTAATGGACTATATACATCGTCTATTTTTCAAGCAAAAAAATTTTTTATGAAAAAAATTTAATGGTCTATTTTTCAAGCAAAAAAATTTTTTATGAAAAAAATTTAATGGACTATACATCGTCTATTTTTGAAGCAAAAAAATTTTTTATGAAAAAAATTTAATGGACTATACATCGTCTATTTTTCAAAGAAAAAAATTTTTTATGAAAAAAATTTAATGGACTATACATCGTCTATTTTTCAAGTAAAAAAATTTTTTATGAAAAAAATTTCATGGACTATACATCGTCTATTTTTCAAGCAAAAAAATTTTTTATGAAAAAAATTTAATGGACTATTCATAGTCTATTTTTCATGCAAAAACTAATTTTTATTAAAAATATTAATGGACTATATATCGTGCATTTCTTATGCAAAAAATTAAATAAACTATGCAGCGTCTATTTTTCATGAAAAAAATTTAATGGACTATACATAGTCTATTTTTCAAGCAAAAACTAATTTTTATTAAAAATATTAATGAACTATATATCGTTCATTTCTTCTGCAAAAAACTAAATGAACTATGCAACGTCTATTTTTCATACAGAAAATTTAATGGACTATACATCGTCTATTTTTCAAGCAAAAAAATTTTTTATGAAAAAAATTTAATGGGCTATACATAGTCTATTTTTCATGCAAAAACTAATTTTTATTAAAAAATTCAATGGATTTTATATCGTGCATTTCTTATGCAAAAAATTAAAAAAACTATGCAGCGTCTATTTTTCATGCAGGAAATTTAATGGACTATACATCGTCTATTTTTCAAGGAAAAAAATTTTTTATGAAAAAAATTTAATGGACTATATATCGTCTATTTTTCAAGCAAAAAAATTTTTTATGAAAAGAATTTAATGGACTATACATAGTCTATTTTTCATGCAAAAACTAATTTTTATTAAAAATATTAATGGACTATATATCGTGCATTTCTTATGCAAAAAATTAAATAAACTATGCAGCGTCTATTTTTCATGCAGAAAATTTAATGGACTATATATCGTCTATTTTTCAAGCAAAAAAATTTTTTATGAAAAAAATTTAATGGACTATACATAGTCTATTTTTCGTGCAAAAACTAATTTTTATTAAAAATATTAATGGAATATACATTGTTCATTTCTTATGCAAAAAACTAAATGAACTATGCAACGTGTAATTTTCATGCAGAAAATTTAATGGACTATACATCGTCTATTTTTCAAGCAAAAAAATTTTTTATGAAAAAAAATTAATGGACTATACATAGTCTATTTTTCGTGCAAAAACTAATTTTTATTAAAAATATTAATAGACTATGTATCGTGCATTTCTTATGCAAAAAATTAAATAAAATATGCAGCGTCTATTTTTCATGCAGAAAATTTAATGGACTATACATCGTCCATTTTTCAAGCAAAAAAAATTTTAATGAAAAAAATTTAATGGACTATACATCGTCTATTTTTCAAGCAAAAAAATTTTTTATGAAAAAAATTTAATGGACTATATATCGTCTATTTTTCAAGCAAAAAAATTTTTTATGAAAAAAATTTAATGGACTATACATAGTCTATTTTTCGTGCAAAAACTAATTTTTATTAAAAATATTAATGGAATATACATTGTTCATTTCTTATGCAAAAAACTAAATGAACTATGCAACGTCTATTTTTCATGCAGAAAATTTAATGGACTATACATCGTCTATTTTTCATGCAAAAAAATTTTCATCGTCTATTTTTCAAGGAAAAAAATTTTTTATGAAAAAAATTTAATGGACTATACATAGTCTATTTTTCATGCAAAAACTAATTTTTATTAAAAATATTAATGGACTATATATCGTGCATTTCTTATGCAAAAAATTAAATAAACTATGCAGCGTCTATTTTTCATGCAGAAAATTTAATGGACTATATATCGTCTATTTTTCAAGCAAAAAAATTTTTTATGAAAAAAATTTAATGGACTATACATAGTCTATTTTTCGTGCAAAAACTAATTTTTATTAAAAATATTAATGGACTATACATTGTTCATTTCTTATGCAAAAAACTAAATGAACTATGCAACGTGTAATTTTCATGCAGAAAATTTAATGGAATATACATCGTCTATTTTTCAAGCAAAAAAATTTTTTATGAAAAAAATTTAATGGTCTATACATAGTATATTTTTCATGCAAAAACTAATTTTTATTAAAAATATTAATAGACTATATATCGTGCATTTCTTATGCAAAAAATTAAATAAAATATGCAGCGTCTATTTTTCATGCAGAAAATTTAATGGACTATACATCGTCCATTTTTCGAGCAAAAAAAATTTTAATGAAAAAAATTTAATAAAATTTATACATCGTCTATTTTTCAAGAAAAAAAATTTTTTATGGAAAAAATTTAATGGACTATATTGTCTATTTTTCATGCAAAAACTAATTTTTATTAAAAATATTAATGGACTATATATCGTGCATTTCTTATGCAAAAAATTAAAAAAAACTATGCAGCGTCTATTTTTCATGCAGAAAATTTACTGGACAATACATCGTCTATTTTTCAAGCAAAAAAATTTTTTATGAAAAAAATTTAATGGATCGTCTATTTTTCAAGCAAAAAAATTTTTCATGCAGAAAATTTAATGGACTATACATCGTCTATTTTTCAAGCAAAAAAATTTTTTATGAGAAAAATTTAATGGACTATACATAGTCTATTTTTCGTGCAAAAACTAATTTTTATTAAAAATATTAATGGACTATACATCGTTCATTTCTTATGCAAAAAACTAAATGAACTATGCAACGTCTATTTTTCATGCAGAAAATTTAATGGACTATATATACATCGTCTATTTTTCAAGCAAAAAAATTTTTTATGAAAAAAATTTAATGGAATATACATAGTCTATTTTTCATGCAAAAACTAATTTTTATTAAAAATATTAATAGACTATATATCGTGCATTTCTTATGCAACAAATTAAATAAATTATGGAGCGTGTATTTTTCATGCAGAAAATTTAATGGACTATACATCGTCTATTTTTCAAGCAAAAAAAATTTTAATGAAAAAAATTTAATGGACTATACATCGTCTATTTTTCAAGAAAAAAAATTTTTTATGAAAAAAATTTAATGGAATATACATAGTCTATTTTTCATGCAAAAACTAATTTTTATTAAAAATATTAATAGACTATATATCGTGCATTTCTTATGCAACAAATTAAATAAATTATGGAGCATGTATTTTTCAAGCAAAAAAAATTTTTATGAAAAAAATTTAATGGACTATACATCGTCTATTTTTCAAGCAAAAAAATTTTTTATGAAAAAAATTTAATGGACTATACATAGTCTATTTTTCATGCAAAAACTAATTTTTATTAAAAATATTAATAGACTATATATCGTGCATTTCTTATGCAAAAAATTAAATAAATTATGCAGCGTGTATTTTTCATGAAAAAAATTTAATGGACTATACATCGTCTATTTTTCAAGCAAACAAATTTTTTATGAAAAAAATTTAATGGACTATACATTGTCTATTTTTCAAGCAAAAAAATTTTTTATGAAAAAAATTTAATAGACTATACATAGTCTATTTTTCATGCAAAAACTAATTTTTATTAAAAATATTAATAGACTATATATCGTGCATTTCTTATGCAAAAAATTAAATAAACTATGCAGTGTCTATTTTTCATGCAGAAAATTTAATGGACTATATATACATCGTCTATTTTTCAAGTATACATCGTCTATTTTTCAAGCAAAAAAATTTTTTATGAAAAAAATTTAATGGACTATATATATCGTCTATTTTTACTATATATATCGTCTATTTTTCAAGCAAAAAAATTTTTTATGAAAAAAATGTAATGGACTATACATAGTCTATTTTTCATGCAAAAACTAATTTTTATTAAAAATATTAATAGACTATATATCGTGCATTTCTTATGCAAAAAATTAAATAAAATATGCAGCGTGTATTTTTCATGCAGAAAATTTAATGGACCATACATCGTCTGTTTTTCTAGCAAAAAAATTTTTTATGGAAAAAATTTAATGGACTATACATCGTGTATATTTCAAGCAAAAAAATTTTTTATGAAAAAAATTTAATGGAGTATACATTGTATATTTTTCATGCAAAAACTAATTTTTATTAAAAAATTTAATGGACTATACATAGTTTATTTTTCATGCAAAAACTAATTTTTATTAAAAAATTCAATGGACTATACATCGTGCATTTATTATGCAAAAAACTAAATGAACAATGCAGCGTCTATTTTTCATGCAGAAAATTTAATGGACTATACATAGTCTATTTTTCAAGCAAAAAAATTTTTTATGAAAAAAATTTAATGGACTATACATCGTCTATTTTTCAAGCAAAAAAATTTTTTATGAAAAAAATTTAATGGACTATACATAGTACATTTTTCGTGCAAAAACTAATTTTTATTAAAAATATTAATGGGCTATACATCGTTCATTTCTTATGCAAAAAACTAAATGTACTATGCAGCGTCTATTTTTCATGCAGAAAATTTAATGGACTATTATACACCGTCTATTTTTCAAGCAAAAAAATTTTTTATGAAAGAAATTTAATGGATATACATCGTCTATTTTTCAAGCAAAAAAATTTTTTATGAAAAAAATTTAATGGACTATATATCGTCTATTTTTCAAGCAAAAAAATTTTTTATGAAAAAAATTTAATGGACTATACATAGTCTATTTTTCATGCAAAAACTAATTTTTATTAAAAATATTAATAGACTATATATCGTGCATTTCTTATGCAAAAAATTAAATAAACTATGCAGCGTCTATTTTTCATGCAGAAAATTTAATGGACTATACATCGTCTATTTTTCAAGCAAAAAAATTTTTTATGAAAAAAATTTAATGGACTATACATAGTCTATTTTTCGTGCAAAAACTAATTTTTATTAAAAATATTAATAGACTATATATCGTGCATTTCTTATGCAAAAAATTAAAAAAAACTATGCAACGTCTATTTTTCATGCAGAAAATTTAATGGACTATACATCGTCTATTTTTTAAGCAAAAAAATTTTTTATGAAAAAAATTTAATGGACTATAAATATTAATGGACTATACATTGTTCATTTCTTATGCAAAAAACTAAATGAACTATGCAACGTGTAATTTTCATGCAGAAAATTTAATGGACTATACATCGTCTATTTTTCAAGCAAAAAAATTTTTTATGAAAAAAATTTAATGGTCTATACATAGTATATTTTTCATGCAAAAACTAATTTTTATTAAAAATATTAATAGACTATATATCGTGCATTTCTTATGCAAAAAATTAAATAAAATATGCAGCGTCTATTTTTCATGCAGAAAATTTAATGGACTATACATCGTCCATTTTTCGAGCAAAAAAATTTTTTATGAAAAAAATTTAATGGACTATACATAGTCTATTTTTCGTGCAAAAACTAATTTTTATTAAAAATATTAATGGGCTATACATCGTTCATTTCTTATGCAAAAAACTAAATGTACTATGCAGCGTCTATTTTTCATGCAGAAAATTTAATGGACTATTATACACCGTCTATTTTTCAAGCAAAAAAATTTTTTATGAAAGAAATTTAATGGATATACATCGTCTATTTTTCAAGCAAAAAAATTTTTTATGAAAAAAATTTAATGGACTATATATCGTCTATTTTTCAAGCAAAAAAATTTTTTATGAAAAAAATTTAATGGACTATACATAGTCTATTTTTCATGCAAAAACTAATTTTTATTAAAAATATTAATAGACTATATATCGTGCATTTCTTATGCAAAAAATTAAATAAATTATGGAGCGTGTATTTTTCATGCAGAAAATTTAATGGACTATACATCGTCTATTTTTCAAGCAAAAAAATTTTTTATGAAAAAAATTTAATGGACTATACATCGTCTGTTTTTCAAGCAAAAAAATTTTTTATGGAAAAAATTTAATGGACTATACATCGTCTATTTTTCAGGCAAAAACAAATTTTATGAAAAAAATTTAATGGACTATATATACATCGTCTATTTTTCAATCAAAAAAATTTTTTATGACAAAAATTTAATGGACTATACATCGTATATTTTTTAAGCAAAAAAATTTTTTATGACAAAAATTTAATGGACTATACATAGTCTATTTTTCATGCAAAAACTAATTTTTATTAAAAAATTTAATGGACTATACATAGTTTATTTTTCATGCAAAAACTAATTTTTATTAAAAAATTCAATGGACTATATATCGTGCATTTCTTATGGAAAAAATTAAATAAATTATGCAGCGTGTATTTTTCATCCAGAAAATTTAATGGACTATACATCGTCTATTTTTCAAGCAAAAAATTTTTTTATGAAATAAATTTCCGGGGGAAAAGTAGTGGGATCGCTGCCCGGGCAGCGTTATTGCAATTATTATTTTTTATTAAATAGTAAACTGACAATATAGTCTCTTCCAACTGTCTTTGGTTGAGGGCGGGGGCGGTGGAGGGGAAGATGGATGGCCACTCACGTTTATCATATGTGGTTCAAATAATGTGTTTGCAATATTTATTTCTCTTTTTAATATCGATTTGTATGTATTTATGTGTGCTGTATTTGTGCTGTTGGTGTTTTTAGTGTGATGTTTTGTGTCTTTTATGTAGATATACATATATAGGTGGCTGTGTTGTAGTATTTGGTACATATTTACGCCTAATATCGATTTAGTGATAAGGACATGTGTGTATGTATGTATTTATGTGTGCTGTATTTGTGCTGTTGGTGTTTTTAGTGTGATGTTTTGTGTCTTTTATGTAGATATACATAGTCTATTTTTCATGCAAAAATTAATTTTTATTAAAAAATTCAATGGACTATATATCGTGCATTTCTTATGCAAAAAATTAAAAAAAACTATGCATCGTCTATTTTTCATGCAGAAAATTTAATGGACTATACATCGTCTATTTTTCAAGGAAAAAATTTTTTTATGAAAAAAATTTAATGGACTATACATAGTCTATTTTTCAGGCAAAAAAAAAATTTATGAAAAAATTTAATGGACTATACATCGTCTATTTTTCAATCAAAAAAATTTTTTATGAAAAAAATTTAATGGACTATACATCGTATATTTTTTAAGCAAAGAAATTTTTTATGACAAAAATTTAATGGACTATACATAGTCTATTTTTCGTGCAAAAACTAATTTTTATTAAAAATATTAATAGACTATATATCGTGCATTTCTTATGCCAAAAATTAAATAAAATATGCAGCGTCTATTTTTCATGCAGAAAATTTAATGGACTATATATACATCGTCCATTTTTCAAGCAAAAAAATTTTTTATGAAAAAAATTTAATGGACTATACATCGTCTATTTTTCATGCAGAAATTAATTTTTATTAAAAAATTCAATGGACTATATATCGTGCATTTCTTATGCAAAAAATTAAAAAAAAACTATGCAGCGTCTATTTTTCATGCAGAAAATTTAATGGACTATTATACACCGTCTATTTTTTAAGCAAAAAAATTTTTTATGAAAAAAATTAAATGGACTAAACATCGTCTATTTTTCAGGCAAAAAAAAATTTTATGAAAAAAATTTAATGGACTATACATTGTCTATTTTTCAAGTAAAAAATTTTTTATGAAAAAAATTTAATGGACTATATATACATCGTCTATTTTTCAAGCAAAAAAAATTTTTATTACAAAAATTTAATGGACTATACATCGTATATTTTTTAAGCAAAAAAATTTCTTACGAAAAAAATTTAATGGACTATAATACATAGTCTATTTTTCATGCAAAAACTAATTTTTATTAAAAAATTCAATGGACTATATATCGTGCATTTCTTACGCAAAAAATTAAAAAAACTATGCAGCGTCTATTTTTCATGCAAAAAATTTAATGGACTATACATCGTCTCTTTTTCAAGCAAAAAAAAATTTTTTATGAAAAAAATTTATTGGACTATACATCGTCTATTTTTCAAGCAAAAAAATTTTTTATGAAAAAAATTTATTGGACTATACATCGTCTATTTTTCAAGCAAAAAAAGGTTTTATGAAAAAAATTTAATGGACTATATATACATCGTCTCTTTTTCAAGCAAAAAAATTTTTTATGAAAAAAATTTATTGGACTATACATCGTCTATTTTTCAAGCAACAAAATTTTTTATGAAAAAAATTTAATGGACTATACATAGTATATTTTTCATGCAAAAACTAATTTTTATTAAAATATTTAATGGACTATATAACTATGCAGCGTCTATTTTTCATGCAGAAAATATAATGGACTATACATAGTCTATTTTTCAAGCAAAAAATTTTTTTATGAAAAAAATTTAATGGACTATATACATCGTCTATTTTTCAAGCAAAAAAATTTTTTATGAAAAAAATTTAATAGACTATACATAGTCTATTTTTCATGCAAAAACTAATTTTTATTAAAAAATTCAATGGAGTATATATCGTGCATTTCTTATGCAAAAAATTAAATAAACTATGCAGCGTCTATTTTTCATGCAGAAAATTTAATGGACTATACATCGTCTATTTTTCAAGCAAGAAAATTTTTTATGGAAAAAATTTAATGGACTATACATCGTCTATTTTTAAGGAAAAAATTTTTTATGAAAAAAATTTAATGGACTATACATTTTCTATTTTTCAAGCAAAAAACTTTTTCTGAAAAAAATTTAATGGACTATACATAGTCTATTTTTCATGCAAAAACTAACTTTTATTAAAAATATTAATGGACTATTATCGTGCATTTCTTATGCAAAAAATTAAATAAACTATGCAGCGTCTATTTTTCATGCAGAAAATTTAATAGACTATAATCGTCTATTTTTCAAACAAAAAAATATTTTATGAAAAAAATTTAATGGACTATACATCGTCTATTTTTAAGCAAAAAAATTTTTTATGAAAAAAATTTAATGGACTATACATTGTCTATTTTTCAAGCAAAAAAATTTTTTATGAAAAAAATTTAATGGACTATACATAGTCTATTTTTCATGCAAAAACTAACTTTTATTAAAAATATTAATGGCCTATATATCGTGCATTTCTTATGCAAAAAATTAAATAAACTATGCAGCGTCTATTTTTCATGCAGAAAATTTAATGGACTATACATCGTCTATTTTTCAAGCAAAAAAATTTTTTATGAAAAAATTTTAATGGACTATACTCGTCTACTTTTCAAACAAAAAAATTTTTTATGAAAAAAATTTAATGGACTATACATCGTCTCTTCTTCAAGCAGAAAAATTTTTTATGAAAAAAATTTAATGGACTATACATTGTCTATTTTTCAAGCAAAAAAATTATTTATGAAGAAAATTTAATGGACTATACATAGTCTATTTTTCATGCAAAAACTAATTTTTATTATAAAATTGTATGGACTATATATCGAGCATTTCTTATGCAAAAAACTAAATAAACTATTCAGCGTCTATTTCTCATGCAGAAAATTTAATGGACTATACATAGTCTATTTATCATGCAAAACTAATTTTTATTACAAAATTTAATGGACTATATATCGTGCATTTCTTATGCAAACAATTAAATAAACTATGCAGCGTCTATTTTTCATGCAGAAAATTTAATGGACTATACATCGTCTATTTTTCAAGCAAAAACTAATTTTTATTAAAAATATTAATGGACTATATATCGTGCATTTCTTATGCAAAAAATTAAATAAACTATGCAGCGTCTATTTTTCATACAGAAAATTTAATGGACTATACATCGTCTATTTTTCAAGCAAAACAATTTTTTATGAAAAAAATTTAATGGACTATATATAGTATATTTTTCATGCAAAAACTAATTTTTATTAAAATATTTAATGGACTATATATCGTGCATTTCTTATGCAAAAAATTAAATAAACTATGCAGCGTCTATTTTTCATGCAGAAAATTTAATGGACTATACATCGTCTATTTTTCAAGCAAAAAAATTTTTTATGAAAAAATTTAATGGACTATACATCGTCTATTTTTCAAGCAAAAAAATTTTTTATGAAAAAAATTTAATGGACTATACATAGTCTATTTTTCAAGCAAAAAAATTTTTTATGAAAAAAATTTAATGGACTATACATTGTCTATTTTTCAAGCAAAAAAATTTTTTATGAAAAAAATTTAATGGACTATACATAGTCTATTTTTCATGCAAAAACTAATTTTTATTAAAAAATTTAATTTACAATATACCGTCTATTTTTCAAGCAAAAAAATTTTTTATGAAAAAATTTAATGGACTATATATCGTCTATTTTTCAAACAAAAAAATTTTTTATGAAAAAAATTTAATGGACATCGTCTATTTTTCATGCAAAAACTAAGTTTTATTAAAAAAATTTATGGACTATATATCGTGCATTTCTTATGCAAAAAATTAAATAAACTATGCAGCGTCTATTTTTCATGCAGAAAATTTAATGGACTATACATCGTCTATTTTTCAAGCAAAAAAATTTTTTATGAAAAAATTTAATGGACTATACATCGTCTATTTTTCAAGCAAAAAAAATTTTTTATGAAAAAATTGAATGGACTATACATCGTCTATTTCTCAAGCAAAAGAGTTTTTTATGAAAAAAATTTAATGGACTATACATAGTCTGTTTTTCATGCAAAAACTAAGTTTTATTAAAAAAAAATTATGGACTATATATCGAGCATTTCTTATGCAGAAAATGAAATAAACTATGCAGCGTCTATTTTTCATGCAGAAAATTTAATGGACTGTACATCGTCTATTTTTCAAGCAAAAGAATTTTTATGGAAAAATGTAATGGACTATACATCATCTATTTTTCAAGCAAAAAAATTTTTTATGAAAAAAATTTAATGGACTATACATCGTCTGTTTTTCAAGCAAAAAAATTTTTTATGAAAAAAATATAATGCACTATATATAGTCTATTTTTCATGCAAAAACTAATTTTTATTAAAAAATTTTATGGACAAAAAATTAAATAAACTATGCAGCGTCTATTTCTCATGCAGAAAATTTAATGGACTATACATAGTGTATTTTTCATGCAAAAACTAATTTTTATTAAAAAATTTAATGGACTATACATCGTCTATTTTTCAAGCAAAAAAAAATTTTTATGAAAAAAACTCAATGGACTATAATCGTCTATTTTTCAAGCAAAATAATTTTTTATGAAAAAAATTTAATGGACTATAATCGTCTATTTTTCAAGCAAAAAAATATTTTATGGAAAAAATTTAATGGACTATACATCGTCTATTTTTTAAGCAGAAAAATTTTTTATGAAAAAAATTTAATGGACTATACATCGTCTATTTTTCAAGCAAAAAAATTTTTTATGAAAAAAATGTAATGGACTATACATCTTGCATTTAATGGACTATACATCGTCTATTTTTCAAGCAAAAAAAATTTTATGGAAAAAATTCAATAGACTATACATAGTCTATTTTTCATGCAAAAACTAATTTTTATTATAAAATTTTATGGACTATATATCGAGCATTTCTTATGCAAAAAATTAAATAAACTATGCAGCGTCTATTTCTCATGCAGAAAATTTAATGGACTATACATAGTCTATTCTTCATGCAAAAACTAATTTTTATTAAAAAATATAATGGACTATACATCGTCTATTTTTCAAGCAAAAAAAATTTTTTATGAAAAAAATTTAATGGACTATAGTCGTCTATTTTTCAAGCAAAAAAATTTTTTATGGAAAAATTTAATGGACTATACATCGTCTATTTTTCATGCAAAAACTCAGTTTTATTAAAAAATTTAACGGACTATATATCGTGCACTTCTTATGCAAAAGATTTAATAAACTATGCAGCGTCTTATTTTCATGCAGAAAATTTAATGGACTATACATCGTCTATATACATTGTCTATTTTTCATGCAAAATATTAAAAGGACTGTACATCATGCATTTTTCATGCAAAAAATTTTTTATGAAAAAAGTTTTATACATTGTCTATTTTACATGCAAAAAATTTAATAAGAAAAAAAATTTAATGGACTTTACATCGTCTATTTTTCATGCAAAAAAATTTAATGGACTATACATAGACCATTTCTCATGCAAAAAATTTTTTATGAAAAAAATTTAATGGACATCGTTTATTTTTCACGCAAAAAATTAAAAAAATTAAATTTTGCAAACATATAGAAGGGAACATGATGATGAGTTTAAATGCTTATTAAACATTCTAGGTCCATTACACATGGAGATATAAAGAACATCGGCATACATTGCCTGTTTTCACTGACACAGGAAGCCACCTGACGGCCCAAAGGTTGACCATCATGAAGCCAACGATCAAATCTTTTAATTGACGAAACAATCTATCAAATTGGTCCAGCCGTTATGGAGTTTTAGCGTTTTGAAAAAAATCAATTCCTGGAATCCAGCTACTGCCAGGTTGTGTTGACCTGGTGTTTTACAAAAAAAAAAAAATTGGACATTTTAAAAAATTTTCTGGTTAAAATTTAGTTTTTTACGCTTTCTGTAATATTTCCCGTTATTTTTCGAGATAATAGCATAAAACTTTGTGGGTTAATAGAAAACAGAATGAGCAATAATAGCGAGCAAATGAAAGTCAATAAAAGTGGTCGTAAAATAAAATTTGCTGCTATTTCCTGTTTTGTTTTGTATATGCGAAATCCAAGACCCATGCATGTTACAGCTGACGTCGTGACCTTTCATTAAAAAAGGTTTCACCACAATGGACTCAATGGTTCCCGAGATATAAGAGGTACAACTTTAATAAAAACTTGCCATTTCCGGTAGTTTCCTGTTTCTTTATTTTTTAGAAATTGGTCCATATCTCCAAAGTTTCCAAAGATAGACACTAGATAGAAGGGAACATGATGATGAGTTTAAATGCCAGCTATAGTTTTCCCAAATTTTTTCTGTGTATGGAGGAATGAAATTGAAAATAAATAAACTCAATTTAATTTGAAATTTTTATATTTTGTATTTATATTGAATATTTTTTTATATATTTTTTGCTCACATTTGCACACGGCATAGATTTTAGGCATACATACTTATTGAAATAAAATATTTTGGGTTTTGTTTTAAAATTTTCAAAAAAGTTCAAATTCTAACAAATTGTAAGTTATTTTATAATTTTAGTCTGTTTTCGTTCTCTTGTAAAACAAATTTATATGCAATGCAATGATTTAAATTTTTGTGGTATTTATTTTAAATAATTACTTGTATATACATACATATATACATATGTGTATATAAAAGTTTAATATAAGGGACTTTGAAATAATTTTCATTAAATTACATTTTTTGTTGTTTGCATATGTTTTTATATATAATTCAGTTCTTTGAGAAATTTTTTTAGTTTAAGTTTTTTTTTCTATTTAGGTTTAAAGTGTGTTTTTCGATATATATAAATTAACTTTTTTCAATTCTTATAAATAAATTTGTAATTTAATCATTGCACGCCAGCTTTATCTCGCATAAGCATTTGGAATAATTCTACATTAGTTTTTCTGTTAATTTTTTTTTTTTTTTTTATTAGAATGGAAAAAAACTTTTAACTGATCAGTAAAACTTTAAGGGAAAGTTGAAATAATAAATTATCAGAGATAAACTTCCATTAAATTAAAACTACAAAAGTTTCGTAAATAAAAAGTGGCCGAGAAAATATATTGAAAGCTGAAAGTTGGCTTGAGTTCAAATTTACAATTTATACTTTAATAATTATAAAATTTTTATCACTTTCATATGCAGGGGTTTTCCTTCTTTTCCTTTTTGCGAGTGCGTCTTAATAAGAAGAATGTTTACTATGAGTCACAATATACTGCTTTGATGGGTTAACATAAGAGTATTTGGTAAGATTTCAAGTTTAATTTCGTCATTTCGGACATCGTGAAACCATGCATATTTCGAATTTTCAAACACAATGAAAACCAATTTTGTTTCTTTTTTTTTAGCATTGGAAAAAATATTTTTTAAATTTGCAAACATTACGAAGTTATATGAATTAAAAATTCAAAATGTTTTGCATTTTTCGCATAATAATACAATTGTTTTTGTCAATTGCCGACTCAATTTCGAATTTTAGAGCTTAGTAAAGGTTAATATTTCCTTTAAGTAATAATAAAGATTTTATAGAGTTTAATTAATTTATGAGGAACATTTTCATTAAGCTCAAAATTCAAAATAAAGTTGTTCGAAATTTCAAAGAAGCCTCGGAGATTTTTGTATGTGTTTTTGCAGATATCGTTCTTTATATTTTTTAAGGTGTTTTTAATAAAAAAAAAAAATATTTTTGATTTATGGTAGGTTTGTAAATCAGTTTATCATACAAAATTTGTTTTATAAACCCCTATATAAAACAAAATTATTTTTTACTTTATAGTCAGAAATTTAAGTTTGTGAGTTATTAAATCTGAAATAACTTGTAAGCACAAAACTGAATTTCTTCTTAGTCGTAAAATCAATTTCTAATTTCGAAATCAAACTCGATTTTTCGAAGGCAAACAAAACATCAAGATTTTATAAAATAGCTGATATTTGTTTTGTATTGGTATAATACAAATTATGAAACTTCGAACCTGCATACATAATTTGTATATTAACAATATCTGCCAATTTCTGTTATAATAATTAAATCTTTTTAAAAAAGAAAATCATTTTCATTTTTGGATACATACATAATCTTAACATAATTATGAAATAAATTAAACATTTTTTTTCAACAGCTTTTTCGTTAAAAATTATTATTTCAAATGAAAATTGAAAAGAATTTTATTCTGTTATTCCGTTAAAGTTTTACTAAAAGTTAATTATTTCTTTTATTATAAATTTTACAACAAATTCATTTGTTATATGCTAAATTTTTATTATAGCTTTTTTTTTAATGACAAGAAAGATCAAAGTTCAGTTTTCGAAAATATATATGTATATTACAAAAAAAAAATTCTAAAAATATATATGTATATGTATTTGTACATATGTATGTACAAGTTCAAGTAAATTTATAAATCAATACAAAATAATAATAAAGGAAACTAAAAATTTAAACGGCGCCCTAATAATTTGTTAAATAAATTGGAAAAAAACTATAAAATAATTTTACTAAACTAAAAGCTAAAAAATTTTTAAAAATAAACAAACTAAATACATTATAAATGTATAAATTGGTATATAAAATTGCTAAAGCCTTGTTAAATAAACAAAAGAAAAATAAAATAAAATAAAATTAAATAAAAAAAAATTACAAAAAACATATTCATTCAATAAAATTAAATTTTAGGAAATAAATTGTTTGTATAGAAGAAATATATAGTTTTCAGTAAACATTTTCTTTTTTTTTTTTTTTTGTAAAACAAAAACAAATCTATACAAATTATAAAATAGGCTTGGTTTTTTTCTCTTTATAGATTTTTGGTGATTTGCTTTAACATAAAATGCATGTAGATGATATCGCAAATTGCTGCAGTAAATGTGGATTTTAATGATATTTTTCTTTTTTAACTAAATTATCATATTTATTTGTATTCCTCACTAATAGTCAAGCGTTTTTTAAAAAATTTGGTCCTTTTTCTCTATTTAAATAAATTATCTAATGTTTGTAAATAAATTTAAAACAGACTTATTTTCTTTCTGACTCCTGGCTTTACTGAAAACATTCCAAAATCTTAGGGTCTCGTCACCGGCACCAGTGACAATAGCTTCTCCATCGGGACTTAGGGCCAAATATAGTACACGGTAAGAATGTCCTGTTAATTTTGCCACTTGCGTTAGGGAGGGATATTTCCATACCAAAATTTGATTTTGAGAATAGCCATGAGTTGATACCAACTCCGATGAATGTTTCGACCATGCCAAATTGCACACTTGAGATCCGGTATCGACGCACTGCATGGGCTGGCCCGTCAAAGTGTTCCAAAAACGTATGCAACGATCGGCAGTACCGCCACCGCTAGCCAACAGGCCATGATGGTGTGGAGACCATGCTATGGCCTTAACGGCCGCCATATGCTCCGTGTAGGATTGTACTGGGTTAAGGGAATGTTGATTCCATACATACAGACGATTGTCATTACCACCACTTGCTAAATATTGATTGTCGGGAGACCACTTTAAGCCGCACACTTCTTGCCGGTGGCCAACTAAGCGACGCTCGGACTGTTGCGCTGGTGTGCGTGTATCTCTCTGTATGATTAAGCGATCGCGCGAGCCACTTGACAGTATGTCGCCATTCCAAGCTAATGCTCCCACGCGAGCTGAATGTCCATTAAGTTTGTTAATCTGTTAAAACAAAACAATCAAATAATAATTTATATTAAAAGTTAATTTCATTAATGTTACTTAGTTAAATTGCACACAATAATTATAGAACAAACATGTATTTAGCGTGAAATAAAGTTTTTCTACAAAAAGTGAGACCATTTACTATAATTCTTCCTTGTCTCAAATTTATATCAAAGCAAGAGCAATAAAATTACAATATTCGTGCAATCGCCCACTTTTCTAAATGCGAGATACTTAATGTCCTTACAAGAGGTTTCTTTGAAATCGTTCGGGTAGAAGTAAATATGTACATGATATATAACAACTTTTGATGGGCGTTGCATCTACCCGATTTATCTTAACTTGAAATTGAGTCACTATAAGCGCCCAAGGTGAGTGCTAAATTAAGCAAGAATCGTTTGATAATCACTTTTATTCTATATATTTGTCAACTTCATACACAAAACCATATTGCTTTAAGTTACTTTCTTCAAATTGTTGTTCTAGTTGCAACACTATAACACTTTTTTACCTACACACTCACACTTTTAAATTTACAACTAGTTTACTTGCAATTTCGTCTTTCCATTTGTCTGGCAATATCATGTTCAATTTTTAGCAGCACATTGAGTGAAGCTACTATTTTGAGTTGTTTCTTCGTTGGAGGCATTTACATTAGTGTTGAGCGAAACTGTGATTTTTTAATAATGTTGCTCCTTGTGAACGTGATTTCTAAATCGCTGTTCTTTTAAACTGTGATTGTGATCACAGTTTAGCAGTATTTTTTTTGTAGCAGTTCTGTTATTTTGACAAAATCTAATAAGAAGAAAAGTTGTGAAATTAAACAGTGACTGTGATCACGGTTAAACACATTTCAGCTCTTCTGCTTTAAAAGTATGTATTGGGTGTTTTTTATTGAGGTATAGAACTTTAAGTTGGCATCACTTTTTTAACTGGCGGCCATTTTGTCAGCTGTCAAGTGATTAATATTTATTTTGGTTTGCCATTTCATCATGAACAGGTTGACAAAAGAACAACGCTTGCAAATCGTGCAAATTTATTTCGAAAATAATGGTTCAGTTCGTGAAGTTTACCGCAAGCTCCGTCCATTTTATGGTCGACATAATCGTCCATCAGAGCAATTAATTCAGTTAACCATGGATCGTTTTCGCACTACGTTTACTCTATGTGATAATACGCATCCGCAGAGACGTCGAACAGTGCGCACCGAAGAAACAATTGCCGCTGTAGAGCAAAGTGTTGAAGAGGACCCGAATGAATCGATTCGCCACCGTGCACAGCAATTGGAGCTTTGTCCATCAACTTTATGGAAGATTTTGCGCAAAGATCTTGGCTTGCGACCTTACAAGATCCAGCTTGTGCAAGAATTAAAGCCGCGAGACCATGCAATGCGTCGTGATTTTGGTGTATGGGCCGAAAATGAGATTGATCTCGATGCTGATTTTCATCGCAAAATTTTGTTCAGTGATGAGGCTCATTTTTGGTTGAATGGCTACGTCAACAAGCAAAATTGCCGCATTTGGAGAAAAGAGAATCCACATGAGACCCTTGAGACGCCATTACATCCACAAAAACTGACTGTTTGGTGTGCTCTATGGGCTGGTGGAGTCATTGGGCCATACTTCTTCCGAAATAATGCTGGAGAGTCAGTTACCTTTAATGGAGACCGGTATAGAGCCATGATAACCGACTATTTTGTTCCCGAATTGGATGGCATGAATGTGGATGAGTTGTGGTTCCAACAAGACGGCGCTACATGCCACACAGCGCACGTCACAATCGATTTATTGAAGGAAACATTCGATGAGCGCATAATTTCGCGGAATGGACCTGTCAATTGGCCACCAAGATCGTGTGATTTGACACCATTGGATTATTTTCTTTGGGGATATGTGAAGTCGCTCGTCTACGCCAACAAACCAGAAACGTTAGGGGACTTGGAAGCCAACATTCGTGGCGTTATTGCCAACATACGGCCCCATATGCTCGAAAAAGTGGTTGAAAATTGGACCTGTAGAATTGGCTTTATTCGAGCCAGCCGCGGCGGCCACATGCCCGAAATCATATTTAAACGTTAATGGCATAAAATTATCCTTCCAATAAAGCCAAATTGATGGACATTAAAACGATTTTCTTGTGTTTTATTTCAATTCGAAGTTCTATACCTCATTTTGATAAATGCTAATAAGAAGAGCGACAAGAACAAACAATTAGCATCAATCCCAACCAAATATTGATAATTGACGTATGAGAGTCAGAGAGACAATAAAATTGCAAATACAAAAATGTGAGAGCTATACATAGTTGCCAGAAAAGACGATTGGACACGATTCGACGATTTTTTCTCGACAAACGGTGAACGTATACAAATAAATTCATGTGTTAGCTTTATTTACTGTAAAGTAAGCATACAAGAGCATTCACAGTTTGTATGAAAGAACTACATTTGCAAAACCTGTTACTTGATAAATTCAGTCACAATTGTGATTAGTGATTTTTCAATCGCTGTGAAAAAGTAACAGGTTTCGAAAAATAGCTCATCACTAATTTACATATAAAATAAAATGAGCTATCAATTTTTGTTACAGCTATCAATTTGAAGGAATTTTGACACGCAGTATATGTGAACTTGAAAGCGGTTTATTGAACGCATGGCTGCGGCGTTATCAAAGATTACATTATGCAACAAATGGAGTAAGTGCCTGGTGGCACAGAAAATACATACAACACTTCCTCAAGCAATATAATTTAACTGTTATTTTCTTCTTCAAAAAGAATACATTCCTACATATCTGAAATTAATTTTGTATGTATGATTTAAAGCATATCGATGGGGCCATTATTTATTTTTGGAAAACGCGAAATTTACTCGGATTCGGTTTACAGAACATGGCCGATTAATTTAATAATTAATATCATTTCTAATAAAAGTAAAAAAAAAATTAAATAAAGAAGTCAAGCTTAGGCCCAATAATTGACTTATCAATTATGTCTCATTTATCTTTAAGTGCCATTTAAGTAACAAATTTATTTTTTCAGTGCAAAGTTGAGAGACATTTAAATAATATTTAAATTAGGGATGTAACGATACGCCATTTCGCCGATCCGATACCGATACCGATACTCAAAAATAAATATCGCCGATACCGATTCCGATACCGATACGCATATTTAAATTGAGCTCAAGTAAAAATTAACAAAACTAAAGTAGAGTAATTCTTCTATTATACAAAATAACAGTGTTTATTAATGAACCATTCAAATCATCAAAATTTTCAGTACATTTCAGTTTCTAAAATTCAAATTTTCAAACTACAAAACGTCTGCAATATTTATGATTTTACAAAATAACGTTGGCATTCAGTTTAGATTGGCTCAAGATTTAAAATTGATATTAATAAGACTTAAAAAAAAAGAATTGAATTTCAATTCATGTTAACAAAAAATTAATTATTGTTTTTCACAAAATAACAGTTAAGATATTATTAATAAGTCAATTCAAACTGAATGTCATACTGTTTATTTTCTAAAATCATCAAAATTGTCAATACATTTCAGTTTCTCAACTTCAAATTTTCAAACAACAAAACGTCTGCAATATTTATGATTTTACAAAATAAACGTTGGCATTCAGTTTAGATTGACAAATTCAGTGAAAAAAATAGTTTTCTCATTTTTGTATAACAATGAAAAAACTAAATCAGAGATGCAAAATGAGATTTTACAAATTGTACCAACTTTCAAGAAAAGTGTACTTATTAACTCCGATTGCTTTTATTAATTTGAAAAATTGTTTATTTAAATGAAATTGAATAAAAACTCACATAAAAATTCATTTGTATTCATGTAAACATGTATGTCGTTAAACAAAACGCCAGAAGCTCTATCTAAAAACGTCTAATCCAATTTTTAGTATATTCCGATTTATTTCCCGAACATACAGAGATACTATAAAAATTCGTCTTATTCGAACAAAAATAGCGGTAATATTAAAAAAAAGATTAATTTACATACAGGCACATTTTTATTAAGTAAAATTCAAAAAATCCTTTCTAAAAGTTTTACAGGAAAAGCGTAAAACTTGTTTGAATGAGTTAATATATTGACAATAAGTAAAAAATTTTACAATAAATACATCTATAAATTTGTTGGCCCTTTTAACTTGCATTATAACATTTTACACTAATTGTCAATTTATATTTCATTGAAACAAGTTTTATGCTCCCCTGTAAAACTTTTAAAACGTTAGACAGGGCTTTTTGCATTTTCTGTGACGATATGTAGATAAACTCAACAATTAATATTAGTTTCATTACAAAATGTACTCAAAAGTACAATTGTAAAAGAAGGGCAATTGTACCAACTTTTACATCGCTGAACTAAATCATCGCATGCATAAATGAATAAAAAAAAATCAAGACGTATTCAAAGTGGTGATGTTATAAGCACAGTTTTTATTCTTTTTATGCGCAAATTAGAGGTTCGTATGTTAAAATTTGTACATGTTGACATAGGGGCTGAGATGTCAGTTGTTATTTTAAGTTGTAATTGTTGTAGAATTACCACCACTTGTACCTTGAAAAAATCTTAAAACATACAAACACATACAAGATTTAGCATTGAGAAAACATTTCATTACTATGGTGCAAAAAAAATTAGAAGAAACAATTTCATTATGTGTATTCTGTTTTGATTTTATGTTCTGCTTTTAATATGTTATTTCTCATAGTTGTCATGCAAAAAAAAGAGTTGAAAATTGAATATTTTGTTCAAAAAACTCTAAAGAAAAATATGAGAAGTATCGGCGTATCGACAGTAAAATATCGCCGATATCGATATATCGGAAAACCAGCAGTATCGCCGATATATCGGCATCGGTATCGGTTGCATCCCTAATTTAAATGCCCAACCTTGCGTATATAAGTTCTAATTAAGTTTTTCGAGCATACCATATGTTTTTATGTTTCTGTGTGTTTATTGAAAACATGTAAATGAACATCATATTAAAAAAAATTCTTTAATTTTCATAAAAATATAACATATGCAGTATATAGTTTCATATCATTGGATAAATAAATAAAACAATGCGTTCGGATGCTCTTTTATGCAATTTTAACTTTATATGTACATGTTGATAATCTAACTTTGTTATTTACATTAAACATCTGTTTTCTTTTATAACTATCAACATTTCACAGTGCTACCATATTTTCATAGTATGTATGTATTTAAGTGAGCATTTAATTTTATGACTGAAAAAAATTAAACTTCATTTAAGTGCAACTTAAATTTAAGTTGCAATTAGCTAAATGACATACATGTAATTGAGAACTCAATTATTGGGCCTTAGTCTGACTAAATTATTTCTGGGATAAAAAATAATAATTTAATTAAAAAAAAATAACTTAATTTTTTTTGTACATCTAAAAGTACACACCTGTTTACTCGCAGCAACATCCCAAACCGTAACATAACCATGATGTGTACCAACCGCTACTAAATTACCACGTTCATTCCATGAAACTGATGTCACAGTATTCGCATCTGAGCTAAGGTCACACAAACGTGTTACCTGAAATAAAATTAAGGAATAGTAGTAGTTGAAATTAAAAATACAAACAACACAATTCAATATTTGAACATAATAACAGAAGTTTGCAAAATAAATAACTAGTTGATAAAGTAAATATGGCTGTGTGAATGTGTAGTACGTTATTTAGAAATAATCAAAGCACTTACTTGACTTGTACAGGCGCTCCATAGGTATACACAACTACCTAAACCAACGGCCAAGACATTTTGCGATGACCAATCGACTAAATTTAAATAAAAATCATCTTGCAGTTCAGGCGCATCCAAAACCTTTGAAAAAAAAAACAATGAAAAATAAATAAATAATAATCGGGAAAAATAGAAAATTAAAAATATGGATAACTTACTTTGAAAGGTATGCGGGATATTTTTCTGGTGGCCTTGCGGGGTGAACGTAAAAGTTTTTGACTTTTTGTGCTTACGGGCGATAAAGAGTAGGGACATTGTTCATTGAAATCCTGCAAAGAATAAAAATAAACTTCAAAAAAAGCAAATATTTACTTTAAAAATGATAATTATTTAAGTAAAATTTTTTTGTTTCTAATACAGAATTCTTAACAAACAAACTATTGTTTATTTTAATAACACACAACAGTTAGTTAATTAACGAACATGTGTGAATTGATATGAGGAAATTCTACCAAGTAGTGCGATCGAAAGAAAATTAACGTAAAAATTTTGTGGAGCAAATGAAGAGAAATTCGTTAAAAACAAGTCATAATAATAAAGCAAAGGTATACAACTTTAAGTTGGCAATGCTCTTCAGGTGTGCGCCATTTTGTTTTATGTTACATACATATAAATACATACATACATGAATATGTACATGTGTTTTGTGGATAAGTTGGTTTGCAATGTCATCATGAGTATGCTGACACTTGTGTTGTATATCGTTACCTTAATATAGAAAGACCCTAAACTCATTACATTTTTGAAATCGAGTTTTGTGCATTTTTCAATACATTAGATGTTCTTCTATCGAAATATACAAAAAACTCGATTTCAAAAAAAATAATGAGTTAGGTCCTTTCTATATTAAGGTAACGATATGTAGATTGTGCAGCTCTTTTACGAAAAACCATGTTTCAGCTGGAGAAACTCATTGCGCTCTTCGCCCATTTTATGGTCCATCAGAGCAAGTAATTAATTTTCACGCCACTTTTATATTACAGAACAATTCTCAGAGACGTTGCACAGTGGGGACAAGGCTCTTTTTGCGCGGATCAAATAATATCTATACAACTACAATAGTGAGGGTCACTAAATTTTATATGGGTAGATCTTAGAACAAAATGAATGGTCCAACAAAACCTTGGCGGTATAGGAGGGGAGATATGGGTACACCCACCCTCCCCCCTTACAAAGTAATTATTTTTCCCACTTTTTAAGCACAATATTATGCCATTCCAAGTGCACAAACTGTTTGCCAAGTTTGATGGATTCGGATTAGTAGAAGTACATATAATTTAATACTAAGCCTTAATGGGCGTGTTCCTGTCCACATTTTTTAAATCCAATATTATTTAATATTTAGAGCCTAAGGTCATTCAAAGGAGAAATTTTAATGGGCGTGTTTCTGTCAAATTCTTCTTTTTTTTTTTTTTGAAATTGTAAAGGAAAAAAGAATTTTTAAAATCGGTATAAAAAAATGTTGGAATTATGAACTGACATACATAAAAAATATATAGACGAATTGTTAACCTCCTCCTTTTAATGTAAGTCGGTTAAAAATTGACACGTGGATACTGCGGCTGGCTCGAATACATATCGTTAGCTAAAATGCAAAAATGCGCAACTAACCAAAAATTCAAAATCAATTTTTGATTGGTTATTATAAATGCCATTAAGCTACATGTCTTGAGACAATTTTTCACTTCTGCGATCAAAAATTACGCTTCTATAAACAAAAAACAAAAGGGACTTAACTACTAGTTTGCTTAGATTTTTTTTAGTTTTTTGCTTATCCTGTAAAATTATATTTTTGTTAGTTACGACTTTTTGCATTCTAGCTAACGTTATATAGCATTTTTAAAGTCCATTTTTTATTTATTTTTTTTATTTCATTTCAGGCCGTACCTCGACAACACACTAACACGATTACTTCACGTAACCACAGAGCACATATATATTTCACAGTCCTTAACCCTTTCACCTCTGACTTTTTTCACGAAATCTGGTAGTTTTTTTTTTTTCAAAGTACTTAAATGGACGTTATCAATATTTTTTCTTTAGCAAGATGATTATTTGGCTCTTTGTTGTTGCAAAACACTTGTTCAGTCCACATCCCATGCTATTGGAATCACAAATAATTGCTAGTTAAGTCTTTTCAGCGTTGCTGGCAAAGTCCACGAGGTCCTTATTTAAAAAAAAAATTAAGAGCGCGTCGATAATTATTTCTGAAAATTTTCCTCCTATGAAATGCAGAAATTTTGCCAAATATGAGTTTGATTACTGAACAATATTTGGCGCTACCGACGGTCATTCGGTTTTAGTGCTTGCACTAGCTGGATTTTCTAATGTCGTGGGTCGAGCTCTTTAAGCTAAATTTTTAATAAATTGAACGTGGTATGAAATGAGTCTATGGTTAATTAAATTATGTATTTGTCTATTCACAGTAGTATTTGTCTATTCACAGTAAAATGGTAAACTAACTTGAGCAAATATAATAATAGAATTGCCAGATCTGACAAACGGTAACAATAACAGTTTTGATACCTGTCGAAATGGAAGCTTTAACAAAAAAAAAAATATAAATACCTAGTCAAGATTGAGTTTTATGCGTGTTTTTATTGTATTTTTTCGATCTCACTCCCATTTTAATTACATATGTACTTATTTTTAAAAGACACAAGCTCTGTACATACATATAGTATAGTACATATATGTAATTGTGCAAAGTTGTTATATGACTTGAGCTTAAAGTTACTTTAACAATTAGAAAAATGTACAAGTACTTACATATACCGGTTTTGAATTTAAAAAAAAAACAGTTCCAGTAATGACACAAGCATACAATTTGAAAAAATATGCACATATGTATGTATGTACATATGTCTGTAATTACATATGTATGCATGTACATGGAACTAATTCATATGTATGTGTACATACACAAAAATATTCTTAATTAATTTAACAATTTCCGCAGAAACTAGAATAAAGCTTAAACTCAAATCTAAGCCCAAAGGCGGTGTGATGAATGACGCAAGAAGTACCTATGTACATGTTTCTATATTTTTTTATTTGCATTATCTTTAGGTAATTGTTATTTTTAATTGTATGTATTAACGTTTCCTTCTTAAGTAAAACCTACACATACATATGTACATACGTAAGTATGTATGTATGTACATATGTATGTACGTATGTATATCGCAAAAGTTTTGCATTGTTAAAGCACACGCACAATTGTTAAGATCATTAACCTTTTTATAATTGTCAAAACATGACTACCAAAAGCCTGAATTCAGTAAGAAAAGGTTTAGCATTTTGTTCAAAAAAGAGAGAAAAAGACTTTAGCTTTGAAATTATTTTGACATGCTAAGCCATAATGGATAATAAACTTTTAATTTTTTTCATTGTCCGTTAATTTGTTCAAAAGGAAAACCGTCAAAATATGTTTAAAGTTAATGAGTACAAATGTTTTTCGTAAATGTTAAACAGCTGAAATCAGAAGTGGCCAGTATTCATCATTGACAGAAGTGTACTTTGACAACACAACAATATGAATTGGTTTGTTAAAAATAAATAAAACAGTGATAAGGAGTTTACATTCAAAGATTATTTAACAGTTTGTTGACATGTGCTGAATCTTTAAAACACAAACTCTTGTGCTTAAACAAATTTCTGGTCATTTAATCGGCGCTTTAAAAAATATGTATGTATGTACAAATGTAAGTACTACATATCGGTTATTCACTTGATCAACGTCGTAACTCAAAAAAGTAGTTTTACAGAAAATAAATTTAATTTTTTTCTCAGAGTTGATTTTAAAAGATATTTGTATGAAATTTTTATTAAATGGGAATACCGATATGAAGATTAACTCTGCATTATTAATAAAAAAAATTTAATTGAAAATTTAATTAAATACACATTATGGCATTTTTGACGTCGCAATAGTGTGTACTAGTGGCAACGTTTATCATTTCCGGTATTTTTCGTTGTGTGGCATTCCGTTACAAACAAAAAACATAATGGCGCATAACCATAGTCAAAATAAAGTGTACTTTTAAGTATTTAAAACCAGTATTACCATACAAAATACTGGTTTTAAATACTTAAAGTACACTTTGTTTTGACTATGGTTATGCGCCAATGTGTACTCAGCATAACTCGCGAAAATAGTTTCTGATCAACGGCCACCATTTGCAAATATGATGCAAATGTTGCCACAAGTACATACATACATATGTATATCATATTTAGAATTTGGTGCTTATTTGCTTTTCTACTTTAGAAAGATATGAAGTTTTTCTCTTGAATTTTTTATAATTAAAAATTTACACTTTTTTCTGTGAGCAATCTACAAATGTACGACTGGTTTTCTTTACAGCGTTGTTTGTTCACTAACCGAATGTGTATTTCTTGTTGTTATCTACTGTATAAACAACGATTTATTTATTGTGCAAATTATTTTTGTAAAAAAAAACAAGTATTTTACACACTAAAACACAAATTGAAAACTTCACAACAAACAATTTTATTCAATTCTAACCGGCCTTTAATTTTTTTTTTTTTTGGTATTTTTAAATATTAGTGTGGTAAGAAACTATATCCCCCCAGCTTTCCATCTCTGTCACTAATGCTGCCAACCGCTAAGTCCTAGTTTACACTATGCAAGTCTTATTGCTAAGCTGATTACTTTGTTAGGAGAGAGAGACGAGGGGAAAAGGAACGTTTCTGTTCCCCTCATCTCTCTCTCCCACAAACTAATCAGCTTAGCAATAAGACTTACATAATGTAAACTAGGACTAAAAACATATAAAACGTATTCTACATATTCCAGAGATGTGTAAATATCAAGATATTTCATTCTAGTGCGTGAGTTGGATGCGTGGTTCTCGTGAGAGATTGTATCTACAAATTACCGAATTAATTATCATTCAAATATAAAATAAAGATTGTCTTTGTCAAATAAGGGCTACTTTTTGATTTAAAGATTAGAGATTAAATAAAACTTATTCTTTATTTGTGGTTTTTTAATAGTCGATTATATTGTTTTTCTTGCTTGTTTAAGCGGCCAATCGTGGTGGTTTAATGTTGCATTAATACTGAAAACATACACTTCGTCGGTTGGTTATTTTGCTGCAGTCATAATGTGTTTTGAATATACTGTGCCGCAAACCAATAACCAACCGACGACTTGTGAAACATAAAACTTAAAAAAAAAGTAAAGGGTCCGCCATCTAACGTTTTTTTTTCAACTAGAGCTTATTTCGTGAATGGTAACACTTAGCGCATGTCTGATTTGACAGATAATTAGTTTTATCCTTCCGCTGAACGAATATGGTTGTGTATACGCTTGAATAACGCTGGGAAATATTGAGACATTACGACTTACAGAAGATGCCGATTTTGCCAAAAAAAATCATCTTTCAGATGAAGCTCAAGCAAAATTGTCGCATTTGGGGCACAGAAAACCCGCACGCATACATTGAAAAGCCGACGCACCCAAAACGAGTCACAGTTTGGTGCGGATTTTGAGGCATAATTCGAAAATGAGCAAGGAGTGGCCGTTACAGTCAATGGCGATCGTTATCGGGCCATGTTGAATGAATTTTTGTTCACAAAAATTGAAGAGGAGGATATTGGCAACATTTGGTTTTAACAGGACGGCGCTACGTGCCACACAGCCGAAGCTACACTCAAAGTTTTGCGCCCTGTTTTCAAAAAAAAAAAAGTTATCTGGCGGACCCTTTATATGAAATAAATCAGCGCAATCACTGTAAATGGATGAACCAGGGATGGAGTTTGTAATTTGAAAAGCAACGCAGGGTTAGATAGTATTTTCGAAATAATTTAAAATAAATAAACTACTTTGAGGTGATTTGGCCATATGCAAAATTTATGGTAAATGTTTAAATTAACTTGATTTGCTCAAATCACCATGTTCTGTCGAAATTATGCCGGTGTAAACATACTATAAGTTTAATCTCGAACCCAAAAATTGGGTGTAAGAAGACAATAATTAAAATACGAAGGTATTCCGAATCGATTGAGGTTTTTAAGTATACGTCTGTCTAACAAGATACAAAGTAAAAAAATTTTGGATTAATTTTAATGCCAAGCCGTTGTATATACCAAACCCAAAAAAGAATTAAATTTATCCCAGAATAGTATGAATATAAATGAATTTTGGTTTTTGGTTGAAAACATGAAAAATAGATAGATATAGTAGATAGGTACAAATATTTCGCATTTAATTTAAAATTTTCATTAATTTTAGGACATTCTTTTTACCTACATATGTATGTATATAAAACTCAAAACTTGTTCACATTTTACTGTCTTCTTATCAGTAAAAATAAGGTAATTTTCATATGTTTTAGCAATAAATTGTAGATATTTATATACATACATACATACATATCTTTCCTTGTTAGCAATAAAATGTTAATGACACCTGCAATTTTTTTTTTTTTTTTAATTTATATAAGTGAGATGTGTATGTATGTGTATGTATGTATGTGTGCTATGACAAAAATCTATTTTCGTATTTCACTTGATTTCAGCAAAGTTCCCCTAAAAAAAGCATACAAAAAAATAATAATAAAAGTAATTCAAATTTTATTTGGTCATTGTGGTGGAATAAGGAACCAGTTTAAAAAATGCCGGCTTTCTGTAGTCTTTCTTTAAGCGCCGCCCACTTTAATTTGACTTTTTATTTACTTCAATATATACCTACATACATAAATACATACATATGTATGTATATATCTACACACAGTATGACAAGCCATATGAAGCGAAAAATGAATAAAACCATATTATTGGCCATACAAATTGTGCCTCAAAAGCTATACACGTATATATTTGTATACATATGTATGTATGTACTTACAAAGAAATGTTTGGATAAAGACAAAATAGGAATACCCATCCAAAGGGAACTCTTATTAAAACTGAAGAAAATAGAAGCAAACAGAATACGATTGGAATAGGTACATTGATTTATTTATGTAAATATGTATGAATGTAGTTTTTTTAGCTTCTCTTCTTGCTTAAAAAAAACTGGTTTCTTAATTAAATTTTGAAAATATGTACATAAATAGATGTTCATTATCAAACAGTCGAATAAATTATGATTGTATGTATTTCAAAATTTAACTTATAGTTAATCATACATATGTATGTATGTATGTATGTTCATTATGTACGTATGTATGTATGTATGTGGGAATACTGATAAAAAAGACAAGTGCTAAAATTTTATCAGACAAATTCCATGGAAACAAAATGCTAGCTTTTGTTGACGATAACAATGATTAGCTGATTAGGTTTTAACTACCCTGCAGAAAACATGGGGTTAAGTGTCCCCAAGTCACCACTTTTGTCGACTATATTGGTGACATTGTCAAACGAGCGTCTACATATTAACAATGTTTTTGATGCGTAGAAAACATTTTGTCAGATACACACAACTATGCTTCTTCTTAATGTTTTATTCGTTTGTTGAAAATACAAGTGGCTTCAAGCAAAATTCAAGTTCTTATGAAAATTAGTTTACGAAATCAATATAAAAGGCAAATAAAAAAATTTATTAAAAAATAATTCAAAAAATCAAATAAAAAGAAATTGCAAAAGACAAATAAAAAGCAATCCATTTTGTAATTCTTAAAATAAAAATATTTTAAAATGAAATAATTGTGGAAATTTTTATGAGCCTGTAGAAAATTTTGTGGGATCAGTTAAAAAGTCCAGTCCAGTAAGTCCAGATTCATACATAAGTGTTTGATTTTAATAATTCGACGGAACGACGGAAGTTTTCATTTATATTTAATACAAACAGCAAACTAAATCCTTACTTGCTTAACGAATGTTCCCTTTTTTTATGTATTTTTTTTTTTATTAAAACAAAATTTTTTAATAAAATATTCACTTTTATTATCATTAGAATTACTAAAATGTACAAGTGACTATCTCTTTCCAATGTCTCGATATGGTCCCAAAAAAAATACCTACTCAGTAGTACCAACGTCAGTAGTTGCTTTTCAATGACACGTACATGCTAAATGTCTATAGCAAAAATCATTGTCTGGGGTACAATTCGTCAGTAGTACTGGTGACAAAGTCACTAGTAAATCACTACAATTTCACTATTCGCATTTTCTGCAGGGTAAATTTATTACGCTCACACATATGCATATATACATATATACATATGTATGTGTGTACATACTTATGTACATATGTGCAGGTGTGTACGCATACATATGTACATATATATATGTATTTGCTTTTTAATCAAAATGCCCAGTTCAAATAATTTTCACAAAACAGCTGAACAGTGAATAAAAATTGCAACCAGAAATAAAACAAAGCAAAAATTCTAAAACATATGTATGTTTGTATGTTAGTTAATATTAAAACCAATTGCACGTACATACAATATTTCCCACAATTCTCATAAATACTTATTTATGTATATGCATATTTATAAACATATGTACATATGTAGTACTATGTACATAATTATATAAAATTTTCTTGGGTTTGACCACAAGCTAAAATTTAACCTTTACGCTGCACAAAATTAAGTCTCAACTTGCTTAAGTTACAATTTATGTATTGGGTGTTTTTTATTGAGGTATAGAACTTTAAGTTGGCATCACTTTTTTAACTGGCGGCCATTTTGTCAGCTGTCAAGTGATTAATATTTAGTTTGGTTTGCCATTTCATCATGAACAGGTTGACAAAAGAACAACGCTTGCAAATCGTGCAAATTTATTTCGAAAATAATGGTTCAGTTCGCGAAGTTTACCGCAAGCTCCGTCCTTTTTATGGTCGACATAATCGTCCATCAGAGCAATTAATTCGGTTAACCATGGATCGTTTTCGCACTACGTTTACTCTATGTGATAATACGCATCCGCAGAGACGTCGAACAGTGCGCACCGAAGAAACAATTGCCGCTGTAGAGCAAAGTGTTGAAGAGGACCCGAATGAATCGATTCGCCACCGTGCACAGCAATTGGAGCTTTGTCCATCAACTTTATGGAAGATTTTGCGCAAAGATCTTGGCTTGCGACCTTACAAGATCCAGCTTGTGCAAGAATTAAAGCCGCGAGACCATGCAATGCGTCGTGATTTTGGTGTATGGGCCGAAAATGAGATTGATCTCGATGCTGATTTTCATCGCAAAATTTTGTTCAGTGATGAGGCTCATTTTTGGTTGAATGGCTACGTCAACAAGCAAAATTGCCGCATTTGGAGTGAAGAGAATCCACATGAGACCCTTGAGACGCCATTACATCCACAAAAACTGACTGTTTGGTGTGCTCTATGGGCTGGTGAAGTCATTGGGCCATACTTCTTCCGAAATAATGCTGGAGAGTCAGTTACCGTTAATGGAGACCGGTATAGAGCCATGATAACCGACTATTTTGTTCCCGAATTGGATGGCATAAATGTGGATGAGTTGTGGTTCCAACAAGACGGCGCTACACAATCGATTTATCGATGAGCGCATAATTTCGCGGAATGGACCTGTCAATTGGCCACCAAGATCGTGTGATTTGACACCATTGGATTATTTTCTTTGGGGATATGTGAAGCCGCTCGTCTACGCCAACAAACCAGAAACGTTAGGGGACTTGGAAGCCAACATTCGTGGCGTTATTGCCAACATACGGCCCATATGCTCGAAAAAGTGGTTGAAAATTGGACCTGTAGAATTGGCTTTATTCGAGCCAGCCGCGAAGGCCACATGCCCGAAATCATATTTAAACGTTAATGCCATAAAATTATCCTTCCAATAAAGCCAAATTGATGGACATTAAAACGATTTTCTTGTGTTTTATTTCAATTCGAAGTTCTATACCTCTAAAAAAACACCCTGTACATACATATGTATTTCATATTAAACCACAATTCAAAATAATTTTAAACAATTCTAAAAATTCCCAAGATTTATTTTAGTACATGTGTACGGTATATAAACTATTACTAAAAGTTTCTCACAAGTTAAAAAATAAAATATGCCAACTATTTTAAATGTCTTTTTTAGCTTACGTCAGTCATTCTTATGGGAAATAAATTTCACACATTTCTAACTAGTCACCAAGGTAGTGTAAAACTGTTTACAAAATTCTCTCAAATAGACAAAGAGTTAATGAAAACGTGTTTTTCTAAAACACATCACAGCAAGTGTTCATTTCTATCAAAGGTGAAAATTCTGAAATAGTTTTCTCATACAAAATAAAGTTTAACAGCCGTATTCATAAAAATTTTAAACAGCATTTCAAAAAAAAAAATCGCTAAAATTGTATTCATAATAGAATTTTAGCTTAAAAAACGTTTTTTAAACCTTGTGTAAATCAGCAAATTTTAAAATTGACTGCACCCATGTTTAAACGAATTTTAAGATGACGTTGTTGTAATTTTGCTTCGTGTTTGTTTACATTTTTAATTGTCCCTGTATGTATGTATGTATGTACTTATGTATATGTCAATGTTATTTAGAAAAAAAATTAATTTTTTATAGAAACTATTGCAAAAGAATATTTATAAGAAAAGGAGCGATCAACTTTCCATTCCTATTCATTGTTTTCTCACTTTATTTGTTAACAAAAATAATAATAATTGTAGAAAATTAACTAGTGATGCATAAACACTCAAAACAAATAAAATAAAACTCGTTATTCTAGTGCTTCTTAATCTGCAATAAAAAAATCTTATAAAAAGCTCTTTTAACAACGATTCGCTGTGAACACTTTTTATTTTTTTTTTATTAAATACGAATTGGAACACATTTTTTATTTTATAAAAACAAAATTTTTCTGAAAATGGACAAAAAACAAATACAGATTAGAGTACTTTGTGAATTAATAATCGCTGTTTTGCAGAACTAAGATGCAAGTGACAAATAGATAATACAGTGTTGCCACGATATTTTAAAAAAAGCAAGTTAATTGATTTTTAGTTAAAATATTGATTATGAATAACAATATCTAAAAAACCTTTTTTAGCCTTAAAATGTTTTTTAACTAATATCCTTTTTAAACCTCTATCTACATTTTTTTTTATGAATACGGCTGTAAATGTTTTATTTTTCATAAACGATGAAATTTGGATAAAAAGAAAGAAAGAAATTTCTTTAACTGTGGCTTTTGGTTTTCATCGCTTAGTGTTGCCACACGAAATAATATCAGGTTATGTGACAACTTCAGCATATGTCATCACATGTTTTTGTATTTTTGTTAAATACTTGTGCATGTTCAGAAGAAGAAGAATTTTGCTTTAGTGGTTTCATGCTGTGCTGTAAAAGAAAATTAAAAATAAAGCAATGTAAAACTATAAAGAATTAAAAATAAAAAATAAAAATAAATAAATAAATAAGACGACAAAAAATAGTAAAGAGTAAAGTAAAACGGTGCCAACTATTTTAAACGCGCTAGAACGCGCAAAATTACAGCATTGTCAACTAATTTATAGATCAATCGCGCTATTTTTCTACGCGCTAAATTAAATTTTAATAAAAGTCGATGTATGTATGTATTAGTAAATTATTTTTTGGTCGTAGAACATAGTGTTATACTCCGTTTTAAAAGATTAGGTCAAAATCAAGAGATATTGCACTGGTTTTTGTAGAAAACAAATATCAGCTGATTTATGGGCAGAAATTGAAATTTGCAAGCAACGTGCTTTTGATATAAATTACGTTTTTTTTAATCAGTTATTAAACAAAAAGAAGGAAATCGTGCATAATATGGAGAAGAGAGGGGATAGTAAGTAATTAAAAAAAAATATTTCGGTGGACGTTATTGCTTTTGTTAACAAATTCTAACTTAACTTCAAATAAATTATTTTTTCCATAAATATAAATTTCGCATAAGCTTTTGATAATGTTGACCGTGGACTGCCGTGTTTTTCCTTGATGAAAAGTGTTAAGAAAATAGTTCTGAACTTTTTTTTTTCGTTTCGGTTTCTTTTGCTTTTTGATTTACAGTCTCATCTTAAAATATAGTGAACTTTTTATATTTAATGTTTAGATTTGTGAAAACAATATAAAGCATGATACAATTATACAAGGTACTTGCGCAAGCCCAGCCTGTTAATGTTTACAATGCATATAGTTGTCAAACTTTGTTTACAAGCTGTAAAAAGTATGTGTGTATGTGTGTGAATAAAATGATTACAGTGTTACCAATGAATTTGCACATTGAAGAAAATAACACTACACATCTTTTGTGTAGGTTAAAATTAAAACAAAAATAAATAAAAATAGAACCCAAGGTATAATTACACACAGATTATACATGAATATCATTACATGGCCCACACATGAGAGCAGAAATTACACACTGTGTATTACACACATATTGGCAACACTGAATGACTATAATCATACGTGAATGCCGCAAATGCAATTGTACTTTAGTTACCCTGTGATAGCTGTTTTTAAAAACAAAAGACATCTGCTTCTGACAATTATAGGTATGTTTCTACCAACAAAATACGAGTGTTTCTTGGTGTTGCAATTTTGTTGTAGTCGTGCAAGTATATACCTTGTATAATTGTATCATGATATAAAGGAAAAAAAACTGATGATGTTAAAAATTTTATTATCAGTAAAACTGATTTAAATAATGTTTCAAAACAAGATTTTGTTGCTTCGCTGAAGCAAATGGTACAAATATTTTGCAAAAATGTATCGTTAAGGTGGCACAAAAATTAACGACTTTTCTAAGCAAAATTTTGTTTACATGGCCTATACGCCATTTTGTTAGCCCCCTTGCGTATTTTCATCGTGCCGAATTTCAAAAATATTTATCCGTTCGTTTACGAGATATTTAGTTTTTTTAGTTTTTTTTTAAATGGTGGCAACCCTAAAAATTTTCACTATTCCAAATCTAATCTAATCGTCGCTCTCGATAACGAGCTGATTCGATCACGTTTTTCAGTTTGAGATTATGGCATTCGCTGGCGTACAATGTACTAATATGGTACGATATCGAATACCATAATCTCAAACTGAAAAAACGTGATCGAATCAGCTCGTTATCGAAAGCAACGATTAGGCACCAGATGTGCGGGCTAATGGAAAACTCTTAAATTCCAAATTGCAGCCAAATTGGTATAAAACTTTGGCTGAAATTAATTTTGGCCTTAAAAGTAGCTCAAATTACCCAATGTGCGTTGCTGCCATATTTTTCCGCAATTGTGGTATCATCTCTAACTCTATCTATAGATTATTTTTCTTTATTTTGCTTACGCTAAAATTGTATGACGGAAAACGTACCGAAAGAACAAAAATTTAAGGAAAATATACAAA
Organism: Nowickia ferox; assembly: GCA_936439885.1. NCBI lineage: Eukaryota > Metazoa > Arthropoda > Insecta > Diptera > Tachinidae > Nowickia > Nowickia ferox. Next base: position 13,696,717 of record OW387025.1, read on the forward strand.
TTTGCTAAAATAAATTTTTTTAGAGAAGATTTTTATAAGAATAAATATTTGCAAATTGAAGCATTGTTTAATTTAATACGAGTAAAACAAAATAAAAAATAAAGACTGCCTGAGCTTTAGCCAACGCTTTAGACACGGCAGAATCAATAATACCATACAAAATTTAATTATTTTAAGTAAAGCAACATTTAATGAACACTTACATGTAGTACATATTTTTAGGCCTAGATTCCATACAAAAAATAATTTATTTGCTATTTTCATTTTCTTTTTTTTTTGCATCTCCTTTATATGTATGTACTCGTATGTAAATATATGTAGTTATAAAAAAAAACAGAAACACTTTAATCTATTCAATTAAAAAACTGTGTCAATGCAATTCAAAAGTATAAAATTTTTTTTACAATTTACGCATGAAACGATCATAAATTATCCATGTTTTCGCTGACTCACTCGTTAACTTTTACATTTAAGTGTGAAATATTTAGTTACAAATTCAAATGCGTAACAGAAAAAACAAATTTTGAAATGGGTACGACACGCATTGAAAACTGTGAGAATTTGTAATTTATTTATGTTACGATTTTTTTTTGCAAAAAAAAATTTAACTATAGGTACATATAACAAATAGATTTTAAGTATACATATTCCTATAAATTGGTTAAATCAATGTGTGTAAAACCAATAACCTTGAAATTGAAGTATCTTAAAATTTATGTTAAAAAATCAATTGCGTGTGAAGTTCACATTTGAAATAAATAAATATATATGCATGTATGATCATATAACTACTTATAAAAATAAGCAGGTCATATTAACTAATGCTTTTTAGTGAATTTCAAGTTTTATTTGATTTTTCAATTCTTTGTGGCAAATTGCACAGCAAACTTTGTTTTTTAGTAAGATATCAAACAAGTCATTTCCAGTTTGCCCATAAATATTTGTGAAATGAAATTCTAGCATTTGCTAATTCTTCTCAAAACTTGAAAAATCTATGTATGTACATATATTTTACTGCTTCATTTCCAAGGCACTCACATCCGATTATTAAACTCATTTAATTAAAAATACATACCCGTAAATATAATAATTGCATTTACAAATGACTTTTACACCACATAACATAATTTTTAAACGTTATTAACTTTAATCGAAGCAATAATAATATGTATGTATATATTTTATAAATTATTCATTACACTGCCAATATAATTAAGCTTATCATAAGTATTCCAACAGAAAACAAAAAATGTGTACATATAAAAAGCTTGAGAATTCACAAATCAGACAAGAAAATAAAAATTACATTTAAAGTTTATAACGCAGCTGACCCTTGCGTACTACTTTTGATGTGAGTATTGATATTGAAATTGATTATGATGTCTACAGACAAGTACATACAATTGAATTTTTCAAATTATTTTCAATTGAATAAGAACCAGTAAAAAAAAGTTTTTTTGTGTTGAAAGTTAATTTAATTATCATTAAACTTAATTGAACTTAGCCAAAAGAGGAAAAATTGGGATTTTTTTAAATTAACGAGCTTTATTTCAAATGATTTTGAAAAATTCTGTGTAATAAATATCATTTGTTATGCAATGTTAGGCCATTTTTACTCACGCCTAATTATAATTAACTAAGAAAATTTTATTATCGTTCCTTTGAACCGAATCATGTTTCCCTGAAATTTGATAAATACGATTTGTTTGAAGTTTATTGTCTTCATAGCAAAAAAACCACAATTTTTACAGAGTTGTATTTTAAGCAGCGACGCAATATTTTCAATCAAAGGGTTGTTTGTAACATTTTTATAGTATGCTTCCACCGGCATGATTTCGACAAACCATCGTGGTTTGAGCAAATCATGTTAATTTAATTTACCATACATTTCGCATATGACCAAATTAACTCAAAGTAGTTGATTTATTTTAAATTATGAAGAAGATACTATTTTTCGTACTGAATTTATCTAGGCAACCCTGCGTAGCTTTTCAAATTACAAACTCCATCCCTGGGTCGTCCATTTATAGTGATTGGCAATTTCGTAAAAATTAACTTATTGAATAATTAATTAATTTTAAATGTCAACTGCATATGGATCAAATTCAATTACAGCTGCTGCGCCCACCTTATTCGAACAGCAAATAACTCACAAGCTCGGTGGAAACAAGTAATTTACTTAAATCTTTTTGATTTAAAGTCGGTGGATATAAAGTATTAAAAAAAGTTTTTAAATGAAGATACATACAGAGCAACCTAAATTACGACGCAAAGCGTTGTCTGGCTGTCAACATTTCTCATGTCCATACAAAATGTATGAAACCAACCGAAATAACGCGGCGTCAACGCTTTGCAATTGGAAAATCCAATTTTGACAGCGCGGAAAGAAGTGAAGTTGGCTGCAAAAGTACTGTTGTTTTTGTTAAGTAATGTAACTTTAGCTACTTTCAGGTTAATTTAGCGTTTTTATTTTTATTTCTTATTTCTATGTAGAGTTTTTATTAATCAAAGTGTTAAAAAGGTTACTCATTTCAGCGTAACAGCTAAGCGCTAAATTACGTTGCGCTCTGCGTCGTAATTTAGGTTGGTCTGTAAAGGTTCAATCAGACGTGTCATACCATAATGACATAGCCATAACCATAAATATATTTGCTTCACCTATTAGTGCTGCCATAACCATAAGCAGCTATTTAGGTTTTTATTTGGTTATTCATTTCAAAAGTGTAACAAATATGAGTAACCGGCAAACAGCTGTTTATGGTTACGGCGAACAACCAGAGATATAAAATTACTCGCACAGAAATATTAAAGAAATAATTTTAAGCGGCCAAAGTAGTATTCTGAATATATTAGAAATAAGTAGGAGAGACAATATAGATACTGACACGGGCACAAGCACAAATTGTTCCACGAAAATATACGACATTAGGTTCTACCATAATTGATGTCATTTTCTTACGACTTTGTTTTCTTTTATTTGAAATGATTTTTCGTTATTCCGCATCAAATTTGGTTTATAAACATACCGATTTCGACTATGTGCCATCTTCAGCGTTCACTTAAGTTTCTAAATACATCAAAGTTCGAAATTCACATTGAGTCGATATAATGCAGATTTGTGGAACTTGACTTACATACTCGTATATCTGGGGATATTTTTCTAGAATATTTTGGCCTGTTATATGACGGCCTAAGGTTTTGAATCGAACCCTTTTCACAAAAGGAACAAAAAATTATGGATCAGGGTTGCACAGAAGTGTTTACGTAATTATGTAATCATGAATAAATAAGCATTTAACCCTTAAACACAAAATTATTTCTGCTGTTTAAGCTTATTCGTTACAATAAGTGCAACAAAGACAACTCCCTGGAAATAAGAGTCAGACGCAAACTTGGATTTGCTATTTTTGAAAAAAAAAATTATTATTTATTGCACGGTATATATTCTAAAAAAATCTATTTTGCTATCCACAACGAGAAACGATTATTGCCATTACACATGGCAAATATGTTTATGGTCCTTCGAACCGTATTTCAGCTGTCATCTCTAAAATGTCTGAAAGAAATCCCTAGCGAGTGGTATAATATTACAAAAAAATAATTACTTCCTCATTGTAGCCATCTCTAAGCATGATATACGACTTGTTCAGCTTTCATTTTTATTTGTTTTCTATTGAAAACAACTGCGATTATATACGTTAACCTAGCTTTAGCATTATAATCAGCACTCTTTATATATATATATATGTGTAAATTGCACACAAACGAAAAATATTGAATAAAAAAATTATTTAGTTAACATAATCATTTTAAAGACATTTTATTATCTTTAAATTAATTGAAATGTATTTTTTATTAAATTATGGCAATAGTTGAATATAATATATTTATAATTTCTTCAAGAGTTATTTATATGCAAGTCAGGAAAAAAATAATGATCATTTCAACAAACCAAAAGTTAATTAACTAAAGCAATCATATGCTAGAGAAGAAAAATTGCATTGAATTTGAAATCAACAGTGAGTGATTCTTGAAAATGATATGAATAAAAAGTTTAACATTGTACAACAAAATTAAACTTTTTGTAAGATAAATTGAAATAAGAGAGAGTTTCTACGACTATCAAGGAAAGCAGGTATATTATGTGCACTCACTTTTATAAAGCTATATTACACTATTGCTGTGAATTCAGAGCAGTTGTAAAGCAGCGAAGGAAACGCGTTTCGAGTTTCTGGAGTAGAGCGAGGCATTCCATATACAAGTCATGCAACATTTCATGCATCGGGTAAGCGCTTGCCTACCAAAAGAGCACTTATAAATGTGCTTCCAGCATCCAAGCAACATATTTTGCTAACTAGTTTCGATTTACAAAATGTGTTTTTATGCATTAATTTATAAATTTTATTCACGTTGATAGCCCAAATTTCTTATTTATGTTAAACAGCTGTTGTTTGGAAAGCTTTCCATAACATTTGGACATTCTCTAGTGCTGCCATACTTTCATCGTAATTAAATAAGAACTTTAATTAAGCACTCAAAAAATTAAACGTTATTTAAGTAAATTTTAAATTTAAATTAAAATGATCTAATTACATGTTTAATTATCAAGTCAAAAAATGGGTAATAAAATGTTGTATACAAGTACAAAAATACATACTTTCGAAAGGAATAATTGCCTACAACAGCAGCTAGTGTGTGGGTGTTAAGCGATAGGAGGAATGGCTTTACAAAGATATTATAATGACCAACGAACTTCTGCTACTGGCCAAAAGACATTTATCTTTATTTCACCTTTTAACAATAACAACAACATCATTAGATCACGGATATAGAAAAAAATAATGATGGTTAATAAAACATCAAAAAATAATAAAATTAAAAATAATTGTAGAGAAACAAAATACCCACACCCTTTTTCTTTTATTTTATCTTATTTTATATATTTTGTTTTTTTTTTCAAAAATACCAGCAATAAATTATACTTTTTATTGTGGTTTTCAATTGTTTTGGCTTATAAATTTTGAATGTTGTACATACATAAATAGATGTGGGTGAGTATAGGCCCATTAAATAAGCTTAGATCAACATACGTTAAAAAATAAAATATAAAAAAACACCAGTAGCTTGAACAAAAAAATATCAAATCAAATCAAATCAAAAAAATTTTAAACAATGAGCACTAATTGTGTCAAAATGTACACAAGACATGTGTGTTTAGAAATGTACAATTTGGAATTTGAATATTAGTTATTTTAATAAAATTTATGAATGCTCATAATTTAATTAGTATTACAGCCATATAATTTCATAAATATAGACGTAGTAGGCACAGCATTAATTTTGATTGAAAATATAATTTATGCACAAACTGCTTGACAAACAGACAGAAAAAGAAAGAAGCTCCATCAAACAAATTAACATAAATTCCACTGAAAAATAATTAATTTAGAATTGATTGCAGAATGATAAAAATGTTTGAAAAGACTATTCAAAATCTATTGTAGTTTGAAACGAGTATTTTTATCATGATTTTTTTCTTCTTTTTGATTTTATTTTTTTTTTTTTGAACGAATAAAGTTTCAAGTTTCTAGAGTTGATCATAGATTTAAATTTTTTTGCAATACGTATAAGAGCTGTTTTAAAAAATTGCTTAGCCTCGGTTACCTTCTTTAGGAAAGGGATAGTGATAGAGAAGACAGGTGGTATAGGAAGAGATAGAGGAAAGCTTCATTCTTTTACAACTCTGCTTTTTGCACGTTTTTAATAATGCAGTGTTGCAGCGCCTCTGGTGTTAAATGAGGCGTATTTAATTTTTGAAGCTGTGATTAGTAGCAATTTTATTGGTAATTTTACTTCGCCGATGATTCTGCTACACAACGAAGGAGGGCGTTCTGATGTAACATTAGGATTAGTATCTGCTGAAATCGGTATAGTCCGGTGACTATGCCTTCATCACATGAACTTTCCTACAACAACTGTTACAAAGGGACACTAATGCACATCAGAAAAATGCGTGGTGTTGTTATTTGATGACTGTCTGATACCGGGCTCGAACCCAGGACCGTCGGTTTCATAGTCAAAGTGCTAACTACTTCAGCCAACGCGAGACAGGAAAAGAAAGGGTGATTTGTTAGCAACTTTCTTCTTGGCAACACTGTTTTTGCCAACTCAGCTGTTTTTGTGTATCATGTTACTGTTAAACAACGTTCAGTTTGGTCTATGATTTAACCATGAATCGACTTACAAATGAACAAGGCTTGCAGATTATTAAAAAAATTTTATCAAAATTCATGCTCGTTTAAGAAAGAGCATCCGTGCACTTTTTCCATTTTCAGTTTGGGCGACCTTTTGAGGCGGTTATTTGGAATCTTGTGGCTAAATTTCGCACCAAATTTAAATTTTTGAACATTAAACCACCAACACGTACGCGTAGAGTGTGGACAGAGGAAAATATCGCAGCTGTATCCGCCAGTATTGTTGATGACCGTGAACTATCGATTCCACACCATTCGCAGTAATTGGGCCTCTGTTAATTTTTCTTACCCAAAATTGAAGAGCTGAACTTGGATGACATGTGGTTTCAGCAAGACAGTGCCACATGCCACACGCAGTTTATCTAAGATTTGGGGCCGGTCAGTTGGCCGCCTATATCGTGCAATTTAACGCCTTTAGACTATTTTTTGTGGGACTGTGTTAAGGCTCGTGTCTACAGGCACAAGCACGATACCCAGAACGCCCCATCAGATTCATTCACGCTGCAAGCTAAACATAAACTATAAACTTTCTTTTGAGACACCCTGTATATGAACCGTTATTGGAAATATTTCCACTTTGTAATCCTATAGTGGGTACACGTTGCAACGTGTTTAAGCAGCACGTTTCAATGCAACCTATAAACATCAAACATTTTGATATTTTTGAAACTTCGAACGCAACCATAAACAAGACTACACTAGACTATGCGACCGACAATGGAACCTACCTGTACCTACCATTAGAAAGTTCATCAGTGTTGCCAGATTTTGTTTTAAGCTGCCTTAACACAAAAGTGAAAATTAGAAGTGATAAAATAAATAAACCGACAAATAGGCACTCAAACGTTCAAAACTATGCAAGTCTCAGCTAAATAAAACATATTGAATACATTTGTATGTATGTTAGCTGCTGTTTAAAGTCGATGTCAATCATACACATTATTTCTGCGTTTAGTTGTCAACATTCCTTGGTATTGACTGCGAACATGATCAACTATTTTTGAATTGTTAAACAGTTGACAAGGTAATCTTTCCATGCTAAAACTTTAAATTTTCCCACATATTATTTAAGACTCTTTTATAACATTCTTCTTATTTAAGGTAAGAGCTTTTTTTTTATTAAACATCCTGACAAATTTCACTTAAGACAATTGAATTAAATGATCGTCATTTTCATAAAAATGAACAAATCATCAACTTAAGCACTTGTCAAGTGCCCCAAAATTGATACCCACAAGCAGAAATATAGTTTATGTAAGGCAAGTAATAATTTGACAACAATAAAAAAACAAATGAGACATATGACACTTGTGTGTGATACTTTTTTTTCTTTTTTTTTAATAAATAACTGAACGAAGTCACAAACTGGAAAATAAAAAACACTAAATCTGTTAAAATCATTTCAATTATAATAAGAAAAAAAAATTAAGAAGAAACTAAAAGCACAGCAAGATAGACAGACAGACGGACGCATAATAATGACTTTGGCACATGCTGAAACAGATGATTAAATTTTGTTGATAAAAAAAGTGTTGAAAAATGTTTATGAATTTTGATATAAAAATTCTTTTAAGTTTATGCCGCCTCCCGCGCAGCAAAATATTTTTATATCAGCGTTGTGTATTTTATAAAAAATTATCTGGTATTTTTGAAAATCTAAAGTTATATGTAATACTTTTCCCTTAAAAGACAACAAATAGTTGTTGTTTTTGTACGAGTATATAAAAGTTTTTCCCGCTTTCGTATTTCAATTAGATAAATTTAACATGAATAGGGATTGAAATATGTAAGCGTAAGCAAAATTGCATAAGAGCAGGAAAAACAATAATCGCCATCACAAACTAAAAGTGAAATGCTTGTTCCCATTAACTTTTCACTCCCCATTAATTGAAAAATGGTACCAGGAATATCCCACAAAAATTTTGTTCCCTTTGAAGAGCAGCTGTTCAAAATAACGTAGGATATCATTCATCACTGAATGAAAAAAGTAACAAGAGTTTGAAAATTACAATGAACATAAATAAGTGCGTGACTTTCGGAATTTTCCGCCTCTTAACCGAAAGGGTAACAATGTTTACTCCTTTCAAAATTTTAACAAGCTGCATCAATTAGTTTGTGTTTGAAGGAGAAAAAAAATGTAAAAGAGAGAACCTCGTGTGCTCACTGAGAATTATTTTTAACAGAAAAAAAAACATCACTCAAGCCAGAGCTAAGGTTGATAAATACTATGGGAACTATCCACCATCAATTTCACTGGTAAAAAAGTGGTCGGAAGATGCCGAACGTTTTGGATGCCCAGTTGAGGTCTCTACAACCAAAAAAAAATTGAAAAATATTGTGTTGGCCGCTGGGAGATTGAAAGGGAGAGAGATTGCACAAGCCAAAAGCACCTCACATGGCTCAATGGTTTAAATTTTTAAGTTCTAATATTTTTATCGCGTTTTTCCCAAAATTAATATTTTCAGTAAAATTAATATTTTCAGTAAAATATTAATTGTTTTTAAAAATACATTAAAATGGCTTTAATTTTTAATGATCACTTTCAATCTCCGATCTTTAAGATGGGGCCGTCGCGTTTGCTCACAATCGATCTGAAACGCAATCGTGTGGCAACTTCGCAGAATTGTCTGCCGTTGTTAGAGCGCATCATGAACGGGTTCTTGTTCCCTTTCGTAACCGTGGGCGAAATGGGGATACTTCACAACACACCACAGACCAAACGGCAGTAAAACAGTGGGTTTTTCGAGGGGTTAATCGGCGCCATAGAGCACAAGTTTGGTTTGTCAGCCAACAAATTAGTGGCGACCTTTTTTTTGGGATAACTAGCTTCAAAATAGTAAAATAATCAATGGCGAATATTATGCCGACTTATTGGGTCGATTTAAATGAGGATTTAAAAAAGGAACGGCCGCATTTGGTTACCAAAAATTTTATTTTCCACCAGAACGTCAATACAAGGGTGCGCCCTATTCTGCGGATTTGGCCCGGAGTGAATATTTCTTGTTCCCAAAACTGAAGCAATTGCCCCTATCTCGAAAATTTTTCCCATCGTAATATTTCCCTCTTTCACCAAATTGCAATCGTGAATAATTTATCTCTAGAAATGTTTTCCCTTTTTTTATTCCCCTATAGTGATTATATTTTCCCTCGAAATATTTCCCTTTTCCCTAAATTTGCATGTAAAAAAACTCGCATGTTCGAAAAGTATGGCATCACCGATTTTTATGCCCGTGGGGTTTTCCCCAAAAATTATAAGTGTTTTTTTTTCAAACATTTTGTCAATAAGTTTTTTTCTCTTCTAATAACATAATACGGAGAGAAATTCTATTAATTTTCTTTAATAATAACAATATATTAAAAAAATTATAAAAATACCCGTAAAAAAATAAAATTACATCAATTCACAATAGCATGTTCTACTTACAACAGATGTTTATTTTATTCCCTAAGAATTGGCGATGCCAATTTATTGTTTATGGGAATAAAAATTTATTCCCTAGAAATTATTCCCTTGAGATTCGCGATAAAGCTGAATATTTTACACGGAGATTTTTTACTTTTCCCTTGATATTGTTCGCTTTATTTTTTGCATGCAAACTGAATTATTACATCGCATATTTTCGATATTTTCCTTCGAATTAAATATTAAGAGTTATAAATATTTATTTTTACAAGAAAATTAGTACACAGAGTTCACGATTTTTAATAACAATTCCCTGCTACACGTGTTTTAATGGAGTATCAATCTACTATATTTGGTTCACACACAGTAAATTTTATGGCGATGCAACATGGTAGTATACTGAAGAAATTGTTTCCACTGCACCTAGAGTATTTAACAATACAACTTTAACGTTAAAAAATGTCTTTTGGAACCTAAAATTTGTGTATTTTTTATTATTACACTTAAATTTGTTTTATTTTCAATTAATTTTTAAGCATAACAAATTTTCTTCCCGTTTTTTACATTCACTGCGAACTGATAGCGGGAAAAATTTTCATGTGAGATTCACAAAGCACTTTTCCCTTCGAGGGGAATAAAAATGTGATGGCAACAAAAACTCTACTTGTCATTCATTCATGCTTTGCTTGAACAATATGTTTCCTATAAGGAATAAACGCTTTGCTAAAAATTAACAATTTTACCATTGTTTTGAGAACTATACAAGTACCGTCACGTAAGTCGCTATAACTTGCAAACTAATGATTCGATTGATCACAAATTTTAATAAGTCTCCTTTGAAGGTTGGTAAAAAAGTATTACAAGTTTAATCTAGAAATATAATTATCTTAATTTTTTTTTTTATTTACTTATTACACTTTCATATATTTTGCATTAGATCGATTGCAGCTTCATAACTTCTTTTTAATCCGGCGTCCAATACACGATTTAATATTTTTATAAGCTTCTGACTGAGGTCGGCTGGCTTGTGGCAGCTTACACAGTATTTTACTTTACAAATTTATATTACATTTTATTTTCGAAGTGTTCTATTATTGAGCATAAACATACTGTTTAATATGCAATACACACCCAAAAAGTGTCAATGAAATCCTATTAAATTTGATCTGATGTCTGTCTGTCCGTTTATCACTCACTCTCTGTTCTCTGTTGCATGTATCGAATTGTAATTGACAGACACTTGAAATTTCAAATTAAGCGATCTCTTCTAAACTTATGCTTTTATATGAAAATAAAGCAAAGAGCAGAGTTAAAACTTTTAAAGCACAAATGAGCAACCAACTATTTTCTATCGATTTGTTAATAACGAAATTGATTGAAGTGATAAACAATTGTTTGAAAGCATACATACATAGAAAAATTCAATTTGTTTATTTTTTTAACAAAAGCTATTAATTATCTGTGTATATTGTTAGCAACTACTTCAGTGAGGTCAGCTGACAGTTAAGTGACACTTGAATCAATATTTGGGTACATTTGACTTTGTTTACTTTTGTCTAAAATACTCGTAATATTTGTTTGATATTTAAATATAAGTATGCTTGTATATGCAACACACATTATTAGTTCTTCTATACTTTACCAACAAAGTGATCTTTTTAAGTGCTGTTTAAAAAAAATTTATTTTTTTTATAAATAACCACCGAGATATTTTTCAAGACAGCAAAAAGATTCGAAAGAGTTTAGTGAAAGGAAGGCACGTTTAGTCTCAATTAAAATTCAAAAGGCCAAAGAGCAACATTTGGCCAAATGATGAATATGCATAGCTGTGTAGATGGTCTTTCATTAAGCGCTTCCTAATAAAATAAAGTGTCTATAAGATGTCACCGAACATTTTGTTATTCCTTTGAAAGGCCTATTATGAATGGCATTATGTATGGAATCATCCCTATCGTGAACAGTTTTCCCCCGAAATAGTTTCCCTTTTCCCTAAAGTTGCAATCGTGAATTATTTCCACGTGAAAAAAATTGCATGTTCGAAAAAATATGGCATCGCCGATTTTTATTCCCGTGAGTTTTTTCCCAAAAAAATATGTGTATTTTTTCACAAACTTTTTGTTTGGGAATAAAAAAAGAAGCACAATGTAAGTAGTTTTCTTGATGTTTTTTAAACTTGTTTGACTTTATTTTTAAAAGGAGTGAAAATGCATGAATTTATTTATATTTATTATGTACATATGTATGTACGTATATACTGCCAATAATTCTTCATGTTTTTCCATTAGGAAAAATCTAATGGAGTCAAATTGCACGATTTCGTTGGTCAGTTCACATCACTTTCACGTGATGTGATGTGAAGCTCTCAATTGACTCGTGCAGAATATACAATCTGGAATAAAAGGCGAACTTTTTGTTCACGTGAAATATTTCCCGTGAACAAAAAATGGTGAACAAAATTAGAAAATAGTATACTGACACATCAACAACGCAAATATTGGCGATCACAATTTTAAGCAAAGGGATCACATTTCACGTGAACTTTTATTCCCGATAAGGGTGAATGTGGCATGTGTTGTGTGGCACGTAGCGCTGTCTTGTTAGAACCACATATCCTTGGTGTCCATATCATACAATTTTGGCCAAAATAAGTTGGTAGTCATAGACCTATAGTGCTTACCGTTGACGGTGATGACATGGTTAACGTCGTTCTCAAAGAAATATGGGACGATGACGCCGCCAGCCCAAACAAAATCCACATCCTACAGTGGCTTTTTCGTTATCTATTGGACGGTCTTGGATCTCATGTGTATTTCTACCGTCCCAAGCTCGACAAATTTTGTTTGTTAACGTACCTCTGATTTCTTGAAGAAAATTAGTCAGTTACCAACTGCTCCAGGGAACATTCAGCTAACACACATCGCTGTCTATGACCGTTTAAACTCAGCTCTTGGGGCAGTTGAATTTTGTACGCAAAATTCCCCAAGTTGTAGTCTGGTCTTTGAGCGATGAGAAATCGACTACCTCGGATTCTCCTGCACATTCTCACGAACAGCGACAGATATTGCGTTTCGTAGACGTACAGCTATTGTTTCATTGTTTACTGAACTAGTGGACTCACATTTATTCACCACACTGAGCACAGGTCCTCTTGGTAGCAGCATTATGGCAACCCTAAAATGAGCGAAGTGCGTGCAAACGTTGCCCGAACAGAACACCCATTTTGATTCAACAATTTTGTCATATGCACGTATTATTGAACGCTCTACACGTCTATGGTCATTTGGCAAAACACACTGAATAAATGACACATATAGGTTGAGCCAATTAGACAGATGTATGTATGTCCAAGTTCGAAAGTACCTAATGGAGGACCCGTTGTATATGTAGTATAACTTGTCAAATGTTTACATTTGCTTTTGTTATATCAAGTAGCTTCATATTAAAACTTACAGGCTTTAGCAAATTCAAATTTTAAATTTCTTTTAGTTGAATTAATACACAACATTAAAAACTAGGTAAATTGCCATTAATCTATTGACAGTGATAAATTGCTTAAATATTTAAGAAAAAACATAAATGGGGTTTTGCATATTTAGAGAAGTCGTGATTTAAACAAATAGTGCTGACTTTGCTACAGTTTTTTTTTCAAAGCTTTATGATAACAAATATGTACTGAAGTTTAACGAATCAATTTAAATGCATGATTGATTAGAACTATTGCCCTGTACTTATTTATTTTATTTATCTTTTTTTCATTTCTTAATGTTGCAACAAAAACTTGATTAAAAATTAAAATTAAAACACGCTGTCAGGCGTCTTGAAAAGCAATTGAGTTTTAATATTCTCTTGACTTCACAAGAAAGTTCACAATGAAAAATTAACAATAGTGAAGGAAAAAAACAATCGAAAGAAATGTTAAAATACATCAATCATTTTTATCAAATGAAGTAAATCATAATAACAAAATTAAGGAAATTACAAAAATCTACGACGCGGTGTATAAAAAATACATAAAAAAAAAATATACATACATACATATACATTTCACTAATTTACTCAAACAACGTTATAACTCAAAAAGTAGTTTGCCAGAAAACGAGTTTAATGTTTTGAATTTACACACAACTTAATGGAAAAAGAAAATTTTATTTAGTTTTCAAAAGTTGAGTAAGTAAGATATTTGTACGAAATTTTTACACAATATAAGGTTTAATTCTGCAACTCAAAAATACAATTTTTTTTTTGAGTTATGACGTTCTTTGAGTAAAAGAGCGATTTGTATACATACATACATGTAATACTCCAACCTGTAATAACCTGTAAGGGGGTCGTTACTCCAGTAATCCTTAAGAAAGGATGAGGGGATATGTAATACTTACATATGTACGTACATATGTATGTACGTGTATGTATTTATGTTTTATATACATAGTTATGTACACATGTATGTATGCACATGAACACATTAAACTTTCTATTCTTAGTTATGTGTGTACATATTTTCCTTCCTCCTTTCTATTATAAATCGTTTTAAATTTCTGTGCATTGCTTTTGGATTCAAGTTAACTAACGGTAACTAGATGTTCGATTGGAGAAAATGGTGGAAAAACCAGCTGCAGAAGCAGAAAAATTATAAAGAGAGAAATCATTCAGCGTAGCGTTGCCACTCTTTAAAAAAGCTGTTTAAAAATTAAACTGTTAACAAAATTGTGAAATTTCGAAAAGATTTTATTGTATAATTTGATTGATTTATGTAAATCTCAATAAAAAGAAAAAATTTAAATTTGGTGTAACTTCTACTTTGAATTGGAGTAAATTTTGAATTAATTTAAGAAATATGTTTATGTAAATAGTGACCTACCCCTACCTCGCATAGAAAATGTGTAGAAACATGCCAATTCGGTCAAGAAGTGTGTATGTATTAATGACCAAGGTTACACATTTTATGTTTCTATATATAAAGGTTTGAGTTTGAAGAATTGCCAAGTTCTTTTAAATAATTCATATATGAGCATTTCCACAAAAGGGTTCACAGGCATCGAAAATTATTTTGTTTACTTTTATAATGTAATGTATTTTCAGTTTGACTCGTTTATTATTATGAGAAAATTGGTCTGAGAAAATGTATTTTTTCTTGATTTTATTTACTAGTTAACGACATTAGTCTTTGGTAGTAATTGTTTATATATTTATATTATGACTGTACAAATCTTATGAAATATTTCTATCTATAATAAATTAATACCAAAAAATTAACAGAGACCAAACAAAACTCGATTAATGGAAAACTTTTAATTTTATTTTGTCCATATTCTGCTGTCACGTTCTAGTACTTAAAACATCATTTGTTATCAGTGCTCCGCGATCGTTCGAATCAAGTGACTGAAAATTTTACTCCAGATTAAGATTTAGTGGCTTTAACTAAAAGTAATAATATTTACACTTAATACCCATACTAAACATATTATTTAGTTTCTCAAAGTGCGTCCCCTTTGCTTTCGTATGTAAGCTTTTTTCAAAAACAAATATTTTTAATTTACTATCGGTATTTGATTAAACTAGGCTTTATTAGCTGGAATAAAGCCTACTTTAATCTTTCTTCTCTTCTTTAGAAACTCACATTAATTAATAAAAATATTACATTCAATAAGAATTTAAAATACTGAACTTGAGCCCGATTAAGAAATTATTCCTGATTAAACAAATATTTTTTTATTTTAAAATTCATATCGTATGTAGATACGATTATTAATGTAGATGGGTAATGATGAGCATTTAAAATTAGAAGCAGGGAAGACTTGATTACTAAAAACTAAAATATATCTATAAATATACATACGAGTATATCTATGAATATGCATAAGACAATAAATGTGAAATTTTTCGAAGTTAATAAAATTTTAACATGAACTAACCTTTACTATTAACGTGGTAGGAAAATACATATGTGCCGTTCTAAATGTCCCGTGCTGAAACATACTAAAAGGTTGTTGTTAAAAAAAGGAGGAAAACAAATATTTCAAATATGACAACTATCAATATAAAGCCACATTATCCGTTTTAGTTTAAAAAAATCGCTATAAAAAATTATGCTAATTAAATTTTAAATTTTCTACATGCCGTCAAAATTGAACTCTAAATTTTGTCCCGTTTGCGATACAATTTTTATTGTTTAAGAAACAACAAATCACCAAAACCTTAATTGTGTACTAAACATAGTGTTATTAACGTGCTATCAAAAAATGACAACAAACAAAAAATATTTAAGATTTCTTTAAATTATCCCACTACAAAGGCGACCGAATTTCACGTTTTAGATTCTGGAAATGACCATGCAATTTATTGCCTAAATATAACAACTAAAGTATGAATTTTCCTTTAACATAATAAACGTTTCTGGCAACGTTGGAAACACCTGTTCATTCACTTGTACATGTGCACTCATAGCGCATACCTATATGTATGTATGTATGGCGGTGGTTTACATAATGGAACATGCATTCCTCAAATTTTTATTAACAATCACGTTTTTGTTGTAGGAAATCTCTTTTCTTTTTTTTCATTTTTAATAAACTGAAGATGAAACCAGTTTAACTTTTCTTTGGAATAGATCACAATAGAAATTTCTTTTGTAACAAAAGGTCAGTGGTCTAAAAAATTTTAGCCAACAACAAAAAAACATAAGTGATAATAATAAAAAAGAAATAATAAACGGACACATATGTATGTATGTATGGATTTACGGATGTTTGTGTATGTGTATGCATATCGGTATTGTAAGTGCAGTTGAATAAATCTTTTAAAGAGCATTAAACTTTAAAGTATGTAGTTGAAAAAAATAATAATAATAATAATTACCAGACAATGCTGTGCAGCCACAATTTTTTAAAATTATGAAGAATTTCAGGAAATTGCTTTATATAAAAGCCTGCGAGAATCAAGAATATGTATTACACTTTTTAACGAATTAAATGTTGAAGATATAGTGTTTTGAATACGAGCCCTGTTGCACAAAGAAGCGTTTTATATGTATTTATTTTTAGAATGTGAAACGATACACCTAAAATTTAAAAAGAAAATAAACAATTTTTAATTTCTTACACAAGAACCAATAAACATTATAAATTTTAGAAAACCTAGTTACATACATACATATGTATTATTTCCACCTTTCAAAGTGTTGCTGATAGATGAATTTAAATTAATTGCCAGGTTTTTTTTTTTTGTTAGTTACGGATTTTTGGGTATTAAATTAAGTGACAATATGTATTTCATGTGCAAAAATAAATATGTACAACAGACGAAATTTTTTACATTTTGGTTTAATAAATTGCATATAGAAATAGAACACACGATGATGTTTAAATTTTCACACTCACACTTTTTTAATAACACGCACGCGCATTTTAAATTGACTACTAGATTGCTTTCAATTTCACCTTTCCATTTCTGTGGCAATTTTAATAATCCTTGTGTTTCCCTTTTTAAAAATACATTGCGCCACTAAATATTTCATTTGTTGCAGAACTTGGAGTGAAGTTAAGATTTTTAGTTGTTTCTTCGTGGGAGACAAGAATTTTGACACGCAGCATGTGTGAAGATTTTGAAAGCCATTTATTGAACGTGCGGCTGCATCGTAACTAACGGTTCAGTTTAGTGTAATTTTCCCACATGGATTAAAATTTCAAACAGTTGTCAGATCTGGCAACTCCATTATCATTTGGGCGTAGCTTGATTTGCTATTTTATCATGAATAGACAGACCAACCGTTGAGTTAGATTTTCATTTGCTTTCAAATTTTCGATCATCAGAAAAATAATTTGGGAAATTACCAGAATTTATCTTAAAATTATTTTACTTTCTTTAATTTAACAATTTTAATTTTTCACAGAGAAAAAAGAAAGAATTTCAGCATTTTGCACTCATTTCCTATTTTTAAACGACTTAGAAAAGGGGGAGGTTAAAAATTTCCGTATTTATTTTTTATTGGGCCTTGTTTTTTGCATAGGAACTAATAATTAATCAAACCTGTGATTTCGCGCTAATGGCTAAGTACCAAAGAGCGCAAAACACACATCATGCTGATGAGGCATAAATTTATCCCGTAACGGGAATATATCAACATAACCTCACATAACATAACCGACTAACAATCGAATCAATGAGGGTAAAATTGTTAAATTATTTTAGAACTGCTGTATGAAATTATTTCCTTTAAAAAAATTCCAAGTTCAAATTATTTTGATTTATTTTTTAAAGCACTCAGACAATTTTCATGTTCAAGTTACTGCATAAAATTAAAGGTACATATTATCTAGGCACGAACCTAGATTTTAATTAATTTCATAAATATATTAATTGAATGAAACTCTGTTGTAGGGAGTGTGTGTATCGTATAAATTAAAGTTCTTAAAGTGCAGCAGATAAGCTGGTAGACTTCAAAATGTTGCACGAAAATTCAGTAATTTATGATTAAAGTAACATACCTTTTATTAACCCCCATACATATAATTTTTCTTATTAAGAGCATATTTAATTTAAAATTTTCTTTTGTTTTTTTTTTCAGGAAAATTTGCTTAGTTGTGTAATGAATAACTAAAATCACGAATGCGCAAATAACGAGAAAAAAGAAGTATAATCAACCAGATTTAAAATAAGATCAGTTAAAAAATACTAAATACATGAAAAATACATAAACGAAAGTGTTTTTGTTTTAAATGAACAAAAAAAAAGAAACTTTCGATTTAACGCTACATTCAACATGGCTGAAATAAGTAACACTTCCGCTTCATGAGCCGGATGTGTATATGCTCGTATCAATTACATATGTACATAAATATTTTAATTTCTTATTTTTATTAAGGCAAACTTACCTGTTTGGTGGGCGATTGATATTTAAATAGACTTCTTTTGGCTGTGGGTGTGTAAGCATTTTCATTACGTTCATCACTGACGGCCTTAACATCCTCAATTGCCGTCCCCAATAATTCATTCTTCAACAGACATGAATACGCTAAACTATCACGCACCGTTTCACCGCAATCTCTTTGTTTTTTACTAGTCTGTGGCGAATTTTCATTTGATTTGTTTATTGAAGCGAAATTTGTTTGCCAATTATTATTTGCTCTGAAAAAATAAAAAAAATAAAATATTGAAAAATATAGAAACATTTTTATTAATAAATTTAACCGTTATAAATATAAGGCCTTATTTATAAAAATTATTAAGGCTTAATAAGAGAAATTTTTTATAAAAATCTGTTTTATAAACCCTTTATTAAGACTTAATAATTTTTATAAATAAGGCTGATAGTATTTAAATGGGAATTTAAAAAGGCGGTGTTTTGCTATTTAAAGTTAATGTTTAGTGCAACAACAAAATCTGTATATTTAATTGAAAAAAAAATATTTGTATAATAAAATACATAAATAAGCTGTTGCAAACTTTTCGCAAAATGTTTCGCAATTTTTTTTCAAGTAAATTATTATTAGCAAGCCTTGTCAAATAAAAATTTATTTATATTTTATTAGATATTAGATATTATATGAAAATAGAAATAGGTACAAATATGTATGTGTGTATGTACATATGTACATACATGCATACAAATAACTGCAAATTATTTGAATATGTGACCAACCTTGCATGCATGTGCAAGGTAATGTGAACTGGAGAAAAAAATTACTACTTTTGCAAAAATAATTGCAAATTTATGAAATTGAAATTCATGTTAAAAACGTGCAAAATTATTAAACACAAATGTATTCACACATCAAGTTAAATAATGTCAAATTTATATTAACAATGCATTTAAACTAATGCTGAATTTGCAATTTGCCAAAAAGTAAAATAAAAACCTTCAAAATGACGAAAAAAAACCAAAAAGAATTGCAATATTGTCGATGTGGGCAAAAAAAATTTATTTATTTGTAGGTATTCAAAACTATTTATTGTTGAAATTCTTTACTGTATAATAGTGAAATATAAACCCTTTTTACTTACAAATACTTATTGAATTTATTTGTGTGAAAAAAAAAATATTTTGTTTTGCAGTCACCTGTTTAAGGCATACACAAATTTATGCATGTACATATGTACATAGTTACATACATATATAGATATTTATTTATAAATGTATGTGACCATATGTATGTATATATTTTTTGTTAATTGAAACCATGGTGTCAACTTCCGTTTGTGAACGGTATTTTTTAATTTTGTGGCTTCTAAAATAACTGAACTGTTCACTTTAAATCTGGAAAGCTATAAGATTTACATAACTTTATTTAAATAAATTGGAACATTCCAGCAAAATATATGTTCTATTGAAACCCTTCTATTTAACTGTTATTATACGGTTGCCAGATCTGGCAACTCTATTATCATTTTTCAGCATTTCGGTTTACCAGTTCATTATGAATAGAACTATTATATAATTCACAATGAGTATCTTGAAATTTTTATGTGGCAACAGTGTGCCATCTTAAAATTTTCATTGTGAGCAGGCAACGATATAAAACACAGTTAGGGAGTTCACAATGGCGTTTGAAAATATGTCTTAATATTGCAACGTTTCAATTTTAATACTTTAATATGGTCTGGCAAGTTTGCTATTTTTCTTTGTGTGTAAATCAAACTGATTACCAGGTGGCAAATTTAAAAGTGTAAAAAGTATGTCATTTGCAATATGGCAATATGGTAATGTTAAACTAAACATGTTAAAACTGTCAGCGCAGCTGTAGTTGATGAAAAAATATTTGTATTTTTCGCAGAACAAGTTATTTTGAAAAATGTATCCAATAGTTTCTAATTTAAAAAATTTGTTATTTTAATACGTACGGAAGAAAATAATTCAGTCTCTCATACAACATGCATTTTACTCTCTCTCTCTCTCTCTCTCTCTCTCATATTATATACTAATATATAAAAGGTCTAATTCATAAAAAATATTGTAGGTTTATTACAGGTTTATTTGACAAATTTCCCATAGAAATATGTCAAATAAGCGCTTAATAAACCTGAATTATTTTTTATGAATAAGGCAGAAATAATATAAAGATGTATGTGTGTTTCCCTGGATTTCATAAACACAGTATGTGTATTTATATCGTTGCCTGCTCACAATGAAAAAATTAAGATGGCACAATTTTGCCACATTAAATTTTAAAATACTCATTGTGAATTCCCTAAGTATTTTATATTTTGTTTATCAACTGCAGCTTTCCAGACTTTTAAGTTTGACACTTGGTATTAAATTTGATTTATGTACACACAAAAAAAAGCCATATTAAGGAATTAAAATATAAACGTTGCAATATTAAGACATATTTTAAAACGCTATTTTGAACTCCCTAATTAATATTTCTTTCGATGATCTTGTTTTATTTTTAGAACGTCAACCTACTGTTTTATCGCAGACCCATTTTCGGCTCGCTTATAAGTTAAATTGTTGCATTTGGAGCGCCAACAACTGGTACATCCACGAAAAAATCACCGTTTGATGCGCCTTATGCGCTGGTGGGATCATTCAACTTTTTTTTTTAGAAATGAAGCCGTAGTGAGCGCTACCTGCAAAGGCCATTGGTATAGAGAAATTACTAGAAATTATTTGGGATACCAATCGAATGGGACCTCCGTTTTTCTAATAGCACAATATTTGGCCAAGGCATTATTTACCAGCACTTTGTAGACAAATATAAATCAGAAAGCAAACGTCGTTATTTTCAACCGCTTCTATGTTGAATAACAAGTTTTTAATCCTTTTTTTATAATTATTCGAGACGTAAAATACAATATGTACGTTCAAATTTTAAACGAACAGTTCGTCATACATTTGTACGAGTATGTAAGTAAATGTTTATGGCTATGTGACTTTTTAAACACGCGCCCATTTGAAATAAAATATTTCACTGTATGTACCTTTTTTTAAACTTATTTGCATAATTTTATTATTTTTCATATTTATATTTAATGTGTAATTTATGCTTTTGTTTAATTACAAATTAAGAAGAAGAAGAAAACCAAACGTCACGCACAAGTGAATCAAACATGGTATGGAGAGAGAAGAAGAAAAAAAACTACAACAAGCACCTTATTATTCCTTGCATTATTAAAACCCAGTTCATTGAGTCATGAAGCCAGACAGACCCGACCTGGTGTTGTTGTATTTATTTAATTGTTTGTTGTCTTAGAAACTTAAAACTTCATAAAAACATGAACACTTATTTTTGCAATTGAAGTTGAATTACATAAAAGCAAATTTTCGCATAATGCCTCCACTATTGCGCTGATAAAAAAAGATTACAAATTTTTTAGCAACCCAATTGGATGGCAAACATATAACACGTTTTCCAACAGGACAGCGCATCATGCCATGCAGAGATTTACCATGCAGGTCTTTATGGCCAATTACATCAGAGAATAGCGAATAGAAGTATCTTCGGCAAAAAGACGACTCGCATTATATTCCTTACCCAAATTTCTGCTAATAATGCAGAAATTTAGGTAAGGAAGAACAAGAGTCGGTAGATCACCACCACACCACAAATCATTTAGGAAAGAGTATAAATTTCCCTGAATATCCAACGAAACATGGAAGAGTGGAAAATTTAGGTGCAGCCGATAGATCAATTTCTACTTATTAAGATTCAGGACTGGAACTATCTCATTAAATTTAGTGCCAAAAGAGCCGTCTTTATCTGATAGGCGAAGCAGTGCTGAGCCAGGCACATACGCTCTCGATTAGATGTTTACAACCAGTTGAATGTTCGTTTTTAGTAGGCCATATCTTTTTAAATATTTTTTCGACTTCCAAAATTTCACTACCATCGCAAAAGGCACTTTCTTAGGATTAAAAAAATTAACAAAAATATCATTATGCAAGCATTGTTCACAACATTAGCGCACAACTTCATTTCACCAAAAAAAGTGTCTGGATATCATGACATCGGGTGATATTGCGCGTATTGTAGTCGTTGATTTTTTTTTGGTCAAGATTTTCGATGCATATTAAAAAGCAAGATAACATATGTATTAATAAAGTCAATTCCTTCCGCAAACTTTTATAAAATTCAATAAAATATATTATTTCTGCTGAATTTTCCATTTTCGACGCAAAATTTGATTCGTGCGCGGCGTTTTTTATATGACCACAACGAAAATAAAAACGAAATTTAATAAAGTTGTACAACATACTCCTAAATTTTACAACCTGTCTATACAACTTGCCAAGAAAAATGAAATCTTTTTAATCTTTCGTACAACCGAGATACAACTTCATACGACGACCAAACACTACAATCTCATACAGCCACGCAAGGTCTGTGGCTTCCTTTAAAGTTTAATGCAACAGATAAATAAAATAAAATTTTTTCCGTTCATATGATTAGAACCATTTAACTAATTGTAATTAAAAATGCATTATTTTCATGGTTCCGCCTTTTGGCCACCAATAACGTGTTTGGATTCTCTTTTCTGGGGTTATGTAAAGTTCTGGCAAACAGATCGTTCACGTGAAAATTTGCTTTTCTCTGTACAAAATACCACAAACCTCAAACTTTCAAACAAAAGAAGTTTTAACCTTTATTAATTGATGCGTAGTCTCACAGACCTCTCGCAGTATGTACATATTTGCAATGTGAAAACAAATACAACCTAATCATGAATATTCCCTCGGATTTTATATCTCAAAAAAGATAATTTTTTTCGAGAAAAAATTCCTCCAATCATAAATATTTTCTCGGAATTTATTTCTCACGGAAAATAATTTCTTCGACAAAAATTTCCTCCAATCATAAATGAATTGCGAACAAAAAAAGAGTAATATGTAAGTGGCATCACCGCAGCATTACAAAGCCAGTTGTTTTCCTTGTTTGTTGACATTTTATCTCTCCCTTTTTTGCGTGCAAGCAGTGTTACCATATACGTTTGAGAAAAAAAACTGCCTATATCGAACAAAAACAACTGTTTTCGAGAAGAAACAACTGACAAAAAAATTTCAAACAGTATTATATCTCTTTCAAACTCTTCAATATCACTTTTCTTGAGATAATCAGACTTATTATGAAATCAGTATGTATTACAAAATGCGAGCGGTTGAAAAGAGTTACCAACCCTAACTTTTCAACGAGCAACTACAAAATCACTATTGTGAATAGCTGCTATTAAGGGAAATTTAGTTCTCTTTTTTGCAACTACAAAATAGTAGGAAAAATATTCACTCGAAATGTAAGTAGTAAATAAATTGAAATATATAAATAAATATGGTTAAAAATAAACAAAATAATTGATTTTATGCACACTACGCGTGTTATGAGCAACAAAAAGCCATGCAATGCTTGTAAGTTTGATGGAAGCAAACCCGGACATCGCAAAGCGGTTGGTAAAATAAATGGGAGGAATATACGACAGAGTAAAATAGTTTAGGTCCATCTAAATGAAATTTTCTACTAATTTTTAAACAAATTCCGCGCATTCACCGCATTTTATTTTTGTCATTTCTCAGCTGTGAGTTAGTGAGTGATCATTATAAGCTTTATCGTAGAAAACTCATCACCAAGTGAAAATTATGTACATTTCTAAAAAATATAAATAAAATATCAACAGTTTTAAACAATTTTCATACAAATTATTTCGCTTCATAATTTTTGAAACTTGTATATAAAACATAATAATATTAATATTTTAAACTCTTTTTTTATATCCCATATAAATTTCACTTTCATGAGGTGTTTTATACGATTAGGACATGAATGATCTTGTCACTGTTACGAACTTGTATAAGAAAAACAAAATAATGATTAGTAATAGTTTGAAATATTTATAAGAATTGAAAAATTTACTGAAAAGCGAAAGCAAAAAACTGATCATTATAAAAAACTTTAAGACTGCTCTAGAGCTGAAAAAACTGCAAAATACAGATATATCTGCAAATTTGGCAACGCTGCGTGCAAGCATAATGAATATTATTGAAAATCAACTTGAAAAATTTTTTAAAAAAGAGTTTAGAAATGATGTATTCGGGCATTATTTCTGCTTTTCGAAATGCAAGAACTATAAAATATTATTTTATTTATAAGTTTTATTTTAATGGGGTATTAACTATATTTTTATGTAAACTACCTTTTCTTTTGCAAGGGAAAGGCTTTTAGTAAATAAGCAAGTTGAACTATGTATAATAACTAATTTTTCCCCGTGGAGTTTTTTTTATTTCCCCGTCTGGTAATAAAAATGAAAAATAAACAAATTCATAATCATGCCTATTGTGAATAAAAATTTTTGTTCCCTGAAATTTTCATTTCCCTTGAAGGGAAAAATGCTATCGTGAATCTCCCGTTAAATTTTTTCTCCGCTATCAATCCCAGTGAGTGTAAAAAATGGAAGAAGATTTGCAAAGCTTAAAAATTAATCGAAAATCAAGTAAATTAAAGTTTAATAATAAAAAATACATAAGTTTTAGGTTTAATATTGTTTTTTTAAATACGCTAGTGGAAAAAAGAAATATACTAGTGGAAAAGAAGGTATTGGAGGGAATTATTGTTAACAATCGAGAACTTTATTTACTAAACTTGTCCTAAAAATAAATATTTAAAACTTTTATTATTTTTATTCGAATAAAAATATCGAAATTATGCGATGTAATAAGTCAGCTCGCCTGCAAAAATAAAGTGAACAAACCCAAGGAAAAAGCGAAAAAATCTCCGTGAAAAAAATTATTCAAGATTGCAATCTGGCGAAAAGGGGAAATATTTCGATGGAAAAATGTTCACGATAGATAGGGGTGATTAGAAGAAAAGGGAAAGGTGAAAAGTGAAAAAAAAACTGCGCGGAATTTTTGTTTGTGATTGGGCTAATAGCGAACGTTCACAACTAAAGCTTAAATACTCGTAGTCGTCAAGTTTTCTGAAATATTATAATTTTGTGAGCAATTTTCTTCATTTTAGGTTCTTTAAGAACTTTATACAAATTATTAGAAAACTTAAAAAAAACATGAATGGCATTTTGGTACTAGATAAAAAAAAACGTTTCAGTGCTTTTTAATCTTATGCAGAAATGGCATAGTCGTAGTTGAAACACGCCAATCATAATCAGGCTGATTGATTCAATTCAAAGTGGCACGCCTTTGGAAAAAACCACCCTATAATTTTTTATACTACCAGTTTTTTATAGAAAATACTTGCAGAAGCTCAAGTTAGAAAAGCAAAACTCATAAAACACGTTGCGAATTAAAAACATAAAACATATCTAATGGAGAATTGAATCAGTAGAGCGTTAAAAATTATAGCGTTAGTATTACCAACGACCACGAAATGCACTAAGTAGATAAAAAAATATAAAAGATTTTGAATTCAAAAAAAAAAAATAATATCAAACTAGAAAGATTACAGGAACACTTAACAACATGCCAGCTATGAATGTAAAGTATGTATTCGTGAAGATAAAATTAAACTATATAACTTCATTTGGTTCGAATATAGAAAAACCCCGGAGCATTGAACTTTTCACTCGAATGCCATAAAAAACGCGAAAAAGAGAACCAAGAAAGAAAGGCAAAAAAGTTAATAAATAAAATATAAAAACTTACCTGCAAGGTATAAATCGATCCAGCGATGACGTTGTAGACGCAGCTTCAAATGAATTAAACAAATTTCTAGCCACTGGACTACAATGTTTCAAAATACGTTTCTCATAATCCGGACTAAACATTTTATTTGTATGTGATGTGAAAAGTTTGGGGGGTTGTAAGGATAGTTTTTTTTCTCTCACTAAACTTTGAAATTAAGTTGAATTATGCTGGTTGCTGTAAGAAACAAAAAACGTACATACATTAATATGTATTTGGAAATCATGTGAAGTATGTACTTATAAATTAAAGTTTTAATTGTTTAAAATGTTTTGTTTAAATGTCTTGAGAGTCAATACGTTCAAACCAAAGCAGTAATTAATTAATCACTGTCACTATCAGACATTGTACAAGCAGCAAATAAACAATCTTAGAAAAATATATTTCGGAATCTAATCATGTTTAACAAAAAAAAATAAATAAATAAAAAAAAATAAAAAATTCTTCAAACATTTGCTGTTTAAAATAACACATTTATAACGTTGGTAAATGCGTGGTGTGAATACGCAGGCGTGACGCCTCTGCTAAAACGTGATAGAACTACAGTGTGCTTTTTCTTATCTTTATAAACATTTACAAGAAAATAATCTGTTTAGGCTTTCTGCTTTTTTTTCTTCTTCAAACAAATATGTACAATATTTGAAGATCAGCCATGAGTTCACCCATCAATGCAAAAAAAGAAAAGAAAAAAACAAGACGACAAACCTTTGCATGATTTACTGGTTCTTGGCAGTGAAAAATGTCTTTTTCATGTCATGAATTTTTAACTATTGTAAAAACGAAACGAAGCTTTTTTTGATGAAGTTTTTGGATTATTACCAATTTATTGACAGTTGTCTTAAAATTTATTTACTCAAATTCAAATTTACGGTAGTTTCTGCTTAATGAGTTGACAATTAAGAAAACTTTGATGGATCAATTTAATATAAGATGTCTGTATTCCAAATCCTTCATTACTTTAGGAAAATTTAAAAAAAGTACATGCGGTGACGCGCATTAAATTGTTTTAAATATATAAATATTTATCTCATCAGAGGACTTCACTTAAACAATTTGACATATATTTTGAATTTAAAAAATATACGATCTTTTTTCCGAATATCACTTTAGTCTTCCTCCCAGTTGTAACTAAAGTCGAGAATGTGTCACAGACTTTAAGGGATGAATTTGTCACTCAAACTTTAATTAAGAATTATAAAAACCAGAAAAATTTTATAAAATTCACATCTGCACCTCGGCCTGTTTTCGCTTCACTTCCACAGCATAAACTTAATCGGCAAGCTTATTCCCCAGCTATTGAGGATAGGAGGAGGTTTTTCCCGGGAAAAATGTATTGGGAAGAGAACAAACTCTCCGGGAAAATTCATAATTGGCAGCAACATCAACTGGAGACTTTTTCCATGAATTCACACATAATTTCAAAGACTTTTTTTTCTTGTTGCGAATTTGTTCCTCTAACGGGGCTCAACTCAAAATTGTGCAATTTTCACTTTTTGTAAGAAAATTATATTAATGATATGAAAATCTTACATCATTTTCTGTTTCGCCAAAAGAAAATACATTTATGTTATGAGAGTGTATTAAGAAGAAGAAAAAATGTTTGTCTGTTTCTATTTCTCTACAGAATTTTGCTCAGTGATTTTTGCTTGTAGAAATAAGCAAAAAATTTCAATCGTTAAATTCAAGCTTTCTGCGGTAAAACGGTTTAAATGATGATTTCTTATTAGTTTTTGTGAAATTAATAAGTTTTTCTGTTTAATAAATTAATTGTTTATACATATATAAATTTAGCAAGGCATTTAACACAACCTTAGCATTTAACAAATTACAGTACAAAAAAATTTGCCAATACCCGCATGTATTGCCAAAGAAACACAATTCGTGACGGGACAACATATTTTCCCTTGCAAAACAAAAATTTCTCGAAGAAAGTCAGACACTTCAAAAAAAAAATTTAAAAATTTAATAAATTTTTTAAAAATTTTAATTAAATTACACAATAATAATATAATAGATAACACTCGCATTAAATATGGATAAACGAAGCGATCAGAAAAAATCACATACATACATATTTACCATAAATATATAACCTAGACCACTTTCATAATTATGGGCACATACAGTACAGAGTTACGGCATGCCATAACGTGTAAAATATACTGTAACAGCACGCAACACTTTCACAATTAAGACGACAAAAAAACAAAAATTCCTGAAATATATTTACCAAATTTGTTCAGGATTTTCAAATATTATTGTATTTTTTATAACAGCGAAGAAACCTTGCTAAGAGTGTGAGTAGAGTTTAACAACTGTTCACTTTTTAAGGCTATAAACAGCCTTTTATTTATCTTTTATTTACTTTAAAAAAAACTTTTAATTCTGTTTTCGAAAAATAAAAACAAAAACGCTTGTCATACCCATATTTGTCATTTTGCTCTTATTGCATTAGAGAAATATGCATCCGAAATAAATGAAAACAATCAGGTAAATTGAATGCAAAAAAATTAAAAGATAAAACAGAACCAAACATGATAAATAATAAATACTCGTATGTACAAAAATATCACAAAATAACAATTAAAGTAGGTAATCCTGACACATAAACAGGAAAGGCGATAGGAACATAAAAACAAGTGCATGTTTATGCGGATGTGTGTGTGTGTGTGTGTGAGTATTGTAGGCAGCGTTGCCAAATATGCAGATTTATCTTTTTTCCGAAGTTATTTTTAACTGTTGAGCATAACTGCAGTTTTTGGTTTAAAAAAATTTCGTTTTTCTTTAAAATTATCTAAAACCGGATCAGTTTTTTTGCTTTTGTCTTTTTAATTTATAGTAAATTTTTATATTTTCCAATACATATTTCAAACCATCAGGAATTAATTTTTCCAAGCTTATGTCAGTGACACATGCAAAAAAGATATATTCAAAAAATATTAAAAATTTTTTTATGTTTTCGTGCAAGTTTAAAAAATGTTAAAAGCAAAACAACGTCTGAATTTCTATGCATTTCTTCGTTGAAGAATTTTTATGAAAAACACACAAAAAATATCACTTTGTGAGGAGTTTTCTTACCATTAGGCTCATAATGATTACACTAAGAGTCAATTTCACCAACTTATTTATATATCAATTCATTTTTCCATACAAAAATTAATGAAAATCGACATTTAAATATGAATTGATATTTAAATAGAGTTGGTGAAATTGGCCCTAATTGTATTTAAATTAAACACATAGGTACTTATAAATTTTTTTTTTAATATTTTTACCTTTTTTAAATGTTCAATGAAACTAATTTTTTAAGCTTTAGCTGCCTTATTCATAAAAAATATTTCAGGTTTATTAAACGCTTATTTGACATATTTCTATGTGAAATTTGTCAAATAAACCTGTAATAAACCTAAGATATTTTTTATGAATTAGACCGTAGGTCTTTATATATTTTTGTATTTTGATATTTCGTCAACCTTCTTTTAACTTCTACAGGATATTTTTTTTTTATTTAATTTTTTCTTGTCTTGTTTTGTGTTTGAAAGCAAAAAGTATCGAAATACAAAAATAAAAATAAGACTTTAAGCTTAAAAAAATTGTTTCAGTGATACTTACAAGTAAAATTCAAAACCGTAAGCCAACATTTTAGAACAAATCTTGGGAAGAGCAAATAATAATGAGACATCAATGATTTTTTTTTTATTTTTTTTTTTTCATTTGGGCAGTTTTTCCCTCAAACGTATATGGCAACACTGATTGTAGGAGAAAGATAAGAACATCATTTACAAGTTAAAATACGGTACATAATCAGCGTTGCCAGAAGCTTTGATAATACAATCATAATCTGACGAGAACAAATATTACATTTTTAACAATAGTCATAAATTTATGTATTTTATTGCAGAAACTTTCATTTTATGCATATCGCTCCTTTATTGCAACATAGTTATATCTCAAAAAATGTTTTTTTTTTTAACTTAATAATGATGTATGTAAATACTCGTTGTCTTATATTTAATCTTGTTCACTCACCTGTTTAGAACACAAATTATTTTATATCTTCATTGAAGTTGTATTTAAATTTAGAATTTTAAACTTATTTTCTGCAAAACTGGCTTTTTTGAGATTGGCCTATGTTGCCAGAAAGGAGCGATATGTTCTTTTTGTCTAAAAATATGTATGAGTTTTTGTTATCACAGAAAAAGATATAAAGTAATACTGACTTTCGACATTTTTGTCCTAGATTAAAGAATTTTTTATCATGTATGTATGTACGTATGTATTTCAAAATTAATTCAAATATTTGACTCAGAAAAAGAATTCGGCGTTAAAGCTTTCTTTTGAATGTTGGCATTCATAATCGCGAAAATCATAGACTGTGCTTTATTCAACGAAGTAAATAAAAAATTTTACGTAAATGCTTAAAAAGATATGAACATATCGCTCATTTACTCAAACAATGTCATAACTCAAAAAAAAAAACAGTTTGCCAGAAGTTTTTAAGTTTTCAATTTACACATAACTTAATGAAAAAAGAAAATTTAACTTTTCTCTTAAGAGTTGATATTTTTATGAAATTTGTGTACAATATAGAGAACGATATAACGATTAATTCTGCATCATTAACTCAAAAATTCAATTATTTGAGTCATGTTCTCTGACTAAACCTGCTAAATCCACTTTTTGTAACATATGACTGGCAAAAATATTTATTTTAATTTGACACTCTACATGCAGAAAAAACTTAATGTATTAGGCTAATTTCTTATATGTGTATAGAAAATGTTAACAGTATTTTGTCTTTGCTGTAAAATTTAGTTGAATTGAGTTAGCAGGTTTACACCCTAATTAATT
Organism: Nowickia ferox; assembly: GCA_936439885.1. Taxonomy (NCBI): domain Eukaryota; kingdom Metazoa; phylum Arthropoda; class Insecta; order Diptera; family Tachinidae; genus Nowickia; species Nowickia ferox. The sequence goes on from OW387025.1 coordinate 13,727,846, forward strand.
TATGAAGCAAACAAAAATTTATCCAGGTTATGATTCTGATTTATAGGGAATGCTTTTTTTTTTGTTTACAAATCTCAACATAATATACACGAAAAGGGAAGCCAATTAAACTTCGCAAACAACGTATGTAAGTATGTACATACATATGTATGTACTTATATTGGGGACAGTGCAAAACATTACATTACAAACTACATTTTACTTTATAAACCTTTAACAAATATTGATCACTGACAAAGTCAGTAAATAAAACAAATTTATCTAAATATTTCGTTCGACAGGTAAAGTTGGCTTCCTTCTACGATGTGGTATACGAGGACGGTCCCAAAACTACCCGAACTGACGTATAGATGGCAACCTTATAAAACATGTGTTTTAAGTTTCAAGACGCCATGTTGTTGGATTTTCTTTAGAGCCATCAAAATGGAATGATCTCAGTGAATTTATAAACATGGAATTGGTCAGCGTTATTTAATACAAGGCTTTCATTTGAAAGGTTGCAGTTAAACAAATATTAAAGCAAAGCTAGATTCTACTCTAGAGGGTTGCGACTATAAAATATTGGGTGGAAGAGTTTAAACGATGTTGTATAAGCTTCCCGGAGGAATACCGCAGTAATCGATCAATTGAGGTATCCATACCAGAAAAACTTAATAAAATCCACAAAATGGTATTAGATGATCGTCGGCCGAAAGTGCGTGAGCTATTTGAAATTTTTGCTTTCGCTACGATGTCCGTCTGTCTCTCTCTCTCTCCCTCTCTCTCTGTCTGTCACAGGCTGTTTTCTCGAGAACCGCAAGAGCTATAGAGCGGATATTTTCACAGAATATTTCAAACTTTGACAGTTAAAAACTATATGGTGATATAAATCGAGCAATGAAAAAATTTTGATACCCTAATGTAATATGCAGGCAATTATACTCGTATATAGACACTTGAAATTTTCAAAGTTAGTGTATTTGTATGCAGACTATTAACAAGAAGCACTGAAATTTACAAAATCCAAATTAAAGGGTATTCCTTTAAATTTCCAAACACGCTAAAACTAAAGACACCCAAAATAAAAAATCGCCAAAATATAAAAGCGCTTTAATGAAAAATATCACCAAAAATAAAATAAATCGCTAAAATACAAAAAAAATCACCAAAAGTACACAAGTCTCAAAAAAAAACTAAAAGAAATCGCCGAAAAAATCCCCAAAACGGAAAAAGCGCCAAAACTAAAAGAATCGCTAAAACTAAAAATATGTATTGCAAAAAAGAAAAACAAAAAAATTCTCCAAAAAAGAGTACCGTTTATAAGATATTTGGAGATATCTCTTTTACACATAATTTACTAGATTTTTTCCCCTTATTAATATAGTCACGTCCATGATACAATTATACAAGGTAATTGCACGACTACAACAAAATTGCAACACCAAGACACACACGCATTTTGTTGGTAGAAACAAACAGAATTTAGTCAAAAACAGATGTCTTTTGTTGTTAAAAGTAACAATTACAGGGTAACTAAAGTACAATTGCAGACGCGGCATTCATGAATGATTATAGTCATTCAGTGTTGCCAATATGTGTGTAATATACAGAGTGTGTAATTTCTACTCACATGTGTAGGCCTATAATTAGATTCAAGTATAATCTGTGTGTAATTCCACTTTGACTTCTATTTTTGTTTAATTTTGTTTTAATTTTAACCTACACAAAGGATGTGTAATGTAATTTTCTTCAATGTGTAATTGGAGACACAGCCACATGCAAATTCATTGGCAACACTGTAATCATTTTATTCACACACATACACTGACATTTTTGCGGCTTGTAAACAAAGTTTGACAAGTTTCTGCATTGTATACATTAACAGGCTGGGCTTGTGCAAGTACCTTGTATAATTGTATCATGGTCACGTCTAAGGAGCTATTGAAAGTCGTATTATTAAATAATAAGACCAGACTGCAATGGAAATAGATACGTAATTAGACTGAGGCTACATGGATATTTTAAAAACCCAAGTTTCTACTATTTTCGGTAATATAAGATTTAAGCAGGTAAATATAATAAATTTAAGAACCGAGAATTGAGTTCAAAAGCTCCGAAACGTTTTGAAAACGTTTATGGGGCCCCCGCTTTGCCCCGTGCATAAATTAAATTCAACCTGATTATGGAAAATTTCGATAGAAGGGCGTATATAAGCCGAATCGAAAGATCATATAAATTCGAACAGTTTTCAATTCGAGTTACCTAATTAAGTGCACATAATTGGAATGACTAGCCGCATATCAGCAAATGATTGAAAAATGCTTTCCAAATTTCGAAATAGACCCACTCACTTTCATACAAATATTGCAAGTTAAATAAAAGATAATAATAACCTGCCATTAACAAATACAATTTGTTATTCATGTAAGTTAAAAAAATTACTAACTCCCCTTTTTGGATTTTTAGATAAACAAAAAATAAATAAAACAGACAGACCGGATAATTCACACTGAGTGACAACAAACCGACTTTACAAAAAAAAATACGGTTTTTTATCTACAGGAAACTTGTATTTTAATATATTTGTTCATAAATTGTCATACACACACATACATAAATATGTAAGTATGTACATACATACGTATGTATGACGATAGTATGCATATGTAAACTGGTGAAACATCGCACAGTGGGGCCGGTCGTCTTACCGGGCAAATTTAAATCAAATTTGCAATTTGATTTTCAGACGATTATGAACAGGAACGTGTACAAATAGCAAAAACGTGAGTGAAATTTTTTCGTTAATATGGTTCCCTCAGCACCAAGGCTAATCCATACCAAGTGGTCTCAACTGCCCAGGTGACTGGTTTTGTTGCTTGCAATGTGAATATAGCTCAGGTGGCAACACATGTCTTTCAGTACATTTTTTTTACATCCCAAGCAAGGCAACTTCATATAAGGTATACTCAGCTAAATTTGCTTTGAGAAATTTATACTTAAAATTTCAAAAAAAAAATTACTGAAAAATGTGTGTTGACATCCAACGTATATGCACATTCTTTTTGGCGGAAGAAGAAAAACAACAACAGCTATTCATGGCTTTAGCAAGAACACACACGCGGAATTTTATTCATGATTGCCTTGAATAATGTTGAATAATAATGTTGTTTTGCGAATTGTTATAATTAAGTATAACATTTTGCTCATTTTCTAAAACAACGTCATAGCTCAAAAAACTAGTTTGCCAGAAAACGAGTTTCAAGTTTTAAATTTACACACAACTTAATGGAAAAAGAAATTATTATTTTTCTCGCAAGAGTTGAGTAAACAAGATATTTTTATGAAATTTTTACACAATATGAAGAACGATATGAGAACTAATTCTGCATTGAATTTTTGAGTTATAACGTTCTTTGAGTAAATGAGCGATTTGTATACAATGTAATACTCCAACCTGTAATAACTCAGGGTCCGCGGGGTCGTTACTCCCGTTATCCTTAAAAAAGGATACCCTTGCGGGGACATGTAATACTTGTGTATACGTATATGTATTATCCCTGCAGAAAACATGGGGTTAAGTGTCCCCAAGTCACCACTTTTGTCGACTATATTGGTGACATTGTCAAACGAGCGTCTACATATTAACAATGTTTTTGATGCGTAGAAAACATTTTGCCAGATACACACAACTATGCTTCTTCTTAATGTTTTATTGGTTTGTTGAAAATACAAGTGGCTTCAAGCAAAATTCAAGTTTTTATGAAAATTAGTGTACGAAATCAATATAAAAGGCAAATAAAAAAATTTATTAAAAAATAATCAAAGAATCGAATAAAAAGAAATTGCAAAAGACAAATAAAAAGCAATTCATTTTGTAATTATAAAAATGAAAATATTTTAAAATGAAATAATTGTGGAAATTTTTATGAGCCTGTAAGTCCAGTAAGTCCAGATTCATACATAAGTGTTTGATTTTAATAATTCGACGGAACCTTGAAGTTTTCATTTATATTTAATACAAACAGCAAACTAAATCCTTACTTGCTGAACGAATGTTCCCTTTTTTATGTATTTTTTTGTTTATTAAAACAAAAATTTTTAATCAAATATTAATTTTTATTATCATTACTAAAATGTACTAGTGACTATCTCTTTCCAATGTCTCGATATGGTCCCAAAAGAAATACCTACTCAGTAGTACCAACGTCAGTAGTTGCTTTTCAATGACACGTACAGGCTAAATGTCTATAGCAAAAAGCATTGTCTGGCGTACAATTCGTCAGTAGTACTGGTGACAAAGTCACTAGTAAATCACTACAATTTCACTATTCGCATTTTCTGCAGGGATGTATTACATATGTAATACATACATACATATGTAAATATGCATGAATACATTGAACTTTCTACTTGGTTATGTGTGTACATATTTCCCTTCCTCTTTTCTATTATAAATTGCTTAAAGTTTCTGTGCATTGCTTTTGGATTCAAGTTAACTAACGGTAACTAAATGTTCGATTGGAGAAAATGGTGGAAAAACCAGCTGCAGAAGCAGAAAAAATATAAAGAGAGAAATCATTCAGCATAGCTAGCGTTGCCACTCTCTAAAAATGAAACTGTTAGCAAATTTGTAAAATTATACAAATTTCGAAGAGGTTTTATAGTGTAATTTGTTTAATTTGTGTCAATAAAAATAAAAAAATTAAATTTGTTATAACGTCCTACGACTAAATGAACGATTTGTTAATGCACTAATAATCCCAAATTATTTTACTTACATACATAGGTATTATCTTATCGGATGATTTACTAATAAAAGCTTTAAAAAAAACAGGGGAGCTAAGTTTGCGTTTACATATGCGAAATGTCCAGAAATGCAAATATTTACGACAAATTTATTTTATTCTATAAATAATAATAAAATAAATAAATTTTAGAAATATTAAATAAAAAATTTTATTATTTATTTAACACATGAAATTTGTTTTATATAGCTAAGCAGCATAGTTCTAACCAGGTGTCCTAAGATGGCACTCTTATTTTTATTTTTTTGCTATCGTTCCCACTGTGTTTTGGTGACACATATTCAAGTGAGTAATGCATTTTTGTTTCACTTAAAAACACATAATATTTTTATGAGAAAATTAGGTTGGCCGGCCGCTCATATAAATAAAATAATAAATAGGATTTATTTAGTTTTTTTTATTCTGTTTGCTGTTTGTTGAACTGCTAAGAGGAGTGTTCCAAAAAAAAAAAATACACCAAAAGTATTGCTTTTATATCTTCTATTTGTTAAATGGAAATACAATGTGATTACCACAAAAGACATTAGCCAAGCCTGTAGAATTTATGTGTTTGACTCACACTACTATATTGATTTATTTATTAATTAAACACATTTTTTTACTCCCATATGTTGTTAGCATATGTTGGTTAGTATGTACTAATATTTTGTGGCATAGTGATAATTACTTCTAAAATTTGTACAATTATCACAAGGACATACCAGCCTTCCATATATCCTTAATTTAAAAAAAATTAATTTATCTATCACTGTAATGAAGATGCAATGGAATTTAGCTCTCTCTGGAACTCTCTGGTGCAACGATATGTCTGCCTCCCATTCATATGTATGTATACTCATTATTTTCAAAATTACAATTTACAGCCCAATTATGAATTTCCCCGGGGAGTTTTTTCCCTTCCCAATTATTTGTTATCGGGAAAAAATCCTCCTATTCTGAATAGCCGGGAAATTAGTTTTAATTAGAATTCAGTAATAAAAATTTAACAAAATTTTTATGTTTTCATTGCCAATAAGGTGTTCAACTTTGAGACCCTGTACTTGAAATTATATTATAATAGGGTGTCAAAAAATACATTTTCAAAAGGATTAGGTCCTCTTCTTTGGTATACATCATTTCGTGTTTGGTCCACTAATTTTTTTTTTGGCTTAGAAACCACTGTGTGTCGTAACACATAGTGAACTGATTCGGTTCGGAAGATTTCGAAAAAATTTTAAAATAAAATTCTCGCAATTGTTTGTTTTTTTTTTTTTTTTTAATTTTAAACTGAGTTCTCGCTGAACCTTCATAGTGAACAGACGTCTTAGCGGAGTTTTTTTTTCCTATACATATTAAACAAACAAAAAATCATAAAAAATATTCGTAATACATAATAACCGTAATACATACATATTAACTTTGATAAATAAGCAAAGCAAATATTGCTGATATTATTTTTACATAGCAAGAATCAAAAAACAAAAACAAAAAAAAACCGCAAACAAAGTGCCCTTGAGGAATACTCTATATGAGTACCTCAAAAACAAAAAATTGTGAAGTGAGTTCAAACGGCAGAAATGCATATTTTACTGTGAGTTCTGAAGCTCTGAATGTTAACAATAAAAATAAAAAATCTGATGATAGTCTTTTTCTAACGGCAAAGCCACTTTTTCGTCAGCGATCAACTTCGCTTTGTCCAATGCCAACAAGTGATTCGTTAACATTACAGTTGCCTAGTACATCTTCATATAAGTCAGCGATATCATCCCCTTCGGGCTCGTGTTCATCACTTAACAAAGTTATCACTACAGATAACAGCAGTTCAAAACCCAAAGTCCAAGTCGGTATGGACAGATATATAACTGTGGTAAAGCGTGGCCGAAGCCCAAAATCTTCTAAAATTTCATCTGCTCCAAAAATGTCTAGGGATAACAGCGCGTCCTCTATTAATCGTCAAAATCGTTTTTCAATATTGCAAGACAATAACGAGAAGCCCGCTGCATCATCGCAAAAGTCTTTTAAGCCACCACCTATCTATCTGAGAGAAAAAAATTCTAACGCGCTTCTAAAAAAACTGCTGTCGGCCATTGGTGAAAATACTTTCCACATCATTCCAATTAAACGAGGTAATATTGATGAAACTAAAATCCAAATTTATGATGAAAAAAATTTCCGAAAAATTGTTAGCGAATTTGAAAAAAACAAAACAAATTTTTACACTTACCAACTTAAGAGTGCTAAAGGCCTACAGATAGTATTAAAGGGCATAGATTCATATGTTGACCCCGAAGAAGTAAAATTTGCACTTCTTGAAAAAGGATTTAAGGTTAAAAATGTTACCAATATAATTAACAGAGAAAAGGTCCCACAACCCCTATTTCGGGTTGAATTG